>OY728126.1:1857248232-1858498232 GCA_963277665.1 Viscum album | reverse complement strand
TTATTTTTTATATTTAGTTGAAACATGATCAAAAAAATAAAGCTGATAAATGCACATATCTAGAAGCCAATAAGTATTATAATTGAAATAGGGTGCATACAAAAATACTTAATAACATTACTATATACATATTATAATAGAATATGTGAGTTTCCTACTATTACATATTATATCAAATTTAATATTTTAATAAAAATTAAATATTGATGCACACATATATTGAAAATGGTTCGGGATATTTATAAATGTTATTCTATTATTTTATTAAATTTATGATAATTATTGGAATAATATGAGGATTATTCTTGCAAAGATTTTGATTTAATGGTACAGAATTATATATTAAATGCTATTAATTTCCCTAAAATGTTATTTTATGTTAAATTTATCTTCTGGGGGATAAATATTTATGAAATCAGAATTTAGGTATAAATAATTCTTAAGTTTGAAATAAATATTTTTTTGAGATAATTAAGGGTGTTTTGATTTTGAATATATATGTTAAATAGTAATCAATATCATTGGGATTGATAAATGATTCCTGATATTTTTAGTGAAATTTATCTCATTGGTAGGATTATTATATATAGTGACTAATGCATATCCTTATGAACTAGTTGTCAATACAATTTAATGGTTGATGATAATGTAATTTTTTATAGGAACATACATATAATATTCTTGTTGGATAATGTCTTGGAGACAATAATAGGTTTTGGGATGGAATATATTATAGAAAATATGATTTGGGTAAATAAATACTTGGGTATATGATTAATGGAATGCAATATATTATTTCAGGAAGGATATATTGAATTTGAGGGAATAAATTTAAATGATTATTGTGTTTATAATATTTTAATTATGTACATTTTGATTTCTTATTTCTGTATAATAGAATAGTTCTATAATTATAACAGAGCCCATATCAAAGAAAATTATTCTGATCAAATAATTATATATGTTAAAATGAGATTGATATAGGTTATAGCATGTATAATAAAAGTTGAGTAGGTACAATTATTTTCTTCCACATTTTTTTATAATGTGAGACATCAGGATGGAAAATTTAATTATGATTATTTATGATAATTCAAATATAACGAACATCAATAACGTTACCTAGTTTTATTATAGTAATGGATAAAACTATATTGAATAGTGGGTTTGAGGGTTAATGAAGATATTAACTCATTAGATAACCCAACATAATTGATATTGAAGTGAGAAACAAAATTATTATTCCAAACAAGCTATTAAAAAATATAATTAATAATGTTAACATAATGAAATTTCTAAACACACTGAGAAAATTAAATATAGTATCATGAATGATAACGTTATGAAGATGATGAAAGAATGATTATTTAATTTCTAATATTTCAATATCAACAGATGGATTAGAGAGAAAATTCTATAAAAGGAATAAGTAGATGTTATAAGTATAGTGATTATGGTAAATAGACTGACAAGTGTTAGGGAAATAGTGAAGCAATAAAAAATATTTTTCATTAATTAAAAAATATTTTGTAATTATTCAACTCAATGTCAAAACCAAGGGGAAATTTATTAGAATAATTACCTATAATCATGCGAACATAGAAATTTATATGAAACTTATAATAATATGTCTATTTTTTATATTTCACTCAATATTTTCATATGTCATATTTAGGTATGTTTTCACAACCTTCTATATATTGAGTGGTTTTCATATCATATTATTCATTTTCACGATTTATGAAAGGTTATTCTTTTTGTGCCTAGATTATAGTGGAATTTTATGTGAAATTTAGAATGTGTTAAATATCATTATAAAGAATTTGTAATTATTTTTCATAGAGATAAACCTCATTCCACATCATAAAAAAACCCATGATCATTAATAGGTATATGGTTAATTATTAATTCCATATAGAAATTACTATTATTTTATGATTGAAATTGATAGGATATAATTTTTAATGTAATATAATGTAACTCCCAAAAAAATAATATATATTTTTACATTTAAATAATTCATTGTGTTTGATAGATTTTTCTACTAGCAACACAAAACTAGATCAAAAATTTGATAAATTAAGTATTAATATTAAAAACAAGAAAATAAATTAGTTTGAATTAATAGAAAAACCTTATTTATAAATAAAATGTAAATATAAAATGAATTATACTTTTAATATTACTGAAATTGAATTAGTTTACTTAAAATTACTATTATGTTCATTTAATGATTAGAAATGTATTTTCCTAAAAATTTAACTTTATGTGATACACATTTTTTATTTCATGTAAAAAATGATTAACAATATATTATGTTTAATGTTAATAATTGTTTACGACCAAAATTATGAAAAAATAATATTAAATATGAATTAAAATTATTAATATTTTGAAATATAATTTTCCCAGCTAAATAGTGCTTCAATTATATTTTATAATTTTATAAAAATATTAATTTATAAATATTTAAATTCTCAAATAATATTATTGGAGGTCTATTTTTAATTACTCATATTAGTAATTACTTATTATTTATTTTTAATATTTTTCAACATATTTTTTTAGAAAAATTGAAGTGTTTAGGAATAATTTAATTTTTTAAGTAACCATTTTATAATAACGACCATGATATTTATAGAAAAGTTTTAGCAATCAAATATGAACCCGGGAATAAAATTATTCAATTTTTTTTTCAAAAAAGAAAATAGATTTGAAATATATTTATAATTAATTTAATAAAAATTATAAAAAAACATGTCATTTCTCTTAATAATATTTTTCAAAGGGATATTTTGTTTTTTATTTACCTTAAAGTATCATTAAATTTAATTGTTTATTATAAATAAATCAATTTCATTAAAATCATAATCCATGAAATTCTTGCTGAATATGTATATTTAAATCCTAAAAAAGGTTATAATCAAATAACTATTTTAGAATGATTAAGATGTATTATTTTGAAATTTACCCTTCAAAACATTATAAATTTTATTTGATAAATTTTTAATCAAATTTTGATATTGAATTATAAAATAAGGTAAAATGAGAAATCATAAATTTCTTCATTAAAATTGATTACTATGTTTATGAATAAATTAAAAAATTAAAGTATGTCTGGGTAAAACTGAAAATGGTAAATAAAAACACATAAATAATATCAGGTTTTATAAAAAAGTGATCATTTTATGTGAGTTTCAACCCAAAAATATTTTAATCTATTGTTTTTTCTCATTTTTTAGATTTTATAAATTTAATAGTAACCCTACATTATTTAAAATGTAAGGCTTACTACCCATGATATATTTCTAATCACATGTTAAATGGTAACATCATTACTACATAATGATAATCTTATCATTATAATTTCTCCATTAAAATTTACATTCCCCCTATATCCTTATACCACTTTTATAATCTTATGTTCACCATTATTTATCAAAGTCATTCATTTCGACAGAGACATCGAAGAAAAATTCGAATCCCTGATATGAGTATTACCAACTACTTATAATATCCTATAAATTATTATCTTTTAAATTCATTATATCAATAGTAATATAATGATATTATTATCATTTATAAAAAATAAAATATTAATTTTATTCCTATTTTTTGTATATACCTCATCCATGAAGAAACAAAATGTCATTATTTTTCTGTTTTTAGGACTACCGCATACATTTTAAAGCATGCATTATTTCCTTAACCACCTTATATGAAGGGATCTAAGGATAGTATTACTGAATTAATATTAATTAAATTATATCATTATGGTTTTGGTATGAATATAAATATAACCTATTTATGATATGATAAAAAATGATTATTGTTTATTTAATCATTTTAATTAGTGCCCCAAGAGGGTACCTATTTTTTCAAATTATGTAATATTTTAATATCCCTTAATTATTCATTTAATTAATTTTCATAATTATGTATCACAATAATAATCTTTAATTAATATCACTATTATATTGTATAATTATATGACAACAAATCTACCACATATTCATTCATTAAATCAGGACTTGTTCATGTTTGGGTTGGTTTAACCATCTAATTGAATGATAATATGAAATTATATTAGGATTAAATACGGGAACATAGTTAGATGTATAATATGTGATAAATTTTTTAATATGATTTTTTTGTTATGAATATTATATATCAATATTTAATTCATTAGATAAGAAAACATCATTTGATTGTCAACAATTACCGAAACAATCTTATTATCATTTTCATATACAAGAATAATTAATAAAATGACTAGGAATGGAATTTGAAACATCAATAATAATTGAGAATCATCCATAGTATTATATTTTGTATGTCACCCCAACATCCTGGACAAATGTACTAGTTTAAATATGGGATTGAAAATCATGTTTCTAGTTAATTAAATGATTTTCAGAAGTATAAGGTATGTTAATAGAGTTCTGTGGGATTCGGGTATGAAAGCATTGAAAACTGGGACAAGATGTGTAAAGTGAATGATTTGTGCATGGGTCTGAATGACCCTAGCGTGCGACAATGGATGCAATTAATAGAATAATGGGATGATAATAATATAGGAAAATATGATCAAGTAACTTATTTAGGATTATCATGTTTTTGTTTGACTGAAGAGACCCTTGGACTGTTCCACGATATTATATTAACTATGGAAAGGGTGTGTGTGAAATATTTGTATTAACAATTTTAGATGTTTACATAGAATTTACCCATTGGTGTGAGCATAAAATAACTAATATAATGATGATTAGGCATGTTATAGAGAGGATGGACTCAGGTATATAAGATGTTTTTGGGTATAGGGAAACCCTTTGTAGACATTAAACAATGTGATGAGTTATTTGGGACACATTTCCCACCATAATCTCTATAGAAACATTGGATTACATTTCTAAATACATGGATAATATTTTTTCCCTGATAACTATGGAATGTTTATGAATAAACATGGGGTATCAAGGATGATTCCAACTGATTATTGATCTTATAAAATTACTTCATTGGGATCATCATAGAGATTGTGAACAATGCATTGATTTGGATAACCTCATAGAATTCTAAGACAATTTTTAATGACACCAGATAACATAGGATTACCAACTGGGGACCATCTTGTATCCTGATGTCTATGGAATTCTCAATATTACCTCCATGTGTTCGATGAAGATGTTTTCTAATTTTTGAGGGCCTAGGATAACCGAATAAGGATCAAATTGTAAATTTATACATTTGAAATCCTGGGATATGATCATTGTATTTGACATTTATCGGTGATTCATTGTGTATTCCCTTGGTTACATCCATGTATTAATAATTAAATCCTATTATTTGGTTCTCCAATATATGGGAATTTGAAGGAATAGTCCCGTGACATGCTTATAGACACTACAACACTAATTTTATATGTAATTATATAGGGTACTTGTTTCATGGTAAGACCTAGTCCCCCCATGTTTTTACACCTGGAAAGAGATATTCAGTAATATTCGATGTTGGTTTGATGGGGGTTTGAGGTAGTTTATATGAAAATAGATGAAATGATGCTTATTTTATTTCAATTGCTTGGTATGTTTTTTTTGGTTTTCTATCATGAACAATACCATAGTATTTATTTATATATTTCTTAGACATCATCTTGATTAACACATCACTAATTATTATTTAGTTATTAGGGATTCATATTGGGGTGTTTGACTTACACCTACAAACATACATGGCATGGATTTTGATGTACATGGATATATGATCCTATTATATCTCATGAAAAAGTTAACACCTTGGTTTAGATGCATGGTACTTTTTTATTAGGTTTAAGAGGAATATTTCTAAACTTGATGGGTTATAGTGGGATGGGTCAGAGGTTAGTTTAAAATTTAGTTTTATTTTCATTATTGATCATCATGTATTGGAAATGGACTTATTGAAATATTTTATTCCCATTCAATTTAAATATTTTTTTCAACAACTTTTTTATGATTCATTCATCATATATATAGTTTTAAGTCATTACATTATGTATTATAGGATCCATTTTGGATCCCTATTTCATAGCCAGATGTTTTTGTGATATCTGATATAGGGAAGTGTTATTTTGAATATTCAGTAGAATCTGAAATGAGCAGAAAACCATTTATTTGAGAAAAAATATACCAAAAACTATTATAATCCCTTACTAAGAGTTGAAATTTTCTAGATTATGGAGACAAATGCTTCATGTCATGAAAAATCACAACTTGGGGGGGGGAGTTTGGGTGGCATGTTCTAGGTGTTAAAAATTCATATTATTGAAGGTATTAAGATGGTATAATTTTGTACATAAAGGATATAGCTATTTTAGTCATGGTAAGTAGTTCTGGAAATTACTAATCAATAATGAATTGGTTTGGAACCATTTCATGTGGGGTAGTCTAATTTTGATAATAGGAACTCAAGGATGATTCAAGAGTTAGATTATGAAGAGAGGAAAAAAGATGGATGGATGAGACAAAAAATGAGTCATAGGTATTTGTGTGGAGGCAATAAGTTATAGATAAATCATGATAGTGGAATGACAATGGAACAATACACATGTATATCGGAGGTATTATCATACCAGATACCACATTTAAATATTATATTAATTATGAAATCATGTTATATTAACTATGGTTTCTTATACATATTATATAGTTTTTCTATATTAATAGTGGATTAGATGTTCTTGTATAACTAGTTATTAGAATGATGGTGATTATGGTGTGTTTCTCTATCTAGAATAAGTTATTTATTTGAATTATTTTTATTTAGAAAAATTATTTTTGAATGAAAAACATAGTTTTGAAATAAAATATAACACAATGGAATGAGTTTTTATTAAATTATTTTTGAAATTTGGTTTTATTAGAGATAGTATTCTAGAATTATTTATTGAGAAATGATTATAATTTTGGAGTCTTGAAGAAAATGGAAGGAAAATGAAATTAACAGTTTTATATATAAATGGATCAATAAATGTGATTTAGCTTTCAAGAAGTAATCTTGCTAGGATTGTGATTTTAGTGATTTTAATTATAGGTGAAAACATATAGGATAACATATAGGATTCTCTATAGTGTTTTGAAAAATCAGTTGATGTTTGGTATTCTAAATATTATTTTATAATGTGGTTTATTCGAGGTATCCAATGCCTTTCTAGCTTAGTACAAATGGTTTTTGTTATGCTAAAACAAGGAATAAATAGTGGGTATAGTTTTCTTGTCCTCTTCTTAGGGTGAACTAGTATGTCTATTTTCATTATTCTCAATGGGGGAAGCTTATTATATCATTTAATTATTTTCTGTTGGGTTAGAAATGGTTTCGTGATGAAATTTTTTTCTAATATGTACTATTTATAATGAAACTAATGTGTGAGGTTTCTAGATTTTTTTATATTTTTGGTGTAGTTCATAGAGATAAAATTGTGCCTATACAGACTACGTTGTTTTGATTTTAATTGTTAACATATTGTGACATGAGAGATTTATTCATAATACCAAAATTTATTCTGTGTTTTTTCCTTAAATTAATGCCTATGAGACTTGTGAGGATGCTGTATGAATTTGGGCCCATGTTTCTAGTTGAATGCTTGTATGGGATTTGTGGTTGGGATCTGTTTATTTTGTGTTTATGTCGGTGATTTATACGGTGGGGAAACCCTTTTTTAATCAATTTTTGTGTGGAGTCTAATGGTGGGGATATCTAGAATCTCATGGATGAATTAGTTGACCGTGTTTCAGTGTTATTATTAGTTGCTGGGGTTGGTATCCATATTTCTATTATGTTACAGATTTTTTTGGTCATACAAGTGGATAATATGGGTAATATTTAAATGAGGATTATTTTATTAGATTATGAATGGTTTGAATTGAGGTTTCATGCTCATGAGAGAATAAACACTATTCAAGGATTCAAGTTGGCATCAAATGAACATTTTTTTGGTGATAGACTCGGTATAAATTGATATGATCTAAGAGTGATTTGGGTCTAACAAGAATTACTACTTGTAAACATAATATGATGGTTAGATGGGCTAGTTTAGGATCCATCTCAGTAATTACACCAAGTTATTCTTAGAATTGGTTGGTGTTTTTAGTATGTTCATGGAATAATTTTTTGTATTAAGGAATCATTATTGAGTGATATAATGGTGTGGTTATGAGTTGATGTGTAGTCAAGAATTTGATAAATTTTGTCTAATGGTGAATATACTAGGGTTTTTTATGAAATTGGAAGAGGTAATTTTGGAACCATGTTAAGAGCTGCCTTCTATATTTCAATGTGGTGGTATTAATGTTGAATATTTATTTGTAAGGAAATCTAGTGTGGTCAGGATTTGTACATGAGGTTACCCAATAGAAGGGAAGTTGGAATTTTTTTAAAGGAAAAAACTAGTTGATAGCAAAAATGAGAAAGAATTTTATTATGGTTATTAATTTAAATGTTGAAAAAGATTATCAAGGATGATAATTATTATAGTGGGGTAGTTATTTAAACAATGTCCCTATAAATTTATGAAAATCAATGGATTTTTTTTATTTTACAAAGCATGAGTGAATTTTAATGTGTTGATTTAGATTTAAATTAAAAAATTATGACCACCCCAAATTTATTTTTAACATATATATCAAGGGTTGATAGGTTCATCTGGTGAAAAAACATGTTTTAGATGATTATTGTTGATTAATAGCTATTTTTGAAATATCATTTACATGTTTCATAGTTCATAGTGCATCGGACAGGTGAAACAAAGAATCACCTTGATCCCTCTTTTGTTTTATGTTCAATTTCTATATTTCATGGTTGATGATCCTAGTTAATAATCAGTTTGTAGAAAATCAAGAGAAGTCTAGGAGTAATAATGAATCTATTTTTGGGTTTTCCACATAGTAATCACATGGTTTCATAGAAATCACATGAGACCTTATATTTAAATAAAATCACCATTTTTCATTGTTAGCTCAAAGTTGATTAAACAATATTGCACAACCATGCTGGAAGAGTTTGATTAGATAGTTAAGGATTATTGATTGGTGCATGGTTATAAAATAATGTGGCCAAACTATAATAGATTATTTTTGAAGATAGCGTATTCTACATGGTTGTTGTATAGTATTGTAATCAGTGTGGGCAATACATATATCCAACTTATTTTTTGTAAAATGTAAGAAATGATGTTTTCTCCAGTGATATTTTAATCCTAAACCATAATCATCATTTTCCCTTACGAAGACATATACCTAGGGATCCCCCTATTTTATTTTTCATCCCCGGTGAAATGGTGTCGAATCTTCGGCATTTTTCATGTAGATTAATATTGATTTTACCATCTTCTCCAACTTCTCTTCATCCTGTAACTTTTACTTTATTTTTTTGTCTATCATTTAATGTTATTGATTATTTCTACTAACTATTTTTGTAAGTCATTTATATTTTTGGGGATTTCATATATAGACTATAGAGGATATCCCTATGAGTTTTTATTAAGTACTTATTTCTTATTATTTCATTTATTGGTTTCTCTATATATTAATTCGTTTTTTCTTTATCAATTAATTTTAATTGAATATGGAATCTAAATTTTATTCTAGGTCTTTCTCCTAGAATATTTTCGAGGGTGCTTTGTGGACCCGCTATTTGGGGATAGTTTTTGTGTTAGTGCGATGATATCTTCAAATGAGTAATTTATCAGTTATGAAAATAAGAATTAATTTTTTATAAATTATACTTTATATAATTAATTTATATAGGGAGTGAATTATGATGATGTGTTTCAATATTTTACCCAACTAGGTGGCTTGAGTTTGAAGAAAATAGTTATTGATGAGTTTGATTTATGGATTTGGGCCTAATTAAATTTACATGTCAATTAATTAAAATTGGGGAGATTATATTTTAAAATTAATCATAACAAATCATTAATTTATTACGTAATTTTGGGTCTTGTGAGTGTTTTTCCAAAATCTGATTAATTCTTGGAACGACATATGATATGATGGTTGAGCTATAAAATAAATGGAAAATGGATTGATTGAGGTAAGGGGTACTAACATTGCTAAATATCTTGGATTACTGGTAATTTTACATTTCTGTTTATTAATTATTATACTATTTGTTTATCTCATGTACTTGTGAAGTTTTTTATATGTTTGTGTCGGTATTGTGCCATCCAAATATATAAAATTGTCCATATAGATTTATAAATGGTTCTTTGATGTTGACCTTGTCAAACACACACCTATAACCTTTTTATGGGTTTTATTTTTGTAATGTATTGAATTTCAAAGATAAATGGATTGTTTTTCTAAAATATGTCTAAAAAATGAGTTTAAATAAACTAATTTAAATGGAATTAAATGATTTGAGATATGAGTTTTGAAATGGTGTTTCAAAAAGGAAATTAAATTCATAAATAATTGTTTGATGGGATTTCAACAAGGGTTATGTGTAAGTAATATGGAAAGATATTTGATTTTAAATATTTATTAAATAATTATTTTACTTGGTATTGAAATATATCATAAGTTCTTAATTTCACTAGGTTTGGTTTTTAGCATTATTAGGGATATTCCCTTATTTCGAAGCTCTTGGAATTTTTGTTTTCCCTTTTATGACTAAATATTGATTTTGTTGAAGCTTGTTAATTCATAATGAATAAGGTTGTGAGTGTAGCCTTGTGATAAAACTACTTGGTAACAAAGTGATGGTTTTTTAAATAGATTCAACAAACACCTAAGATAGTATATATGAGTTTGAAGGAACCTAAAAAGTGATAAGGGATGTTATGACTGGAATAATGTGTTGGGAATCAGATATAGAAATATGGTCCAGGAATCCTTGTTTTATTACCATGAAATGGTTTATCCAAGGGTACTATTAGTTTGTTCTATATTATCTTTTTGAACCACGAGTAGATACATGTGAGATATGATATGCGATGATTAAAGGTGTTTATAATGATGTGGTTCATTGTTTTTATCCTGAAAGGGATATCATTATTATTATATGTCACTCACACTAGAATCGAACATTGGGTTTCTGACATGTGACAAGGAAGATGGAAAACCATTATGAGAGACACTACTATAAGATTAATCATTTTAGATATATTCCATTCAAATATGTATAAAGATACATGGGATTCCATTGACTAGATCCTTGAATCAAGGATTCATGAGTGATGGTTATGGAATAATTAGGATTACTAATGGGGTTTTTTGATGATGCCTAATAACTATTGACCACCTAGGATTATCTCATAAGGATTATCATGGAGCCTAAATACCACATAATTCTTAGTATTACCTCTTTTATATTGATAATGATTCATAATTAAACTAGATTGACTTGTATTTCCTCATAAGGATCATGATGGATCATGATGATTATTGAATTATCAACAATAAGTCATATGGTTAAGAAATGAAACCTGATGAATATTAATCACCTGACATAACCTCAAAGGGATTAATTTTTATCTAACTATAATGGGATAACATGGGCATGATCCTTGGATATAGAAAATATTACTGATACTCTATGTATAACTTTAGACACTTCCAAGGAGAAGATGATAACACCTTCTACTAGACATTCCAAGGGAGATGTATTTGTTTAGAATAATTCTATGATGTTCTAAGAAAAAATTTAGAAATTAAAAAAATAGGTATGATATTGGGAAATTGGTTTAGGGTCGTATTAGTTCCCCCATTTTAATTAATTATAGATAGAGA
The DNA here is from genome assembly GCA_963277665.1 of Viscum album. Classification (NCBI taxonomy): domain Eukaryota; kingdom Viridiplantae; phylum Streptophyta; class Magnoliopsida; order Santalales; family Viscaceae; genus Viscum; species Viscum album. The sequence goes on along the minus strand of OY728126.1, from coordinate 1,858,486,467 downwards.
TATCTGGTACTTACATAAATAGGTACGGTTTGGGTTTTATGTGCTCTCTATAACACCTAATGAACCAATAATGATATATTATGTTCTTATACGTTTTAATTATTTATGGGTGTGTTATGTAACCATGATCACACTCTTTATATAAGTTTTGTGTGGAAATCCAATTGATAATAAAAACACATAGTAATGTCGAGGAATTTGGGATTCTAACTAGGTTGTTTGACTCACCCCCTACCCATTATCATATTACGTGTTTCAAAGCCTGAGGTTAAATCATCTTGTATTCTTTCATGACCTATGTAGTTCAGGGTTATGGACACCTGGTATAGTTATATTTAATTGTGTAGGTCATGTAATCAGTTTGAAAAACAATAATGTGTTGGGATGGAGGCCAATTTACTTTTTAGCTATTGATCACAATGTATTGGAGGTGCTTCCATTGTTATTTTTGATGTTTGTTTTATTGAATTATTTTTATCTTATACTCTAGTATGTTTGAGGAATAATATAAATTTATCTACAAAATCACATTATATACTACATGGGCCCATTTCTCTCCATGTTTCATTGTCCACTTATTTTTGGGATGTCTATAATACTGATGGGTCATGATGATTTGTTTATAGTATTAGGAACGACCCCAAGAGATATCATTTGAACCAATATGATTTGTGATGGAGATTAATTCGATTTTTTCTTTTTTTATCAATATGTTAGAGATTTATGAAGCAGTTTGAAATCATGTAGAGGTTTTTATAAAAAAAATTCATTCCTAATAGAAGTTAATAATGGTGACATTTCATAGGGTTCACTAAATGTTTTAGTGAAAAATCATGGTATTTTTTAAACGATATGGTAATGTTGAAAGATTGTTATCGTGAAGAAATATTCCAAATTTTAGTTATTTGGACCACCTGGTAGGTAAAAACTACTACTGAGTTAGTGTGAAGTGGAAGTTATTTGGTGGGTGAAAGCATACCACCAACATAGCTTTTGTGGGAAGCACACGATTAAACGGTACGTCATTCATGAAACATAAGAATACCCCCATAGAATGTCCATGGTAAAAATATGGTACCTATAAGAGGACCAAATTATGTATTTATTTCACAAATTTAAATAATGGTTGAATATATTTCTTATCGGTTTTATTGTTTTATGGGGGTATTTGGCTATAGATACCCCACTGATCTAATTATATAAGAACTATAAAAATCATAATAAAAATATCAGTTTTAAGTAGTGTTTGTGGGATTATATTAGTGATTTGCAATACTTAAATACACGAGGATGTCAAACCACATAGAAAATATGCTGAGGTGGGGTAACATATAGGAGGCATGTTTGAGAGTGAGGAAGAATGCAGTGCTTTGGGGAAGTTTCATGAAAAGAGTGAATTGAGGATACATTCATACCATCTCAAGAAATGATTTGGATATAGTTGTTTTTGGATCACAACGATAGTATAGAATATTTAGTGGTCCACATGACTATTATGTAGTTAATATTATATAATGAAAAAATTTAACCAATAAAAGTTTTAATTTCAACTTTCACTCACAAAAACCCTCATTGATTATTCCTAAAACTGAGGAACCCATTGTATAATAATATTTAGACTATCTTAATGAAAATATAGGAAAATATTTTTGATAATCTGATGGTTACCTTCATGTTTTAAAATTAATGAATTCTTCATGAAACATAGTGACTAAGGAGGAGTTGACGGTAGTGATTTGAGGGAGAATGTTTGATATCTCTAATTTTAATACAATGGAAGTCAACATAAAATATATTAAACATGATAAAAAAATTGTAATGCATAGAATATTTTAAATTATAGTGGAATATAGAAAAATATTCATTATTATTTCATTATCCATGGGCTATACATTATTGGAGAATAATGTAATTTTTTTCCTATGTTCTATTTTTTATTGTTTTGTTTCTATAATTTGTGTATATGAGATACTATATGAATAATTCTAAGATATTTTAACAATATAGGGATAATATAAATTAAATCATAATAAGAATATGACACCCTGATACAGTGCTCCTATCTTAGAGCATCATAGTGTCTAACTGTTGGTATTAGGGTTGTTCAGCATTACAGGTCTGTTTTGATGTTTGATCACATGGAGAAATTTATAAATCCTGAATAATAACTCACTTTGTTGGGTATTAGTATTAGATGTGGAAAAATTTCGTGAATGAACATATTTATTCTCTTTTGAGATAAGATCTATTTTCTATATTAAATGGTATTTATGTCATTGATGTGACATAAGATCAATGATTGAATTTGATAAAATACTGATGGATTCTAATGGTAAGGCTCTAACTAAACTAATTGGATCTCTATTATAACATATTAATATGTTTTTTTTATTTAAACTATTAATAAGGCCATGAATTATAAATTATCTGATACATATGATGTGTGTTTAATTGAGGAAAAACAGAATATCCAAGTGTCTCAAAATAGGTTTGATGATATGAAAATGGATCTTGATTAAATAGCTAAAAGTTTCATTAAACGTATCATAAATTTTTTTAGGAATTTTTTTGAAATGAATGATTAGTAAAAGACAATGACTTGATCAAAAATATCATATAAAGAATGACTCATGTGTATAATCCATGAGATTCTACAATTAAATAGTGGATTTTACAAACATATATAGGGATGAACTTATTAAAACACATATAGATTATGAAATTTGAATTAAACCGGTGGTCATAATATTCTATATATATATAATGAAATAAAATTTTAGGCTATATAATAGTTTAATTTTATTAATGATTAAAAATAGATCAATTGGAAGAAATAGATTTTTCAATTTTGGATAAAAAATTCAAAACAAGAGAAAATAAATTTAAAGGAAATACAACTCTTGAATTATTTCAATGTACAATGTTTTGGAACATTGAATAATATTTTCCAAGATTATTTGATGATTGATATATGTAATCATAAATTTTTGAGAAACCATGAAGAATCATCCCATCTATAATCAAGAGCCTATATGGAACAAAATTCATCTAAATTGTTTACTTTGAAAATAAAAAAATTAAAATAAAGGATAACTAGATGAAAATGAAATTGAATTAAAATATGATATTGTATACTTAATTATGGGTATAGTAGAAATATAATAAACTATAAAGTAAGAAGAAAATCAATTGTATGGATTTGTTGATTTCAAGGTAGATGTTAAGAGATTAGTTAATGAACTCTTCCTATAAATAAGGACTAATGGGAAATCTAATGGACTATTGAAATAATCATGTAAATATTTTTATGAGAATGAAATAGGAATTGTCTATTTGGATGAGGAATCAGATGAGAAGTTAAGATGTCAACAAAATTTAGATGATGTTGTGTATTTCAAGATAAATGATTTAAAAAAAAAGTTGTGATTGAAATTATTAATTTTTTTGGAATGGGGTAAAAAAATATTGTTGAATCATATCACTAGGTCTTTTACTAAGAAATAAATTAGAGATAAAAATAAAATCAAGTTCTATATAGATTAAACATCACTTTTGGAGGCTCAAAAATAGAGAAATAGTAAAATGTTTCATCAATGGATTACAAGGCAACAAAAAAAATTTGGATAAAAAAGGACAAGATTTTAAGTTAACGATGTAATAATTTGTGATATCAAAACATAAAATGGAGATATAGTTGAAGATGGTAATAGAGGGAAGGTGAAGGTTGGAACTACTAGTTTCAAATCTAAAAAATCATGTTTTTATAAAAAGGGTGATTGTTTTAAAGGAAATTCATAAGGACTATAATATTCCTCAATTCTCTAGGATTAACCAATGATAAATAAAATTTATTAAATATCATAGATACATGAAGAGGAATTTAAAAGGTATTATATTTTCTATATTATGTTCTCAAATCTATGGATTTATTGGGTATTCCAAAACCTGTTATGATGAAGTAACATGTTATTTGACTAGGTAATCATATGGTTGTCCTTAAACAATTATGTGGTAATATCCTTAATCATATTGGTGAAATAATTTAACTGGGTTTTTCTATCATTATCATAAAATTGTGCATTAATAACATTACTATCGGAAATTGCGTAGTGTAAAATGATGCAAAATAGATTAGAGACAAATAAATACAATTAAATCAATATTTTTTTTGAAAAAATTAATATCAATTTGGAGGAGAGGATAAGAAATATTTTATCAAGAATTATGAGGATAATTTATTAGGGAAATATTATTCTTATACTTGACTAGGGGTGACAAGGAAAAAAATATGATAACAAAGAAAATATAGTAGAAATTTCTCCCAAATAAACAAATAACATAAACTGATGGATTCTTGAGAGTGTGTACTCATCCCACATGACTAAAAATATCAATATATATAATAATTTGAAGGGTTTAGTTGATAAAATAGTGTTGTTTGATAATCAAAAGACCTTGAAAATCAACAGAATTAGAAACACTATGTTTTCTGGAGACAAACAAAAGAAATGTCTATTATCTACATTTTTGTATTAATTATAATATATGATTATGTACATTAATTCACACTCAATTAAAATTTATTCATTATCAAAGGAAAAGATAATTACAGTTTCATAAAATATTGTATGATATAAATTAATATTTTCTAGGTGAACATCAAAGTGAATTCAAATCTTATTAAAGGAGAATAATTTAATTTTTTTCCATCGGCACCTTGATTACATTCAGAAACATATCCTAGAGAACATTCCCATGTAAATGACATCAATAAGTACTATGAAAAAAATTTGATAATGAGATGAAATGCAATTATTTAATATAGAATTATTTTTTAGAAATACTAATAGATCAAAGAAAAAATGAGCATTAAATCTACTCGATTTCATTAAAACTATTTTGTGGGGACTATTGAATATATATGGTACATATAGAGAATTATAATTCATTTTTTTTATGAATACAAAATAATAAAATGTGTCATGTTCAGGTAATGTAATAGTTGGAATATTGGAAACCTGAATGGATATATATAAATATATATGATGATTTGAAAATGACACTGTGTATAATATTAAATTTTATGTTTTTTAAAATGGAACATGATTCACATATATTGAGTTTTATAATAGCCTCTATAAACATGATAATAAATATGAGGTTTCTATAGTCATAAATTCACAACAATGTGTGTTGTCAAATGAAAAAACATTTATGTGGATAATTTTGAAAAAAATATACTTCTTGAAAGTTGTTTTTTACATTTCTACTAGAATGTGGTTGTTTATGTTACATTTTACACTCAAAACAAGGCAGTGATAAGTCTATGAGAAGAAAAGATACCTGATAAAATGTGGCACGGGTCGAAGAAATCACTAACAAACATTATGGTTTTGTAATCCCAAGTTATTTTCAAAAATCAGATGAAAATTAGGGAACATATGGATATAAAATAGATTAATGAGAAATTTTGGGATAGTCACTGAATATTAAAGCTTAGAGATGCTACTACAATTGAAATAAAAAATAATGGAGAGATATAATGTTAATATAATCATGTATAATGTACTAAAGAATAATAGATACATAATTTCAAATGTGTTTAGGGAAGAAAAAATTAGGAAGGTAATCAGATTGGTTCAAATGTTGTTATAGTTGAAGGTTCACAAAATGAATAGGAATCACAAAATGACGATGATTTATATGTTGAATTAGTGGAGTAACTATTTCTGAATATTGCTTTCTTAATCCCCCAAAAAATAAATATATAAGTACATATTTATCAATTTAATACTGTTTGTGATTGATCTGATCCAACTAAATTAAGTAGGAAGAAGATTATACATCATACTACTAAATTGTACAAAGTTAATCAAATATTATTTGATAAAGAAGCCTAATATGAGATATGTATTCAATCCATGAATGAATAATTGGACTAGATTAACAAAAATCATAATTGGGAGAATATGAGTGATCCTTAAAATAACAAAGTTATGTAGAAAAATTGTATATTTAATAATAAATATTATAAAAATTAAAATGTTAATTATAATAATGAAAGTCTAGTATTTCAAGGCTATGTAAAAATATAAGGTGTATATGTGAATGAAACAGTTTTTCCATTGTCCCAACATCTGTCTATTAGGATATTATTTTTAATTTTAATTTAATGGGGCTTTAATTTTAATTATATGGATATAAAATCTTCTTTCATAATTTTTTTACCTCAAGAGGTGGTTTATATTGAATACCTCGGGGGTTTCTTGATTATATTCAGTGAAAATAAATTTGGATGATTAATGAATACCATATATGAACTAATGTAAGAAAGAAAATCATGGTTCCATCAACTTTACTCATACATAAGAGTGATAAAAATATTAATCCCAGGATTAAATCACAATATTTATGTTAAAAATACATCATAATAGTAGTTCTCTTTGATTGTTAATGTTGACGATATTACATTTTGAAGAAGTAAAAAAAATTTACCAATTAATTTTAAAAATATTTTATAATATAAATAATGTATTTCTATGGTTGTTTATTTACCATATTTTGTGGGGTCATAAGTGATATATAAGATAAGATAATTATTTCAATAAAGAAAAATTTGTAGGAGTGCTTCTAAAAATGAACAATATAGGTTATTCCAAATGTTTGAAAAAACTAATTTTGATTGGATAGAAACTTGATAATCTCTATTTTTAGAAATATACAAATCCTACATTATGTAGGAATATAATTTAACTAGTGATATATAAGAATGAAACATCACAAAATATTCTCTTTGAATATGTTTAGCGCATCATTACTTGAGCAATATGATGAAAGTGCATATCAAACTAGTTAAACATATAATGAGGTACATCATATGTAACCTACTGATTATAGTTTCCTAGATATAATAGATATCATTCTACATTGAAATAATATATATGTGGAATCATCCTAAATAATTTGATATTTTATCATTCTTGGAAAAAATATACATATATTATTCTCATATTACATTTGAAAAAAAGAAATAATATTTTAACTTATAATGAGAAATTTTGTATTTCATCTATTTTATCCCTGAAATAATGAATAGATACATTCGTGGTATCAAATAGAAAAAAACATCATAATGTACTTCTTCATATGATGAATAAGGGAAATATTAAAAATTAATATAGAATATAACAAATAAAGAAACAATAAAATGTAACAGATAAATAATGAATAAATATATCATAAAATGATTATTATAAAAGCGAATCATATACGTGGAGTGCATACAAACATAAATATTGACATGTATAATAGTAAATAGTTTTATAATTATTGAATGAATAATTTTGGATATCATAATCATTCCATCAATTCCACATTTTATGAATTCTTACCAAAATTTTTAAGCCATATTCCCAATTCTCCAATCCGTTTGTCACATGAGATCTATCGATTCACTGAGGCTCTATAACAGGTCCCACTATTACACCCAATCCATTTTATGGAATGTTTATCATTATTATTTAAATTAATTATATGGAATATATTACATGATGAACTTATTATTTTTGAAACAAAACATGTTTATTATATGATATTGTCATAACATATACATTAAACATAAATTTTCCACTTTTGTGTTTTGAATTTCGAAAACGTGCATGCGTGGTTGTGAATGGGATGATATTTGGAGTATGAATGAATCAACATAAATTTTACTGAATAGTAACCTACCCTAATCAATTGTACATTACCCTTATGAATAAGAATATATCCTTATGAATTTTAATATTACCCTTACAAATAGTAACCTTACCCATGAATGAGTATATAGAATTTGGGATCCTTAAAAATGGTGTTGAATTTTTGATGTGTTAGTATTTTTCTATTAAGAGATGATTTTAATTAAAAATTAAATTTCTAAAATTTATAAAATTATTTTTTAAAAATGGAGTTCACTTTTGGATTCTACATGTCTAAAAATTGTAAAGGTGATTTCTTGTGATTTTTCTGAAATACATGAATTTTTGGGGAATAATAAAACATATTAATGTATCGTATAAAAACATTGTCATTTAAATACACTATTCCTAACATCATGAGTGTTTTAAAACCATACTATCAAACTCACATGAACTTATTACTATTCTAGGTCATTATGTCCTCATAATTTCATTTCTTGTATAGAAATAAAAAATAAATGAATATAATAAAAAGAAAACCCACCTCCACTACATTATAATTACCTCCCCTCAAACCCTCATCTCTTCACACCTATCAAGATTCAATAATTTCCTATTTTCAGCTCAAATCTCTCCCTAAGCTCCTCCAACAAGTCCAAAATTCCATTTTATAATTAAAAGACCAAATCATCTCGCCAAAAAAAGGCTCTAAAAGAAAGATAGATTCAAGAGGTATATTCCTCTTTTAATTTTTTTTGGTTTCTTTTGAAGTTACAATGTTATATTTTTTATTCTAACCCTTTATCATCCAATTCATATGAAAAATAAATTAATTTATATGTAATGGAATGTTTTTATTATAATAGAATGTACCATCATCATCTTTTTTTCCCCTCCACTTATAGTAAAAACTAAAATATAGTCTGAGAACTGTTAATTTATCCCATTCAAGGACGACAGGCTTTCAATTTCTATTTCTATCTTCAAGATTGGTCATGAAATATTTTTAATGGTCGAACAAGGTCATAATATATGTATTTTTTCTTATTCAATGTTCTGGAATCCTTATACACTCATAATATAATATAATAATACAAAACAATTTCAGTATGCATAAAACCACAAAGTTAATCCAAGCATTTATCATTAACATCTATCTAATGGTTCATCCTCATGGTATATAAAAAATCATTTTAAGATCATTTATATCTATTTTGTTTCACTTTTAATATATATTAACAATTCATTAGGTCAAACCACATTTAAAATTAAATTCCAACGGTTAGTACTAGTAAGCATATCATGAAAACCAAAGAAAAAATGCTTCCAAAATAATAAATTTGAACTTCTTAACCCCATAAAAAGGAAATTATTAAACCTAGTAAAGTTATAATATAAAATGAAATATTTATGAGATTATGTACATATTAAATAATGAATCTTAATTTGATTATTCATGTCATTAAGATCAATCAAGAACACTTTTGGGAAAAAGGTAAGGGGTTTCTCATCACACTTTTAATTCTGTGAGATTTCCATTATTTGCCACTTATTTCATGTATGTGATTTATATTTACATCAATTTGGTATATAATATCCTGATTCAATTTATTTTCTTGGTATTGAGATATTTAGTTTATGATTATTAACATGATTTTTTACAATGTTGTAAGAGTATTTGTTTTAGTTTCCATTTCATTGTGATTTACTTTGTATTATGCACCTAATCATTCTTATGTGGTGTAACTATTACCCCTTTGAGATAATTTATTAATTTTAAGTTGTAAATATATTATATTCCGATATAATTATTTCATGTAAATTATTATTTTCATAATCCAAATACCCTTTTAGATATGGTGTTTATTGGTGATTTTGTTTTAACTATGGAAGTATTGATGAATCTCTATCCTTTACTATATATGGAGATTCAGAAGACATATTATACTAGTATTAAATCTATTTATAACGAATTCTTTGGACATGAATTAATTTGTGGGTCCTGCTATATCTATTCAATTCATTGATAGGTCTGATGAGACAAATCATTTCGCGAAAGACACATCGAGATTGTCTCCGAAAAATTATATGGGTTTCTAAACCTAGGCTTAAACCGTTTCAATGGTATAGTGGTATCATCTGAAATATACATGAACTCAAACTAATAAGAATATCTCTTTATTCATTTTTAGTTATTATTATACATGAGGTTTTCTCAATGAAAAAATATATTGATGTAGTTTCATTCTAAATTTATTAATGGAGCATGTTTTTAATTTTTTTCACCATGCCATATTGGATATACCAATTTTTTTTATGATTCAGTTGGTAAGGATTCATGATTCCACTATTTTTATACATTATTGATCATTTTATCTCAACCATTTGAATTGTTTAACTTTAATATGTATGATTGGGTGACCATTTATTGAATTCTCATGGATGCAGTTTATTAGTTTTTGTTATGTATTGTATTTAGTTAACTTTTCCAATTTACTATGAGTTACATGTATATATCTAGAATTATCAAGACTACTAAACTAATCATTACTTCTATATTTATTTCTTTATAATCAAGATAATGTAATAAGCAATGCACAATATATAGGCTTTTAGTGGTGGGGAGTTAAAGTTGGTATTAGAGGAAGTTTAGTAGCAAACATAGAAACAAGACTTAGAAAACATAGATTATGAAAAAAACCCCTAATATAGTCTTTAATTATAAACATACAATAACATCCATTTATTTAGGTAAGGAATATATTATGTTGAACATATTATCAAATACAACAACATATAGATGCTAAAATTGGACGTAGTTCTTGAACTAATGTGCGTAGTAGTGAAAAATTTGACTAGGAGTTTCAGGCTTGACCTAGTGTATCCAGGTACACGACATAATGCCTTATTGTGCACCCTGTTTGACACTTCGGAGCGAGATTCTTAGAATAATTCCCATTTTTTTACCAACCATTATTAATTATTTAAATGAAAATATTAACTATATTCATGATTATGAGATTAGTTGTGCTTATATTTTTAGATTATCATTAGTGTTTTCTAGTTAAAAATAATGAACTGTGACCTAATTTAGTGTATTCTATATTTTAGTGATGGCACCTAATGAAATAAGGGTAATACATACTCTCCGAAAATATAAGGATTTCCCCACAGAGAAAGTCAACAATGTCAATGTTGGAGTAGATTATGTCATGACCATATTGGAATGAATTACTCAATATATAATGAATAACCATGCCACACATGTACTAGATCATTTCATGTGGCATAAGCTCCAATATTTTAATGGGACAACTAATCTGGTTTTAGCTGAGCAGTAAATCATGTCCCTTTAAAATATATTTCTAGCATTAAAAAGAAATGAAAATAAAAATGTATTACTGAATGTATATATCCTCAAGGGTGATGCTGATCAAAGGTTATCCTTGAACTAGAATAAAATGAAGGAAAAAAGAAATATATGATATTGAATGGGGATCTTTAAAGAAAATATTCATCGAAAAATATTTCCCTTATGAGCAACGAACTAAAATCAAGAAAATATTCCTGAGTCTAATGCAAAGGGATGAATAGAGAGTTGTGCAGTGTGAGGTTATCTTCACAAGATTATCTATGAATGCTATAGATGACATTTGTGATTCGGAACACGTTATTGATCATTTATTTTAATGTCTTAAGACAAGTCTTTAATGGGAACTAGCTTCTCAATCATTTTCATCATACAATAGAAATTATATTAACCTCCAAAAAAAGAGAAGGAATTTTCCAGATCTAATTTTTTCAATAGAAATCATGACAAGAATATGAACTATAATAATCCTGGAAAAGATGAAGCACCAATGAATAATTAGGGAATGATGAAATTTCTATTATGCGAGAATAGTGGAATGAATCTTCTTGTGAAATACATGAATGTCATGATACTTTTCTATAAGTGTGGAGGAAAGGGTTATTGATCTAGAGAATGAAAGAGGAAGAGACAAGTCAATGGTGTCCAATCATAAAATTGTAAATTTATGGTACAATATGAAAATGATTGTCTAATCTCTAATGAATCATTCCATAGAAAGGAAATAATAGCACAAAAAATATTATATTATTACAAACACAGAGGTTGAAGTTCTTAATGATGCTGGGTAGGTACATTAACTATTTCCTCATACATAGTCATTGAATTACTTGAATCTATTTCATCACACTCATTTATATCATCCCATTTTTCTAAGAAAATTATAAATTTCTAATTTTAATTTATAAAAGAATTTATAGTAAAATGTTATAGGGGATGTATAATTCCCAAAAGATTTGTGGTTTAGTTCCCCTCATGTCACATAAATGTGCATTAGTTTCTATCATTATCATCACAACAATGATTGAATGAGATATAATTCTTGGTATAAATCAAATGTCAAATTATGATCTCATGATTTATGTTAAGAAGAAGGATGTTACAATATTGAAGAATGGGGTAGAATCCCTTGTTTCAAGATAAGAATCCTTACAAACTGATTCTCATCTAGATCCACCCCCATCAGCTCTATTGAATGCAATTTTGGAGAATAATAGAACACAATATATATGTGTGGTGAAATAAATCATCAAATTGAAGACATTGAAATTAGGAAAGAATACATTGATGTATTTCCATTGTATTTATCTATATCTTCCCTAGAGAGAGAAGTTTATTTCACAATTGATTTAATTCTTAGTTCAATACCTGTAAAAATCACTCCCTCTAGAATGGCCACTGTGGGATCAATGGAGCTAAAGAAAACAAATAGAGGAATTGAGTGAAAAAGAATTTATTCAACCTACTGTTTCTCCCAGGGTATCTCCTATCCTCTTTATTAATATGAATGATTGATCCATAAGGTTATGCATTTGTTACAGTGAAATCAATGAAATTACAATAAATAACAAGTATAGTATTCCACAAATTGATGATTTATTTGATAAACATCACATAGCCAAATATTTTTCGATGAAAAACCATTGATATGTATATAATAGGTTCTGTATGAGGAAGAAAGATATTCTAATGATTGCATTTCAAACCAGTTATGGGAAATATGAGTTTACAATAACGCCTTTTGGACTGACTAATACACCCTCTGTTTTCATGGATATAATGAATAGAGTTTCAAGGAATGTATTGATGTATTTTTGTGGAATTTATTTATGGTATCCTTTTATATATCAAAACATATGAAGTCTATGAGAATCACTTTCAGATTATTCTGAAAACTCTTAGAAGAAATGAATTATATGGGTTGTTTAGAAAGTGTGAATTTTGGATTCAATAAGTTCATTTTCGAAGACATAAACGATGGAATATTAGTTGATATTTGGAATAAAAATGAAATCCAAGATGTCCCACACCAACGACAATAATTGAGGTATGTAGTTATATTGCCTTAGTAGGTTATTATTAGCATTACGTTCAGAATTTGGCTCCACTGGATAACCTACTAGTTAAGCTCACATGTAAAGGGGTAATGTTTGTATGGAAACAAACATATAGATTTATTTGAAGAAATAAAAATAATATTGGTCAATTCTCTAATTGCAACTCGTCTGTACATAAAAAAGTTATTTTTGATATAGAGTTATTCAACCAAGAATAGAATGGGTATCATCCTTAGGTAAAATGATAATGTTATTTCTTATGCATCAAAATAGTAGAAGACTCATGAGAAAAATGACCTTACTGAATATCTTGAGTTAGAAACCATAATAATTTCTATAAAAATGTAATTAATTTATCTCTATGGTATAATATGTGAGATATATATGGATCAAAAGAGTTTGAAACAATTTTTTACACAGAAAGAACATATCATGAGGAGAAGAAGGCGAATCCAGTCACTCATAGACAATGATTTTTCAGTAAACTACTAACCCATAATGGAAAATAAGGTGTATGATTCATTATGTAGAAATGATCACTGACTTCATACTCAAATGAGGATTAAGAGTGATCTTATATTAATATATCTACTAATGTTGGATATAATATTTTTTATGGAAGGGGAATAAACATTCCAATTTCAAATAATTTCTAAAACACATTTCCCAGAGAAGATTAATATCCCTCCATAATATGATGAGAATCTCCTAAATAAATTAAATATATTATAGATGGAATATTGATAGAATTTTGGTTTGTGGATTGATTTCTAAAATATGGAAGAGTTATGCATTCAATCAGTACCTGAGCTAAAAATGGAAATATTATATAATACTCATAGATCAAATTTGTCTATACTCCCTTGTATAACATAGATGTATAGAGATCTAATGAAACATATTTGGTGGGTTAACACTAAGTGAGAAATTTTTTTACTATGTTTCATGGTTTCAAGTTTGAGAATAAGTGATGTACGAGAGACAACATCCTAGAGGGGTCATACAACCACTATCAATTCCTATGTGGAAGTGGGATGAAATTATAATAGTTTTTTTCACCGGACTATCGAGGACACCTAGAATGAAATATGAAATATCGGTGACTGTTTATCATCTCAAAAAATCAGCACATTTCTTTCATATAAGAGAATATTTACCACTTTAGAACATTTAAATTATTTATATTAATGAAATTTTAAAAAAATTATGAACGTATATCGAATTTTTCCGATCGAGATGACAAGTTTACATCAAAATGCAGTAAGAGTATCTAGAATTCATTAGATATTGAGCTTCATATGATATCTTCTTATCACCCCCAAACCGAAGGAGAATCTAAAAGGACTATTCATACACTAGAATACATGTTGGGATCAGCTCTCTTGACTTTCAAGGTATGTGGTATCATTACATGCCATTGGTAGAATTATCCTACAATAATAGTTTTCGTTCATGAATTAAAATGGTGTAATATAAAGCATTATATGGTAAGAGGTTACATACTACAACATGTTGGGATGAAGTTGGCGAGAGGAAACTTATAGGCCTAGAACATATCAATGAAACAACTAGAAAGGTAAAAAATTAAGTCCCAGATAAAAGAAGCACAAGTTAAAAAATGTGTTATGGTAAAAAAATGGATAATGGATTTGGAATTTGATGAAGTATATCAGGTATTTTTAAATGATTCTACATGGAATGGTGGATTATGGTTTAGTAAGATATAGAAACTGAGAACCAGGTATATCAGACAATTTTAAATTCATGAAAGGATCAGAGCTCTAAATTACAATTTAGTAATGCCACCACATCTCTCAAAAGTTCATAAGATGTCCCATGTGTCATTGTTTAAGAAATACATTCCAGAACCAATTCATGTCATTACCTATGAAGATATAGTTCAGGATCCTAACATTGAACAATGTGAAGAGTATGTTAACACTCTAGACACAAGGGAGAAGGTATTAAGAAATTGGACTACTCGACTAGTAATGGTTCTTTGGAGAAACCATAAAACTGAGAAAGAAACATGGGAACCTGGGGATGATATTAATAAGAACCATCAAAATCTTTTTAGGGAGGAATAGACATGAAAAATTTTAAGGAAAAAATATCTGAAGGTGTGATGATTATAACACCACAATCAAATTTTGGAATGTTCCTCTTAAATTTTTTTCAATTCAATAGATAGAATATATTGCATGAATCATTGATACTTTGTGAAATAACACTGGGTTTTTTTGGATATATCCATAACCAATCCATTAAACTAAAAATTTCTACTCGTGTGTTTTGAATTTCCAAAAACAGACATACACGGTTACGATCAGGATGATATTTTTTGGCTGATAAAATAAACATAATTTTTAGTGAAAAATAACATACCCTTATGAATTGTAACATAACCTTATTAATAACAATATTCCACTATGAATATTAATATTCGACTTCATTTTTATGGTTAATAAATTCTATTTACCCATTCATGGGTAAATTGAATTTATTAACCATAAAAATGAAGTCGAATATTTTAATTGTTTGTATTTTATGATTAAATAATTATTTTCATTAAGAAATTAATATATGATATTTACAAAATTATTTTTTAAAAATAATGTACATGTTTAGATTCTACATTTATAAAAAAATTAGGGTGAATTTTTGATATTTTTTTTGAAATACATGATTTGTTTTTCAATAACTAAACACAATAATTTGTTGTGTAAATACATTATAATCTAAATCCACTATTCCTAACATCATGACTGATTTATGCACCAAAATATTTAACTCATATGCAGATATTACTATTCTAGGACATGGAACCCTTGCTATTGTTTTACTTCTGGAGTCTTAATAAATTAATCTATGTAATATTAACAAAACCCTACTCCCGTCCACTATAAATACCACCCCTCACACCCTCATTTTGTCTCCACTCTCAAGCTTCATGATTTGTCTATGTTATACTGAAATATATCCATATATACCTCCCCCACATCCAACAACCATTGGTATCCTAAAAAGACCAAATCCTCCCCCCTAAAGAGGCTCTCAAAGGAAAATTGAATCAAGAGGTAAATTCCACATTTCAGTTCTTCTATTTTATTTTCATGTTCCTTTGTTATATTTTCTATTATCACCACTTCTCATCCAAGTGTTATGAAGAATCAAATACATTATATTTAATGTATTTTTGTATGATAATGGATTATTCCATCATAATCCCATTCTTTTCTCCTACTCTTATTCATAAAATGAAAATACTGTCCGAGATGTGTTAATTTAGCACATTCAATGATGATGGTTTTTAAATTTACATTAATATATTGAATACTAGTCATGAAACTTTTTTAATGGATGAACTAGATAATAATATAGATATTTTATCTTATGAAATATTCTGTAATCCTTACACCCTCATAATATAATATAATAATACAAAACATGTTCATTGTGCGCAAACCCACCATGTTAATCCAATCTATTGTCATTAACTTTCATATAACAGATCATCCTCTTGGGTTATAACAGAAATCATTATAAGATCATTAATATGAATTTTATATCACATATAATAAATATTAAAAATTATGTATGGTATGCCACATTACAAACTTACTTCCATTCCTAGATACATGTAATCTGATCATGAAAACCTAGGATGAAATTGATTCCAAAACAATAAAATTGACCCTCTTAAACCCATAAAAATGTAAATGAATGAACCTAATAAGGAAATAATAAAAAAATGAAATGTATATAAGTTTTTTTAATTATTAATTAATGAAGTTAAATATTATTATTAAGGTCATTAAGATCTATTTAGAACATCATTAGTCATACAGTATGGGGTTTCTCTTTTCACTTTAATTTCTGGGAAATTTCTATTGTTCGCCACTTATTTCTTATATGTGGTGTATGATTACTAACATTTGATATGTAATATAATTAATATATTTATATTCATTGTATTAATTTATACATATAATTATTACTAACTGGATTGATTACAATGTTGTTAGGGACTTTGTTTCTGTTTCGATTTCATTGTGAGTTTTGTGGTATTGTGTACCAAATATTTCTTATGTGTTGTACCAACTTACCCATTGAGATAATTTCTTCATTTGTTGTTGTAAATATATTATATATATATATTCTGGTTTCATTTATATGATTAATTTGTTGAGTCATATACCCTTTTACATACAGTTTTTATTTGGGATATTGTTTTAACTATGGAAATATTGATGATCTCATATACTCTACTCTATACAGATATTTAGAAACAATATTTTACATGAATTAAATTTAGGTATAAAGAATTTATTTGAGATTTAGTGATAGGAGGGTACCACTATATCCCCTTAATACAATGATAAGTCTCATGAGGCAAATTAGTAGGGGGAAAGCCTTCAAGTTTGTTTCAAAATAATCAGACATGTTTCTACTCACAGACTAAAACCATTTCAACGGTTTAGTGTTATCATGTTCCAGATACATGAAATACAATTAATAAGAATATAACTTTATTATTTTTAATTATTAATATCCATGAGGATTTCACTATGATAAAATATATGGATGATGTTTCTTTCTCGGTTCATTAATGTCGTGTGTTTTTAATTTCTTCACCATCCCTTATTGAATAGGCGAATTAGTTTATGATTTTGTAATTTCTAATTCGTGCTTATAATATTTGTAACACTTAATTGAGAATTTCATATCACCCCTTTAATTTTATTACCTTCAAAAGGTTCTTAGGAGGAGATCATTTATTTTTTTCTCGTTTGTGCAGTTTATTAGTTTTTTTATGTATTGTATTTAGAACCCTTTCCCAATGTAATATGAGTAACATATATGAATATAGTTTCTTCAAGACTAATAAACTGACCATTCCATTAATATTTCATTCATTTTAATCATGGTAAGGTAATAATTAATACACCGGCTTCGAGATTTTAAGGTCGGATCATTACACCCACCCACCACATACTACGTCCAATTCAGTTATCTTATTCATCAAATTAATAAAAATTCAATCCATGATCATCATTTTGATTTTTATTAGAAATATATGACAAGAATTGTAAATATGTTCTTAAGCTAATAAATAGAAT
Source organism: Viscum album (assembly GCA_963277665.1). NCBI lineage: Eukaryota > Viridiplantae > Streptophyta > Magnoliopsida > Santalales > Viscaceae > Viscum > Viscum album. The sequence goes on along the minus strand of OY728126.1, from coordinate 1,858,468,241 downwards.
AACTTGATAATAATTAATCTAAGAAACTAAGGTAGATGGTCTCATTAAATTATATCCCTATCAATGTATAATAATACATAATGGATATTAAAATAGATGGAAAACACCTTTATAAGAAAACTCAATCCTTTCTAAAAAAGTATTATAATATATTTTTATATTTTGTAATAATTTTAATATTTCTTCCATGAATATAGAGAAGAATAATTTCATTGAGGAAAAAATTGAAATAAGTAAATAAATTACCAAATAAAATAATGTTCAAGATGGATGGTAAATCCACTGATGAAATAAATTTTAAAACAAATATTCATTTCACAACTTTTCTAAAAAATCATAAATAAATTTCCTTAAAAAATAGTGTAAAAAATATTTTCATTTAAATTGAATATTCTTTAAAATATTTTTGAAAATGAATTTAAATAAATATTCAACATGGAAATCAATATTATTGAAATCATTTTATATACCATTGACATTGATGAAATATTTCACCGGCTAAAGTGGAAATAAACATTATATTTCTTAAATACATTTTCTCAAAAGTTTTATGTTTGAAATATATGAATCCATGGATGAAAAACATTTAAACCCCATAAATAAAACATTAATAATACAATAAATGTTTTTTATGGGATAAATAACATAAAATTTCACCTAGGAAAATTTTATCAAAAACAACGCAAAAAAGTTGAGATATTTGTATAAAACATATATTGGATTTCTTCTGGGATGGATGCATACATAAATAATTTTTAATAAAATTATATTAATTATTTATTTATCATATAAACATTTAGGTGTATTTCCTTGTAATAGTCCATTTTATTTTTTTATTACCTTGTCTAATCTAGTAACAAAATCCATTGTATTCATGTATGTTGTTTCATGGATGTTCATTTCATAATCCCAATAAATATCAATAGGTTGACAATAGTCAAAGGGTCCATTCTCATTCAAATTCATAATATTATTTGTGAAATACTTATCACGTTTTGATATAACAAAAAATCTTATAAACAACCATAAAAGGTGGTCAGGAAAAATGAATCTTCTCACTCTATGGAGATGTTTTTCTATACGTACACATGAATTCCATTATCAGTTTTCTAATAGAAGAAAATTAAATTATATATATGGTTAATTTTAAATAACAATATAAATTATATATATAATACTTAATCATTAAATACATCCACATTTATACTTATGTAAAGTAGAACTGAAAATAAAATCACATCGGTTTGTGGAAATGGAAGTCCACACGCACACATGACGATAGTATCATTTTACCACAGATCAAAGAGTAATAATATAAATTATGTATTATAATTAAATACGTATAATTATCGGAAAAATTTAATTTATAATTTTTTTGACACAATAATAAGAAACCATATATAATGGTTTTGAAAAATGATATAACTTGCTTTATTGAGGTGGAAGTCCAAATGTACACACTAGTGATGCGTTAATTTACCACATGATTGAATGGATGTGGATGTAGTTTGTTAGATAAAAATAATATAATTATTTTATAAATAATATACTTATGTTATTATACAATCATTTTTTGAAGAGAATATAATGAGATTGAAGAAGGAATAAATTGAAGGAACTCAGTTAAGAGTTAAACATATTCATTGTAAATCGTTTTTTGGCTTACAACATGATCCATTATTATATGGTATAATTTAATTCAAAGTGATGATAGATGAATAGTTTTTGGAAGGGATTTTTAAGGGATTTGTGTCAAAAATTTTTGAATATGAATGGATAGGAAGTTCCCTTTTGTATGTGAGGTGGGTGGAAATCATGTAAATAATTGATTTATTAATATATGTTATATTCAATAATAAGTAATGTATCTATATATTATAAAAATATATAATATTTTATATATAAGATGTGAAATTAATAAAAAAAAGTAGTTTGGAAAAAAAAATTTGTCGATTTTCCATTTATTTTTTTAGTTTAAACAACTTTAAAAATATTTCATGCTTTATTATAGTTATGATTGTTTACAGCAGATACAATTCATTATAAAAAAATATATTTAAAAATATAACCAGAAAATAAACTCTTAATTGGAAATATGAAATATTTTTTTTGTGATCAAATTCTTTTAAGTGATAAATAGTATTTTTAAAATCAATACACTTTGCACGATGCAAATTAGTTTCTTGAAAAAATATATTTACTGTATAAATATGACTTTGTGCTTAAATATTTAGTAATGTAAATTCCAATTTTGTTATTTGAATTAAAAAAAATAAAAGGAAATTTAAATGATTTAAATATAATGAAAACTAAATGTTCCGATGAGAATAAATAATTAACAAAATGGATTAAAATTTTCCATTTTTATTATAAAACTATTTCTTATATTAAAAAAATTTAAAATTTATATTTATAAGATAAAAGGAAAAAATTTAAATATAATATAATTATTATTAAATATACATTTTATATAAAAACAAGGTTTTATAAGATTTTAGGTTATGCTTATAGAATAATCATGTCATAAATGTTACATTATTTTAAGAATGAATATTTCGCAATACTCACCGAAAAATCAACATTTTACCAAAAATTCAAAAGTATTACAATCATTTCGTTTTGACATTATAATTTGAAATATAATTTAAAATTGGTAAAATAAAATTTAAAAAATGGTATAAATTATTTTTAATAATTCACACAAAAAACATCTATAATTTTTTTTATGAAGAAAATAATATTATAGAATAAAAATAATTTATCATTATATTTTTCTTAGTAACAAAAATTAGATTAATGTAAATTTTTATTTTTGAAACTATAATTTTTATTATATAAATAATTTATAAATATAATTGATAATTTATTATCCTATTCACACTTAGTTTCCAAATAGATTTGGTATAATGGAAATATTCAAATAATAAATTTTATATAGTATGTTGTAGTTCACTTATGTTTGAAGATTCACATTTCATATGATTTTGTACATAATATTCCAAAAATAAAATATTTGGGTGTTACATTATCCCACACATATATAAATCCCATCCTCATTATTATAATTTCTGTGGAGCACATCATGGAATATTAATATATTTTCTTATGAAATTTAATTTATAGGTTATGATTAGAGAAATTATTATTTCATAAAGAATATGTATTTGTTTTATAAGTATTAAAATTGGGAATTTTTTTAGAAGACAACCATAATAATTACTTAATGCTGTCTAGAAAAAACATTGTATAATTATCTTACATTTCTGGAGTCTTTGATATTATATGAAAATATACATAAACGATTCCCTTTGACATTTCTATGTGATATTTTTCATTTTATCGAGTAATTTAATTAGTTTCAAGTTTTGATTCTGACAATGTATGATTATAATGAATTTATCTTATCATAATCATTAAAATCACCCATTAATCTATCATAAGATCTAATCAAGAATTAAATTTTTGTTCACATGTATAAGAAAATTATAATTGTGATGAATTAATATATTAATTTTTTAAAAAATAAAAACTAACAATAATAGAAATGGTAAAAAACCTTTAACAGTACAATACCGATTATTTTATACTCCACATACTAATTCCTATATCCACAAAACTAATTATACAAAAAAAAATATATATATATTTCAATTCTAATGATATGTATAACAATTGTATTTGCAACTAGGAAATGAATATTCAATGAAACACAAGCCACTAAATATATTAAAGTTTAAAATAGATTCTAATTTGGTTTCTTGATTGAAAATTATTTCCATGTAGTGTTAAGGGATGATTAAATATCCCTTAAAATATAAATTTGTGAGTTTATACAAATTCAAATAAAGAATGAGTTTATATTCAAAGAACATTATGTAACAACATATTTTTTCCAACTTCTGTTGAAGTAATCACATAAGAATATTTATTATCCAATCACATTTTTAATGAAAATTCCCCTTATTATTAGGGAATTCATTTCCATAGTCTCTAATATTTTTATTGTTAGAATAAGAAAAATTTGAATCTTCTTTCTTTCCCTTGAATTTTTGTTCCCTATGTCCTTCATTTCAAAAGTTAATTTACTCATCCATTAAAATAATGAATATACTATGGTGTTTCATGACTCAATTATCACAGGTGGGAATTTACACCTTCCATTATTTATTTTTTATTTATTACTTTTTTATTAATTCTTAGTTATACTATTTTTCTAATTATTTATTCATAAAAAATATGAATTAAATTATTTATTCCCTACATGGATGTAATTTGACACCATATCTTCATATGATTTTTTCATTTTGGAGAGTGGATCTTATTATATTCCTAGATTAAGCCCATAAAATAAAATTTTGTCCTAATATAAAATTTATGTATATGTTTTATAACATGACTCTCTAATCTAGGTAAATGTTACTCATGAGTGTCAACACATTCCCTATATTTTTTCCTTAAATTAAGGACTTTTATTTCTATATCATCACATTTTCATATAGTAAATTATATCTAATAATTTTTTTAATGGTATTGCATTGAATTGTATCTATATTTTCCTCATAAATAGTATTATTGATCAATGTATATCATTCATCATGATCTCCCTTTAAAAAATATAATGCTACCATACATTTCCCCTTTTATTATTTATTAAATCTAAAAATATCAAATTAATGGTCTTGATCCTCTATTAATCTATCTCTGGATTTTTAGTTCCATTAAAGGATGGGAGTTTCTAAGGAATTATGTGCTCTAACATTGTGGAATTAGGTTCGAATGAAATATATTGTTCTATATATGAATGATAACTTAATACAACCTTAAATAATTTCTTGATATATTCATATTTTTTGTTACCCAAAAACATAGGATGTGTTGAAATTATCATGGAGTAAATCTCAATATTAATTATGTTTATTTAATGATATTTCATTACTTTCATTAGAAAACTTTTATAAATAATTAATTCATAATTTTACCTCATTACATTTGGAATCAGATTGTATAATTCCTAATCGGGTTCAATAATGAACATAAATTAAAAATGTATGTATATATATTATAATAAATATGAAATTAGCGCCATTAAAAATATATTAAAAATAAAAAATATGATCAAATTGTTCTTAATTTTACCTCATTACATTTTCCGAGCATTTACCCCTAGGTGCATCTCTACCATAACCAAATCAACTTTCCAGTATCCAAATTATAATTTCATTTTTAGGATACATTACTCAATTGTTTTAATGTTTATATATATAGAAAATTATCCCTATAGTTAGTTATTTGTTTATGTACTATAATTTATGTTTTCCAAAAATCTAGTTTCTAATGATCATAATAGTAATTATCTCATACCAATTGTAAATTACATACATTAGTGACCTATAGGAAGTTATTATATTTTATCATTGGAATAAGATATATGAGATCGCCTCCCATGATATGGAATAGTTTAACAGTCGTTGGGAGTATATATATACACTATTCACCCATTAGAATGGAAAAAACGAAAAAATTAAAACTGTAATAAGATCATTCATATTTCATCTTGTATATCCATGAAATAATTCATAGATCCGTTTATGATATCCTATGTAAATGAAATTATTAAAATGAATTGGATCAAATTCATAGAAAGGGAAACCATGAAAAAAAAAATTTATAATAAATTAAGAATGAATAATATAGAAGGGATAACAATGATAAATATTACATATTACCAATATCATTAAAGTACAACATATATACGGATAACTTGAAAATATAAATAATTACATAAATAATTTTAATTAGTTTCGTAATAATAGATTGCATAATTTCAGATAGTATAATATTACTATTAATGCTTTATATAGGGATATATTATATAAATAGGAAACATAAAACACCAAATACTCAAAATTGTCATGACCCATCCTTGGGGCACGTCCCGGGACTACCCCAAGCCTGCCTTCCATTGGCCAGGGGCTGGCGACTAGAACCAAAGGTGTAAATCCCGATAAAAAGGGAAGCCATTGACTTTATGAAACGTAAACAAACAAAACCAGAGAACAAGCAGATGGAAACAATAAGTAAAATTGAAAACAAAGGTAGTGATGATTATAAGGGGCCAGAAATACAAGCCCAATAGTAAAGTACAAGTAAAAGAAAAAATAGCTATAAGGTGACAAGCAACTCTTGGATTGTCCCCCACAGATCCTACCTGAAGGCTTGGTACAGATAGCGCAACTCCTAGATCGTCCACCACAAAACCTACCTAAAGGGTAGTTACAGATAGCCTCCTCAGCGCCCAAGTATATCAACCTCCTCCAAGTAATGTCTCGTCATGAGGTCCACCTCCTGGTGTCTTCCAGTCCTCATAAACTCGACCTCTATCAGCGTTGTCTGTCGTCTGCATCCAACACAACGAGGTGTGGGCATAGCTCGTGCATGGGTGAGTATAACGATACTCATTAGGGACCCCGTGACCCAAAAGGTCTTACTAAATCTAGGAAGGATAAACCACATATAATGATCTCAACATATAACTTTAATTAGGTATATTCCCATACATATACCTAAGTTATCAAATAACCAATCACAAGCATGAGGAAAACACAAAGGTCATTGACTCAGCTCAAACTAGGATTTTCATTAATGATATCGAAACCACAACTACTAAAGAGATCATCCTCTGGCGAGTACGATGATCCTTTCATAACTCAGAGGCTCTTCTCACAATCCTTAGACTGTTGTGGTACTCCTCATGTCGAGAACTGCGGGTCTGCCACCGCAACACAGTAGTGCTCCCCGCCATGGGTCTTCCACCCCAACACAGTAGTGCTCCCCCAACTAACCAAAATAGGTACTCCTCAGATCGTGTACCATGGGTCTTCAACCCAAACACATTAGTTCTCCCCTCCATGGGTCTGCCACCCAAACACATTAGTTCTCCCCAGTAGGCTAGTCAATTCACTTCGACTCGAATCAGACAAGCAGTCATCAGGTCTCAGCCTGCTACAAGGTCTCTGTAATCTTTATGCTCGTCTCTGGGAGGATCCAATCGATGAGATATTGGTAGATACCCAATGTATCACAATTCCCCACAAATAAGTATCTCAAAGTTCCGCCTCGTCAAATGGGTCTCAACGCAACAGACAGAGCGTCAATCGGACGCCCAGTGTGTGAGTTATTAGAATTTTAGTCCCGGGGGCCCGGTTGGTTTCGTGTACAATCCAACCCGGATGTATCTCAACTGTACCCCTAACTACCATGGGGTATACTCAAAGGAATCATTTCTCAACGTGATTACCTATGCCGCTGACAGTTCGTCAAATGGACGTTCGGTCTGAGAGTTATTATCTTTTCCTTTCCACGAGACCGGTTGGATTTTTGTTACAATCCAACCCGTCCATACTCCAACTACATAAAAAACATAGGTGATGTATACCAAAAGAACCATCTCATCATGAGGAATATAAAAATGTCGACAGAATGTCAATCGGACATCCGGAGCTCAAGTTATAAGCGTTTCCGCTCGGAGGGCCGGGTTGGTTTTTAGTTCGAACCAACCCGGATGTACACAAATTTTTCCAAAACCTTGAGTGCAATATACCGAAACGAATGTCTCGGTTCAAGGAATCCAATTCAATTGACGGTGTGTTGATTGGAGGTTCGTAGCTCATGATATGCTTTTTTAACAAAAAACGGTCCAATAATAGGGGGTTTGGGCCCGGCCCAACAACCCCTGGGTCGGCCCAGTAGGGCGTGGCCCGACCCGGCGCTGGCGGCCTAGCCTAACCCGGTGCATGCGGCCCAGCTTGGCACTGGTGGCCCAACCAAGTGCTGGCACCCGTCCCGGCTCTGGCGGCCCGGCCCGGCCGACGTGGTCTGGTCCGCGAGACCAAGCGATTGGTCGCGTGGCTGGGCGACCATGGGGGTTACCCCCCGGTTTATCAGAAACGGCTGGCCATTGAGGTCGGCCTTTGGTAACAGCGGTACCCCCCTCGGGTCCTACCTCTTGATGGCACCGGGGGCCGGCACAGCCGGCCTCCCTTCCCAGTCCACAGCGTCCTTAGGCAGCAGCTTTTTTCAACTAGCGTCGCGCGACTGCGCTATGCTCCACCACCACGGACCGCGCCCACCGCAACCCCCATAATGCTCCAGCGAGGTGCGACGCCGCTGTGCCCCTCTGCCGCGGCCTACCCCAGCCAGCCCCAGCCACGACTCTAGTAGTTTCGGAGCAGCACGATGGCCCCTCTCCCCTCCGCCACGGCCCATCCCAGCCTCGGCCTGACTTTACTCTGTGCGGCACGTTGGTGTCGTGCCTTTGTGGTGACCTGGAAATTAGGCGCTGACGATCCGCTTGTGGTCATCCCATCGTCGGACGTTTCTTCACAGTCCGGCTCCATCGCCCATAAAAAACAAATGGAAGGGGAAGGGTTGGACCATGTTCGTGTGGTCCAAACCCTTCCTCATCATGATGGTATCAAGCTGCCAAACAGAACTCAATAATTGAAGAACGACGAAGACGGTTCTAAAACATAAACACAACAACCCCTACCTCGTAAAACGACGTTAAATGATGGCGATTCGCTGATGATGGGCATATTCTTGTCAACGTCGGGAGGGAAGGGGCCGAGGGTGGTGTCAATGTTCTTCATTCTTGGTTCTTAGTTGGAGGAAGAGGAAAACTCTCCATGTGTTGGGCGTTGTTCTTCGCTGCTAGTGTTCCGCCGCTTGAAGAAGCCATCCATAACTCCTTCCCCTAGCCTCCTTTATATAGGAGATGGAGGGTTTGTCGTTGGCATGCAATTCATAAATGGAGGATTTATGATAGAGGGCTCCACCCAATTAATCTACTGCGGTGGCGCATTAAAATGGGTAGGAAGTCAAAAAGGGAGTTAATGCTTGGGTGGTCCCCTCATTAAAAAGGGAGGTTTCATCCTCCTCAATTAAGAGGGGGATTTAAACATCAGAGGCTCTCACTCATAAATGAGTGGGAGTCAAGGAGTTATGATTCCACTCCCTTTAATGGGAGGCCTCGTGTGGTTTCCACCACAATCAACCTCACATGGGAGGCTGGATCTCAGTGGGCCCCACCACTATATCCTCTCAAGGGGGGTTAGGGTGTGGCGGTCCCACCACCAACTCCCATGTGGAGCTTCTAACCACTTTATCCGCACGGTATGTGTTTAAAAAAATAAAAATAAATTGATCACTTATTTTATTTTATTAACCCACGTAAAACCCCAAAAAAACATTCATACCTGATCATCTTCCATCGAGGTGAAATTCTTCTTAAGAGAAAACTCACATTGTGAGTTCAACGGTGCCCTCAGATTTCAAATCCGAGAACCGTTTCAAAAGATAGAAAAACTCGTTCGTTCGTTTACTAAACATATATGAGCTAAACGTTAAAAATTGATTACGGGCACACCGAGATTCAGAATCAAGTGCCGTCAGAAGCCATGGACTCATAAAATTCCAAAGAAATTAAAAAAAATTCCTTGAAATTTCAGGGTCTTTACAGTACTCCCACCTCAGGATTTTACGTCACAGTAATGCTACAACACAAACTAAGGAAACTAAAGGATGTACGAAGCATGCATTTGAGCCTCCCGATCCCTTGTGCTCTCATAGAGGTTCCCGTGCTACCGCTGGTCGATGATGATGGATAGGTCATGCAGAAATCTCCTCAGCTGAGATATGTGGATGATGTCATGCACCCTGTGAATATGAGGTGTAAGGGCCAGATGAAACACACATATAACATCCCACCATGGCCAAATCTCCATAGACTCTTTCTAGGTGAGACCGGTAAGAAAATGTGGTCGTCGCCCTCGAAATCCAGTGGTCTCGTCTTCTATCAGCATAAGAATTTTTTCTATTCTATGCAGAATTCATCTGCTCTAGGATGACCTGCACCTTCTCCATCATATCATGAACCATCTCTGGTTTTACACGTACAAACTCCATTATTATCCACACAGGATATCTGAAACACGACCAACTATTGTCTCGCCACTCCTAATAGATTAATTCCTGATCTCTAATTAAGAAAATATGATTCAACATTCCCCACCCCAGGATTATAAACTATCTCATGGTCATATTCATAGAGGAATTCAAGACAAAACCACTGCCCCAGGTTCATGTCCTTCTGAGAGAAGATACACCTGAGACTATTGAGTTGGAGAGAACCGTAAACTGTTCGCTTAACAAACAGTGGTTGAGACTATCCTATTGTAAGAACTCATAACCACCCATCTCCATCTATGTTATACCAAAGAGTTGTTGGGATTTATCCTCAAGTGAAAAGAGAAATATGGTCTCATCCCCTGGATGTACCATGTTCTTTTCCTAATAAAATTAATCGTGACATGGATAGTACTATTTAATGCCATAGACGACATCGTAAGGCCTCGACGCTCCTACCAATAGATCCTACCATTACTCTTGCCTGCAAGTGTTGAGTCACACTTTCGGAATTAGTGTATTGTTACTGGGTCTCCTCCAGTAGTAATCTCACAACGGAGGGTCAAGTCAACAGTTTTAACCAGAACTGAAAGCCACACTCGGTACCCTAAACACTACTGCTTCATAGATAAGAAATATCAGAGTTATATGTTCTGCGGTAGAACTAACTCCTTTGATACCAATTTTTCAGAAACCGTCCTCGTGGTCCATGCTGTGATTACCCCACACACGCCTTCCATAGGCCAGGGGCAGGCAACTAGCACCAAAGGCGTAAATCCCTATATAAAGGGAAGGCATTGCCTTTATGAAATGTAAATAAACAAAACCAGAGTACAACCAGAAGAAAACACTAAGTAAAACCTAAAACAAAGGTATTATTGAAAGTAAGGGGATGGAAATAGAACCCCAATACTAAAGTACAAGTAAAAGACAAAATGTTTGGAAGGTGACAAGTAGCTCCTAGATCATCCTCCACAAATCTACCTAAAGGGTTGGTACAGATAGCACAACTCATAGATTTTCCACCACGAATCGCACCTGAAGGGTAGGTATAGATAGCCTCCTCAACGCCCTCATCCGTCAACTTCCTCCAGGTACTGACTCGTAATGAGTTCCACCTCCAGGTGTCATTCAGACCTCGTACACTCGGCCTCCGTTAGCGTTTTCCGTCGTCTGCATCCAACACAACGAGGTGTGGGTATAGCCCATGCAGGGGTGAGTATAACGATACTCAGTAGGGACCCCGAGACCCTCAAGGTCTCACTAAATCCATCAAGGATAAACCACAAAGAATGATCTCAACATATAACCTTTAATTGGTATATTCCGATACATATACCTAATTTATCAAGTAACCAATCTCAATCATGTGGAAAAAACAAAGGTCATTGACTCAGCACAAACCTGGATTTTCATTAATGATATCAAAACCACAACTGCTAAAGATATCCTTCTATGAATAGTACAGTGAACCTATCACATCTCTGAGGCGCAGCTCAGTAACCTTAGATGGTTGAGGTACTTCTCCTGTCAAGTACCACAGGTCTGCCACCCCAACACAGTAGTGCTCCCCGCCGTGGGTCTCCCACCCCAACACAGTAGTACTCCCCCTACTAGACTACAGAGGTACTATTCCTATCGAGCCCCTCCATGGGACTACCACCCAAACACAGTAGTTCTCCCGGCCATGGGACTGCCACCCAAACATAGTAGTGCTCCCCACAGGGCTAGTCAAGTCACTCTGACTAGAATAAGACAAGCAATCATCAGGTCTCACCCAGCTACAAGGTCTTCGTACACCGTACACTCATCTCTGGGAGGATCCACTCCATGAGCTACTGGTCGATAATCCATGTATCTCAATTTCCCACAATGAATTATCTCAAAGGACCTCCTCATCAACGGGGTCTCAACGCAATAGACAGCGCGTCTATCAGACGCACGATCTGTGAGTTATTAGCCTTTTAGTCCCGGGGGCCCAGTTGGTTTCATGTACGAACCAACCCGGCCATATCTCAACTGTACCCCGAACTCCTTTGGGGTACACTCAAAGAAAAATTTCTCAATGTGATTACCTACACTGCTGATAGTTCTTCAAATAGACGTTCGTTCTGAGAGTTTTTAGCTTTTCCGTTTAAGGGGCCTGGTTGGATTTTGGGTACAATCCAACATGTCCATACTCTAATTGCATCCAAAACTCAGGTGAATTATACCAAAAGAACCTTCTCATCATGAGGAATCCAACAAAGTCGAAGGCACGTTAATAAGACGTCCAGAGATCAAGTTATAAGCGTTTCCGCTCCGAGGGCGAAGTTAGTTTTTTGTTTAAACCAACCTGTTTGCATGAAAAAATCTCCAAAACCTTTAATTTAATCTACCAAAATGACCATCTCGATTCAAGGAATCCTATGAAACTGACGGTGTATCGATCGGAGGTCTGTAGCTCATGATATGCCTGTTTTACCGAAATCAGTCCGAAAATAGGGGGTCTGGGCCTGATCTGACCCAGACCAACATCCCCTAGGTCGGCCCGAACCGGGCGACCTGACCTAGATCCAATTAGGCCTAGTAGGGCTCCGCCCATCCCGGCTGGCATGGCCCAGCCCAGCTGACGTGGTCCAATCCACGTGATCCACGCGGTTGGCCGCGTGGCTGGGCGACCAGGGGGGTTACACCCCCCGGTTCTTCAAAAATGGCCTGCCATTAAGGCCGGCCCTTGGTAACCGTGGGACCCCCCTCGATTCCAACCTCTTGATGGAACTGGCGGCCGACACAACTAGACACCCTTCTGAGTCTACCACGGCGTTAGGCCGTGACTTTGATCGACAAACGTGGCGCGACGACGACGCGCTCCACCGCCGCGGCCCGCCCCAGCCGTGCCCCCCTTGAAGCTCCGACGTGGCGCGATGGTGCCGCTCCCCTCCACCCCGGCCACTGCTCTTGTAGTTTTGGTGTGACATGATAGTGTCATGCACCTCTTCCACGGCCCGTCCTGGCCACGGCCCGTCCTGGCCATAGCCTGACGTTACCCTACGCGACATGTTGGTGTCACTCCTTTGCGGCGACCCAACAATCATGCACTGACGATCCTATTGTGGTCGACGCTTCACCGGACGGGTCTTTGGAGTCCGCCTCCATCGTCCATAAGAAAAAAATGGAAGGGGAAGGGTCAGACTGTGTTTGTGTGGACAGAACCCTTCCTCATCACGATGGTATCAAGCGGCCTAACAAAACTCAAGAATTGATGAACGACAAAGATGGTACTAAAACATAAACACAACAACCCCTACCTCGTAAAACGGTGTTAAATGATAGCGAGTCGCGAAAGACAGGCATCATTCCGTCAACATCGGGAGGGAAGGGGCCGAGGGTGGCATTATCATTCTTCATTCATCATTATTCATTGGAGGAAGAGGAAAAATCTCCAAGTGTTGTGCGCCATGCTTCCCTGCTAGCGTTTCACCGCTTGAAGAAGCCGTCCAGAACTCCGTCCCCTAGCCTCCTTTATATAGGAGTGGGAGGGGTCATCATTGGCACACAAGTCATAAATGAAGGATTTTTGATAGAGGGCTCCACCCAATTAATCCACTGTTGTGGCGCATTAAAATGGGGAGGAAGTCAAAAAAAGGGGGTTAATGCTTGGGTGGTCCCCTCATTAAAAAATATAGGTTTCATCCTCCTCAATTAAGATGGGGATTTAATCCTTAGAGGCTCACCCTCATAAATGAGGGGGAGTCAACGAGTTATGATTCCCATCCCATTAATGGGAGGCCTGATGTGGTTTCCACCACAATCAACCTCACATGGAAGGTTGGATCTCTGTGGGCCCCACCACTATAACCTCTCATGGGGGGTTAGGGTGTGGCGATCCCACCACAAACTCCCAAGTGGAGCTTCTTACCAATTTATCCGCACGACATGTGTTTAAAAAAATAAAATAAATTTTTTCACTTATTTTATTTTATTAACCCACGTAAAACCCCTAAAACAAACTTTTATACCCGATCATCTGTCGTCGTGGGGAAAGCCTTCTTAAGCGAAAACCTACGCTGTGAGTTTAACAGTGCCTCAGATTTCAATTCCGAGCACCAGTTCAAAAGATAGAAAAACTCATTCATTCGTTTACTGAACGTACCCGAGCTAAACATAAAAAATTGATTTCAGGCACACTGGGCCTCAAAATCAAGTGTCGTTAGAGTCCACACACTCGTAAAATTCCAATTAAATTAAAAAAAATTCCATGAAATTTCCAGGCCTTTAAAAATATGGTTTTTATCCTGAGACCTAAAAATACATAAAGGGTCTATAATGATATCATAACATCACATATAATGTACAACTCATTTATTTATTAATGTAGAGAATAATAACACAATTTATAATTAATAAAAATAATCATATTAAAAAACTAGAAAAAAATTTCAATAATTTTCCCAGTCAGTAAGTAGAACAAGTTGATTATAAGATATAAAAATAAATAATATGTATTATATAATTATAATATATCCATAATAATTATTAAAATCATTAATGTAAGTTGACATAGATAAAAAATTTATTTTAACGAACATTCAAAACATTCTTTGATAACATTAAGAAATTTTCATTTTTTATAACATTTTAAATTAAATTTACCATAATATAAAAAAATAATTTTATTCAAAAATAACCAATTATAATTTTATATTAATATTTAAATTAAATAAAAAAAATTATTAAAGAAATATAATTTCATTTGGTAGGAATTAAAACAAATATTTTTTTCACATTTTTATATAAAGTAAAAAATAATATATTTGAGAAAATATTTTTTAAATTTATTTTTAATCCTTATAAAAATTTAAAATATGGAAGAAATATTATTTAAATAATAATTTAATGGTATTAAAAAAATTACTAATTCTTTTAATGAAAATAGCCATGGGAAAAATGTTCAACAACAAAACATGAAATTAATTGTATTTTAAAAGGAAAATTATAGATCATTTTAAGATAAAAATAAAAGGAAATTTTCTAGATAGATGAATAACCTATAAATAAACTTATTATGAGAAAATTTATTTGTTTAAGTAGATGAAAATCACACAATTACCCCCATACAAATTTAAACATGACAAATTCTGAATAAAAATGAGATTGTAGAATAAACCCTTACTGTAGATTTTTGCATCATAAGATGTGTTCCAACATACCATATAAAAAATTTATATTATTTATTTACATTCTTAATAACCATGTCTTGGTTTATTCCATTAAAATAATCTATTTTATTTCATTTATTTCCTTATCTAATATAGCTACTAAATTATTATATTCATGTTGGTTGTTTTGAAGATGTTCAATTCATAATCCCAAAACAACATTGGTAGGATGAATATGATCAATGGGGGTATTAACCCATTACCAATATAATAGTATCAAATAAAAAATTATCTTTTTTATAAAATAATTTTTTTTGAATCAATGTGAAAATATGGACATGATAAATAAAACATGTCCCTTCATAGATATGGTAGTTCACATGAACACATGAATGAAATTTTATGTTTCTAATAGATGATATATAAATGATATAGATAATGGTTTGATTTTAATGAATACTATTAATAGAATAAATATAATATTATTTAAATTAATATAATCTTATTAATATACATTAATATTAGAGATGAGTAACTAATTAAATCTATCTGTGGAGGCAGTAGTACATAGGTACAAATGACCAGGGCCACCCATTTACAAAGGATCTAAGGGTAAGAAGGTAAATAATAACATATCATTACAATAGAATAATTACATCCTAAACAAAAAAAATATCAATTATAATGTCCTTTTGTGAAGGGTGGTGATGAAAGAAAATAATTTTCTTTGTGGATGCAGTAGTCTATACATAGGCACAAGTGAGGATATAATTTTTCATTCGATATAAATAAGGATGATAAATATTGTGAAAAAAATATAATAAAATTTTATTATATTTATGATACTGATATTATGATATCAGCATGGTTAGGATAACATTTAATGTGTTGTATTAAAATATAAATTGAAACACCTCCTTTCAGAGTTATAACTTTTATTTAGAAATTTTCCTATGTATTACGCATTGATTCTTTCTAAGATGGTTTCTATGATGTATAGATGCTATAAAATGTGTGCTAGACAGTTAGGAACTGATTCTGTTAAAGATTTATTGATCTAATTGTCTCAATTTTTGTGAATATGATTGGATAGGGGGATTCCCTTTTATATGTGAGGTGGATTGAAATCTAGTAAATAATTGAAATATTATTATACATTATATGTTGAAATCAAATAATGATTATTAAAATTGTTATTTCATTTGAATATTTTTTGGATAAGTTTTAAATAGGATAATCCAATATAATTTTGACTATTTTATATATTATTTTTTCGTTATATTTTTAGTTTATCCATTTTTTAATCCATTTTTACTTTATCAGAGTGATTATTTTTTTCTACGTTTATTATTTATTATGAAAAAATTTTAAATATTATATTTACCGAACAAGAACGTCATAAATAAAAAAATTAAATCTATTTTAAATTATTTAATTCTTAAATTCAGTAAAATTAATTTCAAAATAAGTACATGTAACTTAATGAAAAATAGATTCTATAGGAATGCCTTTAAATGTAAAAAACTGAATTTGTACCAAAATAATGTATAATGGTTGTTATAGTGGAACTAATTGATTTTTTATGAAATTTTTTATTTATGTTACATTAAAACTAATGAAACCCAAATTTATTCATGAAAATACATAATTTAATAAATGAATCAAAATGTTTCTTTTATTTGATTGAAAGCATTATATGGCTATAAAAATGTCATACATTAATTTTAAATTTCAATTTTATTTAGAAAATATATTATACCACTTATTAAACCTAAAATTGATATAGTAAAAAAAAATTATAATATTATATATAATTTTTATGTCATGATAATGTCATAAATGTGGAAATATTTTATAAATCAGTTTTTTTACCATTCACAAAAATACACAATTTCAAAAAAAAATACCCAAACATGACATAAGTATCATTTTTGATATATTGTTTGATTTTTTTTCTTTTTTTGAATATAATTTTCTAAAATGAATGAAATTTTATTATAATTATTTTCAATGAAAAGACGTAAAAACATTTCAAGTAATAATGTATTCTTATGGATTAAAATTAATTTATCATCAATCATTATATATAAACATATTTAGATAAATTAAATTTTTTTGTTTGAATTTATTATTTATATTAAGTAAATATTTTCTACATATATTTCATCATTTTATTATTCATATTCATACCCAAAAACCTAAAACATATTTTATAATGGTAATGTTAAAATTGAAATAATTATAATGTATATCAACTTTTTTTATAATCAGTGTTTCGTGTATCAAAATCTATTATAAATTGTATTCATAAACTAAAATATTTGTATGTTACATCCAAGGTACTTTTATTTTTTTCTTACTCATGGATTCTAATTGGGATAATAAATTATATTTTTTTGAGGCGGTTGGGATATATATATAGGGGACTCTAAATCTATAAATTATGATTCATTATTCATTTTTAGTAAATATTTTGTACAACTGAGCTAGAAGTAAAAAACAACATCATAATTAATGGTACATGATTAAAATTTATTAGTGTAAAAGGTATATAATTAAATTTTGAGGATTAAGAAATAATGATATGGTATCAAAGAAAGAGTAAAGAAACCTATGATGGTCTAATATGATAGGAATGATGTTATTGATCTAATAAAGAATCTAATATGACACTCTCATAAAAAAAATAATGAATTATATTTTCATGTTGATAAATTTATTTTAGTGATAGTAAAGATAAATGTAAAGAATGTTGTAACTAAAGAGTAGGTGGTTGATATCAATAAAAAACACATAGCCTCTCTAATATTCGAGAAGTATCAATTGCAGAAATTTTTTTTTTATCATATACATATCCTTGAACATGTTTGGATTATATCTTATACTAATTTTTTTATTTTTCACTTGTTTATTCATTCTGGGAAGTTTAATTTATCTCTGGGTTCACAGCCAATGTGGGAGTAATGTTTATGAAATTTTTGGGCCCTGGTTTTGTGATTTGAAAGATGGATGCATATACAATTCTTATTGAAATATAATTAGAGTTTTGAATGATTTTTTAGGACAATGAAGATATAAATGGTCATAGAATATGTAATATCATGATTTAAATACTCATTTGATATAATTTATTCTAAATAGATTATTAATCACATAGACATAGATTTATTGTTATATTTTTTTATTTCATTATAGAAGATTTAAAAAATATGTTTGAAATTTAAATTCACTTTGGACCAGATAAAAAATAAGTGGTTGATAAGTTATGAACCAAGGTGATAGATGCTAGTGTAGGATTGTAGTTTTTGTTTGTTATCAATCTATTAGGGGTTGATCAAAGAAATTTAATGTCATGGGTTTTTTAAAAAATAAATTATGGACTAGAAAATAATTATTAATATAGATGGTTCCCATTGATTGATAATTTTTTGTGTGATAAATTCTTAGGTTTTTCTATGAATTTGTAAAAATTTATGATGTTTTAATTGAATGTAATGGAATAGACTATAGGTCTATAGTTTAACATCATGATATTTTGTGTAATATGATTTTTCAAATTAATATAATCATTTAGATATTTTTCATTTCATGAAACACTAAAAATATTTTATTTCATATTAATGAGCTTTGTTTCACTTGATTCACACACATAAATAAGTTATTAATACACTAAAAAAACATAAATTTTAACTTTTTCTACACGGAACACTGAAAAATACTAGGTGTAACGCCCCGACCCTAGTTGCCTAGAGTCGGTGCATTATTACATAACATTGGCATGATCACAAGAAAGATCAAATCTCGAAAGACCGATTGGTTTAGTAGCCTTGGAAACACTAGATATATTCATAAGTTTTACATTACATTATAAAATCAAAAACTACTACAACAACATAATGTTTCCACAGTCCACACTACAATCCCCTCATAATATCCCTGCAGGTCATTCATAACTTACATCTTCACTTCCTGGGAAAAATAAAACATAGAAAAGGGGTGAGCTCAAATGCCCAGTAAGGATAACAATATAGCGGAAAACTTTCATCAATAAGAATAAACATTTAAGGCAATGTATAACTAATACAAAAGCCTTTTAAACATGAACATTCAACATGGTATGGCATAAATAAAATGAAATAATGCCATTTACTTATTCACATGGATATTCCACTAATCGAATAATCACATGCAAAAATAAATAACCACTTTCATAATGTTGGAATGCATAATGCCAGACTATCATAACCACATAGCCAAGGCCTCGTGCCAAGACTACAAATAAGATTTTGTCAAGGCCTTGTGCCAAGACACTAGTTTGTCTCATGAGACCTACCGATGCATCGAGGAGCTATAGCGGGCTCCACCCGTCACTTATTAAGTCCAATGCATTCCCATATGAAAAGGTTTAAAAATAACATAAACATTCGTATTAAAACTAGCATACGAAATGTCAATACTTTCACAATAAACTATGAATGGTATAAAAATAGCACATCCACAGTCAAACATATCACAAAACCTTCAATACAATATAGAAGTTTTGTATCATAATAAATCAACTTCAAATAATCTTAAAATCCATCAAAGGATGTTGACATAGATGAAATCAAAATTCTTTTTAAAGAAATATCTCCTTTTATTTTGAAATCATTTAAGATCCATATAAAATAAAACATTTTATTTGAAAATATTCTTATAAGCTTGTATGGAAAGCTTCGACGATTTTATAACGGCGGAAAATAACCGCACCCGCCGTATAAGTTAAAAAAAAACATTCTTACCTCAATTCTGTCGAAAAGGTTAAAAAGGACCTTGTTTTGAAAACGACGGAAAGATTCCTTTATAAACCTCTTATAAAAAGTCAAACAAGGGTATAAATGACTTTAACCCATATTCTTGTAAATAGTAAAAATGTTTTGAAATACAATTTGAAGAAACATGGATGTGGATGATAACGAGATCCCAGTAGATTATTACGTATAAACAACCTTGGATAAAGAAGAGATTGTGAAATAACCCTTACCTTGTACTTTTCCTTGGTTGGGGTAGGTTAACCTCCTGTATAATGGTGAAATAATTGTTATTAAATTATACAAGAATCATATATATTAATATGATATCATATATGATCTTTTAACATTGATTTATTAATAATATCTTAGAATTATCATCGTTTCGAGTGTTAACTTACTCATTTTATTTTATATGTTTTGTTACATAAGCCATGTTTGTTGTATCTTATTCATATCCAGAATGATATCAAGTCCTTAAACATCATTTTTAAATCATAAAATGATAATTATACTTGAATGGATACGATGGAGAATGAATCTCATCGCGTTCGTGGAGACGGTAGTCCGTACGTACGCACGAGCGACAATATCATTCTTTTGATATTAAAATAATATATAAATGAATGGTATATCATATATACAGAATCATTAACATGTTATATTTATTATTTACATGAGTTACACATCATTATTATACCCATCCAAATAATATTATATTGAATAACAATTACACCACGACGTGGAGACGGTAAGCCGTACGTACGCACGTATGGTGACATGTTATTCAAAGGGTGGATAGAATACTGAATATGGTTGTACCATACTTATAATAACATCACAGTATATGTGAGATACTGGAGTTATTATTTTAGAATGGTAAGAACAAAGGAAGAAGAAGTGGAAGAAGAAATGAACTTAGAAAAGGGTGGTGAAATCATTACCTCTTCTTCGGGTTCTTCCTTTTGATTTGATCAAAAGGGCTCCTTAGGTTGGATTTCTGATCAAAATAAGGCCTCTAGGTTGTATTGAGGGATGTTGGGAGAGTATTTGGGCAGAGTTTGGCCGAACCAAAAGGCTTTTAAGGTGTGAAGAAATGAGAAGGAGGAGTGACCTTTTATAAGAGGGGTGAGGGGCACCTTTGGAAAAGCTAGAAATATTAATTTATAATAAATTCATATTCGGTTTCTAATGGCTCCAAAGTTGACTATTCAAAGGTTAAGGTGGGGATAGGTCGAAAACCACTCAACCAATAGAATTTAGACAGGTTTGGGTACTTATATTAACCTTATCTTTAAGTATTAACTCTAAGTTAATTAGTTTCACTTTTACAATGTCTCTTTGTATTTTTATATAATATGGTTAATAAACTTACTATATACATCGAAGCGACCCCCAAGTGGTCCATTAATGATTAACCTATCATAATATAAGTCTCTTGGCCGAACCTTAGATTTTTAAAAATTTAATATCAATTAATAATATAATATTTGTTTTAAGAACTCTTTTATGTCAATTTTGACACTATTCAATAGTTGATTTTTGTGAAACTCATAACAGATTGATTACTTCGAACAAAGTCAATTAAATCAATCCTAATATATCATATTATCATATAAAATTAGTTTAATTCATTAAAAGTTTCATATTATAATTATTTGGGTATTTATAATATCAATTATTTTAATTTTTCACTATTTTAGTAATTACTGCATCATCATTGTGTCATAAATAAAATAAATTATTTAATGTCTAAAAATTATAAATAAAATATCATTATGTAGGAAATCGTTTTAGCTTTCTAATGAATATTTATAATCTAAAATCCAACATATATAACCCTATGTAAAAATTGTTGTTCTAAAAGATATATGCTTGTGTCATTTTTGTATTCATTTTAACTAAATTAAAATAAAGTGTCATTATCACTTACAAGTGGATCCATGGGGTCCCAAAATAGACCCAAAGATGCCCATGGTCGACCATCTATCATCCAATAGGGTTAAGACACGTTTTTAGGGTAATTTAGTATTATTATAATATTATTTTTTTAACCCTTATTTACCGGATTTACCCTTAACCATGGTAAATAAAATATTTACCGCAGTAATTATTCAAAATGTCTAAAAATAAAAGTTACCTATTTACACAATTTGAACATCCTGATTCCAAATATGGAATCCATTTTCCTAAATTCAAAACACAGAAGTGGCAGAAATTAATTTAAAATTAATTCCCGCTGTCAAAACAAAAAGCGTGTTTTTAATAGATAATAACTATCAAAAGATTGACACTTGTTTATGTTCGGTTTAATTGTAAAATTATGTCCAATGACCAACATTATATTAAATGGTAAAAATATATTCTAAATATACTTTAAAACTACTCAAATTCATAATTTATCACTATTAATTATTTTGATTAAAAAAGTTGTTTTTAATTAAAATTTAGAAATTTTCACTATTCATCAAAATATGAAAGTTATCCGAAATGTACCAAAAGATCACCCTAGGCTAATTTTGATATTCCGAATCCAAAAATGAAGTCCATTTTGAAATATAGAATATATATGATTTCAAAAAGTAGGTATTACTATTCACAACGGCTAGTTTAATTAGTTGTGGTGTGTGTTAGAACTCGAGGTTGCGTACAACACACGCTATCGCATTATTCGAAGGGAAACGTACCGTAGAAGCTTGGGGTGTTACATTCTCCCCTCCTTCAAATAATTGCGTCCTCGCAATTTCTAGGGTATTACTGCATAAAAAGACTCGGGTGGTTCTTCATCATAAGTTCCTCGGGTTCCCACGTTGCCTCTTCCATCTTATGATTCCTCCACAAAACTTTTACCAGACGCGTCGTCCGGTTTCTCAGCACTTGTTCTCTCGTATCAAGAATCTTGATGGGCTCTTCGCAATAAGACAGATCGGGTTCCAGTTCTAAATCTTCATAGGTGAGTACATGCGTTGGGTCAGGCATGTATTTCCTCAACAGAGATACGTGGAACACATCGTGAACTTTGGAGAGACTTGGCGGCATTGCCAATCGGTGAGCTACAGCCCCAATTCGTTCTAGAATTTCGAAAGGTCCGATGTACCTGGGACTCAATTTACCTTTCTTACCAAAACGTATGACTCCCTTCCACGGAGATACCTTCAGGAAAACATGATCACCGACTTGAAATTCCAAATCCTTCCTTCGATTATCGGCATAGCTCTTCTGCCTACTTTGAGCTGCTTTAATGTGATTTTGGATTACCTTCACCTTTTCCACCGTTTCCTCCACCAGTTCTGGGCCTACAAGTTTTCTTTCTCCAACGTCATCCCAACAAGTTGGTGTACGACATCTCTTTCCGTATAACGCTTCATATGGTGCCATCTGAATACTCGAATGAAAGCTATTGTTATAGGAAAATTCTACTAGTGGTAAATATTGATCCCACATACCCTGAAAATCAAGTGAGCAAGATCTCAACATGTCTTCTAAGGTCTGAATAGTCCGTTCTGATTGTCCGTCTGTCTGAGGGTGGTAAGCAGTGCTCAAATAAAGTTCTGTATCTAGGGATTTCTGAAGACTTTTCCAAAATCTTGAAGTAAAACGGGGATCACGATCAGAAAAAATCGATAGGGGTACTCCATGAAGTCTCACAACTTCATTAATGTATAGTCTTGCTAGACGTTCCAGGGGTAGATCTTCTCTTATAGCAAGAAAATGTGCTGACTTGGTAAGACGATCAACAATAACCCATATTGCATCGTTCCTTCTAGGAGTCTTTGGTAGCCCCATGACAAAGTCCATTGTAATATTGTCCCATTTCCACTCCGGTATGGGAAGAGGTTGCATGACTCCTCCAGGCTGTTGCCTTCCAGCTTTCACTTGTTGAAAAACCATACATCTTGACACAAAATCAGCAATCTCCATCTTCATGTTGTCCCACCAAAAATGTTCCTTCAAATCTCTATACATTTTGGTGCTCCCAGAATGTATAGAGAAATTGGAACTATGAGCATCATCCAGCAATTCCCTTTTTAGATCAGGTATATTGGGAACACAAAGTCTCTTCCCGAATTTCAAAATTCCATCTTCATACACAAAGTCTCTCAATCTCCCATCATTCACAGCTTTAATCTTCTTCTGAAATTCTTCATCATCGGTCTGGGAACTCTTAATCCTTTCTAGTAAAGATGGTTTGGCAACCATTTGAAAAAGCATTGATGTTTCACCTTCCCTGGTTATTCCCATTTCCATCTTCACTAGCTCCATGAAAATTGGATCCCTTTCAATTCTCATATTGTTCAAAACTCCATGGTCTTTTCTACTCAAAGCATCTGCCACCTTGTTTGCCTTCCCTGGGTGGTAGTGTATCGTACAATCATAATCCTTCAGTAATTCAAGCCATCTCCTTTGCCTCATGTTGAGTTCTTTTTGTGAGAAAATATACTTCAAACTCTTGTGATCAGTATAAATCTCACATTTTTCACCATAGAGGTAGTGCCTCCATATCTTCAAAGCAAAGATCACTGCTGCTAACTCGAGATCATGAGTAGGATAGTTTTGTTCATGAATTTTCAACTGTCGTGATGCATAGGCAATAACTCTATCATTCTGCATAAGGACACAGCCAAGTCCTTTCTTTGATGCATCACTATAAATAACGAACCCATCATTCCCCGATGGTAGAGTCAATATAGGAGCATTGACTAATCTTCTCTTCAGTTCTTCGAAACATTCTTCACACTCTTTTGTCCAAACAAATTTAACCCCTTTACCTTTGAGCTTCGTTAATGGGTTAGCCAATCGGGCAAAATTCTGGACGAAACGTCGATAATAACCTGCCAAACCAATAAAACTACGTACCTAGGTTATACTCGTAGGTGCTGGCCATTCTTGGATTGCTTTGGTCTTAGAAGGATCAACAGAGATTCCATCTTTAGAGACAATATGGCCAAGAAAAGAAATCTCCTGAAGCCAGAATTCACACTTGCTAAACTTTCCATATAATTCATGCCTCCTCAGAGTCTTCAAGATAATGCGCAAGTGATTTTCATGATCTTCGTAGGTTTTGGAGTATACCAAGATATCATCAATAAATACCACCACAAATTCATCGAGATACTCCTTGAAAACTCTATTCATCAGATCCATGAATACAGAGGGTGCATTAGTCAATCCAAACGGCATTACAGTAAACTCGTAATGCCCGTACCTGGTTCGAAATGCTGTTTTCGGAATGTCTTCCTTCTTCACACACAACTGATGGTATCCAGATCGAAGGTCAATCATTGAAAAGTATTGAGCTCCATGCAGTTGGTCAAATAAATCATCAATACGAGGTAGGGGATACTTGTTCTTTATCGTTATAGCATTGATCTCCCTGTAGTCGATACATAACCTCATAGATCCATCTTTCTTTTTAACAAAAAGAACAGGGGCTCCCCATGGAGAAACACTAGGGCGAATAAATCCCTTATTACTCAATTCCTCTAGTTGTTTCTTTAGTTCGACTAACTCTACAGTGGCCATTCTATAAGGGGTCTTCGATATAGGCCTTGATCCAGGAATCAAATCAATGGAAAACTCAACTTCTCGTTCTGGAGGATGTCCAGGTAAATCTTCCGGAAATACATCTACAAATTCTTTCACAACAGGTACACCCTCTATTTGAACATTCCTTTCCTCACCGATAGTTACTTCATTCTCTTCCTCCCCAATAATTGAATTAAGTTGAGCTACTGGGGGTGGGTCTAAATAAGAATTAGGTGGTGACGATTCTGCTCTAAAAATAAGGTGTTCCTTATCATTATCATCGAGAATCGTAACCTCTTTCTTCTTACAATAAATCATCGCATCATAGTCCGAAAGCCAGTCCATACCGAGGATTATATCAAACTCAATCATAGGTATGACGATGAGATCAGCAGATAAAGAAAATTTATGTGCTCTAATGGGGACTAATTCACAAAACTTTGTTGCAACGATACTTCCCTTAGGAGTTTAAACTGATAACTCCCTTATTAAATAAAATTGGAAATATCTAATTTTCTTAGCAAACTGGGAAGATATGAAACAATGCGATGATCCAGAATCAAATAATGCATTTGCTAAACTTGAGGAAACCATTAAATTACCTGCCACCACGTCTTTCGGAGCTTCTACCTCAGCAGTAGTGATAGCATAAGCCTGGCCTTGATCCCTTGGCCTTTTCTGAGGTAAGTTCTCCTGACGCTTAGGACATGCATTTGCATAATGCCCCATCTCCCTGCAATTGTAGCACTGAACGTTGGTAGCTTCCTTCTTCCCCTTGCAATCATGAGCTTGGTGGCCTTTTTCACCACACTTGTAACAGACTCCCATTCCCTTCAAGCAAGTACCAGGATGTTTCTTCCCGCATTTACCACAAGATGGATATTCAACCTTTCCCTTCTTCCCCTTATTTCCATTCCCAGATTGATCAGAAGGTCTCTTCTTCTCTTGCTTCGCTTTAAAGTCATAAGACTTAGAGAATTCTTTTTCGGTCTTGATAGCACATGAGACAATGTCTTCGTACGACGAAAAGGATTGTGAAACTAATGCTCGACGGAGAAATGGTTTTAACCCATCAAAGAAACGATCAATCTTACTTCTTGGGTTGCGAATATATTCACCAGCGTACCTCGCTAACCTTGTAAAGTTAGCCTCATACTTTGTGACATTCTCATCCTCCTTTTGTCTCAGACTCAGAAATTGCCTTTCCATATCTGCTCGATGGTCGCGAGGGAAGTATTTTTCTAAAAACAGATCTTTGAACTCCCTCCATTCCATATTTGATACTTCATCATCTTCCTTCATGTTCTGAATCAATGACCACCATTGATCAGCATCTCCAGTGAGGCGGTAAACTGCCATGATAACTTTTTCCCTTTCACTGCTCTCCAAAGCCTGAAATATTTTCTCTAGGGAAAATATCCATTGCTCAGCTACTAAGGGATTTGTACTCCCATTGAACGTTGGTGGTTGTTGCCTCATGAATCGATCTAACATTGATCCTCCACGCTGCGGATCAGGGTGCTCCATACGGGTAAGGTTATTATTCATAACCTGAGTAAGTTGTCCCAGTACGGTGATTAGCTGATCAGCACCAGTTGCATCACCAGCCCCACTATAATTATCTTGAGCAGGAGGGCAATCCCTACATGGAGTGCGTGCATTGATACGGTTTCCATTTCTTCCACTAGGCGCCATTTCTAAAAAATGGCATAAACTAGATCAGTTTATGCATCAAAATACATAATCCCATACTTATAAAACACTAAACATAAATTGAACTATCTATGGATATAATCCATAATCATAAATATGTTTTCTTTGAGGAAGTATATACTCATAAACCCTTCATAATGATTTGTAAAGAAAGTGAGAGTTATCCTAAGCATATCCCCCGGGAGTGTCGTAACCAAGAGTGCAGCAAGGCCCGTTGTCGTGCACCAGTTCCCGTTCGAGTCTAGCTCAAAGCGGTGTTTTCGGGTTTTACCCCTAGGTACATCTGTGCCAGAGCCGCCTCTACCTGCTCGTATCCAGACAGGGATGTATTGCTCGGAAAACTCACAAAATCTCTACAATACCAAAATTCTAGGAAGTTCTTCTATACTAATCCTCAAAGTTCATCTTAGGTCTATGTGCTCTAATCAGAGTTTATCTAAATCTAGCTTCCAAGGATTGTACTAAACTTCCTCTGATACCAACTGTAACGCCCCGACCCTAGTTTCCTAGAGTCGGTGCATTATTACATAACATTGGCATGATCACAAGAAAGATCAAATCTCGAAAGACCGATTGGTTTAGTAGCCTTGGAAACACTAGATATATTCATAAGTTTTACATTACATTATAAAATCAAAAACTACTACAACAACATAATGTTTCCACAGTCCACACTACAATCCCCTCATAATATCCCTGCAGGTCATTCATAACTTACATCTTCACTTCCTGGGAAAAATAAAACATAGAAAAGGGGTGAGCTCAAATGCCCAGTAAGGATAACAATATAGCGGAAAACTTTCATCAATAAGAATAAACATTTAAGGCAATGTATAACTAAAACAAAAGCCTTTTAAACATGAACTTTCAACATGGTATGGAATAAATAAAATGAAATAATGCCATTTACTTATTCACATGGATATTCCACTAATCGAATAATCACATGCAAAAATAAATAACCACTTTCATAATGTTGGAATGCATAATGCCAGACTATCATAACCACATTGCCAAGGCCTCGTGCCAAGACTACAAATAAGATTTTGTCAAGGCCTTGTGCCAAGACACTAGTTTGTCTCATGAGACCTACCGATGCATCGAGGAGCTATAGCGGGCTCCACCCGTCACTTATTAAGTCCAATGCATTCCCATATGAAAAGGTTTAAACATAACATAAACATTCGTATTAAAACTAGCATACGAAATGTCAATACTTTCACAATAAACTATGAATGGTATAAAAATAGCACATCCATAGTCAAACATATCACAAAACCTTCAATACAATATAGAAGTTTTGTATCATAATAAATCAACTTCAAATAATCTTAAAATCCATCAAAGGATGTTGACATAGATGAAATCAAAATTCTTTTTAAAGAAATATCTCCTTTTATTTTGAAATCATTTAAGATCCATATAAAATAAAACATTTTCTTTGAAAATATTCTTATAAGCTTGTATGGAAAGCTTCGACGATTTTATAACGGCGGAAAATAACCGCACCCGCCGTATAAGTTAAAAAAAAACATTCTTACCTCAATTCTGTCGAAAAGGTTAAAAAGGACCTTGTTTTGAAAACGACGGAAAGATTCCTTTATAAACCTCTTATAAAAAGTCAAACAAGGGTATAAATGACTTTAACCCATATTCTTGTAAATAGTAAAAATGTTTTGAAATACAATTTGAAGAAACATGGATGTGGATGATAACGAGATCCCAGTAGATTATTACGTATAAACAACCTCAGATAAAGAAGAGATTGTGAAATAACCCTTACCTTGTACTTTTCCTTGGTTGGGGTAGGTTAACCTCCTGTATAATGGTGAAATAATTGTTATTAAATTATACAAGAATCATATATATTAATATGATATCATATATGATCTTTTAACATTGATTTATTAATAATATCTTAGAATTATCATCGTTTCGAGTGTTAACTTACTCATTTTATTTTATATGTTTTGTTACATAAGCCATGTTTGTTGTATCTTATTCATATCCAGAATGATATCAAGTCCTTAAACATCATTTTTAAATCATAAAATGATAATTATACTTGAATGGATACGATGGAGAATGAATCTCATCGCGTTCGTGGAGACGGTAGTCCGTACGTACGCACGAGCGACAATATCATTCTTTTGATATTAAAATAATATATAAATGAATGGTATATCATATATACAGAATCATTAACATGTTATATTTATTATTTACATGAGTTACACATCATTATTATACCCATCCAAATAATATTATATTGAATAACAATTACACCACGACGTGGAGACGGTAAGCCGTACGTACGCACGTATGGTGACATGTTATTCAAAGGGTGGATAGAATACTGAATATGGTTGTACCATACTTATAATAACATCACAGTATATGTGAGATACTGGAGTTATTATTTTAGAATGGTAAGAACAAAGGAAGAAGAAGTGGAAGAAGAAATGAACTTAGAAAAGGGTGGTGAAATCATTACCTCTTCTTCGGGTTCTTCCTTTTGATTTGATCAAAAGGGCTCCTTAGGTTGGATTTCTGATCAAAATAAGGCCTCTAGGTTGTAGTGAGGGATGTTCGGAGAGTATTTGGGAAGAGTTTGGCCGAACCAAAAGGCTTTGAAGGTGTGAAGAAATGAGAAGGAGGAGTGACCTTTTATAAGAGGGGTGAGGGGCACCTTTGGAAAAGCTAGAAATATTAATTTATAATAAATTCATATTCGGTTTCTAATGGCTCCAAAGTTGACTATTCAAAGGTTAAGGTGGGGATAGGTCGAAAACCACTCAACCAATAGAATTTAGATAGGTTTGGGTACTTATATTAACCTTATCTTTAAGTATTAACTCTAAGTTAATTAGTTTCACTTTTACAATGTCTCTTTGTATTTTTATATAATATGGTTAATAAACTTACTATATACATCCAAGCGACCCCCAAGTGGTCCATTAATGATTACCCTATCATAATATAAGTCTCTTGGCCGAACCTTAGATTTTTAAAAATTTAATATCAATTAATAATATAATATTTGTTTTAAGAACTCTTTTATGTCAATTTTGACACTATTCAATAGTTGATTTTTGTGAAACTCATAACAGATTGATTACTTCGAACAAAGTCAATTAAATCAATCCTAATATATCATATTATCATATAAAATTAGTTTAATTCATTAAAAGTTTCATATTATAATTATTTGGGTATTTATAATATCAATTATTTTAATTTTTCACTATTTTAGTAATTACTGCATCATCATTGTGTCATAAATAAAATAAATTATTTAATGTCTAAAAATTATAAATAAAATATCATTATGTAGGAAATTGTTTTAGCTTTCAAATTAATATTTATAATCTAAAATCCAACATATATAACCCTATGTAAAAATTGTTGTTCTAAAAGATATATGCTTGTGTCATTTTTGTATTCATTTTAACTAAATTAAAATAAAGTGTCATTATCACTTACAAGTGGATCCATGAGGTCCCAAAATAGACCCAAAGATGCCCATGGTCGACCATCTATCAACCAATAGGGTTAAGACACGTTTTTAGGGTAATTTAGTATTATTATAATATTATTTTTTTAACCCTTATTTACCGGATTTACCCTTAACCATGGTAAATAAAATATTTACCGCAGTAATTATTCAAAATGTCTAAAAATAAAAGTTACCTATTTACACAATTTGAACATCCTGATTCCAAATATGGAATCCATTTTCCTAAATTCAAAACACAGAAGTGGCAGAAATTAATTTAAAATTAATTCCCGCTGTCAAAACAAAAAGCGTGTTTTTAAGAGATAATAACTATCAAAAGATTGACACTTGTTTATGTTCGGTTTAATTGTAAAATTATGTCCAATGACCAACATTATATTAAATGG
Source organism: Viscum album (assembly GCA_963277665.1). Classification (NCBI taxonomy): domain Eukaryota; kingdom Viridiplantae; phylum Streptophyta; class Magnoliopsida; order Santalales; family Viscaceae; genus Viscum; species Viscum album. The sequence continues at coordinate 1,858,437,205 of OY728126.1, read as the reverse complement.
TAAAAATATATTCTAAATATACTTTAAAACTACTCAAATTCATAATTTATCACTATTAATTATTTTGATTAAAAAAGTTGTTTTTAATTAAAATTTAGAAATTTTCACTATTCATCAAAATATGAAAGTTATACGAAATGTACCAAAAGTTCACCCTAGGCTAATATTGATATTCCGAATCCAAAAATGAAGTCCATTTTGAAATATAGAATATATATGATTTCAAAAAGTAGGTATTACTATTCACAACGGCTAGTTTAATTAGTTGTGGTGTGTGTTAGAACTCGAGGTTGCGTACAACACACGCTATCGCATTATTCGAAGGGAAACGTACCGTAGAAGCTTGGGGTGTTACACTAGGTAAATAAAGAAATTATACACATTCTTTATAATTAATATTTTGTGAATTAAATATTAATTTTACCTTAATGGGGTTCCTTTGTTCGATGGGATGCCTGATACAAAACAATGGGTTTCTTTGAAATCCTACGTTGCACACTAATAATATAATAATAATATTTTAAATGTAGCTAAATACTAGTTTTTATATTTTCTATAATGAATAGAACTAACTAAAATATGATTATACATGTTTGTTAAAAGTTTTTACATTTATTCAATAGATGTTAGAGGCTTAAAATGCGAATGAATCTAATTTTAAGCACAATTTACCACAAAGGTTGATTTACCACCTTTTAATGGAGAAGACTCTTTAAATATAGTTTTGGTAAATTTTATATGTTCTATTTGAAAAATTAAAATTTTTTATATTAGGGACATCAAAATTGACTTTGGATTAAATTTTGGTATTTTTCAGATAAAGTTCATTTTTAATGAATAGTGAGACATACTATATTTTAATTCAAAAATAAATTTTAATCTAATTTACTAATATTGTGTGATAATCCTTTTAATTGGTTTTAAAGATTAATTTGAATATTATTTTACTATTTAATCCAATTTTAGTCATTTTAGTTGATTTCACTTTGAAATTGGATATAAACAAGTGTCAATCTTTTGATAGTTTGTATTTCTAAAAAACACTCTTTTTTGTTTTGACAGTGGGAATTAATTTTTAAATTAAATTCTTCCACTTCTGTGTTTTGAAGATTGAAAAATATATTTCATATTTGGTATCATGAGGTCCAAATTGTGTAAATAGGTAACTTTTATTTTTATACATTATGAATATTTACATTAGTAAAAAAATTTATTTACCATGGTTAATTGGTAAATCTAGTCAAAGGTAAAAAAAATATTATTATATTAATATAAAATAACACTACAATGTTTCCTAATTATATTGGTTGATAAATATCCGACTATGGGAATCATTGGGACGACTTGGAGACACCATGGGGCCACTAAAGAGTGATAATGACACTTTATTTTAATTTATTAAAGTAATGACAAAAATGACATAAACAATATCATTAAGTAAAATAATTTTTACACATGGTTATATAAGTTATAATGTATACTATAAATATTACATGGAAATCTAAAAATATTTCCTACAATATGGAATTTTTTTAATAATTTTTTTACATAAAAAAATTGAATTATTTATGACACAAGAATGAAGCAGTGTTTACCTCGTTAATAAATAATTTCAATAGATAATATAATAAAGAGTAAAATAATAACCAAAAACTATCCAATTATTATTGGATGATTTTATTTCTACCATGATTCATTTTAAAGATGAAATTAATGATTTTTTGACCTTTTGAAACTGAATTGAGTTTAAACTAAAATAATTGTTTCTAACGTTCCTAGAGAACCCCTCCATCACCTTATAAACGGACACCAATTCTCACTCCTATCGACTCTCAAGCCCCATGGATCATCCAATAATGACCCAAATAATATCTCAATATCCATATTCTCCTCCTATATTCCTTACATTTTTCATAAGGCAATTCATGAAATCTATTTACTTCAAACCAAAGGGAGTTACCCAAATTAAAGGTAACAGTTTCTCTTAACTTCATTATTTTACTTCTACAACCCTAAACACTTTTTTTACTTAATTTTATAATATAAACAATATTTTGAATATACTAGGATGTTTTTATGAGAATTATTTAATCTATACATACACACACCTCCATCTAACAGGTGAAGAACATACTGTTACTGTGGATGGAAAACTAATGACTCACGAAACGATGATTGTTCAATTTTCTCCTACCACCTATCATAGGGGACATTATGATGACACTATATTTATAAATGATATATATTATGTTAAATTTTTCTTTATTCTTATTTATTATTCATTTATATCATATCTTTATGGTTTCTATTATGGGTAAATGCGAAAATATCATTTGAGGAAGTGTGGACTACTTCCCCTCAACGTGATATGACTCGTTAATGCCATATATGATACATATAAATGATGGTGTTAATGTTATTATATATTATATTATAATATAAATATTATATACCTATGTATCATAAATTTTTAATTCCATTAATATAAGGAATAAAGATGAAGGTAGCATTCATGGGTACGTACAGATTACTATCTCCACGAATAGTGCATTTCATTTCAAGTATCCAAATATTATGCACTATTATAAATACATATATAATTTGGTTATATAAGATATATATTATATCTAAATCATGAATATAATTCTGAAGATAATGGACTATTGACTACATGGACAACTTGCGATTATAATGTGTTCATTTTTACTCATGTACCAAATATCCACAAAACAACATTTATTAACTTAAATTATTAATTAATGTTTATAACATATTGATAAGTGACATAAAAGGAATAATAAAATTTAAATAGTTTCTTAAGAAATTAGAAATTAACTTTAGTTTATTATTCAACAGATTATAGAACGTTCATGTCAAGTCAGACACGAGTAAGGTACTTTATCTCAATCTCCATTCATTGAGGGGAATTTTGTTTTAATACATGACATTAATTTATACACTGTATAAATTCCTTTCAATTAAGATTTCATTAAAATGAAATATTTTTCTAAGAATACTTTTACTAAATAACAAAATGGATTGTTTCTATTAATGTAAGCGGTGACAACGACCTTTCCTCTACCGCGAGTATTATTTGATATTTTTCTTCCTAAATGAGACGTAATATTTTTAAAAAGAAAATAAATAAAATATACTCTTTTACATATTTTGGTATTGAAAATGGTTTTTATAATGTAATTTTTATGTCAATATATTTATATGACATATTATGATTGAAATGTGGAAATTTTTTCTTTCCTTTATATTTGTTGTATGTGTTAAGATTTTATAATGGTAATTGGACATTTGATGGGTGGTTACGTAATAATCTAAATGACATGTCGTTCTGTAATAAACATTGATGGTTGGTTACGTTATAAACTCAAACTCATTGGGTATGGAAGTCGGTCATATGGCTATTCCATTTAGTAATATTTGTGGATGTCGACCGTATGGTTATTCCATTTAAGTATGTCTACTTCCCAAGTTACCTATATATGTTATGTGTTCCTTATATTGGTTTTATTGTAATATATTGGTCATAAAAGGGTAATAAATGAATTTTTATTTATTTTTGAGTATTTAAAAATTCATAAAGGTGAAAAGTATTACTTATGATGAAGTATTCATGGTTTACTTGTTGTTTTAACAAACTAATAGGTTTCCCTCATTGTGTATCCATTACTAAGTTGTCTATTCACATCCTCTGTTTTTTGAAATGTTTTTGACCAGAAATAAAGTCTAATAGGTTCATGGATGGGAAGAATTGAAATTAATGTTGTCTAAAACATGGATCTCGACATGAACATTTTTTCATGATTTTTTATTTTTTGCAAAATATGAAAAATGAGTAGAAGTGTATACTTTTTAATTTTTTAGATATAATGTAACATTTATGACCTAATTCTTTAAAACCCTAATCCATAAAAGATCCTCAATGTGATTTATTCATTTAATTAAAGATTATGTAATGTTTTAAGGTCGGGTCATTATAAACACAGTTGTTATCTTTCTTTACATGCAACAATGATATTCATCAATCAATTGTGTAACAAAAAATATCGAGTAGTACTATATAATGATATATAATTTAATATATCCTAGACATTATATTAGTAGTTATGAAAATTGTTAAATATCCTATGAAAATTTATGGTTTTCAAAAATATAAAATGATTTCATTGGTTGATTATTAATTATAAATGAATATGAAATCCTATTGAATATAATGGAATGTAATATTATACACCAAAAAGATCTTTAATCATAGTAAAATAAATTAATTACATTTATTGAGTGATATTAACTTGATATATATGTTTTATATTCATCCAATTTTTTTTTGATATTCCTAAGATAAAAACAAACCCAATTTTATGCATAAAATATTATATTTCTTTTTATGGCAATTTTACCTCTTTTCCATAGAGAACCAATTTTAAATCCAATTTTTAATACATTTATAAATTATAAATTTCAAAATAAACAAAGTATTTTAAATTGAATCATAAAATTATTGTTCGGTAATTTTTTGGCATTTTACTATAAGGATTCATTTTCCAAAATAATAATTAAAATATAATGAATTTTAGTTCCAAAATGTGTTTTCATATATATTATTCATATAGATTAATAATATTTAAATATTGTTTTAAATTTTAATTAGATATAAATTTAATTTACTGTTATAGTTTTGGTTTTTGGAATAAATTTCAAAATGATATTGACTATAAAAATTAAGAATATTTTCTAACATTTTTAACATTAAAAACCCATATTGTAGACCCCACTTTGGGATTAAATTTAAATTAATTTTTATTAATTCTATAAATGGAATTTGTAAAAATAGATTTGATATTTTGGAAAATAATAATTATTAATGTCTGGTAATTTAAAATTTGTTTTCTCAAAAAAATATTTGTGAATGTAATTGAAATTTATTACATTAATTAATGTAAAGTTATGATTAATAAGGGACTAAACCGTAACCTCCAGGGCCCAAATAACATAGAAACATGTTCATCAGAACTTTTATGGATATATTTCAAACATATCCTCAATTTTATAAAATTTTCACCATTATTTAATCAACCTTACATTGGAAAACCATTGGTGTAATTCCTTTTCCCCAAATTTACAAGAGTGAAACTCCAGCTACTTTATAACAGGGAGAATATCCCCCCACATCCACACACCTCTTACGACACATTGGATCATCCAAAATATTCCAAAATATATTATATACAAACCTCATATAATCCAATAATACTTACATTGGTCATAAATAAATCCAAGGAATCCCATTGTAATAAACCAAACAGAGTTTCCTAAATAAGAGGTAACATTATTCTTCAGGTTATTTTATATTATTTCCATTATACACCACCTGAACTATTATCAGAGCATGATGGTATAAAAAATAGTATTATAAATATAATTTTATTTCTTATTCTAGGTATTCTACATTATATTACACACACTTCCATCTAATGGGTAACAAATATACTTCTTATGTATATAGCGAACTACCACATTAGAAAATGATGATTGTTTATTATCACTATAACTCCTCTAATGGTGGTCATTATGATGGAATATATATTTATATATGTTATATATTTTATTTATAATGTATTTAATGTATATTAATTCCTTTAAAAAAATTTATTTATAATTTCAACTTTTTGTAAACACGATAATTTCGTTTGAGGATGTGCCGACTACCACCACCTCAATGGGATGTGATTCGTTCACACAATAAAAAGAATATATTAAAGATGTGTTTAGTGAAATTATGAGATATATAAAAATAATAATGATAAATTAATTAAATTATATGTATATATGTACATATATGTCATTTTATTCTTTCTTTAAACATGACAATAAAATAGAAAAAATGTATATGTGTACTTATAACCTACTATCTCCATGAACAATTTATTCTATTTCATACCAATATATTATATAGATTATTATTATAAAAATATAAATTATATAAATTATATTAATATCATGGTTTAAATTCTGGAAATAATTATATAATTATGGGGACCAATGATATAAAAAATTAAGACACATGCGAAGAACAACATAGATATTACCCGTAGTGAAACCTTAACCTAGAATTTATAATAGGAGGGTTATATAATGTCATAATCAAACCTTATATTCTATAAAATTTAATAATTTTTCTTTTATATTTATATAATAAACTTATATTTTTTATAAATGAGTTTTTATGAGTTCGATGAGAGTCAAGACACAAGGTAATGGAATTTGATCACATATTTTATTTTCCTGACATTCGTGCATTTAATACCAAACATTTCATTTTGTGGCGTGAATACATCCCATGAATGTATGATAGAAATATTAATATTACGTATATGTGTATTTATAAATCCAATCAATTGTATTAATTTCTTGGTGTGGAAGATTCGAAATTTACCAAATCTGTTAGATAGTTTTGTCATAATATTATTACTTTGAGACTCTATTATTGTTATGCACCAACATTATTTTTTTTCAGAGTATATAATTCAAATAAACATGTTATTTAATTAATATAATTAATTTTCTTGTTATTTTAATATTCATTTAATTTAATTTTCTTACATGTGAAGTATGAATAAAAGTTACCATATTATACGAGATTTTAAAAACAAGATAATCATCTATCGAGATTATTTATTATTATTATTTAATTGATGAAATATTAGGATATATATCTTAGAAAATATCATGAAGTTTTGGAATTTTTTTACTCATTTCATATCCATGTAATTGTACCATTTTTACAATCATTGGCTCATAATATGCACAATAATGCATTTTATGCATGTATGAATTTACCTCTTTCTTTGGTAAAAAATTAATCTTCCTTCAAGACCATATTTTTGAAATTTATTTGAAATGTATTCCACTACTCTAATATGATATTTAAATGAAATATTCTACCCATTTTTAATCTTTTTAAATCAATATGGGTATTAAAAAAGATTATTCATGTCGTTTTCTTATCTAGGAACCTTTATAATCTTTTTATGGTGAAAAAATAATGTTCAGCATGCACGGATTTACCTATCGTCATGAAGACCATTACCATGAAGCTTCGTTGACAATATTAAAAACATATTCTTAAAAAAATTCAGAATATTATAGAAATTAGTTTTTTTGATGTGATTTTAAATGATATGTTATTTAATAAAATTCATGCTTCTTTGATATTTTTTTGAAGAAAAAGAACTACCAAAAATTTTAAAGATTCTTTTATAAGTTTTCATGGAATTTTTTTTATAAAATTTTTTCAAGGATCATTAATAAGATTCAAAAGAAAAAGTTTTTCAATTTTTTTTAAGACTACTTTTAGATGTTTTCAATGAAAATGGGTTTCAAAATTTTTATCAATATTAATTTATAAGTGTTTTAGGAAACATGTTATTAAAAAATGAATTAATGTTTCTTTTAAATATTTTTATGGAAAAAGTTATTTAATTTTTTTAAAAAAATTGTGTTTTTGTTTTCAAAAAAACGTAGTTTCTAAAACAAATTCAATATTTTTTATAAGTTTTTAAGGAAAAAGTTTTTCAATTTTTTTTTCAATATTCATTTATATGTTTTTAAGGAAAATGGATTTGAAAAAAAAAATATTTACTGACAATTTTTTATTTATATGTTTATGAAAAAGTATTTCAAAATGATTAATATTTTTAAAACCATTTTCCAATAATGAAAGGATAATTAACTCATGAAATGTTTCTAAGAGGTATGTAAGGTATTTTTACTGTATATGATGACAACTGTTGGTGTTAAGAATTCATTTAATGTTAAATTATTCAATTATTCCATTTATGTTATTTCTCATAAGGGATTAAGTTTTTTTGGCATAATGGTTTACCATACTCCTTTTCCGTTAAAAAGTTATATTATTATCAAACCCACTTTTTTCAAGGGTTATTGTTTTAATGAAATGATTATGAATCTTATATATTAATTAAAATGTTGTGATAAGATTATAATTTTATTATACCCATTTCATTTCATGGGTTATGATATGATTTCTATTGATCATGTGGTACATGTAATTTTTTTCACTCATAGATTTCATGACCTATATATCCCTCAAATGCATCGGGTAAAGATTTATATATTATGAGATAGACTAAGAAGGTATTGGGAGTGATTTTTTTTACTAATATGACAGTGAGAGTGAACCATGTGTTCCATGCAGGTACGATTAGTGTACTCATGCTTCTAAGATACCCATAGATTTGAACCATGACTACGAAGATAATATGAAATGTGATATAATGCTACTAAGCAGGCCATGGGAGTAAAGAATGACCACTAAAATTTTATGGGGAGTGAAACCACATAACCAAGATATAATTATTAGCTAATGATTTATTAATATGGAAATAATATTATATGATTAAGAGTTGGACACAATTCCATGTTTTTCTCCTATTTTATCCCTTCATGGACTATATAATTTATTACCTTATGATTCATGTCTTATCAACTACAAAGTATCATGACATGATTCATTTTTATGATCATTGTTATGTTCCGTATGATTTTATAATATTTTGATCTTCTTATCATGACTATACACTGATGTTTATGCTTATATGTCTCCCTTTTTAACCTTATAGAGAATTTCAACTCACCCCTTTTTATTTTTCCTTCCCTAGGTTATGAATATATTTATTAAGTATGTTGTGTATAATATTATTAATATTCATGGTGAACATAGCGGGGGATTTTATATCTCAATTATGTATTTGTGTATACATTTACATGTTACCAAAGGCACTAAACTTATAAGGTACTAGGGTGTATGTTTGTGTAATGTTTTAAGTATTCTGAAAAAGTTATTTAATTTCTATGTACCTTAACACTGGGTCATTATAGATTGTATCAGATCAATTTTTTAACCATTGGAAACAAGGATTATAAAACTTTAGTGATTTACATAGGTATATTTCTATAGATATATCTGTGAATTTATCTAATTATTAGTATAAGGATGAGTTAAAATTAAAAAAATGTCATGCAATTCTGTAAAATGATAGTGTGTCATTTCAATGAAATACATACCTATCTGTATATTATAAGTGGATGTGTATCTATAATAAATGTACATAGGTGTATCATCTCCAACAAGGCATGTTGATCTAGAATCATCATAAATATGTAATAACAATAGACCTTACTGCACACCAGGTTTGACACTCCCAGGGGATATAATTTATTAATTAAAATAATATTTTTGAACCATCAGGAATTATTAGAACAGAATATGACTATGAATAACGTAGTATAAACCATAGGTTTTGTCTATTTAAAGGTATGTTTTTATTATTTACATATCTTATAAATAAATTTCCCGGATTATGTGGTTTACCATTGAGATATGTTATTCTGAACTATTGATTTTTTATGCTATTCCATAAGGATAACTTAAAGAACATGGTAAACAGGGAAATTATCACATGTATAAATTATGAGAATTATTAAAATTTATTTTGGAAGTTGAAATATCATACATATAATTTGGAAGGTAGAATGAGTATTGATTATAAATTTAAAGATATAGAGACCTTAAAAGACATGTGAAAGGATGTGATGTCATTCTATAATAGTTTACATTCAACATAAGAATGATGATTAGATTGAAGTTGAGGATCCTTGAGACAAGATTCACATTTCATATTCTATGAAAGTGGTATTACATAATAAGTTGAGAAAGTGTGAATAATGGTTTATGAATAAAGTTGGATGAATGATGTATTTATGCTTCAAAATTCAAATATTAAGTTATATAAATCATGAAATAAATAAGTATTATATATATATATATGTTTTTATTAAGCACTAAAAATTATACGTTTAATGGTGATGGAGGAACAAAAAAATTATATTTTTATTATAGTAATTTAACCCTAAAAAAGGTAAAGATGTTGAGAAAATTGTGATTACCTTGGATAAAGAGATGTCCAACTTGGATAATGTAAACCGTGTAACACTGATAACCCTAGATCTTATTACTAATTTACGGACAATGTGATATATGTCATCATGGATGAATTTTACAACTTATTTAATTTTATGAATATAATAGTAACCTTTCGAATAAGGAATCATGCATGTTTTTCAAAAAATATTTATAGTAATTCAAGTTATAAATATGATTAAAGGAAATATATGATGATCATATACCCATGTATGGATTGTGAAAACCATAATATTAATTTGTGATATATGGGGGATAAATTTCAATTTAATTTTGTGAGTTTTTTTCTAAAGATTTTTATTTTTATCTTTTAGATGGGTTATAAGGTTAATCATTTATGTAACAATTTATTTACTCATTGGTTGATGTTTTTGTGATATAAGTTTTATCTCCCCACATGAAAATTTACAAATATTGGAATACTATTCTAACCACTTTTTTATGATATGTAATGAGATATTAGATTAATTATCATGGAACGCATGATCTATTAGTTCTCCTGGAATGAAATATTAAGCAACCTATTTTTAAGGAAGAGATGAAGTTGGAATTTTTCAAGACCCGACCTAAGGGGAGGGAATCACTTATAAATGGAAATGAAATAATATAAGTACAACTTCTCAGGAAAAATCATTAACCATGGGGAAATGATTTAGAAAATGAAAAGGTTTTCGTATTACCTTATTTTTCAATAAATCAAATAGTCTCTTAGATAATCACAGATTTATGACTCTGTGATTGTTAACATTGTATTGACCTAGTTATTTATCACTCTCAATCATAACATGATAGTTAGATTTCACTTCCATTTGCATGTTTTTACATTCCACCAATATTATCCTATATGAAAACCCAGAAATGTATTACCCTGGGCGAACATTTATATTACCAAATTTATTTTTTATTTAAGTGTTAGAGTTTGCTTTTACGATGTGGGATTCTATTAAAGAAAGATAAATTTGTTAAATTTATAATAACCGATAAAAAATCAAGGGTGAAATTCAATTTATATGGATAAAATATAACAACCTAAGATTTTGTGAAATATATATTTATATATTAATTTAATCTTTTTTATATATGTTTTTTATAAAAGCATAAAATTGTTAATTTTATTATAATGAACAATATCTGGATTGATTCATACTCAAAAAAATATTAATTTTGTGCTACAGACAACATAAATTTTATCTTTATCTATAAGGAACACATAGGTTAGATTGCATACATATAACAGTGACTTTTCTTGATGGATTCTATAACATGCCTGATCGAGTGTCACCGAATAAATATATTTTATATAATAAAACATAGAAATTATATTAGTAGTTATGAAAAGGGATAAATAAATTATGACAATTTATGGATTAAAAAATATGTAAAATTAATTCATTTGTTATAAATTAATTATAGCTGAATATGAAAACTGAATCAAAATAAAGGGGAATATTATAATTCCCACAAAGTTGTTCTATCTTACTAAATTAATTTAATTAAAATTAATGAGCGATATTAATGTGATATATATATATATTATATTAAATAAATCAGTTTTATAATATTCTAGTATATTTGAAAGGCATAAGATGATAAATAACCCATTTTAATCCATAAAATAATATTTTTTTATTAAGGCAATTTTACCTCCTTTTAGTGGAGAACCTATTTTAAATTCCATATTTCTAACGTTAATGGATAATATATTACAAAATACACTTCAAATATAAATTATAAACATAAAAATAAGTTTAAGGTAAATTTTTAATAGTTTCATTATATGGTTTCAATTTTTTGTAATGAATTGTTAAAAAATACTGTATTTTAGTTTGAAACTGCACTTATAAATAATTTATTTATAAATAAATATTATATTTTATATTAGTTTTAAATATTAAATACCAAAAATATTTATCAATTAATACAATATTTTTTATTTTAATCGTCTTTAAATTGCGAATGACTATAAAAACATAGAAAACTTTTTGATTTTTTTACTTTGAAAACAATCATTATCGACCAAACAACTGAATTTAATTTTAATTAATTTATACTAATTTTTTTACTGAAATTTGAAAAAAATGATTCCATATTTGGAATAATAATAATTTTTAATTTTTAATTACTTCAACTATGATTTCTGAAAGAAATATTAATGATATTAATTAAAACTAATTAAGAAGATCAGGGTAAAATAAAGATTAATAATGAACTAAAACATAACCTTAAGGGCCCAAATAACATATACAATTGTCCAAAAGTCATTTTAGGGAAATATATAGACCCTATAATACCATTAAATTAAATTGGTCTATTATAGGATCCACCATAAATTGGAAAACGTGGGTGGAATTGTTTTTTGAATAACGTACTTGGCTGCCCCTCCACCCCTACTATAAAAGGCATCATATCCTCAATATTCCTCAAACCTATAAAGCAATTTTTATGGACCATTCTCTAAAAAAGTAGTTCCTAAAAATAACTCCCCTTATCCTATAATCCTTACCTTTGGAAAAAAATTACAATTAATAAATTTGGTGCATTCTAAAAGGAGTTACACAAATAAGAGTTAACATTCTTCCTTTAGTTATTTTATGTTATTAACATTATCATCCAATAAAATCTTCTTAAACAATGATTTTATAGAACAAATAATGTCAAGAATACAATATGATGTTTTTAAGATTGTTTTACAACATAAACTATCTAACACTTTCATTTAAAGGGTAATATACATAATGTTTAAGTGTTCGACGAACTACCACCTCACGAAACAATGAACAATCATTTTTCCATTATTTCACCTCATGGTGGAACTTATAGTGGAACTTATGTTGGAATGTATGTTTATATATGTTATATATTATATATATTATTTAAATAATAGTATGTAATTCAATTAAGATACGTATATTTACACTTTTCTGTTTGTATAAATGAGAGAATTTAGTTTGAGAAAGTGTGGACTACCACCCCTCAAAGTGATGGGATTCATTAACACACTACATGGAATGTATTAATGATGTTTTTAGTGAACTTATGTGATATATATTAAAAATTTATTATATTTCCAATATATTAAATACATATATACATATATATCATTTCTCTTCCTTCTTTGAATATTTCTATAAAACGGAAACAATGTACCTTTATACATGGAGCCTACCATCTCCATAAATGGTTTATTCCATTTCTAAATTATATATTAAATATATTATTATAATAATTATTTAATAAATATAAATTATATTTATATCATGTTTTAAATTCTATAAATAATTTTATAATTATATGTACCAACGATATAACAAATAATACCTGTGTGAAGAATACAATGGATATTTCTAGAAGCGAAACCTTAACATATAATTGTTAACAAGAATGAAATATAATTTTCAAATAAATTAATACAATTTATTATATATAATAATACGAATATGTGATTTATGTATAGTAAACCTATAATTATTACAGAATACGTTTGTATGAGTAAGATGTGATTCTAGAAACACAGTAAAAGAATTTAAATTCACTTTTCATTTTTAAGAGATTCATAACTTATTCACTACTTATTTTAATTTTATATTTTATATTCTGCCCATTAATTTAAAAGAAGATACAAGAGCAGACGATCCCACTCCTAGAAATTTTATGACTAAAAATGTAAATACAGCAACATGAGAAAGAAATTGTTCAACAAAGACATGTATACACCTCACCACGCGCATCAGAATCCACCAAACCACAACAGAAGATCGTTGTTACAATGGTCCATAATGAACTATCCTTTTCAATAGAACAATTTGAAAGGGTATTAGAAACCTGAATGGACTCCCTGTAAACATGATTGATGAACAAAAAAAATCAGGGCCACAAGTGTGATACATTCATCCTATACTGAAATAATCTTTTATTAAACATTCCTTGAATGATTTCATAGAATTTCAACCACCATTGTTGAGTCAGATTCCATCCATTAAATCATATAACCCTGATAACAAGCATAACATTCAACATTAAACATAACCCAAAATTCAGAGTCAATCCCCAACCGATTTCTTCAGAAATTGTAGAAATAGCCTTTAACGAAGCCCCTATAAGTGCGAAAGATGAAACCACAACCCAAAGGTCCCGGTGCACCTGGGGCCTCCACATCCACATTAATTTATAGTCTCCGAGAAATCAGAGGTATCCACCGTATATGCTTCACCATAATCGGATGCTTGCATCTGCCAAAATCACCCAGAGTTTGCTGCACAACCAGATCTGAGATATCATTCTACATGACTCCAATTCAAGCATGAACAACATCCATAACACCCATAGGGCGCTCCCAAATACCATCAAATATAGGTGCAATTTTGTTCTCAAAGAGAAAAGTATTCCTATATCCGTAAATAAATGATATCATCATTGAAACTGTTAATACTAGCATCGGTTTTACCGGAGAAATACAATCAGCACGATTTATGGAATCCATATGTTTTCCAGTGCTCTCCAAATTCAAGCAGTAACCAAAAAAATCATGAAAAAAACCATAAACAAGATAATGAGAAACATGATATAAATAAATTATCCAATATTTCATCCACACAAGACAACGAAAACAAACAGTTGCAAGAGATAATCCATTTCGCTTCAACAACAATTTCAAAGGATGTCTTCCCTTCCAAATCATCCACATGAGTAGAAAATGAGTAGGAATATTAAAAGAAGAATGAAAAATAAACAGCCAAGAAGGAACCAGTAGAGTCTCACCACACATAGATATATAATCCTCTTTATATTTACACCATCCTATAAAAATAGGCAACAAAATAATGCTTTCTATAGATGAATACTGATAACAATCCACCTCCATTTTCATTGAATATTAATGAAACCCCTGAGAAGTGATATTATTGTGAAATTCAATAATAGAAAGATCCTTCATAGGAGGAGGGATCTCAATATCCTCAGAAATATCAAGTGATAAAAAAAACTGCCTTCCAACAATTCAATTAATAATTTATACAGACCACCCATTTCGAGGATTACAAAATCCACAAATAAGCATGCTTAATGGAAGTCTATACCAAGGAGGGGATAGAATGAGAGTAGCCATTTAACAGCTTTGTTCCAATAAGATTACACAGAAATATTAGGGAAAAATAATTTAAAGTCACGAGGAACCATGTGAACTATTAATGAGAGATTCATTCAAAACATTATGATTGAGCCCCATGCCTCCCATATCAACATGTCTAATGAAATTGCTCCCAGAAATAGTAAAAATATTACTTTCATTAACATATCCAGTCCAAATAAAATTATGAATCAAACCATGGAACTCTTTAAGAAGGGTTATTTTCCATCTGTATAGAGAAAAAATATATACACACATGGAGGTGATAACATAATTTAAATACAGACACGTCATGCCTCAGACATTGATTTACCCTTCTAGGTATCCATTTGACTGAGAATTCTTAAGTAGATGTTTTCTAAATAGAAAATTTTAAATTCACCACAAAAAAGGAGAACCGAGAGATAATTAACTGTTTAAGACCCTCTCTTGACCCCAAGCTTCCAGGAAATCCTGTTTTTCTTAGAAATGATAACTCGTTTGAAAAAAAACAGAGAGTATTATCCCTAGTTGATAACTTGACCAGAGACCACTTCATAATGCTAAAACACTTCATTAAAATATCAAATAGTGATTTTATCTGTGTTTTGAAACAACAAAATATCATCCACATAAAATAAATGTGAAGGAGTAATGACCCTTCTACCAACAGTCAGTTGATGATACAAACCAGCCTATACTAGATCTGAAATACATATAATTATGTAATCTTCCGAAGTAGAAAAAATAACGCCAGATTAATGATGTCCATATCTCACTCCAATGGAACATTTGAAAAATCTTTTACGAGAGCCATTAACAAGAACAGAGAGCATAGACCTCTTATGAATGCTACTAAGAAAATTGATACAACCATTAGAAAAACCATGAATTTTCATCACCCAAAAAATAAAACACCACTTAATATTATCAAAATCACTTGAGATATCCACCAACAGATCCATATTGCCATACCTCAAATTTCCCCCCACAATATTAACACATTTAGAAGCCGTATAGATGCATGTTTTAATGATCCTTCCAGGTAGAAACCCAAATTGATTTGTGGAAATAAAGTTATTAAAAATACTCCCTAATCTGATTTCCAAAATATTCCTGATAAACTATAGTAGAATAATCAATATATCCATAGGCCGGAAGTCTTCAATATCAAGAGCCTTCTAATTAATTGGAATCAAATCAATAAAGATAGCATTTGCACTAAATGGAATGGAACCATGAATAAAGAAGTATCTAACATTGTTGAGAAACTCCCTATGAATAATATACAAATAAATCATGAAATATTTATTGGAGAAACCATCTGGACCTCCCACACTATCAACATTCATAGAAATTACATCTTTCCAAACTTCCTCCTCAGTGGGTATATTAGTGAGCATATCATTTTGAGAGACATCAATCGTAAGAGGAATATTACATTACATTTTATGAGTATTATTTGCCCCTAAATCATTGTAAATATTTTCAATGTATCTAAAAACAGCACAAAAAATCTCATCTTCAGAATAGAAAAGAACTACATCCACCATGGGGGAATTCATGCCACATTTCACCTTCTTTTCCCTATGCAAACACTGAAAATGTATTGTGTTTATATCCCCTAATTTAAGCCACCTAACATTGTATTGATTCTTGTAGAGTATTTCAATTAATTATAGGATCTCATTAAATTTAGAAAGAGTAGTTATCTCATCCCTAGATATAATATTTTAACCCTCATTACGTCCCTGACACTAAAGAATATTATCTTCAGCACTTTGAATATTATGATCCAGACCTAAAAACGATTGTCTACTTTAGTCATTAAACTTATCCATAACAGCTTTTAACATCCTAACCATAATGTGAAATGGGATTCCAATAAAAGTGGTATCCCATGCCTCAACAACAACCTCCCTACAACTTGGAATATATAGCCACGCCTTATTGAACTTAAAAGGTAAAGGAGATGATCTCAAACAGTGAAGACTCAGATCTATTAAAAGAGGATTATGATCAGAATGAACTCTTGGAAGAGTGACACCATACAAAGAAATATCTTCTATTCCCCCAACCATATGAATAAAACACCTATCTATCATGCTGACTTGTAATATGGTAATGAAATTAATTTTAAGGAAGCCCTAATTTGAAAATCTCTTCTATTGGAAATCTATGGTCCTTGAAAACCATATTTGATAAAAAGGATTCCAAATATTTTATAAAATTAACCAATGAAATTTAAATGGAATTTTTTACCAAATATTACTCTTTAAACAAAGGTTTTAAAAAATAATCTACTTGGCTTTTTCTGGTCGAGGAACATTCCAAATTTTTTTACCGTGCAGTAGGAATGTTTGGAAAGTACAGATTTACTCATCATCACGACCATCGTTCCCTTGAATATTATATTAAAATATTAAAAATTAAATTATTTTTAAAGGAAACCGTTGATTTAATATTATGTTAATTTATTTTTTTTGTGGTTGTAAATGTTTTTTTTTCAAAATTTTATCATTATTTTTTATACATTTTTGATAAAACAATTTTTTTCAAAAAAAATCCATTATTTTTTATAAGTTTTTAAGGAAAAAGGTTTAAAATATTTTTTAATCCTATTTTAAATGTTTTCAACTATTAAGTGTTCCAAAATACTTATACGTATCTACTATATGTTCTCATTGAAAAATGATTTCAATTTTTTTTCATGTTTTTTTTTCTAATTTTTCATGGAAAAAGATTTTCAAAAATGTATTCATGTTTATTTATAAGTATTAAAGTAAAAATTATTTAAAAAATGTATTCAATATTATTTAGTAATATTTCAATTTAAAAGGGTTTTAAATTTTTTTATGATACCTATATATTTTTCCACAGAAAACGGGTTTCAAAAAATGTTTTCAATCTTATTTTATATGTTTTCAAGAAAACAATTTTCCAAAAATTATTTCATGATATATTTGTATTTTTTTATGCCAAATGGTTTTAAATGTTATTAAAATAAATATTTTTGTTTTTTTATTTTTGTTTTTTATAAAATAGGTTTTAAAATGTTTTACGATATAAAAATTATTTTCCAAAGAAGAAAATATATTTAACTTAAGAAATGTTTTTAAAAGGTCTTACAAAATTATTTCCCATCTGGGATGACATCTGTTGGTGTTACCCTTTTCATTATAGGGAAATTATTCAATGATTCCATTCATTTTATTTTTGACAATAAATTATTTTCTCATGGAATCATGTTTTATGAAACCTATATTTTTTTTACTAGTTATACTAATTTGAAACCCATTTCTTTTAATGAGTTATGATTGTGATGTTATTATTATGGAACATGTATCAATTTCCATAGGTTTTGATATGATTACAAGATTATGATACCAATTACATTTCATGGGTATATATATTATTTTTAATTATCATGTGTAACATGTATTTATGACATCAAAATGAGATGGATGAGACTAATAGATCTCCCTATTATATTTGTTAAATATATATATCTAATTAGATGGACTAAGATAGTCTCTAAAGTGAACCATAAATACTAATATATCCATATGTGTGAACCATGACTACACACATGTTATGAGTAGTGAAATCATGATAATAATATGGTCATGAGAGTGAACCATGACAGCCAAGATGGTATGGAAAGTGAACTCATGATAGTAAGAAGGAAATGGGAGTGAACCATGACTACAATGATGTTATATGGAGTGAACCCATAATAACATGATGGAATTGACAATGATGGATTTAATACTACGGAAGACATATTTTATGCAATTAATTTTCTTTATAATGCATGTCTTATAAAGTACCAAAACATATTACATGATTCATTTTTATTAACTTTTTATACATTTTATTATATTATAATGGTTTTATCATGATGTCATGCCCATATTCTCATGATTAAGCATATATGTCCCCATTTTTTACCCTTACTGAGAATTTGAGCTCACCCAATTTTATGTTTCCTTAATAAGGTTATGAATATATTTATTATGTGTGTTGTATATAAAAATATTACTAGTCATGAAAAACTTCATTGGGGATATTATATCTCAATTATGTGTTGGTATTTACAATTACATGTTTCCAAAGGAAATAAAATAATATGTTCTTTGGGTGTCTATTTCGGTAATGTTTTATGTATTTCGAAAAGGTTATGTAATGTCAATGTACATTAAGACTGGATTAATATAGTTGGTATGGGAGAAATTTTTTTCACAATTTGGAATCTTTAATGAGAAAACATTAATGATATACATTGGTATATTTCTAAGGATATGTCTAGGAATTTTTATAAGGATAACAATAAAAATGATTTAACATTTAAGAAAATTTATTGGAATTTTGGTAAATTATATAGTTTTTGGTTACCTAGGAATACATACATGTCTCCATACTATAAGGGGATGGGGATCAGAGACATATTTACCTTGGTGTAGCAACTTTGACAAGGTGTTTCATGCTAGGCTCAACATAACATGGTACATGTCAATATACCTTGTTGCACACGTAGTTTTACACTCTTGGGGATATGAATTAGAAAATCAAATATTATTTATGAACCATATTGAAGGACTTGAATATTAAATGACTATTAAAAAAAAGGATAAACCAATGGTATTTTAGATTAAAAATTAGGTGCCATGATTTAGACATCTTATGTGTAATTTACCATGATTATGTGGTTTTCTTCAAAGATATGTGTTTCTAACCCTGTAATTTCTATTATCATTTAATATGGATAATTAGAAGGAAAATAGTCAACATTAAATGTTTTATATGTATAAATTATTAGAATTATAAATATATATTTTCCATGTGGAAATTTCATAAATAGAATTAGGAATGGGGTATGACTATTGGTTATACATATAAATGTAATGGGACCTAAAAAGTAATGTGAAAGGTATGTTATGTCCTTCTGTAATAGTTTACATTAAACATAAGAAAGAAGATTTGATTGAGGTTGAGGAACCAAGATATGTGACTCATATTCCTTATTATAATAATGTGTTATTAAGTAAAAATTTGATGAAGCATGAGTAATGGTTTCATAATAATGTAGGATGAATGAAGTATTTTTGTTTTGGAATTCAATGATTAAGTTAATTGAATGATTAAATATATATGTATATTCTCTATATTTTTTCATTATGTACTAAATATTACATGTTTAAAGGTTATTGAGGCACTAAATGTTATATTTTGATTAAAGGAATTTTACCCTCAAAGTGAACATGATATTGAGATAATTGTGATTAGCTTGGATAAATAGATGATTGATTTGGATAAAGAAAACAATATAATTCGGATTACGTGAGATCTGATTATTTATTGTTTGAAAATGTTATTTAAGTCATCATAGATGAATTTTAAAACTAATTTCATTTTAGGAATTTACCCAATAACCTTTTGACTAATGAATCAAGCATGTTTTCAAAAAATTATTTATTGTAATTTAGGTTATTACCTTACTTCAAGAGAATATTTGATGTGGGTATTTGCGTGTTTTGAATATGAAAACCAAGAGATAAATTTTAATATATAAGGGGTAAATGTTAATATAATTATGTGAGTTTATTTCTAATGTGGTGGATTTTTATCTTTCAGAAGGGTTATAGGCTTAACCATTTTTTATTTGAATAAGTTACACTTTGGATAATTATTTTGAGTTTAAAGTATTATATCACCACATTATAATTTATGAGAATGTGATAGACTATTCTAACAAAATTATGTTTATGATATGTAAATAGATTTGTGAATACTTTTCCTGGATCTAATTATCTATTAATGCTTCAGGAATGAGAAATTAACCATCCCTTTTGGAGAAATAGGTGAAGCTGAAATTTTTAAGACATGACCAAAGGGTGAAGTTTCACATATAGAAGGGAATGAAATCATGTAAGTATAACTTCTCACAAAAATTCATCAATACTAGTAAAAAAGATCATGAAACAGAAATGGTTATCATAGTACCTTATTTTTCAATGAATCAAATCGTCCCTTTCATAAAAATATATTTATAACTCTATTATTGCTATCATTGTACTAACCATGTTCTTCATCAATATCATCCATAAAATGATTGTCAAATTTCACTTCCCTATCCATGTTTTAACCTTCCATAAATTTTCTCATATATGGAAACCCACCTATGTATTACTCTGGGTAATTGTTATAGGTCCAACATTCATTTTTGAAGGATTTTTTAGAGTTAATTTTTATGATGCACGTTTCTATTAAAGAATCATGACTTTATTAAACCATTTAAAACTGATTAAAATTCAAGGCATAAATATATTTTAAGGAGGGGGTATAATTTCACACCCCTTGATTTTGTGAAATATATTTTTTAATTTAATTGAATCCTTTTTATAAATTTCATTTCATACAAGTATTAAATAGTCAATTTCAAATTACCGAAATTTGTTTGGATTGACAAACACACAAAATAATGTTCAATTTGTTTTAAAAGAAACATAAATTTTATTTTATCTCGAAGTAACACATAGTATTGATTGAATCACAAGAAATAATGACATTCCTCGATGGATTTTGTAACACAAAACTTAGAGTTTTACCGAATAAGGATATATTATTTAATATAAAGAGATATAATATAATACCCACAATGATGTTTTACCCTCGTATGTTAAATAAATTACAATTAATTAGTGTTATTAATATGATATATAGATATATATTAGATAAAAATTATTTGATATTCTTCATGTATACTTTATAGGCACAAGATGAAAAATAACCCAATTTAATTCATAAAATACTAAATTTTTTTATTATTGAAATTTTTCCACAAATTAATGGTGAACCTATTTAAAAACAATTCCTGTAACATTAATGAATTATATTTGTTAAAAAAAATCATATTTTAATGAAAAACCAAAAAATAATTTGTGGCAAAATATTTTTATTTTCTTGTATGATTCATTTTTTTAATGAAAAATTAAATAATACAAAATTGTAGTTCGAAAATACATTTTCATTTCATTAATTTATAGAGTAAAATTATAATTTAATTTTTTTAAAATTTTATTTTTTATAAATTTTATCAATTAATCCAATATAGGTGTTTTTAATCATTTTCAATAAGAATGACTATAAAAACATAGAAATCATTTAAATGTTTGTACCTTAAAACCCCACATTTTCGACTAAACTACATTATTAGATTTAAATTAATTTATAAAACTATTATTATTGATATTTGTAAAAAGCTATTCCATATTTGGAATAATAATAATATATAATGTATAATCAGTTAAACTTAGTTTACTGATAACAAATATTAGTGAATGTAACTAAAATTTATTACAATAATAAATGTAAAATTACGCATAATAAGGGACTATAACCTAACCGTAAGGGCCCAAATAACTTATAAATATTTCTTAATGTTGTATTAGGGCCATATATTGAACCTATAATACCTCATAATATTTTTGTTTTATTATTTTATCCTCTTTAAATTATAAAACAAGGGTGGAATTCCTTTTATCAAAATTTACATGAATGGCACTCCTCCACCACTATTAAAGGCCTCATATCATTCCACTTATTCAAACCTCTAAATATTAAATTGATCGACCATGAAATTACCAAATAGTTCCTAAAAATAACAACACTAATATTATAATACATACCTTGGTAATAGAGAAATAAAATGAATCCCTTTGGTGCATCCAAAAGAAGTTACCTGAATAAGATTTAACATTATTCCTCAAGTAATTTTATGTTATTTCCATTATCCACATACTAAAATCTTCTTATTCCATGATTTTACAAAAAAATAGTATAATAGATATACTAGGATGTTTTTATGATAATCTATCAACATAAAAATACACCTAGTTCCATCTAATGTGTAACGAAGTTATTATTTATGTGTACGATGATGCACCACCTCACTAAATGTTGATGGATCATTTTTCCATTACTGCACCTCATGGTTGAAATTATATTGGAAACTCTATTTATATAATGTATATATAATATTTTTTTTATTAATTTAATCTTATTTAATACAATTAAGTACATATCATTATACATTCTATTTTGTTTAAATAAGATAATATCATTTTAGGAAGTGTGGACCACCACCCCTCAAAGTGATGTGATTCTTTCACACACTACATAGAATGTATTAAGGTTGTTTTTTGTGAAATTAAGTTATATATTTGACATAATAGTTATATTGAAATTATATTATATACAAATATACAAATATTTAATTTTAATTCATTCTTGAAATATTATAATTAAACAGAAATAATGTTCATGCGTATATACAACCAACTATCTCCATAAACAATGTATCCCATTTCCTAATTATAGATTCCATAAATTATTATACCACATATATAATTAATATAAATGATATTTATAAATATATTTTAAAATCTAAAATTCATTATATTATTATAAGGACTAAAGGTATAACAAATTAAGACACATGTGAAGAACCAGGTGGATATTACCCAAAGTGGAATCTTAACATAGAATTCTAACAAGCATGTATTATAATTTCCCAATAAAAAATATAATATATTCTATATAATATTATAATTCTGTGATTTATTTATAATAAACCTATATTTATTATACAAAATGATTGTACGAGTATGATTATAGTCATGAAAAATGGTAAGGGAATTTGAACTAACATTTCTTTTTTGTGAGATTCATTCCTTATTAACAACTTATTTTAATTTTTTGTTGTATGTACTTCCCAATAATTTATTATATGAATAATATTGTGAACTACATTTTTGTTTACATATCTATTATATGATATTTACTTCATGTTTTTAATGTTTCAAAAGGTTCAAAATTGGTAAGACAGTTTTGTCTCAAACTGCATTCTTTGAGACACATGTTTTGTTATACCCCAAAACACTTTATCAAGGTGTATATACATCATTTTAACATGTTATATCTTGAATATAAATATTTTCATTATATTTAATGATTAATTTTATTTCAAATTTTTACCCAAGGTGAATGATTTAATGTTACCAAGTTGTAAGAGTTTATTGAAACAATCTCACTGTTTACCAAGAATGTTTGTGATAAAATGATAATATATTAAATATTACATCCCATATCATAAGAAATATAATTAAATTTTGTAATATATGTTTATTGAAAAGAAATATAATTAAATTTCGTAATATATGTTTATTAATGTGATATGCAAGTAATTGTATCCTTTTTTCACTCTTTGGAATATAATATGGTCACGATTGTGATTTTAAGGATGTCTAAATTTACATCTCTCTTTGGTCAAAAATCAATGTCCGTTCAAAAAAATATTTGATGAAAAGGTTACAAAAAATATTCCAGAATTATCATATAATATTAAGATGAATATTTTAACACACTATTTAACTTTTTTAATATAGGGGTTTTAAAAATTAATCTACTTGTCTTTCTTTGGTTGAGGAACATTCCTAAAACATTTATGGTGAAAAATGAATGTGCATAATGTACAGATATACCCATCCTCATGACAATAATTCGATTTAATATTCAATTAAAATTTTAAAAAATTATTCCTTATAAAAGAAAATTTATTCCTAATATTATATAAATACATTTTATTAAGTGGTTGAAAAATATTCAATATATTTGCATGATTCCTATAAATTTTCAATGAAAAATGGATTCAAATTTTTGTCCATTATTATTTTATATGGTTTCAAGGAAAATTATTTAAAATATTTTTTCATTCTTATTTATATGATTTCACATAATTTTTTTTTGAAAATTATTTTGAGGTTATTCTATATGTTTTCATTGGAATAAGAAATCAATAATGATTTCATGTTTCTTTTATATGGTTTCGAGGAAAAAAATTCAAATTTTTTTTCAAATAATTTTACAATTTTTAAGGGGAAATGTTTTTCAAAAAACCTTAATTTTTTTAATTATTCAAGTAAAAAGTGTTTTAAAAATTGTTTTCAATATTTTTTTATATGTTCTCAAATGAAACTTGGTTCAAAATTTGTTTTCAATCATCTTTTATAAGTTTTTGTGGATTTTTTTTCTAAAAATGATTTCCGGATTATTTAATATGTTTTTAAAGAAGATGGTTTTCAAATCTTATTTTAAATTTCCATATAATTTTCGATGATTATTATTAATAAAATTGGTCTCGAAATCATTTATTATTTAAAAATAATTTTCCAAAGAAGAATGGATATTTACCTCTAAATTTTTTTTAAGGCTCTTTCAAAATTATTTCCCATATAAAATGACATATATTGGTGTTACTCATTACATTATGGGGAATTTATTTAAGGATTATGTTTATATTATTTCTATGAATAAATTATTTTTTCATGGCATGATTTTTTTATGAATCCTATTTCACTTTAATTGGTTATATTGTTTTGAAACCCACTTCATTTCATGGGTTATGTTTTTCTAGAATTATTATAGAACATTCCTCTTTTTTCCATTGGTTATGACAGGATATAAATATAATGATACACATTTCATTTCATGTGTTATGAAATGATTTTTAATTATCATGTGGAACAAGTATCTATGAAATTTTAATGAGATAGGTAAGACCAATATCTCCCTACAATGCATTTAGAAAAGAAAAATATCTTATGATATAGACTAATATGTTCTCTAGAGTGATCCTTATCTACTAATATGGCCATGGGAGTGGACCATGACTACCGAGATTGAGTAAATATTTAACTCAACCAACTATGATAGTCATGGGGGTGAACACAGACTACCATGATGGTATGAGGAGTGAGATCATGGTACTAATATGGCTATGGAGTAAACATTGAATACCAAGATGGTATGATGAGTGAATCCATAATACTAAGATGGAAGTTGATTATATTCCTTTATTACTATAAAAATCAAGTTATAATAATGTTGGTTCCATAATTCCATGTTTTATTCATTATTTATTCATTCATGAATTTTGTTATTTATTTCTTTTTAGTTCATGTCTTATGAACTAGAAATCATTATGCCATGATTCAAGTTATTTATCATTGATATTAATGGGATGATCTTATAATATAGTGATCATGTTCTCATATCCCTATAATAATTTTTAGGTTTAAATATCTCTCTTGTTTACCCTTATTAATCATTAGATCCAACACATTTTTTGGTTCCCATCCCTAGGATATGAAGATATGTATTATGTATGATATGTCTTAAATGTGTTATTGTCATATAGAACCTAGTGGGAGATAATTTTGTACACTTATTTACTGATGTTTACAATTCCATGATTCTGAAGTCACTATAATAATATGGTCTTTGGGTGTCTAATTGTGTAATGGTTTGTGTAATCAACAAATATTACGAAACATCTATATACATTAATACTGGCTCAGCATACATATATCACTTGGTAGGAACACATAATACCACAATTAGTTCATAATGGGAGTTCAATGGTGGTATTTTAATTGTTCCCAATTATATTTCATGGAATGAACATAGTTGGTGGAGAGTGTCTCTCTAGTAATGAAAAAATACCTTAACAAAATCCCATGTTCAGAAGATGGTGACTTTGAGGAATCCACATAGTAAATTTTCAACATGTATTTATTCAAAGGTTGAATGTTAATATTTATGTTTATCATTTTGTCATATTCTATTGGAATTAAATACCACAATCATCACATTGTATAAAAATAAAATAAAAAATAATGAAATTATAGAGACAAATTATTGTCAATGAGAGTGTAGAGAAGATATGGGAATGATTTATTATAGGGGAAGTTTTATATACCAAGTGTTAGAGTTGTTTTTCATATAGATTTGGGAAAGATTAATTTTATATAATAATTATTTTATCTGGCACAAGCAAAGGTTGCTTGGGTCAAGAATCATGATGGTATATCCAAAACAAAATAACTCAGATTTTGTGTTTTATGCTAAGTCATATAGATTTATATATTACATAATAAATGAACTCATATATATATATATAATTGTTTATTTTAGGGGAATCTTAGGTGGTTGACTACTATGTTTCATAATCATACCCTACATATGCACCTAATTGGATGTGTATCCCTACTAACTAAATAGTATGTTTGTGTACGAGGCCAATGATAGATATTGGTGATATAGGTAGGAATGGGAGCATGTTCTCAAGTGAGGCTATGGGCCTAAATAGTGGTTTTTTGTATATTTATTAAAAAAAATTATATCCTAATTTATGTGTAATAGATTTACTTGTTTAAATAAAATTTATATATAACTTATTTATGTAAAACATTGGATCTAGTATTGATGTAACATGTGATATATGATTTTTTTTCTAGCCTCCCGATTCATTCACAATTATCATTTGATATATAATTTATGATTATGTTATTTACTATGACTTGGTTTTTATATAATGAATTAACCCTTAATTATAGAATACAACCTTTGGTGTACGAGGAAGAATTCTTGAGTTTACATGGTGAACTCATCTGAATTATTTTTTTGGTAATGTTTGTTAGAGAAATTATAGTATACAAGTGATATTATTAATGTTTATACAATACATGTGTAATCCAAATTGATATGAATTTAATTTATAATATTTTATTATATTATACCAATTTGAGTTATCTGGTTCCAACATTGATCACCCATCAATCTTGGATGCAATGTTAGACCACTCTATAGCCCGAAGGGTGTCATCAATTTCCACTAGCTACCAACAAGCATGTGGGAATAAAAACTGTTGGAATGAATTCACAATAATTTAGTATGTAAATGACCATTTAAATAAATAAATATAATCAATCACCAATTACATATAGACATAAAATTGGGAATAAATAGTAAAATACAATTTTTCAAATATTCAATTCCAGGACATCACGATCAACCCATATTCATTCAACACATGGGTCTCTCACCCAACATGTTTTCACCAAAACAATATTACCCACTATCATACATACCAACCACCTCCATGTAGTTCATTGACTTTACCAAATCCTAGAAAAAATGACTACAAATACCCAATTAAATAAATAGATTGTTATAAAACCACCACAATAAGATTCAAACATGTTTTGAATATGATTTACATATTGAATAAAAATTATGGATAATTTTAAATGAAAAATGTCATGATAATCATATATGTTTTTGTAACAAAACATGAATATCAACATTGTGTAAGACTTTATCAAAATTTGGTTATTCAGAACTTTTCATGAAATTATGTGTATCTTCTAGTCATATATAAAACATATTTTGGAAAAAAACATCCAAGGGATATCTTTTTATATATAATAACATTATGGAAATGCAGTTCTCGAGTATTTTTTTCAATGATAATGTATCTATATACTTATTAGTGATCATAGATACCATGTGTGCACATTAACCTGGGGTTATAGGAATAAGTGGTAAAATTTTAACCCAACAAGTGTCTCCATACTACATCAATTTGTGGTTAGTTTTTTTAAAGTCAAACACATAACTAGGTAGATATAAAAATTTATAGTTTTATTTTCCTACACTAAAAGCCAAAATTACAAACTCATATGGGATTTAAATAATATTTTAATCATGGGGTATCAAACATCATTTATGAATATAATCAATAATTTCATAATCACCAAATATTCACGATTTCACAATCCATGTCAATTCAGTTCCATGCAAACATCAAAAATTGATTTTATAAGACTCATTTTATTTATAAATTGATCATATTCAAGGATATAAAAACATTAAATTCTATTTCAATTTCAACAAAAATAGTATGGATATCACTTTTAAAAAATCATTTAACTTGAAACCCATTATTATTTATAGGACCAATCTAAATGATTATAAGATCATTAAAGAAGGGTATTTACATAATTTATCATTCCCATCAAAAATAAATTCATAGATATTAATTTTTATTAAAAAATCATTTTGTAAACCAATTTAAAAAATATAAATTAATAAAAGATGATTTTAGTAGGGACAACATGCAAAAATAAATTATTTAATTCTCAAAACATCACTAATACTAAATTAGGTCAAATAACTAGATAAATGGGGTAATAATTGTTCTTAAAAATAGACCCTAATCAATAATAATTATTAAAAAATTATCCATGTTACTCATGACAGATAAAAAACCAGAAATAAGTGTTCATGGAAAATTCCATCTAGAACAAGGTAAGACTCACTGATTTGAAATGGCCAAGATTAATGGTGCATGAATTTACCATGAATTTAGTATGGGAGATAAAAAAAGGGCTAAGTGGGTTCCTATAATTACATGGATAAAATTACAGTCCAAGGAGGAAGGAATAATAAAAGGGGGTCATTGGAAAAAACTACGATATATCCCTTATAGTTATTGATGACTTCAGAATCACTAGCTAGCCTGTTTATGCTTACCAGCCAGTCAATGGGCCTTCAACAAGTTGGTAGTGAATATATATCTAGTAGGTGGATTAATAAAGAATTTTTGTAAGATAAAACATATAATTGCATGATTTTGGATGTTCATAGGATTATTAGTGTATTTCTTATAGATTTGATTATTCAATGAAAGTCTATTAGCTGTCCAAAGGACCTATCAAGCTTGGCAGTGGACCATATTTATGTTTTCTTTCTATATACATAATTACACATAAAAAATTATTTCGAGGAAACTATCTCTACCCTTAAATGGATTAAAAATTTGTAAACCTAGGAATGATTAGGTGAATGAAAAAACAAAGTAGAATGATAGTTGTAAGAAAAATAATAATTGTATGTTACAAATATACCCACCATAATTCATTCTTCACTAGAAAATTAATTTAATGATGTCTAGACCCCCAAGTGATGAGGTCACAACAATTTCATCGTTGAATTTCATTCCCACATATCATATGTTTTTGAACATTGATTCTCATGAAATAAGACCAATGAAATTGATTTCCAATGAAGAATAATGAACTGAGAGTAAAAAATTTGAAACCTATTCTATATCTCATAAATATCAGTTTCTATTCAATTTCATCCCATTTTAGAAAACAACATGAGTTTTTTTGATACTTATTAATGATTGAAACATGGAGAAAATAATGATTAAGTCATTGGTGGTGCTAAATTCAAATAATATACCACATTTCCCACCAGTTTCAAAATCATTAATGGCTCTGTGTACCATGAATCCAAATTCTCATTCATCATAATATACTAGTGACACAACCAAGGTGATAATTTTAGAAAAATACATTATCAATAAAAAAACTAAAAAGGGACTTAAAAATTATCAATTTATTAATTTTATTAGTCTTTAGGTACCTCCTAATATTTATGAATCATCTAAATATCCAACATTATTTTTTGAAAACATATTTTTATCCAACCATATAAGCTACACCAACCAATAAATGGAAAAATATAGAGTTTAAGTGTGATCTACAAGGATATCTAAATGGTACCATCATTATATAATATTGATAACTATTATTATATAAAAATTCATCCAATCATAGATAGACATCCTAATAACCATCAATGTTCAGAATGTAGGTGTAGTTAATGACCATATTAAATTTAATTACACATTAAATTTTACCATTAGTTTTAGGATAATGTAATATAGCCAACATAGCTCAATATCCCATCACCCCATAGTGGCCCATCAAAAAATAAGATATGAAATAAGAATCACTATCCAAGATATTTGTTATGGTGACCCGATGAAACCTAAAAATATCCTTATAATAAAACATTACTATGTCTTCTAACATTATGGTGCAATGAATAAGTGTGAAAATAGATGACTTAGTTAACCATTAAATGACCATCCGAATGCAGTTCATACCCCTGGATCTGATGGGAATCCTAAAATGAAATCCATTTATATCTCATTTGATTTTATTTTTCTCCGGTTAAGAGGTAGAATAAAAACCAAATTATTTTGATGCTAAATAATAATTTATAGGAAATTATAGAAGTGAAACAAGAATTTGAAAATGTATCATTTAATACTAGGAAACTAACATAGGAATTTCATTTTATAAAACATCGTTTTCATTCAGGGACGGACATCACAATATGATAATCACCCATCAAAAACATTAGTATAGATGAATAAATGATACAACGATATGTGGATAAAAGATTAACTTCCAATGAGAGGGAACAATCATTTATTGTATCCCCACCACAAAAAGATACTATAATATTCTGAAGCACATTTTCTTACTACTACACATGAAGTATCATATCTAGAAAATAGGATATTAATTGAACATTTTATAAAATATTACATGGATATTCCTCTATGTCCCAATGTGGAATCATTCCATTATTCCCATCATTCCTCATTCATCCTTTTCTTCCATCACTAAATGGGGTAAAAAAATCATACTAATAGTGCCTACTACTATATTACGCATTCCTAGTCTAAAAGAAACCATGATGTTATATGATTATAGGTATTCCATCCATCCTCTCATTTATATATTCATGTATCTCTATAGGAAGATGATACCCGAACACAAATGGTAAGAGTATATGATAAAATTTTCCCTGAGTAGTTAGTATCGCCAACTATGAAGGTAATGTATAATAGTTATGAGTTTTAAATAATGGTTGGGATAATGTTTATAATAGTATTGAGGATGATATGATCCATAATCTAGCATATGATCTATTAGCATAAGAATGCTACCCAACCCTTCCGTTGGGGCATCACAATAAACCAAAAATCCATTTAATAACATTGGTAGTGTTATAATAGGTTATATAGTCAAACACTACATTATTTTAAAAAAAGATTGGAAATATTGAGTTCCATGAAACTATCTACCAATATTGTGTGAAAGTAGTTAGAGGTGAATCATGTTTTCAAAATACTTCAATAACAAACGGATATAAAATTCCTGACCCAGTAAACATTGGATAGAAAATAAATTCCCTGGTTCTTCCCTTAAAATAGATTGATTCAACTTTTAGGATCAACTAATAATCCTTGTTTCAGGGCCACATTCAGTGAAATTTTCACTTCCTAGATCAATAATTGATATTTTTTCAATTTATCATATTTTTGATGATTCATTATGATTTCCAAAAAATTTCCCAATTGATTCAAATAATCCTATTATATTATTGAGTAAAAAAAATATAATCCATCAATAAAATAATAAAAGATCCATGAAATTGTTGAAAAATATGGGTCATAAATGCAATAATAACCACTAGAAGATTAGTCTGGACAAATCGAATCCTGATGTACAGAAAATGTCCATACATACTCTTATAGTCAGCTTTCAAAATATGAAACTCCTTGATTCCAATCTAGTTATAACTATATGAAGGATAAATTTTTAATAACCAATTAGTAACTTTTAATTGATCAAACAATGTTCAATGAAGTTAAAATGGTTCCTACTGAGTTGAGAATAAAATAATCTACACATATGTAAATAGTTCAATTATTCTTCTTAAAAAAGTGCATATGATCCACACAAGGTGAAAATATCAGGTTTTTTATTCCCTTGGCTCCCAGATCATCCAAATATAATTTTCATATATTTTAACACTACTAGAGAAAGGTGGTTTTATGTTGACAATAACGATAGAGATTCATTCACTAGTAAATTATTATTTTCACCTCTATCTCTAGAGGTAATCTAATAAATTAATCTCCAAACACTTCAGGAAAATAATTACCCACTAGTGTATGTTCGTGTAGAAATGATTCTTTCTCCATACCAATTTTGATTGAGGATAATTACTTACTATGAATTGGAATAGGAGGTCCCTCCTAACAAAAACATAGGAAGAAATCTCCTTGTAGAAAATATGACTTCCCAACAGATAAAGTAATGTAAACCCACTAACGATAACAATTTATAATGGATTTTTTAGCTAAAAATATATCAATAAAAATGATAATATAGAGGATCATTTTGAGGACTAAATAATTCCATACTAACCCCACTTCAAATATAGAAATGGTACTAGAGGTAAATCTAAGACCCTTCATCATCTACATTTCGGGATGTGTATCTACCTTCATAACATGTGGTATATACTATGATGGAATAATAAATATGTTAATAGTGTGTTTATATATAATAGTGTGTGAGAAAATCTATCAAATACTATAGCCTATATAGAATAACCTACAAATTGGAACCTCTCCTTGTAATTCGGCCAACCTAAACATCTACTAAAAACTCTTCAATTGTGTTTAATATTATTATTATAGAGTCGATTCAATAAAAACCCTTTACACATGAATTATTTAATTGAAACACAGTTCCCCATAGATTCCAATGACCATATGTGACTATAATGTTTATAGAAAACATATTCAATCCATGGAAAGTGAATTTAACATCCAATGTTTTAGAAAGGCATTGTTGATCATGATCAACTTTCATTGAGTGTAATATCATACCGCATAAGAAAAAAGTATATGTGTTTCAACTCGTTACTACAATGGATTTGTGTTATGAATTATATTTTAGATATCCACCAATATTTGTACAATTGTTACAATACTTATTCTTTTTCCCATAAAAAGGGTTTTTAAAACTACCACTTGGTTTACGAGGATATCTAATCAACCCTATATTTCTTTATAGGCGGATCTATACCATCAATGTTCTATCAAGAACATCAAAAAAATTTAACGTTCTAACATGAAAAACTATGATATAATATCTTATCAAAGACCCATATAGAAAATTACAACCTTAAAATATTATTTTTATAGAACATAATTTGATAACAATGCAGGATTAGTAAAACAATATTCAGACATCGTGAATATTAAAAAAAATTTCTCAATCTTGGACAATTCAATTGATTTATATATGTTCATAGACTCAGGATAAAATTAATTATTTATCATGGCCTTAAATACATTCCACATTAATCCTTTCTGATTCTAAACACAAAAAATTGATCCCACCATCTACAAAACAACCCTTCAAAATTGAACGGTGTTCAATTTACAGAGAGTGAATATAGGGTGTCTATGAATTCAATGAGTCTTTTGATATTGTTGAACCAATATTTTTCTTCATCATGATTCTTTTTACTCAGAAATGATGGTAGTATTTGGAGGTGGATCTCTTAGGCTCAATTTCCATTCTAATCCATTAATGTTACTGACTTAATATCACGAGGACGAGAAGGAACCATTTCATGGTCAATATCTCAAAATACGTGCATGACTATCTTAATGATATTTTAATAAATTGATGTGCTTCCATGGAGAGTTTTAATGAAAGCAATGCCTTATGTATATAATAATGTCTTTTAGGGGTCTTTATACAACACTTCCTAGAAAATATTTGGGAACGAAAAAAATTAAAACTATAGACAATAAGAAACACACAAAAAACTGATATCAAAAAAAAATTTCTCCAAAAGAACCATTTACTGACCACCGATGGATACATAATTCTGGTCACTACCAGAGTTGTCCATACACTCTATATGAAATGTAACTTTTTTCCCAATATTCATATCTCAAGACCACTCAGAAATCTAAAAATCATGAATCCCTGATTGAGACAACCGACTAGCCTTAGAAACAATGTTTTTACAATCAAATCTAGATCACCAATCGATCGTGGAATTTGATTCTATCCAAAATATGGATCAAGTTGTGTTCCAAATTCCAATAGGTTAATGTCTTGTTTCTGGGAATCACATAAATCCTTTTTGAATTAATTCTCTGCAACAGAGTATTTAAACAACCATTCATAAAAAAAACAAAATTACGCACCAACATGATTTAGAAAACATACATGGAATAAATAGGAAAATATAAACCAATATATGGAATTAATCAAGACAAAACCATCAATACCCTCCCATCACTAAAAAACTTATGGGTCTCTCACCCCACACATATCCACCAATATCCCATTCCCCACTATCATTGATATCCACCACCTACACACAATGCCTCACCATTACCTAGTCATAGGAGAAAAAATTCTTCTACTACACAATAAAAAATGAATTCTTTATTAAAACAAGCCCAATTAGATCACATGAAATGTTTTATATGAATATGATATTAATTTAAGTAATTTAACTATTATTAAATAAATACTGGAATAATAATCATTTTCAGTGTTTGTTCTGAAATATTCAATTCAAATATTTAATAACATGTTTACAAAATATGTATATCCAATATTTTCTAATAAATGTTTTTTATTTAGGATGAATTTGTGAAAAATATTCTCAAAACATGTAAGGGGTATTTTTAAGAAATCATAGCACCATGATAATAGATCTCTCTTATATGTTTGGTTAGGGATCAAAATCCACACACATCCCTGTGTTCATGGATACCTGGTGCACACATTAACCTAAGGTTATGGGGGAAATGGTAAGAGTCCACCGCTATATGTTTCTCCTCGAAATATTATTGTTTATATAATGTCTTCAACATAAATTACAATTCTATGTAAGGCATAGCGTGCCTAGAGTTCTTTTCTAAGATTACCTTCCAAAATTTCGACCACTAACGGGCTTCAAATAAATGTTAAATCACATGATACAAAAATTAGTTCACTAGAATCATAAATCATTTTACAGATATACTAGATTAAAGAATTTAAAATACATGTCTATTAAATTTGATTAACACTTCAAAAATTATTTTTAAAAACATATTTCCTTCAATAGTATTTCATTTTTATGGATATCTATACATGACATTCCATTTAAATTTTAACCCAAAGATCAAGGAAATCTCTCTAATAATATTATTTTCGTAGAACTAATATTTTATTTCTAGGATAATGAATATTGATTTAAGGGTAATTGAATATTTATTTTGCCTAATTTATCATTCCTTTCAAAAATTATTTCA
Organism: Viscum album; assembly: GCA_963277665.1. NCBI lineage: Eukaryota > Viridiplantae > Streptophyta > Magnoliopsida > Santalales > Viscaceae > Viscum > Viscum album. The sequence continues at coordinate 1,858,401,202 of OY728126.1, read as the reverse complement.
ATGTGATCAAATATTATGAATGAAAAATTGATTTAGAATACAATTTAAAAACTAAAAAGAAACATGGGTTTTATTTAATATGTAAATTATATGAAACTATGTACCATAATTCACAAAACAACAACATTAAAAAAAAGGACTCACAAAATAGAAAGGGGTTGAAATGAAGTAGCCCAATAAAATACAAATGGTAATAATGATTTGTGATTAAATTATTTTTATTTCATATACTATTCTATAGAAAATAATATTAATAGAGAGAAAATTTAGGCTGAAACATTATAATCATAATTGATCATAATTCAATTAGATGATCAACGATTTGATCACCCTATAATGCAGTTTGGGAGAGCCAAAAACATTTAATATGTCTTGTAGAAACTTATGGGTCAAATTATGGATGATGGAAAGTGGAGGAATAATAAATCAGGGGCCTTAGGGAAAATTATGTTGTTCCCTTATTCATTCTTAACCACAACAACATCACTAGATTGTAGGAGAAAAACCTCCTACTGTTAATTAGTGACCATCTAACTAACTATTAGTTGTAGACCAAATTCATAAAACCATGAACCTACACCAGCTAGTTAGTGGTATGACATAAGATAGCTCATGTACCACATTTTGATTTTATAGCTACATCTTTAATTCCATACTTACCCCAAACACTCAATAGCATTCACTGACCGCTCAAGTAAAGAAAAATCAGGAATAACTTGAGATTTATAAAAAGTGAGTGAAAATAAAACAATAATATGGTTATACCTAAAAACAAATGGTCGTGACATTAATCATATTCAATAATTAGTGTGGTGAAAATTTTCAATTAAATTTAAACATCTCTATAAGGATCAGTAAATATATGTATTTTTATAATTTTATGTTACAAAACTATGTCCAATAAAAATATGAATAGGTTTGGTTTTTATCTCATATTATTCTTTCATAGGAAATACATGATAGATTAATGATATTTATTTATGATATTTTTTCTAGAGAATGACTAAGTGACCTTATTTAGATGTAATTAAAGGACATGTTTTAACTAAAAAAACGTGATGTACTAGATATTGTGATAAAAATTATTAAATTAATTTTATTAAAGAAGAAAAAAGAAAATTTCATATATTCAAAAAATTATAGGTTTAGTGGTGTTTACATAATTAATAAAAAATAGATCATAATCTGTAACTGTTATATTCAATACTCATTATAATACGACTTCAAAAAATAGTTGGTCAACAAACCTCACAACATATATTTAAATAAATGATATTATAACTACTTTATATAATTTATATCAATAATTAATTATTGAAAGCATAAATATTTAGAAAAAAAATGAAATTTTTATATATTTTTAGAGGAGAATGATTTTAGAAATTCTTCTAAAGGAACAAAAACCCGGTTAATCACTCTGATTGTTAAAAGAAATTTTTTATTAGATAATGGGGTGTGTTTATAATTTTATTTTGAAAAAGTATCTAAACAATTATATAACATATAAAATGTTATAATTTCATAATCTATATTATCAAATTAATCTAATTAATGTATATAAATATATATTTGGTGTGTAGGAGTTTCTAATCCCACTATTGTCCAAAGATATTCTGGAATAATAATAATAATAATATAAATATTATAATAATAGTTATTATTTATGTAGAAAATTTTGGGAGGAAAACCCCCTATCATTATTGTTTCATTACCTATTCTATGATGGTGAACCCATAATCCTTCTCATTGACTCGCAAACATAATTTCCTTCATTAATGTATGATATATTTTTTTCTCTTTTTTCATATTATACTTTTTCATCAATTTGATTGTATTCTATCATCCAAATTCAAGTATTTTAAATATTTATGGATTTTATGTGGTATGAAAAACCCCATTTATAATTATGGGGATTATCTAGGGGGTAAATATATTATGTTAATTCCTGATAAATGCATGTCATTAGAACATTAAATGTCATTGAACGACTAATAATTGGGTTTTGTTTCATCATAACCAATATAATTGTCAATAAAAATTTATTAAAAGTTTTATATTATTATTTTTGGTTAATAAGGTATTAGTGAGTGAATCCATAGCTTAGATACCCAGTTATCAAATTAATGATTGTGACTACATGTTGGAAAAACCACTATTTTTATTTTAAATGGATAAATCCTTGCATTCTAAAAAATATTTTGTAAAACTAGAAATTGAATTTTTAAATTGATTTAAAAATATATTATTATTGTATTCCTCTTTCAGATCAATTTTTTTGTTATTTAAAATATTTTAGTAATGTTTTTTGGATGAATTTATGTTTTAAAAATTGTTTTTGGAAATTTCATAATTTTAATAGTATTTTTTCTATAAATAAATATATTAAATAATTAAATTTTTTAAATTTTAAATTGTGTTATTTATTTTGAGTTATCTTGAGTGATTGTGTAGTGTTTAAATAATATAATATCTTTTATTGTTGTCAATATGTTGTTTTGTGGCCAAGGTATTTGTTTAAATGGTTTAATAAATGAACTCTTGTATGATGGATTAAAAGGGAAAATAGAGGGGATGTAGAGATGAAGTTATTTATTATGTTTGGTGGATCCATAGTTGAAATGTATATGGAATTTACTTTTTACTCAAAATTTTCCTTTTGTTAGAAATATTTTTTAGACTACCTGTAGCATCATGGTATGGTTAGAAAAACTTTTATTATTTGTTAAATTAAACTATGTTGAGTGAAGTATGAGAGTTTTTAATAATATTAATTTATTTTTTAATTTAATTTATAGAAATTAAATACAATATTTTTAATTATTATTTGGTATTATGTATGAATATATATTTTTTCTTTTTTTTATAAATTGGACTGGGGAAATGTAATTCATTTATCTTATAAATCAGTAACATCACATGATTTTCATATGTCTAAAAACATAGAGGCAATTCACAATAGTCAATTGTGGGAATTATGCTCAGCCAATTGATGTGAATAATAATCCACCCACAAGTGGGAATCATTTTGATTTATTGGTATGGGAGATTATATGGTGATTTATTTCAAGCCTTGTGGAATCTAGGAGAAGTTTCAATGTTTGATATATTTTATTTTAACTTTAGGCTCCCATTTTTTAAGGAATATTAAAATATATAGTTATTATTTTTTTCTATTTAAATATGTCTATAATTTTACATTATATATGAAATAAATGAATTGTATTTTATTTATATAGTTGGATTTATATTCCCATAAGAATAAATAGGGGAATTTTATGATCATCAAATTTTCTTTGGTTTAATATTATATTTTTGCAATAGAAAAATTATTAAAAAATCCTGATTTTGACAAATTGGTATGTTATTAAGGGAAATAAATCCAGTATATTTTCATATCAACCATGAAATAAATGTTCAATATCAAAATATTTAGTGATGTGGTTGAGGCCATATAATTTTTCATATTAGTTATTGGGTTTGATGTCCATGTTATTTTATTTTATAAACTATATTTATTTACATAAAAATGTACAAAAAGTCATAAATTATGGTTATTGTAATATTAGGAAGTGTAATGTTCTAAGGAATATCCATCTACAGATAATTATAACATTAATTTAATATTTTTTCTTATGGAGGCAAATTATTTAGGAACATGGTACATAAAAAATAGATGATATCAAGACATCATAATTAAATTTTTATAGCTAATATCCAATATATAGTATTGGAAATACTTACGATAATAGAAAATAAAAACTGCCAATAGGAAATTTATAATATCTTTATAGAAGTGAAATTAGAACAAAATTTTTTTATATGAATAAATATTTCACTACCCATCAAATATTGTATTCCAAAATTTTTGAAAAGAATCAATGAACTACATTATTTCATGATATATGTATATTCTAGCAATTAAAAATTTAACATAGTTATCTTTTAAAAAAATTAATGGTTTTAGATATTAAAATGAAACAATAGATTAATGAAATAAAAAATAAAAACATAAATTATAGTTTTATATATAATAAATAATATAGATATCAAAGTGAACTGAAGAAAAGAACATGGGAGTGGAATTTGGTTATTCATGTAATTAGTTCCATATATCATATTAATTAAAAAAATTAATAAAAAACAATCAATTCCATTAAAAAAATTAATTAAAACAAAAATAAATATTAAATCATTATATATAGATTTAATATAATTGTAAAAAAATTTACATCATAAACTTTGAAGAAGGGTAACCGAAAAATCATACCATAAATCTTGTTTCACGGCTTTCATAAAAAACTATAAAAAATTTTAATGTATTTAAATGGTAAATGGTAAAATTATAATAATTTTCAAGAAACAAAATATATTCAATAGAAGATCTATTTTTTTAATGATAAATAGTGTTTTATTGGGGTTATTTCATGTAACTATCTATCTAGATTAGACCTGACACATCACCTTGACCACTCCGTCACATGATCCATAGCATGAACCTGATGGTCCCAAGATATGAACAATTTTTGATGAATCATGAGATACTTTTAGTGGACATAATTTCTCCCATGTATAATAATAATAAATAACATAACAAAATAATAATAATTTCACATAGTTCATCAATTTATTTTAATTATATGAAAATCAATTATTAAAGGTAAAAATAAAATAATCCAATCATAGAATAATCATAATAAATTATTAAATGAGTCATACTAAACATATATGATGAAAATAATCATATAAATAAAAATTGAGAATAAATATAGTATAGTGTTTCAAATATTAGGGAATCTAATAGAAATAATGAACTGGAAAAAATGATGGATACATTAGTACCCCAATGATATGTAAACAACCAAAGTCATGAGTCCAAAATATCCACTTGTACCATGATCAGTACTTAATCCACAATATCGATAAAATGATTGAATTGATAATGAAAATATAGTTAAATACATATATTCTTTGAAGATAACTGAATTCTACATATATACATACTCCAATGTTTATGTAGGGTGTTAAATAAATAGGATCAATTCTATTTCACCATGGAATACATGAAATTATTTTATAATTTTTTTATGAATTATAATTAGAATCAAATTTAGAAAATATAGTTATCTATATTATAAATCATTAAAAATAAATAGCATATAATTATCAACAATGATATAGTAATATACATCTATACAAGATAAGTGGTATCAACACTAAGTAAACAAAACACTTATAATTATAAAATGAAGACATTTTATTTTATTAAAAAGTCCTTTCTAAACATTTTAAAACCTTTCTGAAAATATCATACATAACTAAAAAAATTCAATGATTCTATTTTAAAAACATAATTTTGATAATCATTTAAATACCATTTAGAAAATAACACAACAATTATTGAATGAGTATATAAACTAAAAAAACCCTGATAACAAAAAGCATGAAAAAAACAATCTTCAACAATGTCCTTGTGTTCTAAATCCCAAACAGGTCTAAGGGGATATAATCTTCTATAAAAAGGGAAATCCCATAGTCATATCATTCAGGAAACAAGAATATTAGAAAAATCACTAGCCTAAATCAAAATAATATAAAAGTTATCCCTAATAGAACAAAAAATAATGTATTGAATGATATAATGTGAACATAGAAATCAATTAGTCCTAGAATACCCTCAAGGCCTCATCAGGTGACATCCTTCCCGTACTGTGCGAAAAATCCTGGCTAGGTTTATATACAGTGAGTAATTTATTCTAGTGTAACAATAATCAAGATTATTGAATTATCTACCTTGTTTTCTAATAAAATTATTCTGAAAGACGTGAGAAAACAATTAAGTTACATGACCAACATAATGATCAATGATAAAACATAATAAATAAATATCTTCTCTCACCTCTGATGCCCCTATAAGAAATAACCCCTTTGACACTAGTCAAGAATCACTAAATACTTTTCAATACATATAACATATAGGAAAACCATCTTATAAATGGAACAAACTATTTGGAATAGGGGTTAAGATTACTGTGTCTCAAAATTTGTAAGATCATGCTCCAGTTGATCCAATTGGGAAATTAAAAACTATCATGTAGTGATAATTTTTTTTCAAATGATTTATAAGGATATTACATAAAGAGAAAAATATAAATATTTTACCTAAAACCATATTACTTTCAAACCACATAAAATTCAACAAATACTATAAATTTTTAATGTAATATAATAATGGGAAAATACACAGATTCTTATAAAACAATACATTTTAAAAAAAATTACACCCATTAAAAACAATTATTATTAACTTTAAAAATAAAATTGATGATGAAAACCTTTTTTAACTACATAAATTTAATAATAATAGCATCATGTTTTTCTAAACAGGCCATCCACAATCACAAAAAATTAGTTAAAAATAAATTTCTGAAAATAAAATGAAAAATAAAATTTATAATGTATTCAAAACCATGTTACTATTTTAAAAATCCCACAAGGTAAACATATGTATCAATATATATATATATATTTATTAATAATAATTTAATTTATAAAATCATGAATTTCATGAAAAATTAATATAAATGAATTATAAAAAAACATCTACTTTATTAAAGAAGAATCTCACTCACCTAATAGTGTGAAAGAATAGTCCCACAAGAAAATAAAATTGAATTCCATAAAAAAAATATAACTAATTTGAATCTACATATAGGTGCTCCAAATCTTGTTGATTCTGAGATTTTCATTAACATGACATGAGAAATTGTCTCATGAAGAGAAAAAGTGAATCTGCTTAGAACGAAAATTCCTTTCCACAGTTGCAGCTGCTTGAGGATAACAAAATCATCTATATGAGTGATAATGATCTTAACATTACAGCTATCATGGTAGAATATAATAAATAGGTGAATCTTGTTGTTTTTGGGGATTCATTCAAGCCAATATTTGAGGAGAATAGTGACCACCCATGTGAATCACCTAATGCCCATGGCTCCAACATTGATAATAAGCCTAAGTCTTGGGATTACGTCTTTTATGAAGAGGAAAATGTTCATAATTAGGATTGGGATAAGAAAGAAAAATGTGTTGTAATACATAAAACTCAACCTGTTACGACTCTCAAAATTCTAGGCCATGATGATGACTTAATAGTTGAACTTGTGCTTGATGTCCAACTAAAGATGTATCATTAGCTCTGAAAGGAATGGATAGATTCCTCAGGGAACCAAAAGGGTAATACATTTTTTGAGTCTGACTCACCATTCATTTATAAAACGTTCCATGCTTCTTCAAATCATATTTTAGATAACGAAGGATTGTGTATTTTCATATATAAGAAGTCAAATTCCCCGGTTCTCACTACAGTGGCTGTCAATCAATCGATTATATGTAACACTACATATTTCTATAAAAAATATCGATGGTTCCATTTATATAGAGGATTAAATTATGAGTCCTCTTAATGAGAAAAATAATTAAGATATTTTGGGATCGATTAATGAAACTGAGGTTGAGGGTAGGAGAACACTAGTGACAATTGACACTTCTCGAGAAAATTGAAAGAAACAATAAAAGTATATATCTAATTCTGACAACGTTGATGCTTAGATGCATTAAAAATGAATAAATATCATCTCTCAAATAGGGGGATATTGATATGTTGTTGGAGCATTCATGGAAGGGAATATTAGAATGAAACTGTTGATGAAAAAGGAGGATAAGTACACCTTTGTTAAAATAGATATTTAATTAGTTTTTCTCTAGGGTATTCCTTTTATCGTACTCTTTTTGGTTCCTATATTTTTGTATCTTTTAAAAAAATATTTACAGCCTCTATCTATCTCAAAAAATATAACTTATTAGACCCATCCAAAAACAAATATTCAACCCCATCAATAAATAGGGTTAATTAGAGAAAAATGTTTGGAAAATATGGAAGGGGTAGAGGAATATGAGAGGAATAAATTGATGATTTACCTAAATGAAATGCTAGAAATTAAAGGCGGATGAATTTAGAATAAAAGAAGAATTATGATGAAAAGGAAATGATATCCCAACATTTTTTACAAATCATTTTATAAATAAATATGGGACAAACCATATAAAATCGATCTTGGGTAAAACCTAAAAACCAAAAAAATTATAACATGTAGACGAAATCACAATGGTACCTCCCTTGTAATGGGGAAAGCATTCTTATCATGGCCTGAAAACCCATAAACAAAAAAAATCCTTTTCACGTTAAAGTCATCTAGGACAACTCTAATGTGGGGTTTTTCACACGTTTTATTGATTAAGAATTATCTGTTTGTCTGACTCTAGTTGGATGATTTTGTAGAAACATAACCACCCCTATAACAATAATACATACTACAACTCTGAATTATAGTACTATAGAAAAAATAACTCTTCCAACTAATGAAGAAACCATGATTGAAAATAACACTCAAGCATATAACATTGAATGTAAAAGAGACATTATAGGGTAAAATTTATAGCAAACCAAATTTAAATGTTTTAAATAATTAATGGCTATATCCCACATAAACAATGTTGTATCAAATTAATTTTTTGAAAAATATATATTGGGTTTAGAACATGTAAAATGAGTTTTATTCCATATAACACCCAATGAAATGATTTTATATTCATTATATTATGGGATAATTGAGTTTCAGTCTGTAAAATATTATTTAAAATAAAGATAGATATTTTAAAACATGGACATTATTTTATATATTATAAAAATTAAATTTCCAATTTTAATAATAACTGTTGAAAAACATATATTTGTATCCTAAAATTGTTAATTTTGATTTTTTTCAAATTTTTATTATCATTTTTCATATATTAGACCATATATGTATATATTATTTTAAAATATACATTTAAATTTTTATATTAATGTAAATTATCAATATCTTACCATTTCATAATTTTAAATTACTAATTTAAGATTTCAAATCAGATTTACTAAAAGAATTTTACAACTATGAAAATATTAATTTCTAATTAGAAAAAATATTTACAACCAAAAGAAGGTATTATGTTAATAAAATTATTCAATAATCCAAGGACACTATAATTAATCATATAAATTTTTATAAGACATTATCCTACTGACTAACTAATTAATATCCTATCATATAATCTAAGGGAGTGGTGAATGATTGTTTTAGTTTTATTAACCAAGTAATCCAACTTGAAAAATATAATTATTTTCACTAACGTAAACATCACTATTAATGGATAATATTAAAGTTAAAATTATTTGAATTCTATTTGATCTTGTTACAAGTTAATCCCTAACTATTCTCATAGAATGCCATCTATATCCGAGAGATATTTCGGTAAATCTATCTTACCACATGATCTTGGTCCTATAATTTTTATATTATATATAAATTTCATAAATGAATTTTCTATAACACCCTATAATTACCCAAAAAATAAAAAGTTACAATAATGATATGATAAAATGTTATATGACCATTGAAATGGCTTAAAAATATTGATAGGCTATATATATATTTCATGGTTCACTAATTACATTTAATGGATGATTTTACCTACTTAACCACTTGAATAACCATGTATATTGAATTAAAATATATAGGAACCCCCTAAATTTAAACAAATAAATAAATTTACATTAATACAAAACAACTTTAATATAAATAAAATACTTATCCAAATAATCTATTAAAAATACCTCATATATATAAATAATAAAGTAATTACTAATGGTGAATCTATATATAGTCTCAACTAGCCCTCGCTTCCTCAACATCTAATATATAAATCCAATGAACATGATACAATTTCAACTCAAAAAAATTTTCCTATGAACCAAGATATATATTTATGGGTTAAAGAAATAAAAATGGTATTTAAATAATTACCCAAATTGTTTTTTATGCGCATGTATAGCATAAAAACCTTTATTTGTTATATAAAATTAATGAAATTTAATCAAATGCATATTAAATAACCAATATACATTATTCATAATAACCATAAAATAATTTTAGTTGTGCGAGAAACCTTAATTTTAAATTAAATTTTCCATGCAAACTATTTCCAAAACCAAATCATGTTATCCAGAACATCCATTCCAAAAATAAAAATGTTTTAACCAAGCCAAAAATTTCTAAAAAACAAATTTAATGAATTAGTAACAAAGAGATTTTAAAATAGTGCGGAATACCTTTAAAAAATACGAATAAAACCCATTCCCAGAGTAATCACATGGTTTTTCAACCTAAGAAAAAAATCCCAACTCAATTATGAGGCCACCATACAAAATTTTAAATCGATATTGGGCCAACTACCTATCACTAATAATAGGGATGAAAAAAAGGTTTTGAAATTTTCTATTAATATTATAATATCTACCCACTATAATAATAGAATAATTTAACACCCAACCTCCAATCTGATCACACAATATGGATGTTGAAAAGGGGATATAATGTTTAATATGGGAAAATAATTGATCATAAAAGGATTTATTTTGAATAAAATTAACTAAAATACCATTAAATACATTGTATCAAAATCATAAACTACTATAATATCATAAAAGATAAATTTATAAAATAATAACAAGATGAAAATGTGTATTCACAAGGTTCAGTTAATCATTACATGATTTTTTTCCTTGATGATCAACATGTTTTGACCAATATCAAATGATATTTATATTATTTTTCAATGTTGATAAATATGGTTAAGGGGATGGACATTAACAAATTAAAATTGATGCCTCCTGGTAATAAATCACTCATCCAACAAATTATTTCATATAAAAATTGAAAATAAATATATATAATGATAAACATTATAATATAATTAAATAACTATAATATTTATCTTTTTCCTCATGTACCTTACTAGATACACCATTTTAGTGTGAACATGTTCTGTAATTGAAAATCATACCTTTCCACATTAAAAATGTATCATAAAATGTTGGCTAATAGCCACTCTATTTCTATAATTTAATCTCTATATATGAATATATATAACAAAATAACGGAATGAATCATGGATCTAAAACACATTACATAGTCAAAACTAGATTTAAAAATGGTTAGATAATTATAAATATTATATAAAATTATAAATATATTTCATTAAAAATTCACATAGATTATAGATAAGAATATGATATTTTGTAACTAATGAAATATTTCTTTTATTACATAAGTCCCATAATCTATAAACCTGACATGTTAATCTCTTGATGTCATTAATTGATAGTAGATTTTTAGATTCAATATCATACAATGAAATGTTTTTGGAATATGAATTGTTCTCTCAAATTATTATAGATAATCTAAAATACTTTTCAAGATACATGTAAAACTTATGATGTTTGTTGATGAATCAAATCATTTTTTATATAAACAAATAATGATTTTCATCGTGTGTTAGTTTCTAAAAATTGCATCATAATATCTTATAACTTAAAATTCTATAATATATTTGAATCTATGTCATAAAGACCATGATATTTAACATGAATATTTAACATTAATATTTTTTTCACTCAATTGTATATATTATTTATCAATTATTCAATTTTTCATAACATTCATCATAATAACTGCTAAATGGATTTATCATTTTTTTTTCTAAATTAATAACCACATTGTGATTACAATAAATTGGGATGTGTTTTATTATTTTATTTAAAATAATAATTACATTTATATATATATATATATAAATCTAATAAAAAATGTTTAATAATAATGTTTTTCATAAATTCAATACAAAACAAGGCATATTGTGATTACAATAAAAAGATTGACATGTTTTTATGTCCAATTTAAAACTGAAATTAATTCCAATGACTATCATTGTATTAAATTATTAAAATACAGTATAATTAATCATTAAAAAAATTAAATTTACAATATAACTATAAAATAAAATAGATGAAAATGATGTTTTGAATTAAAATGCATTATCTTTACTATTTAATATAAATAATCATTATCAGAAAATTACCAAATATTTAACCAATGTAAATTTTGATGTCCCACTTCTAATGAATAGGTTTATATATTTCAAATAAATCATATAAATGTTTCAAAATCTACTTTTAAAAATGGTTCTCCATCAAAAGGTGGTAACACTGTATTTTTAGAAAAAATACATTTTTTATCCGAAAAATTGAATTTGTTCATATAACATATATAGAAAATAGATAAGATGAATTCAGAACATTTTATTTATTATATAATATATATTTTTCATTATATAAAAATCCATAATGTTTGATATTATTTTATAAACCCAATTATTCTCTTTTTAAATCGTAATTCATAAACAAATATTTTATATTAAATTTTTGATTTTCCAATATAATAAATTTGATAAACAATGAATCATTATTTTGACATGTGAATACCATATTTCAAAATATAGTTGATAATATTCATTCCTTCTATCCCAATTTCATGGCACTAACTATTATTTAAAATAATAATATTATTACTGTATTATTTTTTGACATATCTCAATGTTGTGTGCAATGTAAGATTTCAGAGAAACACATAGTTGTGTGTCGATTACCTTATCAAGAAAGCATCCAATTTAACATAAAATTTACATATCAAACATATTATTAATAGAAATAAAATTTTATTAATCTATAAATACCTAGGTCATTACATCATTCCCCCATTTTGGAAATACTTTCCTTGTTATTTTAAAATTGGGCTTGGAAACCTCCTTGATAATCCCAAATAGAAAAAAGAGTCAATATAAAAATAACATTAACATAATGACAGATAAGTAAAAATTTATTTTGATATAACACATATTAGGGTATCATATAGGAAAACATGGATACAGAAGAAAAACTAACAATCATGTTCTGATGGAGAGTGATAGAAAACATGATCAGGAGAAAGTTAAAAACCCGAAAACCAAAAAACATATAATGGGTTAAATGGTCTTTGATTTTCCAATAGAAAAAGAAATTAGAAAAGTATTTTTTATGATTCATTTATTAATGTTGAATAATTATTTAAAACATACAGTAATAACATAAAAAAACATACTTAATTTTCATGTAGAGTTTCATTCTTTAATAAATAACTAACACAAACTCTTCATTTCTCTATGTGATGGGTATTCAGGATGACTTTGTAACAACTGGAGTGCTAGAATAAACTTTAAAAAATCACATAATCTTCAATGGAATAACTATATATTCATCCTTTCTTTAAATAATAACCAAAAACAAATTGTTTGTTCAGGATCAAATAGAAACCCAAAATGATAACCTTTTAAGAATTAAATACCACTCTTAATCTCCAAAATTCAACAAAAAATAAACCAATGTTTAAAATGTAGCATTCAATAATGAATATTCTATAAAAACCATTAATGTAATCCCAACATAGATTTTAGAATAAAAATCAGAAGGATTTGATCATCATCTCTTTCATGATAAATCTTAACTTTTATCTCCAAATATCATTGACTACTCTTAAAGTCTCATACTGAAAAGTAATTAACCTAATCACATATTCTTTATGATAGTTTAATCATTTACATGAATAACCCAAATCAGTATATTTCACTAATAAAAACATACATTCTTTCCAAATAATATTTCAACCATTAATCCTCAAATTAAATCCCAGAGTATTCTATTTTCCACAGGCATATAGTGTTCCCAATATATAGAACGTCTTCCAAAATAACATATATCACATAATCAGCAATTAATTTTTTAATACTAAGTATATCCATTTGATAATACAGAAGTTCCCAAAATCAACCTATTTTGATCTATAAAATCATTTAATTAAAACGAATATGTCATACTAACTAGGGTCTTCATGTAGGGAAGTTAAAGGAGATGAGCCTTTTCGCCCATCTGTTAGGGTTTGATTCCCGTGGACATGCAGGATATAATGGGTTGTCTCCCATCCTATGTGTTGTGATTTTTTTAAAACCATTTCAATCTTTTAAAATTATCAAAAAAAACTTTCCAAAAAATAAACATAATCTAATATATCTTCAAAAGTTATCTAATTACATTAATTTGAATCCCTAAATTCAATAACCCAAAATTACCTCAAAGTCAAGAATAATATTAACTATGATGGTTCTTTATAACAATATCAGAAAACTAAAAGATAGTTCTTCCTAAATTAACACTCTTATATAAAAAAATTATTTGTTAAAAATAGTATAAATCATCTAAATTAATCCCATCATTAATACATTTAAACATATCATCATCCATAGATCCATTATAACTCTTTAGTTCCTAAAATGTAAACATATTAATCATAAAAATTCAATATGATCTTTTATTCATGTTTTCCCATCATATTTTTTATACTTATTTCCTACAAACAAAATCAGGCATAATGTCATAATATTTTAATAATGTAAAAACAAGAGCTATGAAATAATACAAACCTATCCTAGGTCATTATTTGTATCATCATCATCAATTTTAATGGTATTAAGAATTGGTAAACATATATTTGTATGGTCATGCTAATCCCATTCCAAAACGTTCTTCCTAGGGCATCTATTTTCGTAATGACCATGAACACCACATTTAAAACATTCAATTGATCCCTAAAAAAACTTCTTTCACTTTCCTGGAGTCAACCAAAATATTCTTTTATTCAAGGAATGATAATTCTATAGGACCATCAAAAACATCTTTTTTCCCCTTTGAATCATTTTCATTGGTGTTTCTTTTAACATCCTTGACAAATAGTTTTTTTAATACACACACCATTATGATTATCAACTGAAATTCCATTAGGATTTATTTGAGGCATATATGATGCCTTAAAAAAATCACCAATGTTCAAGTGGTAATCCATGACTCCATAGGGTCTATTCAAAAACACTCAAAGGGTTCTCATTGTAGCTCTCACTTCATTCACTTTCTTATTTAGAAAATAATCATAGTTTCCTTCATATCCATTATAAATTTGGTGCCCGCAAGAACCATAAATTTTATAAAACCAAAATGTTCAATGTATGTATATAAGTAAAATCATAATATACTATATTATGATGAGGGAAAACGTTAAGATATACTTATTAAGGTAATATTAAACTCATTCAATGAATCTAAAATAACTATGAGTCATTCTAATATGCTAACCATTGGGTTTATATAAAAACATGTCACTTAATCTTAAATGACACCCAAACATCTAATTTTATCTAAATAGTCCTATGATACCAACTATAAGGCTCCATACAGAAATATTACATAATCTTTAGTTAATTCATCATTTCAAATTCAGGATCTTTTCAGTTTTAGAGTTTTTGAGAATTAGACCATATCTATTTTATTACATCTCAAATATTACAATGTAGTCACTTATACACTATCCCATTTTTTAATAGTTATAATACTCCATAAATAAAACTATAATTCTTTTCTTGATAAAAATATTCATGAACTATAAATTTCTCTTACCTTTCCTTATACCCTATTAAAATAATTTCAAAAATATTTGTTGAGCATAAAAAGCTCAATAAATAATATAATCAAAGTAATAAAACATTAATCCAGGAATACATACAAATCAATGAAATCATAATGTTTACTCATAAAACATACGATCATTAACATTCCTCAAGAAATAAAAAGAATTATTAATAACTCAATAAAATTGTAAACCATAAAGCTAAATTGTAGTATCCATATCATACATACTTTTTAGCATTCACATATACATAGAGAGTAACCTTCATGGTTATGTTTGGAATACCCATCACAGTATATTACCTAAATATCTTAGAATAAACATTAATTTTTACCTCTTCAATGTTAACCAATGCATTGGAGAGCTTTCTCAGGCTCACCCACAGTCAGTTTAACATGGACCCTCTCTTATACATGAATAATTCCCATGAACCATAACGAATTCATAACACATAAATCAAGACTAAAAAAAGATCACATTTCAACATTGTAATCACATTATACCGTATCAGGATATACAAATATTTAATACACTATTACATCCACTTTGAACCCCAAAATATGTAAAATTATTATAAGGTATTAATTTTTCTATTAAAAACATTATGACTTGTTAGGAAGTCGAATATCAAATAATGCTCACGATGGTGGAACGGTCACTGTGACTACGAACATTAAAAAAAATTCCATTTTTTTTATTAAAAAGCTTCCTATAACAAAATACTCATTTTTAAACCCATTAAATTAAATTAAAATAAATAGGGGATATTTATATACTTCATAAAATAATGTCCTTCATAATCCAAAATATGCCTCAGTGAACGGAGATTGAGACGAAGTCCCTTACCTTGAGTTTGAATGGTCTCGTTTTTTCTTAATAATCCTGAATAATAAACTTTGGTATTTTAATAATTTCCTCAAAAATGTTTACCAGTTTATTACTAGATTTATATTACTTATAATCATGTCAGAAAAATTAAATAATTATTTATGTTCTTTTCATTCATTTATCAATAATTTGTACATGAGTCAAAAATGATCTTTTTTTAGAAAAATTTTCCATTAGTCACATATAAATTATCTCAGAAAAATTATTCATGATTTTAATATTATATATATGAAGTATATATATGTATTTATAATAGTACATAACATTTTTAGATATGAAATGAAATGAACCGTTCATGGAAACAGTAGGTCGTATGTACGCATGAACGCTACATTCATTTATTTTTCATTTTTATTGGAATGAAAACTAAAATATAAATATTTATATTATAATTAAAATATTATATATATGTTACATATGTTACATAATTTCACTAATTATATCCTTTATGCATTCCATGAATGGGAGGAATGTGTCATATCACATTGAAGGGGTAGTAGTCCGCACATTGTCAAATAAAATTATCAAATTTACTCATCATGAAAAGCATAATGGTGTGCCTATAAATAAAAATTAAAGAATAATATATACAATTTAAATATAATATATATCACTTATAAATATAGTTCCATCATAATTTTCACCCTAATAGGAGGTGGGGAAAAATTGAACAATTATTGTTTTGGGTTGTAGTAGTTCTCTATCTATAAATATAGAATGTCCATATCAATTAGATGTAGGTGCATGTATGTGTAGATAAAATCCATATCAAAACCACATCCTAGTATATTTAGGATAAACGTTTTGGTTTTTAATCATATAATTTGAAGAGAATAGGGTGTAGAGAATGAAAATAAAAGAGAAGAACATGAGAGAAGTTGTTGCCTCTAACTCGGGTTACTTCATTTGATTGGAGAAAAACAGATTTCTAGAATTGACTTATCCAAATGATAAGGATTCTAGAATGAAGGAATGGATTTTCGGAGATTATTTGAGAGAACTTTTTATGAAAATAGGTTCTTTAGTGGATTGGGTAAATGGGTACATCTGATGCCCTTTTATAAGAGGGAGTAGAGGCACTTTAGAAAAAATTTAAATTATTAATTTATTATAAAATAATTCTGAATTTAAAATGGCCTCAAACTAATTTATTTCAATGATAATATAACTTTTGGGTCAAAAACAATTCACCCAATAGGTTTCAGACATGTCGGCATCAGAAATGTAACCTTATTTGTTAGCTTTAACCCTTACTTAAAATCATTAACTCTTACCATGTATTCTTGAATATTCATATTTTATGGTAAATATATTTATATAAAAATAAAAGAGAACCATAAGTGGAAAAATGTATTTTTTAACATTATATACATTCGTTGGAAGAATATTATATATTTATGACTATTATATAATTTAATAAAATAGTATTTCTTTCAAAACACATTTATTTAATTTCTTAGACTATATTGTAATTGATTTTTTTAAAGATATAATATACATTATTAATTATAAAAAAAGAATTTATTTGAAATATAATATGTTTATATCTTCTAGAAAATTATTTTATGGAATCCAAATAATAATATTATATTTATTTTAATATTTATATGATCATTTATTTTAATCCTATATTAATGAATCAAGTACATCATCATCATTGTGTCATAATTATATTTATTTATCTAATGACTAAAAATTATAAATAAAATATCTTTATGTCGGAAATATTTTAATCTCAGTATTTTATATTTATAGTATAAGATATAACTTATATAACCCCATATAAAATTTTTTATAGTAAAAGATACATTTCTATGTTATATTTCACTTTATTTTAAATTAATTTTTATAAAACGTCATTATCATACCTAGGTGGCTCCATGGGGACCCAAAATAGTCCAAAGGATTTCCATTGTAATAAATACCATATTAGATTAGATTATAACATGTTTTAGTGTAGTTAAAATTATTATAATTTTATTTGTTATCCTTATTTACATGATTTATCCTTTAACCATCGTAAATAAAAAAATTGATATAATTAGTATTCATAATGTCAACTAATAAATTAAAAATATTCATAAAATCTAGGAATTTTGATTCTAAATATGGAATCTATTTTTCAAAATTCAAATCACAGATGTTTCAGTAGTAAAATTAATATTAGATCCCATTGTCAAAACGAAAAAACGCGTTTTTAAGAAATAATAACTATCAAAAGATTTACATGTGTTTATGTACAATTTAAATGCAATATAACATAAAATCACCATAGATATATTAAATAATAAATATATATTCCAATTAATTTTTATATCCAAATAAAATTACATTATAACTAAATTAATAAATTATATGAAAGTGCAATTTTGATTTAAAATGCAGCATTTTCACTATTCATTAAAGAAATTAACATGATCGGAAAATTACAAGAAAATTAATGAAATTAAATTTTGATGTCTCACAATTAATTAATAAGTAATTTTAACAAATATAACATATAATGGTTTCAAAATCTAAATTTAAAAATGATTCTATAATAAAAGGCGGTAAAACTGTATTTTTAGAAAAATAATATTTTTTCATAAAAATTAAAATTTATTCTTATATCCTATATAGAAAACATTTATGACGAATTTAAAACATTCCAATAAATTTATATAATATATTTTAATTAAATAAAAATCCATAATGGGTAATATGATTTTATAAACACTATTATTATCTATTTAAATAGGATTTTATAAAAGCACATCATTTATATTAATTTTTTTAATCTCATTTCTAATAAATTTCATTTCAAATTCTTCATTATTTTTTCATGTGTAAACTATATTTCAAAATTCCCTTAATATTATTCACTATCTATATCCAAATGGCTAGGTGTTGACTACTATTTAAAATAATAATATTATTACTATATTATTTTCCGGTATAACTCAATGTTGTGTGCAACATAAAATTTTGGAGAAACTCATTTTTGGGTTTTAGGTACCCTATTGAAAAAATACAGTTTAAAGAAAAATTAACAACTTATTCATAATATTATTAAAAAATGAAAAATATTTATTCTATAAAAACCTGGGACATTACATTAACTTGTGTTATTGGTTTTTGTTGGTGTCTATGGGAGTTCCTCTATTGTCCGGATGGGTTTTGGGTGTGTCAGAGGCCCGAAGGCCTATTTTTTCGAAAACATGTGAAACCACACGACATTGATACCGACGATTATTTTATGATAGAGGGTCGACACAATGTTTACACTTGGTCGGGAAAACCATGTGGGGTGTTCATGCAGTCCTGGGTTCCAAGGAAATGGCTTCCTCATGGTGGTCTCTAGGTTTAGATAACCATGCAGATAGTGCTGGGTAAATTTTATTATTGTTTTTTCACTTTTTTTCTATTCTCTTCATTAATACTCTTTGTTTCATTCATAGTAGGGGTGATCCAACCCTTCTCCTCCTTCTATTGGACTTGATCCAATATCTATATCTATCTTATGTTCTATGATCTATCAGAGGCTATTGGATCACCTCATTTAGGATGTCCTTGCACATTCCTCTCCTACATTGATCATTCATCTAACGTACAACTAGTTATGTCCAAAAAAACATTCAGGGGTAATGAAGGAAACTCAAATCTACATCCACCGTCTTTAAATTGGACTTTAAATTTCACATTTCAACTTTTATGAGCCTATGGCCTTTGTTTTATACTTTGATTTTAGATTTGAAGGAATTTTGGGGATTTCTGATTTTTATTGCTATGATGGGTTTTGAGAGTAACCCTATTATAAAATATTTACCTGACTATAAGACCATGTGGGATAACGTGGGAAGGCCCTATACATGTTATTCATGAGTGAGGTCGGGTGAGAGGACTTTCTACTTTGGGTACATTGGTTGGGGGCGCCAAATTGGTTATTAATGTTTTATTATATAATATTGTATGTGTAATTTATTGAATCTTGCTAAAGAAAGTTATATGAATTTAAGACCTCTAGGATAATTTTATATATATGGTGGCTTTTGTAATAAAATCTTTTAAAATTTAATTACTTATTTTATGTTATTAAATGTGTTTTTTATTTATGTACTTTTTGAGATTACATATATTGAGATCCTTGTGGTTGTTATGGGATAGGCTCATGGATGGGATGGAATAGACATAAGGATTGAGTGATTATGTAACTAGTTGGGCTTGTCCCATATTTTCTTGTGCATTTTTGACCTATGAATTGGCCATCGTGGATGTCATTTTGAGGTTTTGTGACTATCAGGTTGGGCGTAGCCCAAGATAATTTTATGGAATGCCACCAGATTTGAGGGGTATGGTTGTAAGGGAATGAGGTACTATAGATAGTGTGACTTAGGTTCTTATTTGGTGATTTCCTCTCTCCCTTTATGGCCAAAGAACTAAGTGAGTCATGTGAACACAGGTTAACTCTGTGATGAGTTGGTGTTTACAACTCGTGTGGGTAGAGTCCTCCGATAATTACGACAAAGGCATTTGATGTTTTGGGGTTCTAGTCGTAGGAAACCGCATGGATGGGGAGGAGCCTTCTTTTGATAGTAATGTGTTTATATAGTTGCGATCTAAGGCTCAATGTTATTGAGGACATGGTCTTAGATATTTATTTTTGTATATAAATCGATGTTCCTCTAGTTTTCATGCCATGGGAAGATGTGAGGTTTCAAGTTGGGGTCCATTGGATCATGAGACTATTGTTTGAGCATTCCATCAAGATGTCTGTACATTGACATTCGAGGTGTTAGGAGGCATGTGGTGCATGGATATATGATTAAGGTGGAACCTGAGGGTTCACTTGGACCTTGTGATTATAAGGGTACCTTGTTCCATGGGACAAGGGTTCTATTTGATTTTTTGATTTTGGAATTTGGCCGAAGCAGGCGACACTCCCTAGTGGATGTTGAACACCAGTGGAGGGTGTGTTTACTTATTTAAAATATTGTTTACTATACTTATTGATGCATATCCTCATAAACTCTATTTTTAGGTACGCACCATAGGGTGGTATCCTACATATATCTATCACCCACACTACAGAGGCCCTTCAATATGGGTGTTTAATTTATGTATGTACATATTAGTAAGTATCATCCTCTAGAGATATAACTTATTAATATTTATCATGGAGTTATTCATGTACTTTAAGTTCCTTCCATGGTATAATTTCACTTTTGATTTTTTTCCTTTTTAGTTTTTATATTATGACATATTTAGCTATTGTGGTCTTATATGGGTTGAACATTGGATGATTTATTGTATGTCCTTATATAAGATGTTTATTGGTTTGTTTTTAGTGGATACATGTAATTAACTAGGATTATGTTCTGTTTACTATGTGCTTTTTTTGTTTCTTTATTTGTTCCAATATTTATTGATATGGATGTCCATCTACTCTGTAGGTCTGGTTTGAGTCTGTGAGACTTTAATTTCCACAACATGTAAACTTAGTATGCTCTGACCACTACGTTAACTATTCCCAGAGGGTATTGTCTCCCCACGATACATGTCCACACACTCTCTGTATTTCGGCAGCCTTTGAAATTTGTGGAGGTGTGCCAAAGGCAAGTTGAACCCAACCCTTTATCCATATTTGGGTGGCTATTTAGGTAGGGTATTCTACATAGTGGTTATTAATAAATGTCTCATATTCAGATTAATATGATCCTATGATGAGATGAATACTCTTTTAATGATTTATTCATTAGAATTTTGGGTTTTCCTATTGAGTATTATAATAGTCACCCTATCATGGGATTTTCTAACCCATTCCATGTCTTATGAAGATGATATTACAATTTATGGGGTCCTTGGAGGACCCAAAGTAAATGGGTTATAGTTGTATTAGACAGTATTTGGTTCATAGTAGACAAAAAATTTGAATATAGTTCCATAATTATTGTAGGTTATTCTTCATAAATATTTTTGTGGGATTTTATTTGCCCCATTTTGGTTTCTAGTAATTTTTTCATAATTAGTGGAATTTAGATATACTCATTAACTGGTATTGTTGTTTTAATCTTTTTCACTCGATTTACATTTGGAGATTCAGGGATATTTATAGGTACATTACTATAAAACCTCCCATATTTTGGATATTACTAATCATTCTTATTTATAATCCCTAGAATATTTGATGTGGGATTCAGGTGTCACAATCAACATCCTTCTATCCATGAGGGATATGGTGGGCCAGTTATTGATAGAGTTTTATATTAGGGATGATCATATTAATGAAATAGTTTGGATATTATCTAGATTTGAGGTTGGGTTTCCGAATAATAGAAAATGTTTTAAAGTGATTCAATTTAATATATCATTAAAAAAAATTCATTATTGGACTCTTGAATGATGGACATATACATATTGACTATGATAATCCACATATTATTTTTCTACATGTAGGAAGTAGTTATAGGGAAGACATTGATACATGCATAATGTAATTCCCCAACCCTAGTTACCCAGAGTCGGTGCATTATTACTTAACATTGGAATGATCACAAGAAAGATCAAATCTCGAAAGACCGATTGGTTTAGTAGCCTTGGAAACACTAGATATATTCATAAGTTTTACATTACATCATAAATTGAAAAACTACTACAACAACATAATGTCTCTACAGTCCACACTATTATCCCCACATAATATCCCTGCAGGTCATTCATAACTTACTTCTTCACATCCTGGAAAATAAAACATAGAAAAGGGGTGAGCTCAAATGCCCAGTAAGGATAACAATATAGTGGATACTTTCATAAATAAGAATAAACATTTAAGGCAATGTATAACTAAAACAAAAGCCTTTTAAACTTTAACTTCATCATAGTATGGCATAAATAAAATGAAATAACGCCATTTACTCATTCAAATAGATATTCTACTAATCGAATAATCACATGAAATATCAATAACCACTTTCATAATGATGGAATGCATAATGCCAGACTATCATAACCACATAGCCAAGGCCTCGTGCCAAGACTACAAATAAGATTTTGCCAAGGCCTTGTGCCAAGACACTAGTTTGTCTCATGAGACCTACCGATGCATCGAGGAGCTATAGCGGGCTCCACCCGTCACATATTAAGTCCAATGCATTCCCATATTAAATGGTTTAAACATAACACAAACATTCGTCTTAAAACTATCATACGAAATGTCAATACATTCACCATAAACCATGAATGGTATATATAAAAAATATCACATCCACAGTCAAACATATCACAAAACCTTCAATACAATATAAAAGTTTTTTATCATGATATATCATCCTCAAATAAGCGTAAAATTTATCAAAGGATGTTGACATAGATGAAATCAAAACTCTTTTTAAAGAAATATCTCTTTCTATTTTGAAATCATTTAAGAGACATATATTTATAAAATAAAACATTTTCTTTGAAAATATTCTTATAAGCTTGTAAGGGAAGCTTTGACGATTTTATAACGGCGGAAAATAACCGCACCCGCTGTATAAGTTAAAAAAACATTCTTATCTTAATTCTGTCGAAAAGGTTAAAAAGCACATTGTTTGGAAAACGACGGAAAGATTCCCTTATAAACCTCTTATAAAAAGTCAAACAAGGGTATAAATGACTTTAACCCATATTATTTTAAATATTAAAGATGTTTTGAAATACATTTTGAAAAAACATGGATGTGGATGATAACGAGATCCCAGTAGATTATTACGTATAAACAACCTCGGATAATGAAGAGATTGTGAAATAACCCTTACCTTGTACTTTTCCTTGGTTGGGGTAGGTTAACCTCCGGTATAATGGTGAAATAATTGTTATTAAATTATAAAATAATCATATACATTAATATGATATCATATATGATCTTTTAATATTGATTTGATAATAATATCTTAGTATTATCGTTGTTTCGGGTGTTACCTTACTTGTTTTCTTTTATATGTTTTGTTACGTAAGACATGTTTGTAAAGGATAGGTTGTATATTATTCATATCCAGAATGATATCAAGTCATTAAACATCATTTTTAAATCATCAAATGATAATTATACTTGAATGGATATGATGGAGAATGAATCTCATCGCATTCGTGGAGACGGTAGTCCGTACGTACGCACGAGCAACAATATCATTCTTTTGATATTAAAATAATATATAAATGGATGTTATATCATATATACAGAATAATTAACATGTTATATTTATTATTTACATGAGTTTCACATCATTATTATACCCATCCAAATAATAATATATTGAATAACAATTACACCACGACGTGGAGACGGTAAGCCGTACGTACGCACGTATGGTGACATGTTATTCAAAGGGTGTATATAATACTGAATATGGTTGTACCATATTTATAATAACATCATAGTATATAAATGATACTGGAGTTATTATTTTAGAATGGTAACAACTAAGGAAGAAGAAGGGGAAGAAGAAATGAACTTGGAAAAGGGTGGTCAAATCATTACTTCTTCTTCGGGCTCTTCCTTTTGATTTGATCAAAAGGGCTCCATAGGTTGGCTTTCTGATCAAACTAAGGCCTCTAGGTTGTATTGAGGGAAGTTGGGAGAGTATTTGGGCAGAGTTTGGCCGAACCAAAAGGCTTTGAAGGTGTGAAGAAATGAGAAGGAGTGGTCTCCTTTTATAAGGGAGAGGAGGGGCTCTTTAGGAAAGAGTGAAATTATTACTTTATAATATAATTATATCCGGTTTATAATTGTCCAAAAATCATTGAGGTCGAAGATAAGATGACTCATATTCTAAATAACATCAACCAATAATAATTGGACAGGTTTTTGATAATATTTTAATCATTATAATCTTATTTTTTTAAATGATTTATTAATGAGGTAAACATTGCATCATTATCGTGTCATTAATAATTTAAATTATTTGATCTCTAAAAATTATAAATAAAATATAATTATGTATGAAATATTTTTATCTTTCTAATGAATATTTATAATTGAAAATCCAACATGTATAACCCTATGTAAACATTGTTATTCTAAAAGATGTAAGCTTATGCCATTTTTATTTTTATTTTAACATTATTAATATAATGTGTCCCTACCACATACAAGTGGCACTAAGGGGTCCCCAAATCGACCCAAGGATGTCCATGGTCGGGTATGTGTCCTACAATAAGGTTAGGACACGTTTTAGGGTAATTTTTTATTATTATAATATTATTTTTTTAATCCTTATTTACCAGATTTACCCTTTAACCATGGTAAATAAAATATTTACCGCAGTAATTATTCAAAATGTGTAAAAATAAAAGTTACCTATTTACATAATTTGGACATCCTGATTCCAAATATGTAATCCATTTTTCCAAATTCGAAACACAGAAGTGGCAGAAATTAATTTAAAATTAATTCCCGTTGTTAAAATAAAAAGCGTGTTTTTAAAAGATAATAACTATCAAAAGATTGACACTTGTTTATGTCTGGTTTAATTTTGAAATTATGTCCAATGACAAACATTAAATTAAATGGTAAAAATATATTCTAAATATACTTTAAAACCACTCAAATTAAAAATTTATCAATATTAATTATTTTGATTAAAAAAGTTGATTTTAATTTAAATTTAGTAATTTTCAGTATTCATCAAAATATAAAAGTTATCCGAAAAGTACCAAAATTTCTCCCTAGGCTAATTTAAATATTCCAAATCCAAAAATGAAGTCCATTTTGAAATATAAAATATATATGATTTCATAAAGTAGGTATTACTATTCACAATGGCTAGTTTAATTAGTTGTGGTGTGTGTTAGAACTCGAGGTTGCGTACAACACACGCTATCGCATTATTCGAAGGGAAACGTACCGTGGAAGCTTGGGGTGTTACATTCTCCCCTCCTTCAAATAATTACATCCTCGCAATTTCTAGGGTATTACTGCATAAAAAGACTCGGGTGGTTCTTCATCATAAGTTCCTCGGGTTCCCATGTTGCCTCTTCCATCTTATGATTTCTCCACAAAACTTTTACCAGACGCGTCGTCCGGTTTCTCAGTACTTGTTCTCTTGTATCAAGAATCCTGACAGGCTCTTCACAATAAGACAGATTGGGTTCCAGTTCTAATTCCTCATAGGTGAGTACATGCGTTGGGTCAGGGATTTATTTTCTCAACAAAGATACGTGGAACACATCGTGAACTTTGGAGAGACTTGGCGGCATTGCCAAATGGTAAGCTACAGCCCCAATTTGTTCTAGAATTTCGAAAGGTCTGTTGTACCTGGGACTCAATTTACCTTTCTTACCAAAACGTATGACTCCCTTCTATGGAGATACCTTCAGGAAAAAATGATCACCGACTTGAAATTCCAAATCCTTCCTTCGATTATTGGCATAGCTCTTCTGCCTACTTTGAGCTGCTTTGATGTGATTTTGGATTACCTTCACCTTTTCCACCGTTTCCTCCACCAGTTCTGGGCCTACAAGTTTTCTTTCACCAACCTCATTCCAACAGGTTGGTGTACAACATCTCTTTCCGTATAATGCTTCATATGGTGCCATCTGAATACTCGAATGGAAGCTATTGTTATAGGAAAATTTTACCAGTGGTAAATATTGATCCCACATACCCTGAAAGTCAAGTGAGCAAGATCTCAACATGTCTTCTAGGGTTTGAATAGTCCGTTCTGATTGTCCATCTCTCTGAGGGTGGTAAGCAGTGCTCAAATGAAGTTCAGTATCCAGAGATTTCTGAAGACTTTTCCAAAATCTTGAAGTAAAATTGGGATCACGATCAGAAACAATCGATAGGGGTACTCCATGAAGTCTCACAACTTCATTAATGTATAGTCTTGCTAGACGTTCCAGGGGTAGATCTTCTCTTATAGAAAGAAAATGTGTTGACTTGGTATGACGATCAACAATAACCCATATTGCATCATTCCTTCTAGGAGTCTTTGGTAGCCCCATGACAATGTCCATCGTAATATTGTCCTATTTCCACTCCGGTATGGGAAGAGGTTGCATGACTCCTCCAGGCTGTTGCCTTCCAGCTTTCACTTGTTCACAAACCATACATCTTGACACAAAATCAGAAATCTCCCTCTTCATGTTGTCCCCCCAAAAATGTTCCTTCAAATCTCTATACATTTTGGTGCTCCCAGGGTGTATAGAGAAATTGGAACTATGAGCATCATCCAACAATTCCCTTTTCAGATCAGGTAAATCAGGAACACAATGTCTCTTCCCGAATTTCAAAATTCCATCTTCATACACAAAGTCTCTCAATCTCCCATCATTCACAGCTTTAATCTTCTTCTGAAATTCTTCATCATCGGTCTGAGAACTCTTAATCATTTATAGTAGAGTTGGTTTGTCAACCATTTGAAAAAGCATTGATGTTTCACCTTCCCTGGTTATTCCCATGTCCATCTTCACTAGATCCATGAAAATTGGATCCCTTTCAATTCTCATCATGTTCAAAACTCCATGGTATTTTCTGCTCAAAGCATCTTCCACCTTGTTTGCTTTCCCCGGGTGGTAGTGTATCGTGCAATCATAATCCTTGAGTAATTCAAGCCATCTCCTTTGCCTCATGTTGAGTTCTTTTTGTGAGAAAATATACTTCAAACTCTTGTGATCAGTATAAATATCAAAATTTTCACCATAGGGGTAGTGTCTCCATATCTTCAAAGCAAAGATCACAGCTTCTAACTCAAGATCATGAGTAGGATAGTTTTGTTCATGAATTTTCAACTATCGTGATGCATAGGCAATAACTCTATCATTCTGCATAAGGACACAACCAAGTCCTTTCTTTGATGCATCACTATAAATAACGAACCCATCATTCCCCGATGGTAGAGTCAATATAGGAGCATTGACTAATATTCTCTTCAGTTCTTCGAAACATTCTTAACACTCTTTTTTCCAAACAAATTTAACCCCTTTACGTGTGAGCTTCGTTAATGGGTTAGCCAATCGGGAAAAATTCTGGACGAAACGTCGATAATAACCTTCCAAACCAATAAAACTACATACCTAGGTTATACTTGTAGGTGCTGGCCATTCTTGGATTGCCTTGGTCTTAGAAGGATCAACAGAGATTCCATCTTTAGAGACAATATGGCCAAGAAAAGAAATATCCTGAAGCCAGAATTCACACTTGCTAAACTTCCCATATAATTCATGCCTCCTCAGAGTCTTCAAGATAATGCGCAAGTGATTTTCATGATCTTCGTAGGTTTTGGAGTATACCAAAAGATAATCAATAAATACCACCACAAATTCATCGACATACTCCTTGAAAACTCTATTCATCAGATCCATGAATACAGAGGGTGCATTAGTCAATCCAAACGGCATTACAGTAAACTCGTAATGGTCGTACCTGGTTCGAAATGCTGTCTTCGGAATGTCTTCCTTCTTCACACACAACTGATGGTATCCAGATCGAAGGTCAATCTTTTAAAAGTATTGAGCTCCATGTAGTTGGTCAAATAAATCATCAATACGAGGTAGGGGATACTTGTTCTTTATCGTTTTAGCATTGATCTCCCTGTAGTCGATACATAACCTCATAGATCTATCTTTCTTTTTAACAAAAAGAACAGGGGCTCCCAATGGACAAACACTAGGGAGAATAAATCCCTTATTACTCAATTCCTCTAGTTGTTTCATTAGTTCGACTAATTCTACAGTGGCCATTATATAAGGGGTCTTCGATATAGGCCTTGATCCAGGAATCAAATCAATGGAAAACTCAACTTCTCGTTCTGGAGGATGTCCAGGTAAATCTTCCGGAAATACATCTACAAATTCTTTCACAACAGGTACATCCTCTATTTGAACATTACTTTCCTCACCGACAGTTATTTCATTCTCTTCCTCCCCAATAATTGAATTAAGTTGAGCTACTGGGGGTGGATCTAAATAAGAATTAGGTGGTGATGATTCTGCTCTAAAAATAAGGTGTTCCTTATCATTATCATCAAGAATCGTAACCTCTTTCTTCTTACAATAAATCTTCGGATCATTGTCCGAAAGCCAGTCCATACCGAGGATTATATCAAACTCAATCATAGGTATGACGATGAGATCAGCAGATAAAGAAAATTTATGTGCTCTAATGGGGACTGATTCACAAAACTTTGTTGCAATGATACTTCCCTTAGGAGTTTTAACTGACAACTCCCTTATTAAATCAAATTGGAAATATCTAATTTTCTTAGCAAACTGGGAAGATATGAAACAATGCGATGATCCAGAATCAAATAATGCATTTGCTAAACTTGAGGAAACCATTAAATTACCTGCCACCACGTCTTTTGGAACCTCTACCTCAGCAGGAGTGATAGCATAAGCCTGGCGCTGATCCCTTGGCTTTTTCTGAGGTAAGTTCTCCTGACGCTTAGGACATACATTTGCATAATGCCCCATCTCCCTGAAATTGTAGCACTGAACGTTGGTATCTTCCCTCTTCCCCTTGCAATCACGAGCTTGGTGTCCTTTTTCACCACACTTGTAACATACTCCCATTCTGTTCAAGCAAGTACCAGGGTGTTTCTTCCTGCATTTACCACAGGATGGATATTCAACCTTTCCCTTCTTCCCCTTATTTCCATTCCCAGATTGATCAGCAGGTCTCTTCTTCTCTTGCTTTGCTTTAAAGTCATAAGACTTAGAGAATTCCTTTTCGATCTTGATAGCTCATGAGACAATGTCTTCGTACGATGAAAAGGATTTTGAGACTAATGCTCGACGGAGAAATGGTTTTAACCCATAAATGAAACGATCAATCTTACTTCTTTGGTTACGTATATAATCACCAGCGTACCTTGCTAACCTTGTAAAGTTAGCCTCATACTTTGCGACATTCTCATCCTCCTTCTGTCTCAGACTTAGAAATTGCCTTTCCATATCTGCTCGATGGTCGCGAGGGAAGTATTTTTCTAAAAGTGATCTTTGAACTCCCTCCATTCCATATTTGATACTTCATCATCTTCCTTCATGTTTTGAATCAATGACCACCATTGATCAGCATCTCCAGTGAGGCGGTAAACTGCCATGATAACTTTTTCACTTTCACTTCTCCCCAAAGCCTGAAATATTTTCTCTAGGGAATTTATCCACTGCTCGGCTACTAAGGGATTTGTACTTCCATTGAACGTTGGTGTTTGTTGCCTCATGAATCGATCTAACATTGATCCTCCACGCTGCGGATCAGGGTGCTCCATACGGGTAAGGTTATTATTCATAACCTTAGTAAGTTGTCCCAGTATGGTGATTAGCTGATCGGCTCCAATTGCATCACCAGCTCCACTATAATTATATTGAGTAGGAGGGCAATCCCTACATTGAGTGTGTGCATTGATACAGTTTCCATTTCTTCCACTAGGCGCCATTTCTAAACAATGGCATAAACTAGATCTGTTTATGAATCAAAATACAGAATCCCATACTTATAAAACACTTAACTTAAATTGAATTATTTATGGATATAATCCATAATCATAAGAATGTTTTCATTGAGGAAGTATAGACTCATAATCCCTTCAAAATTATTTGTAAAGAAAATGAGAGTTATCCTAAGCATATCCCCCGGGAGTGTCGTAACCAAGAGTGCAGCAAGGCCCGTTGTCGTGCACCAGTTCCCGTTCGAGTCTAGCTCAAAGTGGTGTGTTCGGGTTTTACCCCTAGGTACATCTGTGCCAGAGCCGCCTCTACCTGCTCGTATCCATACAGGGATTTATTGCTCGGAAAACTCACAAAATCTCTACAATACCAAAATTCTAGGAAGTTCTTCTATACTAATCCTCAAATTTCATCTTAGGTCTACGTGCTCTAATCAGAATTTATCTAAATCTAGCTTCCAAGGTTTGTACTAAACTTCCTCTGATACCAACTATAATGCCCCGACCCCAGTTACCCAGAGTCGGTGCATTAATTACATAACATTGGCATGATCACAATAAAGATCAAATCTCGAAAGACCGATTGGTTTAGTAGCCTTGGAAACACTAGATATATTCATAAGTTTTACATTACATCATAAATTGAAAAACTACTACAACAACATAATGTATCTACAGTCCACACTATTATCCCCTCATAATATCCCTGCAGGTCATTCATAACTTACTTCTTCACATCCTGGGAAAATAAAACATAGAAAAGGGGTGAGCTCAAATGCCCAGTAAGGATAACAATATAGTGGAAACTTTCATAAATAAGAATAAACATTTAAGGCAATGTATAACTAAAACAAAAGCCTTTTAAACTTTAACTTCAACATAGTATGGCATAAATAAAATGAAATAATTCCATTTACTCATTCACATGGATATTCTACTAATCGAATAATCACATGCAATATCAATAACCACTTTCATAATGATGGAATGCATAATGCCAGACTATCATAACCACATAGCCGAGGCCTCGTGCCAAAACTACAAATAAGATTTTGCCAAGGCCTTGTGTCAAGACACTAGTTTGTCTCATGAGACCTACCGATGCATCGAGGAGCTATAGCGGGATCCACCCGTCACATATTAAGTCCAATGCATTCCCATATGAAAAGGATTAAACATAACACAAACATTCGTATTAAACTAGCATACGAAATGTCAATACTTTCACCATAAACCATGAATGTTATATAAAAAAATAGCACATCCATAGTCAAACATATCACAAAACCTTCAATACAATATAAAAGTTTTGTATCATGATATATCATCCTCAAATAAGCATAAAATCCATCAAAGGATGTTGACATAGATGAAATCAAAACTCTTTTTAAAGAAATATCTCTTTCTATTTTGAATTCATTTAAGAGACATATATTTATAAAATAAAACATTTTCTTTGAAAATATTCTTATAAGCTTGTAAGGGAAGCTTTGACGATTTTATAACGGTGGAAAATAACCGCACCCGCCGTATAAGTTAAAAAAACATTCTTATCTTAATACTGTCGAAAAGGTTAAAAAGCACCTTGTTTGGAAAATGACGGAACGATTCCCTTATAAACCTCTTATAAAAAGTCAAACAAGGGTATAAATGACTTTAACCCATATTCTTTTAAATATTAAAATTTTTTTGAAATACATTTTTAAGAAACATGGATGTGGATGATAACGAGATCCCAGTAGGTTAATACGTATAAACAACCTCGGATAATGAAGAGATTGTGAAATAACCCTTACCTTGTACTTTTCCATGGTTGGGGTAGGTTGACCTCCTGTATAATGGTGAAATAATTGTTATTAAATTATAAAAGAATCATATACATTAATATGATATCATATATGATTTTTTAATATTGATTTGATAATAATATCTTAGTATTATCGTTGTTTCGGGTGTTAACTTACTTGTTTTCTTTTATATGTTTTGTTACGTAAGACATGTTTGTAAAGGATAGTTTGTATATTATTCATATCCAGAATGATATCAAGTCTTTAAAAATAATTTTTAAATCATCAAATGATAATTATACTTGAATGGATATGATGGAGAATGAATCTCATCGCATTCGTGGAGACGGTAGTCCGTACGTACGCACGAGCGACAATATCATTCTTTTGATATTAAAATAATATATAAATGGATGTTATATCATATATACAGAATAATTAACATGTTATATTTATTATTTACATGAGTTTCACATCATTATTATACCCATCCAAATAATAATATATTGAATAAGAATTACACCACGACGTGGAGACCGTAAGCCGTACGTACGCACGTATTGTGACATGTTTTTCAAAGGGTGGATAGAATGCTGAATATGGTTGTACAATATTTATAATAACATCACAGTATATAAATGATACTGGAGTTATTATTTTAGAATGGTAACAACAAAGGAAGAAGAAGTGGAAGAAGAAATGAACTTGGAAAAGGATGGTGAAATCATTACTTCTTCTTCGGGCTCTTTCTTTTGATTTGATCAAAAGGGCTCCATAGGATGGCTTTATGATCAAACTAAGGCCTCTAGGTTGTAGTGAGGGAAGTTGGGAGAGTATTTGGGTAGAGTTTGGCCGAACCAAAAGGCTTTGAAGGTGTGAAGAAATGAGAAGGAGTGGTCTCCTTTTATAAGGGAGAGGAGGGGCTCTTTAGGAAAGAGTGAAAGTATTACTTTATAATATAATTATATTCGGTTTATAATGGTCCAAAAAACATTGAGGTCGATTATAAGATGACTAATATTCTAAATAACATCAACCAATAATAATTGGACAGGTTTTAGTTAATATTTTAATCATTATAATCTTATTCTTTAAATGATTTATAAATGAGGTAAACATTGCATCATTATTGTGTCATTAATAATTTAAATTATTTGATGAATAAAAATTATAAATAAAATATCATTATGTAAGAAATCTTTTTATATTTCTAATGAATATTTATAATTGAAAATCCAACATGTATAACCCTACGTAAAAATTGTTATTCTAAAAGATGTAAGCTTATACCATTTTTATTTTTATTTTAACTTTATTAATATAATGTGTCCCTACCACATAAAATTGGCTCTAAGGGGTCCTCAAATCGACCCAAGGATTCCCATGGTCGGGTATGTGTCCACCAATAAGATTAGGACACGTTTTAGGGTAATTTTGTATTATTATAATATTATTTTTTTAACCCTTATTTACCGGATTTACCCTTTAACCATGGTAAATAAAATATTTACCGCAGTAATTATTCAAAATGTGTAAAAATAAAAGTTACCTATTTACATAATTTGGACATCCAGATTCCAAATATGTAATCCATTTTTCCAAATTCAAAACACAGAAGTGGCAGAATTTAATTTAAAATTAATTCAGGTTGTTAAAATAAAAAGCGTGTTTTTAAGAGATAATAACTATCAAAAGATTGACACTTGTTTATGTCTGGTTTAATTGTGAAATTATGTCCATTGACAAACATTAAATTAAATGGTAAAAATATAATCTAAATATACTTTAAAACCACTCAAATTCATAATTTATCAATATTAATTATTTTGATTAAAAAAGTTGATTTTATTTTAAATTTAGTAATTTTCACTATTCATCAAAATATAAAAGTTATCCGAAAAGTACCAAAATTTCACCCTAGGCTAATTTCAATATTCCGAATCCAAAAATAAAGTCCATTTTGAAATATAAAATATATATGATTTCAAAAAGTAGGTATTACTATTCACCACAGCTAGTTTAATTAGTTGTGGTGTGTGTTAGAACTCGAGGTTGCGTACAACACACGCTATCTCATTATTCGAAGGAAAACGTACTGTGGAAGCTTGGGGTGTTACATTAATATAGAAATGAGTTGTGGTTTCTGGGTATTTTTTGTTCCATATCTCCAAATATAATATTAATAGTGGTACATATTGTCTATTTTTGGGATCATACACATTGATTTATATATAATATTCTTAAATAAGATCATGATGATTTCCTGTAATTAATGAGTCTTTGATACATGTACCACTTTTGGGGGTGGTACCAATAGGTTGTGTACCAGCCATAACCCCACCCATTGAGTAGAGAAAATTAATGATATTACTTGACGATGTGGTGCATATAATGATAAGAAATTATGAGAATCAGTGATAGATATACCTTATCTATTTGGGTGATCAAAACCTCTATGTAGTTTCGGACTAGATCAAGGTAGTTTCACAATTGTTTCACCTAATCATGATTCCTACAGACATTATGGTTATCCTTTTGTGCGAATTCTAGATGGATTGGTAGTGTGATGGTGGGGAACATTAAATTGGTCATATGATGAGAATATTATTTCATTTACAAATTTTTAGTGACTTTCTATAGTGGAGTTATCTCCAGCTACATTGTGGGTAGTGCATGTGGAAGATCCTTTGTAGAATCAGTAGGAAGCACAACTGTGGAATAATATTCATCATGTTTACCTAACCTCTAATGAAAATCGATGCATATGGTTCATTATCAGTTCTTCAATGAATGAGCCTTCAATTGAGTAATTATATATATATTTATATAGTAATGTGTGATACCGTTTTGGATTTGATCTTATTCTTGGGTATTGGGGAATGATTTAGTATTAGATAGATTTCTGTACAACTATATGCTGACATTGGGTGCCTGTGGTGGGATCGTAGGATATGATACATCATAAGAATATACAAAAAACATATGTAGGGATCTATTTGTGTGAGAATTTGTCTGAGGAAATCACTATATATTTGGTTTTTTATTTAGGGTAATCAGGATGGTTCAAGTAATCTTATGGATAGGTAGTGATACATTTTTGATGTTCAGAGATATATAGTATATGATTATCTGACCTATCATATAATTGATACAGGGACAATGGATGAACCACCCAAGAAGAGGCATCTGTGGGAGTATGGATTTTTTAGGGTGGTAGATGTGGTGGAGGTGTATGGGGAAAAGTTGGAGGTTCCAGATGGGTAGACCGGTTAATTCCACCAACCAGGTGCTCCCCAGCATGCTCTAGTAAGCAAAGCATAGAGGTGAGAGATGTCGTAGGAAGTGGATTCCTTTGAAATAGAGGCTATAGTGATGATTATATGTATGATATGAGTATTTTCTACCTTATTTACTATATTAATTGACATTGGAATGAGCCACAATTTTCATTAAACTTCGCTAGTTCGAGACAAAGAGATTAATGTTTAGTCTTTGGATGATCGATTTAATTTATAGACTCTTACCAGAGGTGACATTGTGATAATAAACTTTTCTCAATAATGTAACATTCCACTTCAAAAAATGATCTTCTTTTGTTATCACTTTTTAACAGTGATGGGGCCCTATGTTTTTATCCAATTTATGTTCAACATTTCCATAGTTTAGGATGAAATAAAAATTTTTGTGTGGATGTTGTGGTGGTTCTGTAGTGATGGGATTGGGAATTCCTTCATTTTTGAGAAGGATAGACAACAATAGAAGGATGTGATCGTATGTTGGAGGGTATAACTAATTGCTAAACAATGCGAATTCATTACCCTTGCAGCTTTGTATGTTATGTTATTTCATATTCAAAAAGTGGTTGTAGAATATGTAGATGTATTTCATGACAATATGTTAGGGATTCCTACTCTCTAAGAGATAAGCTTTTAAATTGAATAAAATATAGGGACAATATAATAACATTTCCATCATATCAGATGGATGTCATAGATTGTGTGAGATGCAGGTGAATTTTGATGTCTTGTAGAGGAAGGGATTTTTTAAAATTAGAGTTTCTTCATGGACAACCCAAGTGTTATTAACAAATAAGGCATACAATGGCATGTAGTTATGTTTCAAATGATTTCACCTATTTTAATATCTAAAATGTATATTTTCATGTACTGATGACTATTGACATCCATGATCATTTGAGTGGATGAGATGGATTGCAATGATTTAACTCAGATAATGTTATCACCAGATCTGAGTAGGATACATGGATATAGCGAATATGACATTATGATTTAACTATGATCATTATGAGTATGTAGTCATAAATTTTGGTATGAATAATACCTTATATTTGTTCATGAGACTCATGAATCAGATCATCCATCTTTTCATAGAACGTTTTTTGGTGTTCATAATTCATGAAACTATAGTGTACTTGGTGTCTAAGGTAGAGCATGTGAGACACTAGTGGATAGCGATGGAATATATCAGAGAGAACACACTTTATAATAATCTATTGTATTGTAATATATGGATTCATGATGTCCAATTCATTAGTGTTTTCATATTATTATAGTGTTTTGTAGTAGTATGGGAAATGGTTTAGGTATTGTTACCTCTAGATCCATCCAAGAGAAGTATGAAGGTGT
This sequence comes from Viscum album, assembly GCA_963277665.1. NCBI lineage: Eukaryota > Viridiplantae > Streptophyta > Magnoliopsida > Santalales > Viscaceae > Viscum > Viscum album. Next base: position 1,858,363,994 of record OY728126.1, on the reverse strand, counting down.
GAATCTTTATTGGATTAATAGAATAATTTTGGATATTCATTCTACATTTTTGTTGGATATAGGAAACCTTTACTACATTCACCCAAATGAGGAATCCTTTCGTTTAGATAGAAAAGTGTCGATTGGCATTTCAATAGTTTATGATGTGGTTAATGTGTAGCCCATTATTGAGATTTATAGAGTAGGGTTTCATGTAAATAGTTTTTTTAATTCTTTAGGGATCGAACATGATTGAGTACTAATGAAAATTTAGGTTATGATTTCATATAGGTCCCTAAATTTCGGACATTAATCATATTACTATGTGACCTGCTATATGAAGCTAGAAGTAGTGGTATTCATCCTAAATATGTGAAAAAAAATACATTTGTGGTGCATGGTTAATCATCTACTAGGACTATGAGACTTTTAAGTATATATTCTATTTGATGGATATTTACATGAGGAAAAGGTGATGGTTCATGTTAAAATTGGACTATAAATGTTAGAATGTCTATAATACATAGAAGGGGAATGTGGTGGATGATGCTATTAGAATGAGATCTTGTTCTTAATTTTGGAATAAGGAAATAGAGAAATTAGTTATGATATAATTTTACTTTTTTTAAATGTAATGTGTGGTGTATCTGCATTAAGTGGTTGTGACCCCACTTCTTCTATAGAATATAAGGGATGATCCTCATGGATATATTGACTATGATACCTCACATACTTAGATATATGCAAGACATGTTCCTAATACATTATGTGATGGTGCGGACCACATCATCCTTTTTAGAGGATGGATGATGGTACTAGTGGTGTCCCATGATATTGTTCTGAGGGAGCTTTATATATCCATATTTGTGTAAGGTCCATTTGTGGTGAAGATCAATTGGGAAATTTGAAGTTTTTTTCTGGTGGATATGGATGAATTATTATATCCTAGAGATTGTATCTCAATGAATCACTTTTCTAAAGGTGAAGGGTATGCACCAGGTTCCAATTGGTTTAGATAAACCACTTGAGGTTATGTAGTTGATGTTGTATGATATATCTATGAAATTTGTGATTCGGATATCAAAAACATCTAAAGGACATGATTCCATCTCAGTGATCATAGACCAACTCACATAGTCAGACCATTTATTTTTTCTCCAGGAGTATATTTATGTAGAGTTATTGGGATTAAATTACCTACATCAGATATTATTACCTCATGGAATCATCTTGAATATCATTTCTATCCATGATGGTCACTTCATATCACCTTAAAGGGTAGTTTTATAAGAGTAATTTTGGGATTATTTGAATTCGAGAATAGAATTTACCATCAAGAATAAAGGCCATATTGAGTGGGTCATTTAGGTTATGGAGGAAATAGTATGGGCTTTAATGTTGGTCTTTTTCAATAGTTCGGAGGTTCAGATATCTATGGTAGAGTTTTTGTAAAAAAATAGACACCATTCCATAATTGATGTGGAACAATTCAAGGATTCATATTGGTGACCCTATGGCTCTCCATTATGATGGAATAATCTTGCAGAATACACACTAATGGGAATTGAGATATTGAAAACTATTTAAGGTAATTTGAATATATTCTAGGAGAATATGATAACCTCACAGATCTATCAGATGTCTTTTTTGTACATTCCATGAAGGCAATTGGATTATGATGATGGGGAACATGTGTTTCTGATGGTCTCACCATGACGTGGAATGATGAAATTCGATGTGGAAGTAAGTTATCACCATGATTAATTTTCCCTACATATATACTATATATAATCGGTGAGGTGTCATACTATTTGTCCCAAAAAATATTTTTTGACAGGGAATATGAAATTTTTCATATTCCACTTTTGGGTATGTATGTTCATAACCTCTTGAACGTTTTCAAATCAGGTGAGTTAGAAATCGAGGATGGTAAAATATTTGAATAGTGCCTGATATAGATTTAGAATTAGTTGGAGAAGATCCTTCATGGATGATTATTTACCTTATTTTGTGTGTGGTTGTAGTTTTGAAATCAATTAATGAGTACCTAGTTGTAGGAGACCCAAATACGAGTTCAAAACCATCATCATTTAGAGTAGTCATTTGGATATTATTTATGAAATGACATAAGTTGTGGAGAATGAAATACTTTTTAATATATGTTGAATAAATTTTAAATACAAGTGACAATCCGATGTGAGATTTTAATGCCTGCTAATCTTCAGTGATGATATATTAATTATATTAAATATATTATATCATGTGAATGTAGATTTTCAGAAATACTGAAAAAGTTCCGAAATGGTGTCTCAGATTAGAAATATATGACCTCCATTGAATCAGTAATGTGGGATTAAACCTAATGTCAATATAAAAATTGTTAGCATTGGGAATTTCATAGAATTACAGTTGGAGATGGATTTATAATAAATTAAATTTAATAATTTATATATTACTTATTATATCAATGTGACCTTGACTCCTTGATATAATCTATGTTTTAAAAATTACATATGGATGGTTACAGAACCCAAGGGATTGAGAGAGGATCTTTTAGAGGAGATTTTGTAGATAACCAACATCGGATAATGATTTTTCAATTGGATACAAAGAAATTTTTGGATCTCTCCAATAAATATGACATAGAAAAAATATTCACCATTGATTTCTCCAAAATGATGCTATGTTTTTTTTCATATTTTATACCATTTATAATTATCCCACATAAAACACAGGTAAATTATTCTAATTGTTGGATTTGTTGGTATATTGATAGATTATGGTTGATGTTTAGTCTTCCTATAATTTTTGAAATATTAATTATTTCACTTTGATTGATTATTATATTTTGTTAATCACTTATATGACCATTAATCAATTCCCACATTATCATTGGATGAGTGTCATTCTTATATTTTTGTATTATGAATTTATATCTCAATTCTATAATGAATATCCACCATTAATCATGTTATCCGTTGTACGAAAATTTAAAGTTAAAATATCTATGTGCAAATAATTTTGGTGCAATATTTAATTACAACTATTTTTGGATCGATAATAATGATATAGTAATTATAGGTACAGATGAAAGTTGACTGGAATTTGATTATGAGATCACTGGTAGCATGATTTGGAATCATGACATGATTTTGAACTGAGAGGGTCGTCATAAGGAAAATGAGGGATAGATTCTGATCAACGGTGACCGATTGAGGTTAGTCAACCATAGATACAAGTTCCCCGCGGGATTAGGTGGTGTGTATCCAGGATGAAATAGTCTGAGAAGACAATGTATAAAGAATCCAAAAGTTATATAATATTCTTAAGAAGACAACATGTATTATGATGAAAACAAACTATATAATACCCCTTCTATGGCACTAGGGATTCCGTTGAGAGATACGTATGACATACTATGTGACACAACTCGGGGATTTGGTGTGTAGTGTTATGAGACATGGGAATTGAAAAAATGATGTGAATGGGAACATCTAGACTAAACCAGTGCATCCTATTACTAAGACATATTTTGTTAATAGAAAACATCTTAGTACATATACACAACCATAGTACATGGGCACCACCTAGTCTATATGAGGATGTCATTGAGCACACAGGTAGACCTGAGGTAGGAAATATATTCCATAAAATTTTAGAATGTATCATGTAACATATCCTAGATACCATGAGGAATTTTTTATCTTTAGTATGGACTAGTTTCATTTCGGTGAATTCTCTCAGTCCAACCCTTATGATGGAAAAGTGATTCGTAATTTTCTAAGAATACTATAAGACTAACTCTATCCGATTTTTTTGATAGATCTGTTGGAATAACCTATGAGGATGAGTGTGGTAATATATATCATATCTTTTACCCTTGGTGGGGTCAGACGTATTGATGTGACAAATAGAGACATGAATTGATCTGCAACATAGGAGGTCAATCATGTTAGAGTTTCAGTATCATCCATTACCTTATATGTGATCCTATATTTGTTTGTCAATATTTTCTAGATTATAGTGATTCATTGTTATTTCAAGTACATGATGACTAAGACCACTCAGATGAGCACCATAAGTACTATTTGACTCTATGAGTGTGTCCCTTCAGGTGTATGTTATGTTCTATCTCACGTAGTAATCCAAGCCTAGTTTCTCAATTGTGACCATATATTAAGACATATTGTCTATCATGATTATACCCAAATGTTTTTATTGAATATCTCATATTCTTATAGATATTCCATTAGGATGAGGATTCAACTCTATTAATTCATTATGCTTAATGATTTATGTGTGTCTAATTGTGTATTTTATACTCAACTATACATGGGATCTACCTATTCATGAGGTGTCATATAATGATAATGTCCATTTGATGGGGACCTTGGGTTACTTGGAGAATACAGTGCATAACTAGTCTATAAAAACCATTCAATAATCCAATTTGGGTCGAACACAAACTGGTCACCTGAGGAGGCTCACGACAAGTCCAAAGTGCCATTCTTGGTCTATCTACTATGGGAAATAGTTCAAAGAATCATAAATTATCCAAATGGAAATTATTTATCCCCTTAAAAACAATTATAAAATATTTAAAAAAGAGTTAACATAAAAAATTATAGTGCATAAATCATTGAATGAAATAGATACATAAACATATATTGATACAATAGTTGCTTAATAAAATTTAAAACAAAAAAAAATTGAACCCAAACTAGAACCTTACATGATCTACATTTGACAACTTTTTCAAACACCATCTATAATACCTTCCACCCCACTAGAAAACATGAACAAAATTATTCTTTAAAAATAACTCAGGTCTTCCAATGCTGAGTGCAACAAGTAGGGTGTGAACATAGAATAGAAAAGTAAAAAAAAACTTCAAAATAGATACACATCATTTCACAAAATAGTGCATATTCTCTAGTTTGAAATATATTTATTGAAAATATGTTTTTCATATTTAAAATAATATACACCGATTTAATGAAATTTCATTTTAATAATATATAATGGATTTGTATCATTAAATGAATTCTCATTTTGAAACCAAATTTTAAATACCAATACAAGAAAAAAACTAAAACTTAAGAAAAATAAAAGGACCAAAGAACAAAAAAAGAGGGTAAGCAATGTGTATGAAAAAAATTTGATATAACGAAATGAAATGAGTACATGAATAAAAATACTAAGATTTTCACGTAGAAATAGAAAAGGAAAATGAAGCTAGAAAATACCTATACGTAATCATGGTAATTTCCTAAACAGTCATAAAAGTAATCCATGGATTAAATTGGTCCAAACCCACCTACTATAATATGGTGCACCATTATAATTGATAACATACCTAGTTTCTCTTTACAACCCGCACTAGTTGGAATACCCACATGGCCTATCCATAATCTATGGTCTTTTAATATGTCTAATCAAGACTATAATTTAATAAATATATTATCCTCTTGATAATATCTTTGACCAAAATGATAATAACATATAGGATACTAAATTTGTCATCCCACATTTCACATAACCGACAATTTCCACTATTAATTACATTCCAATTCTCTAACCCCAACTATGATAAGACCTTATGTATTGAAGGAAACCCATAGAGGTTATAAACATACCTGAAACATTTCAGAAGTTTCAACATGGCATACACAATATATTACTTTAAAAACAACATCCAAAACATCAAAAAGTACCAATCTTGCCTTAAAATGGTCAGATAGAAACCATTTATTATAAATTACTTTTCATTCTAAATTCATTAAAAAATCTAGGTGAAAACATAGTTCACTCACAGAAATTTCAAAACATCCCATTAATGTCCTATGAGTTACCAATAATGTTTGAAAGTACCAAACCTTCCATGTTTTAGATAACTCATTTAGAAACCACATTTTATTCCTTATGTAAATAAAAATCAAATTTATAAATCCTAGGGGTTTTTGAAACCCATTTGAGAGGAGTAGAGGATAGAGAGAGGGAGAGATATGAAATAAGATAACGATGCTCAAAAATAAGGTTCATGATAGAAATTTCAATGGAATAACATTTATATGTGTGGGTTCATATCCATAAGTTTATCCCATGCATATATGGATATGCCCATATCAAACAATATATACTTGATAAACCATGTAAACACCCATACATCCAATTAATGAATGACATGTAACATCTTAACCAATCAAAAGGATACACATATAATCACCAATCCTTAAAAAGGATCAAAATATACACACACAAAATCAATTCCAAATGTAAAACATACATCAATGACCCAATAATGTTTAAATTGTTTTTGATGAATAGCCGATTTCATTTTTAAATATCTGTTGGAATTTTATCAAAAACCTTTCATGGATTTAAATATAAAAAAAATTGTATAAATCCCTTGAAAAGAAATTTTCAACAACTATATAAATTATAAACAAAATGATAAATAAAAATATCCCATCATATTAATGAATAACACATTTAGAAATTATATAATAATGATTAATAATAATATGGAATACTTTGAAATGGAAATGGATAGAAACATTATCATTGAGTGGTTGAACCTTGTCTCCTTTAACTGAATCCAATGAAAATGGACTCGAAGGACGGATCACAACCACCAAAAAAAAAATACTCAATTAGAATGAACCCGAATTGTAAAATTTATCCCACATGGATAATAGTGTAAAATAATGAATGAATGAACCAATAGGGGATGAGAGAGTAAGACCAAATGTAAATAATTGATGAAGAAATCCTGAATAATCAATATCCATTGGTGTTAAATGACATAAAATGGATCCCAATTAGAAGGAGAATGTTGGGGTGGAAGGCCTTTGTTCAATATTCAACTAAGTGGAGGTCAAATGGGATGTGTAACTAGTTAAATTGGGGATTTAAAATAATATTTTTTTGTATCTATGTTGTCTATGTGGGTATAATTAAGGTAAACAAACATTCACACCCACCACACACTATTTCTTGAAAGGTAGACCATATCACCATATAAGACACACCAACAATTAATCCATATGTATTCAATGAATTTCTCAATGTCATAGTAGACAAGAATCCCGTTACATTACCCAAAGGAAAACCATTTTATGGGCCAAATTCCCTTGCTAGAGAAAATAATTCTCAAACATCTTGACATTATAATTTTCCCAAAATATTAAATTGAAATTAAAAACATTAGTAGGGGAAACCCAATGATAATTTATTGAGTTAAGAAGAATGTAGTGAAACCATGGGTGTCACAAACACCACACAATTCTACATACACCACAAAATATTCACCATAATATTGCACATGGCAAACAAAAACTGAAACCACAAAAACTCAAATATTATCTCAATAAAATCAACATGAACATCAACCAACAATGTAAAACATTTGAAATAAAATTTTGAAGATAACAGAGGTTTGGTGTGACACTTAAACCAACCAAAAAAATATCCCCCTTGAATTTCCCCATGTCAGAGGAGGATAAATTGCCGAAACCAAAAATGAACAAGGATAAAACATCCACCTACCAATTTTTGACCTATAAACTCCACATGTCAAACCCAACCAACTATCAAGACAACCACAAGGAGATCCATGTTAGGTCGCACAACCATTTATTATTATACCTACACAAGAAAAATAACTGAACATTGAACATGAGGTGAAACCCAACGAATGGAATCTACAACCAAACGTCAATCCAAAATATGAATCCCCATTTCCACCTCACACAAACATCTCTCAAATGAGAAAAATACAAAACAAAAACTTATCCACAAAATGTTATTCACATAAATATCACACTTCATTGAAAAAACCCAAACATTTCATTAAAAACATTCTTACATTCATTTTACAGAAAAGAGGAGATTTCAAAAACAAAGTGAACTTCAACAGGGAAACATAACCCATTATCACTTCTACAATAGATATTCAGGCTAGAAAAAAACTCTACCGACAACAAATAATTAACATCTATATGAAGAGATTCTATCTTGTCCTATTGATATAACCCTATGGCCTTGAATCATTTACATCCCCATAGTTAGGATTTGGTATCCTCTGACTGAGACATCCTCATTTATCTACACTTCTTGAATAAATTATCCATGTTATCCAAATTGAATCATCGCTGACCATGTTTTGGAGGATTAAGGTAGAATATATTTGAATACACAACCCAAACATGCCAAATGAACATGAGAGAGTGGTTTGAAAATAAATGAGTATGAGATAACAAAGGATACAGCATGGATATTGGTTTCTCTAGTACACACATCTCAAAAGATGGAGACCCTTCATTAGTTCAAAGAGAAACTATATCTCTACCAACTGTGGACTACACTCTTATAACCATCTCATTTGGGAACGCCTCATCCACTAGCATCATGTATAAAAGATCCCTATATGGGATAAATATATGTTTAATCTCTAGATAAATACCCAATACAAATTTAGGATCTCTGAGAAGATAAGTTTATGCTATTTATAGTGAAAATAAAACTAGCTATTTGATGTAGTCCAAATCATCCTTAATCATCCATTGACCTTGCTAAACATCCAGAATATCTTCCACTTTTTTCACCTTAATATCTTATATATGAACCATAAAATGAAACTTTTCTTCACAAAAACTCAAAAATCACAAATTACGGTCAATATTATATGATAACCTTCCACTTATATATGTTTGGACCCTCAAATGTACCCATAACATATTTCAACCTCACGTGTTACGAAGTTCCCAATGTCATTAAAATTCCAACTATGTTATCAATAAAATTCACAAAATATATCATATCTTTATTCCTATTGAAACTCGACAACATCTTATAAGATATCAACACTCCCACCCATGAGTATTTTAGATAGGCCCCAATATTGGAATAGGCTTGATGGAAGCCATTGGGATATTTCTAGGTTCCCTTTTACAAATAACACAGAAGAAGAAAATTGAAAAAACATAATACCAAAATTGAACAGAATGAATACCAAAGAACCATAACACGAAGCTCATAATACAAGAATCACAAATATTTCAAAAATATAATTTTAAAATTTTCCAGTTCTATTCAAAATTCTATACCCATTGACCTCCATGTCCACTTTAAAAATACCAAACACATTTCCAAATCCCACTCAAACACCAAATCCCACTTTTTAAAATAAAACAACATCCCAAAAAATAATCCCCTTTTAAATATGTTTTATACCACCCATTATTCATTTAAAATTCACTTGTACCAACATAAATCACATTAAAACACAGGTCACACTGAAACTCTAGAAATTGGTTACATTGGGCCATGTATAATCTGAATATTTGGTTTAGTAGACCATGCATCGAGAAAGTGAAAAAAACTATAAGTATCTTGAACCATGAACAATGGATCCAAATCATTTGGTACTCTATATAATCTCACCATGTAATATCAGCTCACATCCGTTTTCATTACCCAACTACAAAAACCAAAGAAGCACAAATTATTTGATCCCATAAACCAAGAATGAAAGTCTCAAATCCCAGACAACCCATAGTAACTTGAGGATAATGAAAACTAAGATTTCATAATTCTATTCTCATGCCTACCTCATATGTCATGAAATTACTATGTCTAAACTGCCGGATTCACCAAATAACAATGGGATGATCTGATTCGATTTTTTCACGAACCAACAGAGGTCAACCCCAAATTGGCCACTCGATTTGGACCATGACAAGGTCTGAGAGGAATTCTTGATCCTACTAGGATGGAATCTAGTTCCACCAATCAATAAAAATACAAATGAGAATAATTTATCCTAATATAAACTAATATCATATAATTATAGTAGAATAAAATGAAAAAATAACGGATTCCAGAAATCACTGAATGAAATAATTACAAAAACATTTCATGATACACCAGAAATGAAACTATAAATTAAATTAAAAACAAAACTAAATCAAAAAATGAACTCAAAAAGGCCACTATGTGACCTTTTTTCCCCAAAATTTATAAAAGAATCATATCCAATTGAAAACATAAATACAAATGAACCTAGAAAATAGTTTGGCTCCATCGACATCAAGTGACACTTCTAGGGCATGCGAATAAAAAAATATAAGTAGGTAAATACCACAAAAAACATACATATCAACTCCCAAAACACTCCATATATGGTTTCTTAATCTAAATTTACTAAATATAGGCTTTCATGATTAATACAATCAACACAACTTTCCATAAATTCAACATTATAAACAAAACATGATTTTCATATTAATAAAATACTCAACTAGAAACCTAATATGGAATACCAATTACTTGTTGAAAAAACAAGCTCGGGTAAATTTAAATTTTTTGAGAAATAAATAATCATTGGTAACATGGTGAATCAATGAATTATCTAAATAACGTAAACAACATGACTACATGTAGAAATATACAAAATAATCATGTAAACAATGTTCTGCAAAATAAATCAAGAAAATAATCATATGTAATCATCGTAATTTCTGAAACATCCCTAGATTAAATAAAAATATTCACTCGTTTAGGACCCAACTGTCCATATATAGTCCACTTACGTAGTGAAAAAACAACCTAGATGTTTTATACTAGACACAATAGTGGAAAATCCCTTTGGTTTTTTCCTTCATCCCGATGGTTCTAATTCATCTAATATTGAATTAGAAATCATTATTCCACCCTCTAGATGACATAAGAGAATCACATGATAATAGTATATTGGAGAGTGAGGATTTAATAACACTCCTGACATAACCCCTAGTTTCCACCATACAATCATTTCCCATTCTTAGATATTGAATATGAGAATTACCTCTCAATGAAATGAATCCCATTAGTGTTCCTTCCAATAATAGTACCTTTAATCAGTTTCCACTAGTCCTGCATTTCATTTGCCTTTAAATATAACATTAAAAATATCAAAAAATCACAACTAGGACATCACATTTACTAATAAAATATATTTATTGGGAATATAAATTTTCTTCAAAATTAATTATAAAATCCAAGGTGAAAACATTTTTCATGATTGGGATGTTTCAAAAGGGATGTTAATGTAATGGGGTTTCCCAATCATGTTTCAAACTAAAAAATGGGACATGTTTTCGATATCACATTTAAACACCCCAATGAAATCCATTTGAAAAATACAAATCCAATTAAAAAATATATGGGGTTTTAGAAAACCATTTTTGATATGGAGTGTAGGAGAGATAGTATAAATGATAGAATATTGTTTCAATGATTGGGTTCAAAATATAAATATCTATGTTATTCCATTTAAATATTTGTGTGCATATCAATATGTGAACCACATGAATATATGCATATTCCCACATCTAAGAAAATATACAGTGTGATCCATAAAACACCCAAAGTTATAATTAAAAAAAGACAAGTCACTTCCTAACCAATTTGGAGGATCCACATATATGTATCAGACTATAAAGATTCACCAAAACCACACCAAAACTAGAATTCCACATGTAATCCAATCTACAAAGACCTAAACAAAGACAAAAAACAAAACAGTAGCCAATTTATTTTTAATTCCCAGTCAATGACCTTGAATGCATATGCATAAAATTATAATGATTAAAATCTCTTGAAAACCCATTTTCATTAAAAATACCAACCTTAAGACACCTTAATAATTAAAACTATAACATGACCAAAAATTAATAACACATTTAAAAATTATTTAAGAATTTTAAAGCATCAAATAAAATTATTTTTAAATGAAATGGACGATACCACCTACCTCAATGGGTATAACCTCATCAACATCAATGTAATCCCATCAAAATGTTCTTGAAAGATGGTTTTTAAATATCACAAAACCCCTTATTTATAACCAAACATAAACATAAAAATCATCCCATGCAGCAAATATAGTTTGAGGGAATGTATGAAAATGTAATGAAACCAGTATGGGAAGAGGGGATAAGAGTAAAGGCAAATATTTTATCAGGAAATCATATCAAATTACAACCCATTAATGAGAAAATGAGGCAAATGGGGGTTGGGGGAACCTATGGTTGATACCCAACTAAGAGGGGGTAAATGAGGAGAGGGATCAATTAAATTATGATTTAAAACTAAATATAATTTATGTTTTAATTGGATCTATAGGTTTTCTATTTGATTTTTAAACCATGAACAAACTGTGTGAATTCAATAGGACGAATATTTTAAAACTGTATATTTTGATTACATGGTTTTGAAAAACAATACAGAAATCTTGGGACCCAAAAAATTTTAAACACAATAAACTAAAAACCAAAACACTTGGAGGAGACAAATAAATATCATTTAATGATTAAAAAACAATGTATTTACACCATGGGTGTAACAAACTCCACAATATGACACTTTTTCCCCATACCCCTCACATTAAACATTACTAGGGTGAATATCAAACTGAATCCACAAAAACTAAGAGGTTATATCCATAAATAAACTCAAAACTCATCCAACAAGGTGAAGCATCTAAAAAATAAAATATAAATGAAATAATGGTTAAACGTGGTTGGGGTGTGATTGACCATGCATCATACATGGTGTCACATATTACTAAACCCCTCTCATTCTAGTAGGTTGTAGAAGTTTTCAGTTTTGGTGGGCCATTATTTTCCCTCTTATGCTTTTTAGAACATTCGTTTTACTTTTATTGTAGTATTTAGATATATTAATTTTACCTACCTATATGTGTTATTGATTTCATGTGGGTGGGGATAAGATTATACATTTATAGTCCCCAACTACAATTACTATTATGGAGTATTAAATTAGAAGTTTGGGGTTGTACCCACAAGGATTACTGGTAGGTAAAAAACTGTTCGAATAAAACAATTTTGAATGAGTCCTCAATTCACACATGAGGATGGATTTTTACTAAATATTTGATGTTTTTATTTTATTTTTATAACAAATAAATGGATCTTGGTCGATTAGAGTACTCATTATATAAGATAGTCCTTGATTTATTTTGGGATAGTCTAACAACATGGGATGCAAAGTGGTGTAAGATTCCTGAATTTGATCTGTCAAACCAATTGGATCTCCCCATTCTACAACTATCCCATTGTTATGTTAGATCTGAAACCAAGTTGCATTATGATTAAATTCGATGTATAAAGCTTCACATACTAATGGTCATAATTCAGATTAATTCTAATTAAGTTGGTTTTTTTTAATTCCACATTCCATGGTCAAATTTATGAAATAAATGGTGAATAATTATATTAAACTTATTAACTAGTCATAGGGTTAGTATTGTAACACCCCAAGCTTCTACAGTACGATTCTCTTTATATAATACAGAAGTGTGTGTTGTATGCAACCTCAAGTTCTAACACACCACGACCAATCAAAGTAGCTGTTATGGATAGTAATACCCACTTTTTGAAATTTTATAAATTTTAACTCTCAAAATGGACTTCTTTTTTGGATTCAGAATATCGAAATTATCCTAGGGTGAAATCATGGTACATTTCGGATGACTTTTATATTTTGATGAATAGTGATAAGTACTAAATTTTAATTAAAAACCACTTTTTTAATTGAAATAATTAACAGTGATAATTTATGAATTTGAGTGGTTTTAAATTATATTTATAATAAATTTTTACCATTTAATACGATTTTGTTCATTAGACATAAATTCACAATTAAACCGGACATAAACAAGTGTTTATCTTTTGAAAGTTATTATCTCTTAGAAACTTTCTTTTTGTTTTAACGAAGGAAATTAATTTTAAATTAATTTCATCCACTTCTGTGTTTTGAATATGGATAAATGGATTCCATATTTGTAATTAGGGTGTCCAAATTGTGTAAATAGGTAACTTTTATTTTTAGACCATTTGAATAATTACGTCGGTAAATATTTTATTTACCATGGTTAAAAGGTAAATCCGGTAAATAAGGGTAAAAAAATAATATTATAATTATAATAAATTATCCTAAAACGTGTCCTAACATTATTGGATGATACATTTCTGACCATTGGCATCTTTGGGACCCCATTGAGCCATTTGTTGGTGGTAAGGACACTTTATATTAATTATGTTAAAATAAATACAAAAATGACATAAGCATATATATTTTAGCAAAAAAAGTTTAAATACGGTTATATATGTTCTATTTTTGACTAAAAATATTCATTATCAAGATAAAACGGTTTCCTACAAAATGTTATTATATTTATAATTTTAAGACATTAAATAATTTAATATATTTGTCATACAATGGTGACGTAGTAATTACCAAATTAATGAAATATTAAAATAATTGATAATATAAATACACAAATAAATATAATGTGATACTTTTAATGAATTACACGAATTTTATAGGATAATATGACATTTTAGGATTGATTTAATTAAATTTTTTCGAAGTAATCATGCTGTTATAATTTTCACAAAAATCAAATACCAAATAGTGTCAAAATTGACAAAAAAGAGTTTTTAAAACAAATATTATATTATAAATTGATATTAAATTTCTAAAAAACTAAGGATTGGCCAATGGACTTGTTTCATGATAGTTGTTTAATTAATAGGCCACTTGGGGTCTCTTGGAGGTATATAGTATGTTTATTAACTATATAATATAAAAATACAAAGTGACATGGTAAGTGTCAATCAAATTAACTAAGAGTTAACACTGAAAGATAAGGTTAATATAATGACCCAAACCGGTCTAAATTCAATTGGTTTAGTAATTTTCGACCCATACCCACCAGAATCATTAAATAATAAACTTTTTAGACATTATAAACCGAATATTTATTTATTATAAAATAATATTTCTAGATTTTCCTAAGGTGCCCCTCCTCTCCCTTATAAAAGGACACCACTTCTAAACAATTATTCACACATTCATAGCATTCTGTTTCAGACAAACCCTACCCAAATACTCTTTAAAATTCTTTAAATTCAACAAAGTTACCTTATTTTTAGCAGAAAACCATCTTAAGGATCCATTTTGATCAAATCAAAAGGAAGAACCCGAAGAAGAGATAATGTTTTCACCACACTTTTTCAAGTTAATTTCTTCTTCAACTTCTTCTTTCATTGTTATTCCCATTCTAAAATAATAAATCAATTATCTCATATGTACTGTGATGTTATTATAAATATGGTACAACCATATTCAGTATTCTGTCCATCCTTTGAATGACATGTCACCATACGTGCGTACGTACGTCTTACCGTCTCCACTTCGTTGTTTAATTGTTATTCAATATATTATTATTTTGATGGGTATAATAATGATGTGAAATTCTTGTAAATGATAAATATAACATGGTAATGATTCGGTATATATGATATATCATCAAATTTTATATTATTTTAACATCAAGAGAATGATATTGTCGCTCGTACGTACGTACGGACTACCGTCTCCACGAACGCGATGAGATTCATTCCCCATCATATCCATTCAAGTATAATTCTCATTTTATGATTAAAAATAATGTCTATGGACTTTATAACAATATGGATATGAATAAAATACTTCATATCCATAAAAAACATTCCTTATGTAACAAAACATATAAAAGAAAATGATTAATTTAACACCCAAAACGACGATAATACTAAAATATTATTAACAAAGCATTAATAGAAGATAATATATGATATATTAATTAGGTATATGGTTCTTGTATAACTTAATAAGAATGATTTAACTATTATATAGGAGGCTAGAATACCATCTACTAAGGAAAAGTACATAGTAAGGGTTTATTTCACAATCTCTTCATTATCTGAGGTTGTTTATACGTGATTATCTACTAGGACCTCTTTATCATCCACATCCATGTTTCTTAAAAATGTACTTCAAATCAGTATTAATATTTTAATGACTATGGTATAAAGTAATTTATACCCTTTTTTACATTTTTTAATATGTTTATAAAGGAATATTTCTATCGTTTTCCAAACAAGTTCCTTTTTATCCTTTTTGACTGAATTATGGTAAGAATGTCTTTTTTAACTTATACGGCAAGTGAAGCTATTTTGCGCTGATATAAAATCATCGAAGCTTCTATTAAAATCTTATAAGAATATTTTCAAACTAAATGATTTATTTATTAATTACGTGACATTTAAATGATTTCAAAAAAGAGATATTTCTCTCAAATAGTTTTGATTTCATCTATGTCAACATCCTTTGATGGATTTTAAGCTTATTTGATGTTTATTTATTATGATAAAAAACTTCCATATATTATTGGTGGTTTTGTGATATGTTTGACTGTGGATGTTTTATTTTTATACCATTCATGGGTTTTGGTGAAAGTAATGAAATTTTGTATACCAGTTTTAATGTGAATGTTTATGTTATGTTTAAACCTGTTAAAACGAGGAATGCATTCTACTTAAGAAGTGACGGGTGGAGCCCTATATAGCTCCTCGATGAATCGGTAGGTCTCATGAGAAAAACTAGTTTTTTTGGCATAAATCCTTGAAAAAATCTTATTTGTAGTCTTGGCACAAGGCCTTGGCTATTTTGTTATGATAGTCTGGCATTATGCATTCCATCATTATGAAAGTGGTTATTGATATTTCATGTGATTATTCGACTAGTAGAATATCCATGTGAATATTTTAATGAAATTATTTCGTTTTATATTTTCCATATTTTACTGATGTTCATGTTTAAATGGATTTTGATTTAGTTATATATTTCCTTAAATGTTTATGCATATTTATGGAAGTTTCTACTATATTGTTATCCTTACAGAGCATCAGAGCTCACCCCTTTTGATGTTTTATTTTTTCTAGTATGTGAAGATATAATTATTGAATGACCTTTAGCGATAGTATGAGGGGATATGAGTGTGAATTATGAAGACAAGATATTGTTGTAGTAGTTTCCACTTTATAATGAAATGTAAACTTTATGAATATGTCTAGTTATTCCAAGGATACTAATCTAATAGGTCATTCGAGACATGATCTTTTGTGATCATGCCAATGTTATGTAATAATGCACTAACTCTGGGTTACTGGGGTCGGGGCGTTACATTTGGTAACAAAGGAAGTTTAGTAAAAACCTTGGAAGCTAGATTTAGATAAACTCTGATTAGAGAACATAGACCTAAGATAGACTTTGAGGATTAGTATAGAATAACTTCCTAGAATTTTTCTATTGTAGAGATTTTGTGGGTTTTACGAAAAATACATACCTTTCTAGATACGAGAAGGTAGAGGCGGATCTGGCACAGATGTACCTAGGGTTAAAACCCGAAAACACAGCTTTAAGCTAGACTCGAATGGGAACTAGTCAACCACAACAGGCCTTGTTGCACACTTGGTTACAACACTCTTAGTGGATATGCTTAGGATACCTCCCATTTTCATTAAAAATTATTATTAAGGGTTTATGAGTATATACTTTCTCCGAGAAAACATTTTTATGATTGTGCATTATATCCATAAATAGTTCAATTTATGTTAAGTGTTTTATATGTATGGAATTATTTATTTTGAATCACAAACTGATCTAGCTTATTTCATTGTTTATAAATGGTGCCTAGTGGAAGAAATGGAAACAATATCAATTCACGCACTCCATTTAGGGATTTCCCTCCTACTCAAGATAATTATAGTGCAGCTGGTGATGCAACTGGTGCTGATCAGCCAATCACCATACTGGGACAACTCACTCAGGTTATGAATAATAACCTTACCCATATGGAGTACCCTGATCCACAGCGTGGAGGATCAATGTTAGATCACTTCATGAGGAAACAACCCCAAATGTTCAATGGGAGTAAAAATACCTTAGTAGCTGAGCAAGAGATAAATTTCATAGAGAAAATATATCAGGCTTTGGGGAGTAGTGAAGGGGAAAAAGTTATCATGGCAGTTTACCGCCTCACTGGAGATGCTGATCAATGGTGGTCATTGATTCAGAACACAAAGGAAGATGATGAAGCATCAAATATGGAATGGAGGGAGTTCAAAGATCTGTTTTTAGAAAAATACTTACCTCGTGACCATCGAGCAGATATGGAAAGGCAATTTCTGAGTGTGAGACAAAAGGAACATGAGAATGTCGCAAAGTTTGAGGCTAACTTTACAAGGATAGCAATGTATGCTGGAGATTATATACGTAACCCAAGAAGTAATATTGATCATTTCATTAATGTGTTAAAACCATTTTTCCATTGAGAATTAGTCTCAAAATCCTTCTCATCGTACGAAGACATTGTCTCATGTGATATCAAGACAGAAAATGAATTCTCTACATCTTATGACATTAAAGCAAAGCAAGAGAAGAAGAGATCTTCTGATCAATCTAGGAATAGAAATAAGGGGAAGAAGGGAAATGTTTAATATCCATACTATAGTAAATGTGGGAAGAAACACCCCGGTACTTGATTAAAAGGAATGGGAGTCTGTTACATGTGTGGTGAAAAAGGCCACCAAGCTTGTGATTGCAAGGGGAAGAAGGAAGCTACCGATGTCCAATGCTACAATTGCAGGGAGATGGGAAATTATGAAATTGAATGTCCTAAGTTTCATGGGAACTTACATAAAAGAATGCCAAGTGATCAACTCCAAGATTATAAAATCACTACTACTGAGGTAGAAGCTTCAAAAGACGTGGTGGAAGGTAATTTAATAGTTTCCTCAAGTTTAGCAAATACATTATTTTATTATGGATCATCGAATTGTTTCATATCTTCCTAGTTTGATAAGAAAATTAGATATTTCCAATTTGATTTAACAAGGGTGTTATCAGTTAAAACTCATAAGGGAAGTATCATTACAACAAAGTTTTGTGAATCAGTCCCCATTAGAGCAGATAAATGTTCTTTATTCGCTGATCTCATCGTCATACCTATGATTGAGTTAGATATAATCCTCAGTATGGATTGGATTTCAGACCATAATGTGATTATTTATTGTAAGAAGAAGGAGGTTATGATTTTTGATAATGATGATAAGGAACACCTTATCTTTAGAGCAGAATCATCACCACCTAATTCTTTTCTAGATCCACCCCCAGTAGCTCAACTAAATTCAATTATTGGAGAGGAAGAGAATGAAATGATTGTGGGTGAGTAAAGGAATGTTCAAATAAAGGATGTACCTATTGTGAAAGAATATGTAGATGTGTTTTCGGATGATTTACCTGGACATCCTCTAGAACTAGAAGTTGAGTTTTCCATTGATTTAATTCCTCAATCAAGGCCTATATCGAAGACCCCTTATAGAATATCCATTGTGGAATTAGATGAACTAAAGAAACAACTAGAGGAATTGAGTAATAAGGGATTTATTCGACCTAGTGTTTCTCCATGGGGAGCACCTGTCCTTTTTGTTAAGAAGAAAGATGGATCTATGAGGTTATGTATCGAATAAATGGAAATCAATGCTATAACAATAAATAAAAAGTATCCCCTACCATGCATTGATGATTTATTTTACCAACTTCATGGAGCACAATAATTTTCAAAGATTGACCTTTGATCTAGATACCATCAGTTTTCTGTGATGAAGGAATGCATTCCGAAGACAGCATTTCAAACCAGGTACGGGCATTACGATTTTACGATAATGGCTTTTGGATTGACTAATGCACCCCATTTATTCATGGATCTAATGAATAGAGTTTTCAGGGAATATCTCGATGAATTTTTTGTGGTATTTATTGATTATATCTTGGTATACTCTAAAAGATACGAAGATCATGAAAATCGATTGTGCATTATCCTGAAGACTCTGAGAAGACATGAATTATATGGGATGTTTAGCAAGTGTGAATTCTGGCATCAGGAGATTTCTTTTCTTTTCCATATTGTCTCTAAGGATGGAATCTAATTTGATCCTTCTAAGACTAAGGAAATCCAAGAATGGCTGGCACAGACGAGTATAACTGAGGTACGTAGTTTTTTTAGATTAGCAGGTTATTATAGATGTTTCACCCAGAATTTTTCCTGATTGGATAACCCATTTACAAAGCTCACACGTAAAGGGGATAAATTTTTTTGGACAAAAGAGTGTGATTAATGTTTTGAAAAACTGACGAGAAGATTAGTCAATGATCTTATACTGACTGTAGCATCGGAGAATGATGGGTTCGTTATTTATAGTGATGCATCAATGAAAGGACTTGGTTGTGTCATTATGTAGAATGATAGTGTTATTTCTTATGCATAGCGACAACTGAAAATTCAGGAGAAACACTATCATACTCATTATCTTGAGTTAGCTGCTGTAATCATTACTTTGAAGATATGGAGACATTATCTCTATGGTTAAAAATTTCTGATTTATACTTATCACAAGAGTTTGAAGTATATTTTCTTATAGAAAGAACTCAACATGAGGCAAAGGAGATGGCTTGAACTACTCAAGGATTATGATTTCACGATACACTGCCACCTGGGGAAGGAAAATAAGGTGGAAGATGATTTGATCAGAAAGGATCATGGTGTTTTGAACGTGATGAGAATTGAAAGGGGTCCTATTTTCACGGATCTAGTGAAGATGGATATGTGAATCACCATGGAAGGTGAAACATCAATTCTTTTTCAAATTGTTGCGAAACCATCTTTACTAGAAAAGAAAAAAAAGTTCTCAGACCGCTGATGAAGAATTTCAAAAGAAGATTAATGCTGTGAATTATGGGAGATTGTGAGACTTTGTGTATGAAGATGGAATTTTGAAATCTGGGAAGAGGCTTTGTGTTCCCTATATACCCG
This sequence comes from Viscum album, assembly GCA_963277665.1. NCBI lineage: Eukaryota > Viridiplantae > Streptophyta > Magnoliopsida > Santalales > Viscaceae > Viscum > Viscum album. The sequence goes on along the minus strand of OY728126.1, from coordinate 1,858,343,251 downwards.
ATCTAAAAAGGGAATTGCTGGATGATGCTCAAAGTTCCAATTTCTCTGTACACGTTGGGAGCACCAAAATGTATAGAGATTTTAAGGAACATTTTTGTTGGGACAACACGAAGAGGGAGATTGCTAATGTTGTGTCAAGATTTATGGTTTTTCATCATGTGAAATATGGAAGGCAACATCCTGGTGGAGTATTGCAATCTCTTCCCATACCTAAGTGGAAATGGGATAATAATATGATGGACTTCGTCATGGGGATACCAAAGACACCTAGAAGGAATGATGATATATGGGTTATTGTTGATCGTCTTACCAAGTTAGCACATTTTATTGCTATAAGGGAAGATTTACCACTTGAACGGCTAGCAAGACTACATTTTAATGAAGTTGTGAGACATCATGGAGTACCCCTATCCATTGTTTCTGATCGTGATCCCTGTTTTACTTCAAGATTCTGGAAGAGTTGTTATAAGGCCTTGGATACTGAAATTCATTTGAGAACTGCTTACCACCCTCAAACATAAGGACAATCGGAATAGAATATTAAAACCTTAGAAGAAATGTCAAGATCTTACTCACTTGACATTCAGGGTATGTGGTATCAATATTTACCACTGGTAGAATTTTCCTATAACAATAGCTTCCATTCAAGTATTCTGATGGCACCATATGAAGCGTTATACGGAAAGAGATGTCGCACACCAACCTGTTGGGATGACGTTGGCGAAAGAAAACTTGTAGGCCCAGAACTGGTGGAGGAAATGATGGAAAAGGTGAAGGTAATCCAAAACCACATCAAAGAAGCTCAAAGTAAGAAGAAGAGTTATGCTGAAAACGGAAGAAAGGATTTTGAATTTTAGGTGGGAGATCATTTTTAGTTGACGGTATCTAAATGGAAGGGAGTTATATGTTTTGGAAAGAAAGTAAAATTGAGTCCCAGGTACATTAGACCATTTGAAATTCTAGAACGAATTTGGGATGTAACTTAACATTTGTAAATGCCACCAAATCTCTCCAAAGATCACGATGTGTTCTACATATCACTTTTGAGAAAATACATGCCTGACCCAACGCATGTACTCACCTATGTGGAATTAGAACTGGATCCTGATCTCTCTTATTGCGAAGATCCCGTCAGGATTCTGGATACGAGAGAACAAGTGCTGAGAAACCGGATGACTCGTCTAGTAAAAGTTCTATAGAGAAACCTTAAAATGGAAGAGGAAACGTGGGATCCTGAGGAACCTATGATGAAGAATCACACAAGTCCTTTTATCCAGTAATATTCTAGAAATTTTTAGGGAAAATTTATTTGTAGGAGGGGATAATGTAACACCCCAGGCTTCTACGGTACGATTCTCTTTGAATAAAACAACAGCGTCAGTTGTACGCAACTTCGAGTTCTAATAGACCGCGACCAACCAAAGTAGCAGTTATGAATAGTAATACATACTTTTTGAAATTTTTTAAATTTTATCTCTAAAAATGGACTTCATTTTTTGATTCTTAATATTGAAATTTTCCTAGGGTGAAATGTTGGTACTTTTCGGATAACTTTTATACTTTGATGAATAGTGGAAATCACTAAATTTTAATTAAAAACAAATTTTTTAATCGAACTAATTAACAGTGATAAATTATGAATTTGAGTGGTATTAAATTATATTTAGAATATATTTTTACCATTTAATATTATTTTGGTTATTGGACAAAAATTCACAATTAAACTGGACATAAACAATTGTCAATCTTTTGAAAGTTATTATCTCTTAAAAACACAATTTTTGTTTTAACGATGAGAATTAATTTTAAATTAATTTCTACCACTTCTGTGTTTTGAATTTGGAAAAATGGATTCCATATTTGTAATCAGGGTGTCCAAATTGTGTAAATAGGTAAATTTTATTTTTAGACATTTTGAATAATTACTTAGGTAAATATTTTATTTACCTGGGTTAAAGGGTAAATCCAGTAAATAAGGGTAAAAAAATAATATAATAATAATAATAAATTACCCTAAAACGTGTAATAACCTTATTGGTTGATGCATGTCCGACCGTGGGAATATTTGGGACCCCATGGAGACACTTGTTGATGATAAGGACACTTTATATTAATTAAGTTAAAATAAATACAAAAATGACATAAGCAAATATCTTTTAGCAAACCAATTTTTTAATAGGGTTATATATGTTGGATTTTATAGTATAAATATTAATTAGAAATATAAAATTATTTCCTACATAAATGTATTTTATTTTTAATTTTTAGACATTAAATAATTTAATTTATTTATGAGACAATGGTGATGTAGTAATTACCAAATTATTGAAATATGAAAATAATTGATAATATAAATACTCAAATAAATATAATTTTAGACTTTTAATGAATTCAACGAATTTTATAGGTTAATATGACATGTTATTATTTATTTAATTAACTTTGTTCGAAGTAATCATGCTGTTATGATTTTCACAAAAATCAAATACCAAATAGTGTCAAAATTGACATAGAAGAGTTTTTAAAACAAATATTATATTAGTAATTGATATTAAATTCCAAAAAATATAAGGTTCGGCCAAAGGACTTGTATCATGATATTTATATCATTAGTGGACAACTTGGGGATCTCTTGGAGGTATATAGTAATTTTATTAACTATATAATATAAAAATACAAATTGACATGGTATGTGTCAAACTAATTAACTAAGAGTTAAAATTAAACGATAAGTTTAATATAATGACCCAAACCACTCTAAATTCTATTGTTTGTGTGGTTTTAGACCCATACCCACCTTAAACATTAAATAATACTCTTTGGATCCATTATAAACCGAATATTAATTTATTATAAAATAATATTTCTAGATTTTCCTAAGGTTCCCCTCCTCCCCCTTATAAAAGGACACCACTTCTAACCAATTATTCACACCTTCAAAGCCTTTTGGATCGGCCAACCCCTTCCCAAATACTCTATAAAATTCACTAAATTCAACCTATATGGCTTATTTTTATCATAAAACAATCCAAAGAATCCATTTTTATCAAATCAAAAGGAAGAACCCGAAGAAGAGATAATGTTTTCACCACACTTTTTCAAGTTCATTTCTTCTTCAACTTCTTATTTCTTTGTTATTACAATTCTAAAATAATAAATCCAGTATCTCCTATATACTATTATTTTATTATAGATATGGTACAACCATATTCATTATTCTATCCATCCTTTTAATGGCATGTCACCATACGTGCATACGTAAGGCTTACCGTCTCCAAGTCGTGGTTTAATTGTTATTAAATATATTATTATTTGGATGGGTATAATAATGATGTTTAATTAATTTAAATAATAAATATAACATTATAATGATTCTTTATATATGATATACCTTACAATTATGTATTATTTTAATATCAAAAGAATGATATTGTTGCTCTTGCGTACGTACGGACTACCATCTCCACGAACGCGATGAGATTCATTCCCCATCGTATCCATTCAAGTGTAATTCTCATTTTATGATTAAAAATAATTTTTAAGGACTTGATATCATTTTGGATATTAATAAAATACAACCTATCCTTAACAAACATTCCTTATAGAACAAAACATATAAAATAAAATGATTAAGTTAACACCCGAAACGACGATAATATAAAAATATTATTAACAAAGCATAAATAGAAGATCATATATGATATCATAATTTGGTATATGGTTATTTTATTACTTAATAAAAAATTTTGAACAATTATACATGATGTTAACATACCCTCGACTAAGTAAAAGTACAATGTAAGGGTTTATTTCACAATCTCTTCATTATCTGAGGTTGTTTATACGTGATTATCAACTAGGACCTCTTTATCATCCACATCCATGTTTCTTAAAAATGAATTTGAAATAATTGTTACTATTGTAAAGACTATGGTATAAAGTCATTTATACCCTTTCTGACTTTTTATAATAAGTTTATAATGTAATCTTTCTGTCGTTTTCCAAAGAAGGTCCTTTTTAACCTTTTCGACAGAATTATGGTAAGAATGCCTTTTCTAACTTATACGGCATGTGCGGCTATTTTACACCATTATAAAATCTTCGAAGATTCCCTTACAATATTATAATAATATTTTCAATGTAAATGTTTTATTTTATAGTTAGGTGACTTTTAAATGATTTCCAAAAAGAGATATTTATCTCAAATAGTTTTGATTTCATCTATGTCAACAGCCTTTGATGGATTTTAAGCTTATTTGAAGTTTATTTATTATGATACAAAACATCCATATATTATTGAAGGTTTTGTGATATATTTGATTGTGGATGTGTTATTTTTATACCATTCATGGTTTGTGGTGAATTTATTGACATTTTGTATGCTAGTTTTAATATGAATGTTTATGTTATGTTTAAACCTGTTCACATGAGGAATGCATTGGACATAATAAGTGATGGGTGGAGCCTGCTATAGCCCCTCGATGCATTGGTAGGTCTCATGAGACAAACTAGTGTCTTGTCATAAGGCCTTGAGAAAATATTATTTGTAGTCTTGGCACGAGTCCTTGGCTATGTGGTTATGATAGTTTGGAATTATGCATTCCATCATTATGAAAGTGGTTATTGATATTGCAGGTGATTATTTGACTAGTAGAATATCCATGTGAATAAGTAAATGGAATTATTTCATTTTATATTTTCCATATTATGCTGATGTTCATGTTTAAAAGGATTTTGGTTTAGTTATACATTTCCTTAAATGTTTATGCTTATTTATGAAAGGTTCTGCTATATTGTTATCCTTACTGAGCATCTGAGCTCACCCCTTTAAATGTTTTATTTTTCTCAGGATGTGAAGAAGTAATTTATAAATGGCTTGCGGGGATAGTATGAGGGGATATGAGTGTGGATTATGAAGACAAGATGTTGTTATAGTAGTTTTCACTTTATGATGTAATGTAAACTTCATGAATGTATCTAGCTATTCAAAGGATACTAAACTAATCTGTCTTCCGAGACATGATCTTTTGTGATCATGCCAATGTTATGTAATAAAGCACTCACTCTGGGTAACTGGGGTCGGGGCGTTACAAGCATGGTTGATTAAAACTATTCATTAGGTTCCAAATCACTCCTACTCTTGACACAAAACCCTATGTGGATTAGCCACACATTATAGTGCTAATCAAAAAAATAGATATACTAAACATGATACACCTAATCATGGAATGGTTGAGAAAGAATAAATCCTAGATTAGATTAATTAAAATGAAAGTTCAATAAATTTAATGAAATATAAATTCAATCCAAAACCCATTGCATAGAAGGATGAAATGATGAACTCTTCCGGCGTTCATGAAGAATTGTGACCAGTGATGAAACATATTTCTAAAATGAAAATAGATTTACCATGAATAAAAAGAGATTTTTATTAACTAACAACATAAAAAGATTTAATAAAATATAAATGGAATGAATTAAAGCAAATCTAGAATGAAAAAAAAGAATAATGAAGAATATTTTATATGAAAAGTGGATAATAATAAAATATGTCTAGTCTTGTATACACAGAGGAGTGCTAAAATATTGTTGTGGAAGAATGTTACATGACAGGTAAGTCATAAAATCCATTTACTAAATTATGTTACTTGTGTAACGTCATCTTCAACTCATGTATGTTGGTTTCACATTTTGTATTTGAGATCAATAATTCCCTATATAAAATTGGTTTTTTGTTGGGTGATCCTTTGAAAATTTTCACATCATACATGTGATTCCCTTTTAGCGGGAGTATGATTCGTGAATTTTTCGTGTTATATAATGATTTTACAAGACATGTACTATCTTCTAGTCATGTAAGGAGTTCATTCCTGATATATGGTTTTGACGACTTTTTTTGAATGTGAACTACATGTCTTGTATGATTTACATGACATTTTAGCCATTTTTTTATTTCCTCATTTATTTCATTAAGTCCAAAATTCTTAATTCATGAAAATAAAAACAAAAACATAGTGCAATATCAAATAAATTATTAATATAAAATAAATAATTATATCCTATATGTATTTGTTGTTTTAGACAATCAAATTACCCCACCCTTGAACAATTGGATGTCCTGAGTAAACATGCATTTCAAAAAAGATTCCAAAAGAATTAATTTTTGAAACAAGAAACATGCATTAAAATAATGAAAATTAATCTATGTGTAAGAAGAAAAATTCTACCTTCCAGGATCAATAATTTAGATAATTTTTAGTCATGACTCATAATTCAGTGCTATATCAATTTTCATTATTCAATTAATTATAATATCAAAAATGTTCTATAAATTCTATAATAATTTGACAATTTACCTCATAATGAATTTTCTCTCGTCACTTAATTTAAAATATAGCTGGAGTAATGATAAAATCTTGAATACATGTTTATAATGATTTGTCTAATTTAGTTATAAAATCACCATTTTATAAATAAAAATACAAATTAAATATTTATGGATTCATCAAAAAGGGATCAAATAACTTTTAGAATTAGGGATTATGGGTAAAGAGTAAAAAATCAAGTTCAAATGTAGGGTATGACCTAATGTAAAATGCATGAATGTTTAGAATAGTTAAATAAAGTAAATCCTTAGGAAACAAGTGTGTTCATTCACCACATATCATAGTGGGACCAAGTTTATATCATTTATATATAACAAATATAACATATTCCATTGTTTTTTTCCTTTTACTAATATTTCAAAATTCATTTCTTGGAAAGGTCTCACATCCTTCACTTAAAAACATATGCCCCATAGTAGGATTCATTTTTATAGTAATGGTGATGTTTGACCTTCATAATACACAAACCGATATCTTATTCTTTTTAATTATAAATAGTTTTCAAAATAACAAGTTTGTAGTAGTGTATACTAAATGTTATGGACCATATCATATCATTCTGGTGAAGGTTCAACAATAAATATCCTTAATAACAACATCATGTGTCCATCAGATGTGAAAATTCTCTCAACATTTTCAAATTATAATAATGAATCGTATCAATATTAGGTTATTAAAAGATAATCTTCTTGAAATGGTTCCATCCTAAAAAGTTTATTCATGGATACTGTATAAAAAAATTAATGATCGAAAGGTGGATCTTAGAAAAAACTAATTGGACAACAACATCCACAATCATATTAAAAAAGTATTTTTTTCTTTCACACACTCAATAAGATCTCAATGAATGTTTTAATATTTTTATATTACCCATGTGTTTCTCAAGAAATATCCTAAGAAAATAATATTAAATAGTGGTTCTATAATCATATTGGGAATGGGAATATACAGAAAATTAATGGAAATCAATCTGGGTATAAAATCATGTAATTACAAAATATTAACAAATTTAAAAAATATAGTATATGAGTTAAATTAATCAATTAAATAGTTATGATAATAATTTAAATAAGAGTAAAATATGGTTTTAAAAAATTTCCAAACTATTTTTTTAAAAAATGTTTAATGAGATATTGGGTTTAAAAAATACTTTATTTGAAATAATTATCATATATAGTTGAAAATAAGTAATATTCTAAGTGTATTGACAATAAATATCATGAAAGAATCTCATATACATAAAATGTGATAATGTGTACACTTTCACACCCCATCCTTCCGCAGTATGTTTCCCTTTGAATAATGCAATAGCTTGCATTGTACGCAACTTCAAGATTCTAACACACCGCGTCCAATCAAACTAGCAGTTATGAATAGTAATACACCATTTTTGAAATTTTATATTATTTATCTATCAAAATGAACATAATTTTTGTATTAGTAATATCGATATTATCATCAGCTGAATTTTTTGTATTCTTCTGAAAACATTCAATTTTTTATTAATTGTGAAAAACACTGTGTTATTGTGTAAAACCATCTTTTTATTTAAATAAATAATTATTTTATATAAATTTTTTTAGGTCAAACTAGATACATAATACTTATATATGTTCATTGTAATTTTTTGGAGTAATTTTGTAATAATATTAGATATATAAAATTTTGTTGAACTTTTCAATGTCATTTACCCACCTCCTTGGAAAATTTTCAAATTTGCAGAAAAAACATAATCTTAAAGATTCTATGAGTGGAATTTCAAAAATAATAGTGACACTGTTGATATTAGTAAAAATGTGGTTTAATAAGATGAATATAATTTTTGGGGAATAGTAACATTTTACTTTTATTTACCATAGTTAAAAGTAAATATGGTTATTAAATGTAAATATGATATTATTATTACTTTAAGACATGTACTTATTATTTTGGATAAGGGTAATTATACCAAAAAAACCTTAGGAATAAATTATGATCCTTTAGGTCCACTTGTATTAGATTAGGAAATTTATTATTATTTTATTTTAAGAAGAGTTAAAAGAGTTAAATTATATGTTTCATAACTAAACCATTTTTAATATAAGTTTATACATAATATAAATTCAAATATAAATATTAATTAAAAATATGAAAACATTTCCTACATAATGATATTTTATTTATAATTTTTATAAGTTAACTAATTTAATTTATTTATGACACAATGATGATGCAATAATTACCTTAATAATGAAATATTAAATTAATTGATATTATAAATATCAAAATAAATATAATTTGTGACTTTTGATTAATTCCACTAATTTTCTAGTTTAATATGACATTTTAGGAATGAACATATATATTTATATCGATGTAATAACGTTGTTTGGAATTTAACAAAAATCATTTACTATATAATGTCAAAATTGCCATAATTGAGTTTTTAAATCAAATATTATATTTTTGGTTGATAAAATAGTCCTAAAAAATATAAGGACTGGCAAAAGAGCCTTTAGAATATTATATTTGTCATTAATACAACTATTTGGGTTCTATTGGTAGTTTATTGTATGTTTATTAACCATATAATATAAAAATACGAGGAGTCTTGGTAATTGTCAAACTATTTATCTAAGAGATAAATCTAAAAGAGAAGTAAATATGATTACCTAAACCTATCTAAAAAAATTGTTTCAGTGGATTTAGACCCATAACCATCTTATCATTGAAATTAAATATTTTGGATCCATTATAAACCGAAAATGATTTTATTATAAAATAATATTTCAATCATTCCCTAAGGTTCCCCTCACATCCCATATAAAATGACACTTCACCTTATCTCAAATTCAATCCTCCAAAGCCATTTGGATTGGCCATCCCCTACTAAAATATCCTCAAAAATATCCTCCCTTCATCATAGAGGCCTTAGTTTTATCACAACGCCAACCTATGGAGCCCTTTTTATCAAAATAATAGGAAGGACCTGAAGAAGAGGAAAATATCTCACCACCTCATTCAAGTTATTTTCTTCTCCCACTTCCTCTTTATTTGTTTTTTCAATTATAAAATAGTAACTACAGTATCTTATATATGATCTCAAGTTATTATAAAAATGGTACAACCATATTCAATATGTTATCCATCCTATGAATAACATTTCACCATATGTGCATATGTATGGCTTATTGTCTCCACGTCGTGGTGTAGTTGTTGTTGAATACATTATTATTTGGATGGGTATTAAAATAATGTATAATTGATTTAAATAATAGATATATCATGTTAGGTATTCTGTATATAATATATACCATCCATTTACTTGTGATATTAATTACAAAATAATGATATTTTCGCTCGTGCGTACATATGGATTACCATATCCACGAACACGATGAGATTCATTCCCCATTGTAATCATTAAAGAATAAATTTCATGTCATGATTAAATATAATATTTAATTAACATAATATCATTGTGGATTTGAATCAAATAAATCTTATTCATAATAATCATGTCTTGTGTAACTAATCATATTAAAGAAAATGAATCTGGTAACACCCAAAACATTTATAATAATAAAATATTAGTAACAAAAAGATATAATAAGATCATATATGATATCATATATATGAATAAGGTTCTTCTATAATTTAATAACAATTATTAAACTATTATACAGGATGTTAACATACCCTCGACCAAGGAAAAGTACAAGGTAAGGGATAATTTCACAATCAATTTATTATTTAACGCTTTTTATACGTAATTATCTTCTTGGACCTCTTTATCATTCACATCCATGTTTCATAAAATGTATTTCAAAATATTTTTATTATTTCCTATAATATGGGTTAAATTCATTAATACCCTTGTTTGAAATTTTATAATAGGTTTATAAAGGAATCATTCTGTCGTTTTCAAAACAAGTTATTTTACGACCTTTTCAACAAAATTAAAGAATAATTTTTTTTAACCTATATAGAGGGTGAGGATACTTTCTGCCAATATAAAATATTCAAAGAATCCCATACAAGATTATAAGAATATTTCCAAAATAAATGTTTTCTTTTATAATTACATGACTTTGAAATTATTTCAAAATATAAAGTTATATTTCTCTCAAATAGTTTTTATATCATCTATGTCAACATCCTTTTAGGGTTTTTACACTTATTTGAAGTCATGATACAATATTTTATATTGTATTTTAAGGTTTTGTGATATGTTTGACTGTGGATGTGTTATTTTTATACCATTAATTGTTTATGGGAAATGTATTGACATTTCGTATGCTAGTTTTAATACGAATGTTTATGTAATGTTTAAACATTTTCATATAAGAAATGAATTGGACTTAGTAAGTGATGGGTGTAGCCCGATACAACTCCTTGATGCATTGTTAGGTCTTATGAGACAAACTAGTGTCTTGGAACAAGGCCTTGTTAAAATCTTATTTGTAGTATTAGCATAAGGCCTTGACTATGTAGTTATGAAGTCTGTAATTATGCCTTCCATCATTATGAAAGTGGATATTGATATTGCATTTGATTATTCAACTAGTAAAATATACATCTAAAAAGTAAATGGAATTATTTGATTTTATATTTTCCAAATTATGATGATTTTCATGTTTAAAAGGCTGTTTTTAGTCTTATATTTCCTTAAATGTTTATGATTACATATTATTGTTTCAGCTATACTTTTATCCTTACAGAGTATCTGAACTCACCCATTTTTATGTTTTATTTTTTTTCCCAGGATGCGAAGAAGTATATTATGACTGACCTACATGGATAGACTAAGGTATATGATTGTGGCCTATGAAGACTATGTTGTTTTAGTTTTTCATTTTATAATGTAATTTAAAACTTATGAATGTATATAGTATTTCCATGGATATTAAACAAATCAGAATTTCGACACATGATCTTTTGCGATCATGATAATGTTTTGTATTAATATATCGACTATAGGTAACTTGGGTAGGGGCGTTAGAGATTTTATAAGTGGACTTTTAGTAAAGACATTGGAAGCTAGATTTAGAAAATCTCTGATTAGAGAACATTACGCAAAAATAGACTTTGAGGATTAGTATAGTTTATTTTCATAGAATTTTGGTACGATAGAGATTTTGTGTGCTTCCCAAGAAATACATCCTCATTTGGATACGAGCAGGTTGAGGTGGCTCTAGAACAGATGTACCTAGTGGTAAAACCTGAAAAAACTGCGTTGAGCTAGACTTGAACGAGAACTGGTGCACGAAAATGGGCCTTGCTATACTCTTTGTTAAGATAGTCGCAGGCGATATTCTTTGGATGATTCTCATTTTCATTACAAACAATTATGATGGGTTTATGAGCATATAATTCCTCAATTACTTTTTTTATTATTATTATGTACTATATCCATAAATTGTTCAATTTATGTTTACTATTTTATAAGTTTGGATTTATGTATTGCGATTCATAAACTAATCTAGAGTATGTCATTATTTAGAAATGATACCTATTAGAAGAAATGGAATCTGTATCAGTGAATGTAATCCTTGAAGGGATTTAACTCCTAATGAAAATAATTATAGTGGATTGGAAGAAACAAATGGTGTTGATCAACTTATCACCATACTGGTACAACTCACTCAATTTATGAATAATAAACTTAACCGTATGGAGCACCCTGATACAAAACACATATGATCAGTGTTTTAATGCTTCATAAGGCAACAACCGACAATATTCAATGGGATTACAAATCCATTAGTAGCTAAGTAATGGATAAATTCCTTAGATAAAATATTTCATGATTTGGGGAGTAGTAAAAGGGAAAAAGTTGTCATTGTAGTTTATCGCCTCATGGGATTTGTAGATCAAGGGTGGTCATTGATTCAAAACAAAAAGGACGATGATGAAGAATCAAATATGGAATAGAGGGAGTTTAAAGATATATTCATAGAAAAATATATTCCTCATGACCATCGACAAGATCTTGAAAGACAAATTTTGCGTCTGAGGGAAAAATAGGATGAGAATATCATAAAATATGAGCATAACATTACAAGTTTATCAAGGAATGGAAGAAATTATATATGTAACCCAAGTAGTATGATTAGTAAATACTTTAATGGGTCAAAACCATTTTTTCATCGATCATTAGTCTCAAAATCTTTCTCATCATACATTGATATTGTCTCATGTGCTATCATGATAGAAAAATAATTCTCTAAGTCTTACAACATTAAAGAAAAGGAGGAGCAGAAGGGATTTTTTAATACTCCATAATTTGAAATAATGGGTATAGTAAATGTGGAAAGAAACATCCTGATTCATTCCTGAATGGAATGGGAGTCTTTTACAAGTGTGGTGAAAAAGGCCACTATGATCATGAATGCATGGGGTAGAAAGAGGCTGCCAATGTTGAATTCAACAATTGTAGATAAAGAGTAAATTATGAAAATTAATGTCCTATGAATCAGAAAAACATACATCACAAAAGGAAAGGGGATCATGGACAAGATTATGATATCACTGCTGCTGAGGTTGAATCTCTAGAAGATGTGGTGGCAGGAAATTTAATTGTTTCCTCATGTTTAGAAAATGATTTATTTGATTTTAGATCATGGAATTGTTTCATATCTTTCTAGTTTTCTATGAAAATTAGATATTTTCAATTTGACTTAACAAGGGAGTTGTCAGTCAAAACTATTAGGGGACGTATCATTACCACAATTTTTCATTAATTAGTTCCCATTAGAGAATATTAATTTTCATTACATGCTGATCTCATCATTATACCCATGATTTAATTTGATATAATCCTTGGAATAGATTGACTTTCAGACCATGATATGAAAATTTATAGTAAGAAGAAGGAGGTTACAATTTTCGATGATGATAAAGAGAACCTTATCTTTAGAGTAGAAATGTCACCAATTGATTCTTATCTAGATCCTCCCCCAGTATCTCTAATAAGATCAATTATTGAGGAATAAGATAATGAAATAACAATGGGTGTGGAAAACAATATTTGAATAGAGGACGTACCTATTGTGAAAGAATATGTTGATGTGTTTCCAGAGGTTTTACGTGGACATCCTCTAGAATGATAAATTATGTTTTCTATTGATTTAATTCCTCATTCAAGGCCCATATTGAAGACCCCATATAGAATGTCTGCTATGGAATTAGTTAAACTAAATAAACAACAAGAGGAATTGAGTAATAAATCATTTATTAACCCTAGTGTTTCTGCATGGGGAGCCCTATCCATTTTGTTAAGAAGAAATATGGATCTCTGAGGTTGTGCATTGACTACAAAGAGATCAATGCTATTACAATAAAGAACAAGAATCAACATCCTCCCATTAATGATTTATTTGACCTACTTCATGGAGCTCAATATTTTCCCAATATTGACCATCAATCTGGATATCATCAGTTGTGTGTGAAGAAGGAAGAAATTCTGAAAACATCATTTTGATCTAGGTATGGGAAAAACGTGTCAACAGTAATGCCTTTTAGGAAGAATAATTCACCATCTATTTTATATATCTAATGAATAGAGTTCTGAAGAATTATCTTGATGACTCTTTAGTGGTATTTATTGACGATATATTGGTATATGCCAAAAGTTATTATGATCATGAAAATCACTTGCGCACCATTATAAAAACCCTCAGAAGAAATGATTTATAGGGGAAGATTAAAAAGTGTGTATTCTGGATAATGAGATTTCTTTTCATAGCCATATTGTCTGTATGGATGGAATATTTGTGGATACATCAATGACCAATGAAATCCAAGAATTTCCAGCATTGATGAGTAAAACTGAGGTATGTAGTTTTATTGGTTTAGTAGGTTATTATCAAAATTTTGACTAGAATTTATCACAGTTGGATATCCCATTAACCAAGATCACATGTAAAGGGTTTAAATTTGTTTGGACAAAATAGTGTGAAGAATGTTATGATGAAATGATGTGAAGAATATGCAATACTCTAATATTGACTCCACCATCAGGGAAAGATGGGAATGTTATTTAAGTGATGATTTAATGAAAGGACATGGTTGTGTCCTTATGTAAAATTATAGATTTATTTTCTATGCATCACATCAGCTAAATAATTATGATAAAAACTATCATACTCATGATATTGAGTTAGCAGCTGTAATCGTTTCATTGAAAATATAGAGAAACTATCTCTATTGTGAAAAATGTTGGATTTATACTAATCCCAAAAGTATGAAGTAAATGTTATCACAAAAATAACTAAACTTGAATTAAATGTGATGGCAGCAACAACTCAAGGATTATAACTACATAATACACTACCACCCGGGGAAGGCAAAAAAGGTGGCAGATGCTTTAAGCAAAAAGGATCATATAGTATTGAACAAGATGAGAGTTGAAAGGGATCCTATTTTCATGGATCTAGTGTAAATGGATATGTGAATTATCATTGAAGGTGAATCATCAATAATTTTTCAAATATTTTTCAAACCATAATTACTAGAAAGGATAAATTATTTGTCAAGATGAGGATGAGAAGTTTGAAATGAAGATTAAAGCTTTGAATGATGTGAGATTTAGGGACTTCATATATGAAGATGGGATTTTGAAATTTGGGAAGTGACTTTGTGTTCCTGATATAACAGATCTAAAAAGGGAATTGTAAGATGATACTCATAGCTGAAATCTCTCTATACACTCTGGTAGCACAAAGATATATAGAGATATGAAAGAACAGTTTTAGTGGGACAACATGAATAGGGAGATTTCTGATTTTTTGTCAAGATGTATTCTTTTTCAAGTAGTGTAAGATTAATGTCAACCTCCTGGAGAAGTCATGTAACCTCTTCCCATACTTGAGTGGAAATGTGATAATTTTATGATGGACATTGTCAGGGGGATACCAAAGAATCTTATAAGGAATGATGCAATATGGGTCAAAGTTGATCATCTTACCAAGTCAGCACATTTTCATGACATAAGAGAAGATTTACCACTTGAATATCTGGCAAGACTATATACTAATGATGTTGTAAGACTTCATAGAGTACCCTTATCGATTTTTTATGATTGTGATCCCTGTTTAACATGAAGATTCTGGAAATGTCTTCAGAAATCCTTGGATACTGAATGAAGTTTGAGCAATTCCTACCTCCCACCGACTGATGGACAATGAAAATGGACTATTCAAACCTTAGAAGTCATGTTGAGATCTTGCTCACTGTACTTTCATGGTATGTGGGATCAGTATTTACCCCTGGAAGAGTTTTCTAATAACAATATCTTCCATTCCAGTATTCTGATGTCACCATATAAAACATTATATGGAAAGAGATGTCACAGACCAATATATTGGGATGATGTTGGTGAATGAAAACTCATAGGCCTAGTAATTGTTAAGGAAACAATGAAAAAGGTGAAGGTTATCCAAACCCACATCAAAGCATCCCAAAGTAGGTAAAAGAGAATTATTGATAATAGAAGGAAGCATTTAGAATTTCAGGAAGGATATCATGTTTTCTTGAAGGTAAAAACATAGAAGGGTGTTATAAATTTTGTTAAGAAGGGTAAATTGAGTCCCATGTAAATCAGACCTTTTAGAATTCTAGAATGAATTGGAGTTATAACTTATCGTTTGGGAATGCCTCCAAAGATCCAGAGTTCATGATGTGTTCTACATATCACTATTGAGAAAATACATTCCTGACCCAACACATATACTCACTTATTAGGAAATTGAACTAGAACCGGATCTATCTTTTTTTGAAGAGCCTTTAAAAATTCCTGATACAAGAGAACAAGTGCTGAAATACCAGACGACTCGTCTGGTAAAATTTTTATGGGGAAACCATAAGATGTAAGAGGCAACGTGGGATCCGGTGGAACTTTTGATGAAGAACATCCAGATTAATTTTTTGCAGTAGTATTATAGAAATTTTGAGGAATAAATTTTTTGAAGTAGGGAATAATGTAACACCCTAAGATTCCATGGTACATTTCCCTTTGAATAATGACATAGCTTTCATTGTACACAACATCAAGATTATAACACACTACGACCAATAAAACAAGTCGTTATGAATAGTAATACCCACTTCTTGAATTTTTATAAAATTTATCAATCAAAAACGAACCTCATTTTTGGATTCAGAATATCAAAATTATCTTAGGGTGAATTTTTGGTATTTTTTCTGAAAACATTCAATTTTTAATGAATAGCTAAAAACAATGCGTTATTGTCTAAACCCATCTTTTTATTTAAATAATAAATTATTCTCTTTAAATATATTTTCGGTCAAAATATATACATAATACCTATATATGTTTAATGTAATTCGTTGGAGTCGTTATGTAATAATATTATATATATATAATTTTATTGAACGTTTCACTATCTTTTACCCACCTCCAAGGAGAAATAGCAAATTCGCATAAAACCAAATTTTACCACTTTTGTGAGTGGAATACAAAAAATCCGAGAGATATAATTGATATCAATATATAATATGTTTTTCAATTAGATGCAAATTTTTTTTGGTGAATTGTAACTTTTTGTTTTTATATACCACTGTTAAAAGTAAATAGGGCAATTAATGGTAAAAATGATGTTATTATTACACTAAGACATGTCCCAATTCTAGTAGATAAGTTTAATTAGACCCAAAAAAACCTTAAGAATAAAATATGATCCCTTAGGTACAACTGGATTAGAATTGGACATTTATTATTATTTTGTTTAAATAAGAGTCAAAAGAGTTAAATTCAATATTTAATAACAAAATCATTTCTAATATACGGATATAAATTATATAAATTTGACTATAAATATTAATTAGAAATATAAAAAAATTTCCTACATAATTATATTTTATTATAAATTTTTAGACATTAAATAATTTAATTTATTTATGACACAATGATGATCCAATAATTACCTTAATAATGAAATATTAAAATAATTGATATTATAAATATACATATAAATATAATTTGAGACTTTTTATGATGTACGGTAATTTTATAGATTAATATAATATGTTATTATTGAACGTATGAATTTATTTTGAAGAAATAATTATTTAGGACATTAACAAAAATCATTTATTAAATAATGTCAAAATTGACATAATTGAATTTTTAAAACAAATATTATATTATTGTTTGATATAATATTCCTAAAATCTATGGTTCAGACAAAAAGACTTAATAATGTTATATATTCCATTAATGATTGTATTTGTGTTCTCTTGGTAGTTTATAGTATGTTTAATAACCATATAATATAAAAATACAATGAGGCATGGTAAATGTCAAACTCTTTAACTAAGAGATAAATATAAAAGATAAGGTTAATATGACAACCTAAACCTATATAAAGCCTTTTGGTTGAGTTTATTTCGACCCATCCCAACCTTATATTCGAAATAAATAATTTTAGAGCTAATAGAAACCGAAAATTATTTTATTATAAATAAATATTCCAATCTTCCCTTATGGTGCCCCTCACCTCTCTTATAAAAGAGAACATCCCCTTATCTCAAATTCACTCCACATATTCCATTTTTACCGGCCTACCCATATCCAAATATCCTCCCAACTCTCCTCCATTCATCCTAGAGGCCATAGATTGATCAGAAATCCAACTTAAGGAGCCATTTTTATCAAATCAAATGAAAAAACCCGAAGTAGAGGTAAATATATCACCACCTCATTGAAAATAAATTTCTTCAACTTCCTCTATATTTGTTATTTCCATTATAAAATAACAAATCCAGTATCTTATATATAATTTTATGTTTTTTTGAAAATGGTACAACCATATTTATTATGTTATCTATCATATGAATAACATGTCTCCATACGTGCGTAAAAACAGCTTACTGTCTGCACATCGTGGTGTTGCTGTTATTCAATACATTATAATTTGGATGGGTATAATAATGATATATAAATGATGTAAATAATAGATGTAACATGTTAAGGATTCTGTATATATGATATACCATCCATTTACTTCAGATTTTAATTACAAAAAAATGATATTGTCGCCCATGCGTACGTACGGATTACCGTCTCCACGAACACGATGAGATTCATTACCCATCGTAATCACTGAAAAATAATATTCATGTGAGGTTTAACAATAATATTTAAATAATGTAATATAATTATGGATATGAATCCATTACATTCTATTCATAAAAATAATGGCTTGTGTAACTAAGCATATAAAGTAAAATGAATCAGTTTACACTAGAAACAATGATAATACTAAAATTCTATTAACAATGAAATATTTGAAATTCATATATGATATAATAAATTTGAACATGGTTCTTTTATAATTTAATAAAAAATATTTAACTATTATATAGGAGATTAATATTCCCTCGACCAAGGAAAAGTACAATGTAATGGTTAATTTCACAATCTCATTATTATTCGTGGTTGTTTATACTTAATTTTTTACGGGGACCTCTTTATCATCCACATCCTTGTTTCATAAAATGTATTTCAAAATATTTTTACTATTTCCTAGAATATGGGTTGGAATCATTTATAACGTTGATTTACTTTTTATATGATGGTTATAAAAGCATAATTCCGTTGTTTTCAAAATAAGGTACAATACAACCATTTCGACAAAATTGAGGAATGCATGTTTCTTTAGCTCATATAGCGGGTGCAACTATTTTACACCATTATAAAACCATAAAAACTTAACTTTCATGATTATAATAATATTTCCAAAATAAATATTTTCTTTTATAATTACGTAAGTTTTAAATGATTTCAAAATAGAATGATATATTTCTCTCAAATAGTTTTGATTTCATCTATGTCAACTTACTTTGATGGATTTTACACTTATTTGAATTTATGATGTAATATTCAATATTGTATTGAAGGTTTTGTGATATGTTTGACTGTGGATGTGTTATTTTTATACCATTAGTGGTTTATGGATAAATTATTGACATTTCGTATTCTTGTTTTAATATGAATGATTATGTTATGTTTAAACATTTTCTTTTGAGGAATGCATTGTACATAGTAAGTGATCGGTGGAGCCCGCTATAACTCCTCGAGGCATCGGTAGGTCTCATGAGACAAACTAGTTTCCTAGAACATTCCCTTGAAAAAATCTTATTTGTAGTCTTGTTACAAGGCCTTGACTATGTGGTTATGAAGTTTTCATTATGCATTCCATCATTATGAAAGTGGCTATTGATAATGCATGTGATTATTCTACTAGTAGAATATCCACATGAATGAGTAAATGGAATTATTTTATTTTATATTTGTCATATTATTCTGATGTTCATGTTTAAAAGTCTTTTGTTTTAGTCTTACATTGCATTAAATGTTTGTGCTTATTTATGAATGTTTCCGCTATATTGTTATCCTTACTGAGCATCTGAGGTCACCCCTTTCTATGTCTTTTTCCCACGATGTGAAGAAGTATATTATGACTGACGTGCATGGATAGTCTAAGGGATATGAGTGTGGCCTATTGAGACCATGTTGTTTTTATTTTATTTTATAATGTATTGTAAAACTTATGAATGTATCTAGTATTTCCTAGGCTGCTAAACCAATCTGTCTTTGAGACATGATATTTTGTGATCCTTCCAATGTTATGTAATAATGCACTGAATCTGAGTAACTAGGGTAGGGGTGTTACATACACTATCCTAGAAATCATTGTGAGAGATATGTATATTAAAAAATTGAGAAAAAAGAAATGGAAATTTCAAAATGAAATTTTATTATCAAAAGGTCCTTGTAATTCTTTTCATGCATTGGGTAAACTCTTTGGATTTTTAATTAAGATTGGTATACATGATTTTTTTAGAAAGACACACCCTTTAATAAATAAAATATTAGTCAAAAGGGTTATCCAATTTGGATGTAGAAAAAATGAACATGGGTGTATATTAAAAACCAGAAGAATACAAATCTGATAAATATAGTAATGATTATTGTGATGCTTAGGAAGAACCTATAAAAAATTGATATTAAAAAGAAATTAAATATCATATGTACATATATTAAAACAAAAAAAAACAACAAAATATGGATTTCCTCCTATAAATAACTAAAAATAATATCGTCTATCAGACAGATGGACAAAAAGATCGGTTTGTGTCATCCTTTAGCTCAGAATTCCACTGCCTCCGACATGAACTATTGGATGTTTTTTCAATCTAGTAGGTATATTAGGATGGGTCTACCACCTCACAATCTTACTAATCATGAATCTCATGTTTCAATAATACCATCCATTCTCATCATGCTGGGGAACACTACTGATCAAGGATCTCAAGTTATATCTCCTAAACCCAGTCTCGATGAATACCAGATGTTAAAGCATTTAAAGTATGAGATCATATGGCAGTTGGTATAGTGTTTCAATTACCCTAGATGAGGGTGAATATGTATAAATGGATATGTAATTGAGTAACAAAAATAAAATTATACAAAAAGTAGTTGATCCAAAATATGTATCCCAAGTATCTATAGATGCAATGGTATATCTTGGTTAAAAAGGAATAAAAGTATAAACAAATACCAAAAAAAGTAAAAAAAAATGGGGAAGATTAAATGTGAAAACTATGAATCATGGTTAAAATCTATATCCTCTATATCTTTATTACCCTCCTGAATATTGGGTCTGTCGATGTGGCTCATCATATAGATGTCCTTTATAGATAAGGATATAGGAACATCGATGTCCTCTAAAGAATACGAGATACTGGAAGTGATCATAATGGATATTATAGCTGAGATTTAGATAATGATGGTGGATATGTGTTTATATATAGTTTTGATGAAAGTAATCATTACAGATGCTGGGATGGTTGGGCCCTTTACCCATTAGTCATTCTCAATAAGAAAATAATGTTGATTTGTAAGGTCGATGTGCTCTAAGGGAATGTCTGTTGGGGTTTCATATACAGGAGGGTTGAAGGTAGATGGATGGTCTGCTGTGGGTGGTGGATATAATGATGATGGGGGTTTTGTGGTGGGTAAAAGGTAATTCTTGGTGAAGGGAATTTGTAGTTTTTTAGAAACATGGAATAGGAACATGGGGATATAATGGTATATAAGAGAGAGATATGTAGGTATGGATGGTGTGGGTGATGATGTGGGAATTGTAGTGGAGAGTGTATAAGTGATATGGGTGGTGTTAGGGTAGGTGTGGGTATGGTAAAGGGTTTAGTAAGGGTTATGGGGTGATGGGGTGAGATGAAGGTGGCTAGACTAGTGGCTGAGGTTTTGGTAGAGGATGGGGTGGGTGTATGGGAATGAGTATGGGTGTAATAATGATAGTTATTCATGGTAGTCTCGAAGTCACCAAGATGTCTATAAAAATGAGTTATAATGGATCCCCCTAAAAACACTCCTTGATTCCTCCTCTATTGTTTGTAATATAACTCACCAAACTGCATTTGCATGCAGATGGATAGGTGGAAAATGGATGAGGAAAGAATAATTTCATCAATCTGGATCACCCCCATGAGCATCACCATAGGCCAAATATGCTTGAACAAGGGATCTTCGATGTACAATAATGTCAGAACCATGGAGCTGGGTTCTCATCATAGTGTGAGGATAAAAAATTATTTTTGGTTATGTAATGATTGATTCCAAAATCCTTATTGAATCTACTTTTTTAGGATTCCGCGATAATTTTAGGAAGATTTTGGAAGTGAAAAATTATGTGGTGTAGATTCCATGGACAACCAAAAAAACTCTGCCATAGATAGATCCCATAGACTAACAATAATTCTAAATCAATCAATGTAAAAACCTATCTCAATGGTGGCGAGAAACTCGCAGAAGTGATACCAAAACATCTCCACTCACACCAGGGTGATGGTTGAGTGATGAAAATGGTCGATTAGGCCAAGGAAATAATGGTGGATATGGATATTATTTTTTAATTAAAGATCCAACATCTTATTGGACCCCATTGTCTTTACATAAATGTGGACTAACCAGAATAGTGTCCCAATGAAAAAATTGGTCACAAGGATGGAGATGTGAGTGTGTAGGGTCATGAATGCCACATAAAGTTAAATGATATTCATCAATGATGAATGTGGAGTCATAAGTATATGTGGAAGTTGTGGGTAATGGCTCAGAATGTGGTGGAACAGGAGCCTCCTACATCTTTTTGGGTGATAGAGGAATGTCATAACGTTCGAGCATGTGTATGGAGAGAGATTTCTAAATAGTATTCTCTGAGTCTATGAAGGATGGTTGCGATAGTGTGTGAGTGAAGACAATGTATAATAGTACATGAGGAAGTGATTTATTTATCATCATTAAAGGGGTGATGTATCCATAACTTTGGGTGGGGGAGCTCGCAGATGGAGGAGCATTAGGGGGGTCAGAGTGAACCCTAGGTTCACATAACATAAAATATGATTGAAATTTAAATTCATTATATTCAATACATATAATTAATTTCACAATTTAATTATTTTTCTATAACATGATATTTATATTCCATATATTCTATAAATGAAATGTATTTTTTTGTTTGTTTCCCATATTTGACCTTGTCCTCTAAAAAAATTCTATCACCCCTTAATCTTCCAAAAGACAATATTAACCTATCCCAGGATATCCAACATACCAAGTGTTGTGTCCATGTTATAAAATTATTTAATTTCTAGATATATTCATATTATAATGGGGAGGATTTTAATTTTATGGACAATCTATATTTAGAATGAATCATCCTAACATATTTGATAAAAGTGGGGAAAACATTATTTTTATGATGTGAAGTATAATTCATGTTATTGTGAGAATTTGATCCCATTAAATTGGTTTTGGTTCATTGATTATATATTTACTTATTACATTATCATCAAACTGGTCGTAATTAAAGGTGGATTTACAATTCAAATAGTCATCACTTTTATTAGCATCATTCGCCAAACTAAACAAGACTTCTTCTTCAATATCTATGAATATTAATCTTCATTAGTTAACTTCTAGGAAAAAATTTCAATTTCTGAGAAATGGTATTCATAAAATTAAGGGAACATATAAATCCACTCTCATTTCCAAAATAAGTAAATTAGTATGGAAAATAAATTTTCCAACTCTTACTAAGACATCCTCGAGGAATCCTAACGGATTCAATAATGAATGGTCAATGAGTTAGTGTTCCTCCCAAGTTGTTTTCAATTCATAGAGATATAACTTTGTATTCCACTCATCAGAATTTGATTTTAAATATCACCAAGATCACATAAATAACTCACAAAACCAAATGTCTCTATTATGCAAGGAATAAAAAATCTTCTAGGGTCACATATTTCTAGAAGAAATTTCCAATAGAAAAAATCAATGAATTATTTATTTAGATTGATGACTCCCAAGTAATCAATTTTTATTTTTTACTTGATATAAATAATGTAAATAATTTTTCCAAACAAGGAGATTAAAAAACTTACCTTCCAAATGGAATTCTTATGTGAGTCTTTTTAAACAAATCAATGACTTTGTTACATTCTGCCTCCTTTGTATATTTTTTCTTCCCCAAATGAAATGGTAAGGTCTTATTTGGTGGTGTATTCTTATAGACATATTCATTTTATAATTTTTTCAACTTGATAATTCTCATATGGTTTTATTTTATTGTTTTCTGTATCCCATTATTATTATATTTAATAAACTGGTTTTTCCCAGAACCACCTGGTTGTTGAAAATGCAACACTATTGCACTCCTAACCATGATATATTTCACACCATATCTCAGATGATATTCGGTGTTACTAAGAAAACTACATTGTGGGGAATCAGTTATACACATTTTATTCCTCCACATTTGATGTTGTGAGTTTCCTAGTGATGCCACTTTGTTTTTTCATTTTTGTATAATGATTTGTTATCATTTGGCCTTATTTGAACACTAAGTGTGTGATAAGGTTTTCCTGATTAGTCTGGTGAGTATGGGATTTACATGATCATCTTACTATATCATGGTTAAATTTTCATTTTTTGTAGGTGGAAACAATTGAGCTCTAAGAAAATGTTGTTGTAATATCTAATATGGTGGTTTAGTTGGACATTGTGGTGGGTACCTAGGTTTTATTTGATTGTTTGGTTATCCAATCCACTCTTTTGTTGCGGTTTCTGGAATTTCTTATTTTTTTAATTATACATTATTCAATAAAACTCTTGGATTTGAGGTTCATTTACTCTTATCATGAATTCATGGTATGGGCGATGACTTCCTCACATCTCACAAGATTGAATATCAATCATCAGAGTGAAAGTGGTTGTTGTACCTAAGATAATTGAATAGTATCCATCTTATTTTTTAGAGTTTCTACTTGATCTTTCAAGTGGGAAGACTTTTCCAGCTAATGGAAAACAAAATTTGGTGGTCCTTTATCACTTTTCAAAATACTATAATTATGGGAAATTTCATCTAATATTTATTCAGTGACATCCTATGTCATTAGAATTAGTCACATGTTATTAGTTATGTCATATTTTTTATAGGTATGATGATAGATTCTCTAAAAAAATTCCTATAATTGAATACAATCATCAAATTCAAGATGTAGTAAATTTATAATAAGATGATCAAATATAAATAATGCTTCCAATGTTAATTCATCATCCACCATGTTGATATTTACAATATCATTCCAGAGTATCCATCTACGGATGGATGAAAATAATTTTTCCAAGAACATTTTTGTTGGTTCATCACATGTTGTGATTGACTTAGGATCATCACACTTCTCCAAATCCTTTTCCCTTTATACGAACAAGAGTGTTAAAATATGAATTTATATTGAATTTAATGATACATCCTAGTTATGATTGGTATCAAAAACCATTAAGAATATATAAATGTGTTCTTGGGGTTCCTCACATTGTAATCCGTAAATTTACCCATGATATGGATCAAATTAATGATTCTAGGCTTATTTTTTCAAGTTTTCACCAGCATTGGATGACCTACAATGATGTGCGTATCACCGTTATTGGATGGAAATCCATATAATATAATGCTTCACTCCATTACAATTCTATTATATCATTGAAAATAAGGTGCTGAATATAACATGTTTTGGGGTGTGGCAGTGCAAGATATTTACACCCAACCATTTCAATATGGTGGTCTGCTCCTATCAATCGATCAATATCAGGATCAGAAAACGTTTTTCATATGCATCTAATGTTGTTGTCAAAGTCAAGAGTCTATGGATCATTTAATAACTTAAAATAATAGATAGTGAATAGATGTTTATCTAATGGATAAAAACTAAATAATGAAAAGTTGAAGAAAAACTATTAAAGGGGTGGGCGTGAAAAAATATGGGGTTTCATCCCAATATATGAGAAATAGTAATTTCTGGAAACATTTCTAAATTTTAATCCTCCCATATACATCATTTAATTCTCATGGGTTAAAATAAAATAACAAAATTATAGACTAAACTATATATTCTACTGAAGCGTATTATTGTGAATGTGTGGGGTCAAACCCATGAGGATTATGGGTAGGTCAAAAAATCCAAAAAAACCATTTGAATGGATTCCTCATGTTAGTTTTTTTTAATTATTTTGAAAATAAATAGTATTGATTGAATTTAGATAATGAGTTATTAAATCATTCTAAATTTCATGGGACATTAAAGAAGATAATCCTATAATTGTCTTCAGATAATCCTATGAATTCAGCTATGAAAAGATGAAATATTCATCAATTGATTTCAATCTATCCTATTGGACCTAACCATTCTATAACTATCTAAAAGTATTTTTATAGATGATTACCTAGGTTCATTACATTTAGTTTCAATGAAAAAATCATTATAGGATAATGGTCATAGTCCTTCTAAAATCCAATTATGTTAGATTCATTCAATGCCACTTATCATGGTCATTGTTGTGCAAAAGAATTTGATAAAAATATTATTAACCAAATTACTAAGAACATAAATAATTACGACTAATATAAGATTTTATTGTACTTAGAAACACCCATACTCTCAACCCATACCCCTAGGTGGATTTACTGTGTATAGTGGTGATGATCAGAATACGGGAAATACTAATCACGAAAAACAAAATCCTAATGAAATTAAAAAAGAATAAATTTGTGTTTAAAAATTATAGAATCAAGTTTAAACAATGGACAACAATTTATTATCAATATAAATGTCACTTCTCTTGAATATATAATGAAGAACCATGTAGTCGTTTGTGAAGAATGATGATTGGTGATGAAATAGAGATTAAAAATAGAATGTTATTTAATGTGGATGAATAATAGATGTAGATTAACCACATATTATTAGGATTTCATAAAATGGGAAAAAATAAAGATTTAAATATATAATTGAGTGAATATATAATAAAATCGGAAACATTGACTGAAATAATAAAATATCCATTTTCTTCTGAACACATATTTGACATGAAATATTAATAGGTTGAAAATTTTAAAAAAAATTAGTCTGGAACACCATGTACTAGCTTTAGTGACTTTTTTTCCTAAATATGCATGTCATGTATGTTGGCTACACATCATTTGTTTTAGATCCACAATTATTATTGAAAAATTGGTCTGTGTCTTTGACCGGGTGATACATCAAAATTTTCATGTTGTAAAATCTCCACACATTTTGTATTTGATTCATTTTTTTAGGGATTCTAATCTTTAAAATATTTATGTAGTTTAATTAGATTACATAATTTTTACTAACTTCACATCATATAAGGACTTAATGGGATGTAATGTGGATTTATAAAAATGATGCGAATGAGGAATTCATGTCGTGTATGAGATACATGATTTGTAAAGCATTTTCATTTTCAATTTTTATCATTTCTTCCACTGAGTCCAATATTACTATGTCTTCTAAAATAATCGTAACCCATTACATTGCCGAATTAATCATGATTAATAATTTAATAAATTCATCATATATGTATATATAATTTCATCTTATTAGCATAAATCAATGTCAATTATTTTTATCAATGTAATTTTAGGAGAATTTAGAGATGTGTGCATGCATATAGGTACTTCAGTATAAAGACTCCCAAATGTGTGATGTTCCTACTCAATGATTTTTGCGATCCCATGGCCAATTAGTGTTGGAATTCAGGTTTCACACTCGATTTATCAATGGCTAGGTGGGCCCTGGTAACCCTAATCTTAATAGGATGTAACATTAAGGTAGCTCATTTATATGCCCCATTAAATAGTATATTATTTCCTTTTTATGGAAGATGTTTTTTCCTATACAATTTTTTATGTAGAATCCCAATCTATATCCTATTATAACTAGTTTCCAATTGAATGTATGAACCATTAGGGAAGATCTTTCTTATGTCCTACTTACTCTCATATTAATGACCATTTTACAAATCATGTATCATATATGGTCCTCTTATATTACTAAAAATATGGGATAAACTAATAAATATTCTATCTGAGTTGTAGCAATTTTGGTCATAGATGACCCTATAGATGTAGTTTATAAAATATGTTTTTATAGATCCAAAAATGAAGAATTTTAGAAAAGGTTTTCAAATACTATTTGTATAGGGTTGGCTGTACTGATATTTTTTAAAACCATTGGAATAATTCTAAAAAATTGAGGAATGTAGACTCCTACGAACCATTGATCCCTAATTATACACTTAACCATGGGTATTCTCTCCTGAGTTCACCATAGTGATCTCTCAGAATTCATCTATTTATTCTTTTTATTCTGTTTAGAAATCAAATTTTTGAGTTTCATGTCAATAATATATTCTTCAAATAATGAATTTTATTTTTATATTGATAGGAAACAACCAGTGAGATGTTTCTGGGTAAGACTTATAACTTATTAATTGAATTAATGTTATTTTATTTTATTTTTAAATGTATTGCATAATTTTTTTTATCATAGTTGATATTTTAAATAAAAAAATTGCAACACGCTTTCTATATATATATCCAATATATGTTTTTTCATGAAAAATATATTATGGAATAATGTAATAATACTTTTTAGTAATTTTTATTTTTAAAATTTATTACAAAATTACGAAATTATTCATTAATTATTTATATTTTAACTAATGACTTATTAATGTTTCTTATAGTAAATTTCTATAAAATGTGA
The DNA here is from genome assembly GCA_963277665.1 of Viscum album. NCBI lineage: Eukaryota > Viridiplantae > Streptophyta > Magnoliopsida > Santalales > Viscaceae > Viscum > Viscum album. The sequence continues at coordinate 1,858,314,713 of OY728126.1, read as the reverse complement.
CGTGAAATGTTTGAATAAGTAAAATGAAAATTATTTAATGTACAATTAAAATATACCCACTTCCTCTACCTACTCTAATACAATATATTATTTGTTAAATATTCAATTAATTATACATTTTTTGTTATTATTATGTATCGATTATAGAATATGTAATTTTTTAATTTATTTAGGGAAACTACATGTATACATTTCTGAAGTACACATAAAAATTTGTATTCATATTATATTGTTGGATATATTCTATAGACCTTGGATTATAAATTTTGTGATGATGATTTTTTAAATATTATCAATTATTAAAAAATATGATTCAATGAAATGAAATTGCATGTTTTGTGGGATAGTTTTCTACTTTAATATGTTTTTCCCTGATAATGTCATATACATTTAGTTTTGGAGTTTTTTCCCAGTATGGTTTTATTATCAATGAGTATGTTTGGTTTATTTTTTTTTGTACCAATATATCAGATTTATTTAATTTTCAAAACAATGATGTTGTTTTAAAATTAATTTTTCCATTACAAAACCATTTTTTAATGTAATCTTTATATCCAATCTAAATAATGTTAAATATATATTTTATTTTTAATTTTATATTAGGGAACATTAGTTCTCATTAATATTGTTTCTATGAAAATTTTGAAGTTAATACTTTCTTTAATGTACTGATAATACATTATACATTATCTTATATTCTATTATCATTTTGAAATTTTTTAATTATTTTCATTTTTATTGTATAATGTTTTGAATTTCATTTCCAAAATATAGTATAAAAAGAGGATTTTAGGGACATGTTTTATAATATTATATATTATTGGATTTCATATTTGAATTCCATGCAAGGTAATGTGTTTTAAATTATGTATTTCCATTTTATTATAATTCTTATGAAACACATATAATATTTTTGATGTTTGTATTTTTTTTATTTTATATAATAATATTTTTCAAATAATTAAACATAATGGTTCTTATTTACATATGTAAATGATAAACCATGGTTTAAAATTATTTGATATATAAATTTTTTGATATTCCGTGATTTTGAACATATTCTAGAACTTGATATTCTTAAATAATATAATTATTATCCAATTTGAGGTATAATTATTAGAACCTCCTATAACCATTGGAGTTTTTTTATTTTCGTGAGATCATTATAAATTTATAGATAAGAAAATAGTTTAGTTAATTTTTTTAATTGATATTCTACATTTGTTAATATTTAAAATCTATTAAGTATTTATTGACCATTTAAAAATATTGATTGTGTTGAATGAGTTATGAAATATCATTTATTGGGTTACCAATAAAAACATTCTAAAAATAGAATATATGTTATCTTTAAACCCAATTCACATATAAATAGTAAATATAGTTCACATATCCACTATAAAATAATATTACATGTAAATATTAAAGATAATATAAATATAAATTATAATTTTATTTTACTTTTAATATGTAAAAACTCAATTCATTTTTACATTAAATAATAGACATGTAAAACGTTGTTGTAAATATAATGAAGAAAATAATTTTTTTTACAATAGAAAATTAAAGAATTTATATTCAATTTTTATTTATATCATTCATTTCAATTTAAGTCATGTTGTTTCATTTCATTTATTACTCTTTAGTTTGGTTCTGTTAGTTTAGGGTCATTAGGCATGGTTTGAAAAAATATATACCAAATCAATATAATGATTAAAATGACATAACCCAATAAATGAATCAAATTACCTAATAAAAATTGAAAACAATGATCTTACCCAATCAAAAAAATAAAAAAATGGATTAATAAGTGAACATAAAAATGAACTAAATGACCAATATCTAATGGAAAAAATCATTAAATGACCTAAATAAATGGGAATTATTGTCCAAATGACTAAAAATGACTTGATGAAATAACCAAATTGATGATTTTTTTTTGTCAAACCACAATATATTGTGTAATAAAATAACATAGATATAAGTAAGTAAATAGTTGACCATCGATTGAATTGTTTGAGGAGTTTTTGTTTGATTCATGGGAGGTATAGGAACATGCGGTCATTGGTTTGCATGACCGGAGGCATTTCATGATACGCTTTTGATCTGAAGAAGACTTGATCGCTGCCTGGTCTAGGGCCCCTCAAAGATGTAACTGGTCATCTTTCTACATGTATTTTTACAGTCTCAATTTTCATATGCGGCATGACCCTTCAATGATCACGACCTGGGTAAGTATTCCTAGCCTTCCTCTCTCCTTTCAAAATCCGTCGATTCTGTGTGCAATAGAAAACATGGTGGGGAGATATATTTGCTCTGATCATCACACTGAGGTTGTATTCTATCTTATTTGTCTGAGATTCAATGTAAAAGGTGTCATTTAAAGTTCACCAATCCGTTGTATTTGGGTTTCTGATGAGCAAGAGTTCTATTGGAAACATGATGTTGTTATTGAATCATAGATGTTTTATTGTGTGTCCTGCAGCCGTTTTATCCATCTAGCATCGGTTTGTTGCAGTAGTATGGTAGGTGGCTACTCACAAGAGGAGAGGACAAAATACAAAAGAGGGTGTGATGCTACTTGTTTTAACCAGGCCTTGATAATGGTGCACACTGAGAATGGGTTGACAGTGAGAAGGGGTGATATTGGTGACAACATTCAGCTGTGAGTCTCTCCAACTTGCAGTGCAGTGATTCAGGAGCATTTGGGTCAAGTACAATTGTAGCGGGTAAACCTGGATAACTTTACAGCGACTCCTACATGCTCTCCTAGTATGAAATAGGTGATGGTGTCCTCAAATCCATCAGTGAGACAAATTTTACATATATTGAAGAGTGATCTTGGTGTTGGATATCAGCCCTTGCAGGAGGACACTACTGATTTGTGCCAATTGTGGTCTGGTTCTGCAGATCCTCTTGAATACATAGCTTGTGTGTCTAGGTAAATGAACGTTGTCACGACGTGCAAATGGTTTTAAGGAGTTGAGGTCGACGAGGTACCCATAGTTGTTTAAGGAGTCCACTCAGTTGAAGATGTTCAGACTGACTCCAAGAAAGGTGAGGCTGATGAGGGTGCAATGGAGATGTTGTCATGTGATGGTCTTGGAATTACACCAGAATCTCAATGCCTATCACAAATTGATCAGTTCAGGAAATCTCAGATTATGGAAGGAGGGAGATTAACTATTTCCAAGGATATTCATTTGCCAAAGGAAGATGGATGTAATGCTTATGCCTCCGTGATGGTCACTGGTATGTGGGGAAATATTTCTGAAAGTGATAAGGAAAATAGTGGTGCTATCAGGCCCTCTATTAGTGATATTGTTCAGAGTGGAAGAAGGAAAGGTTATAAAAATGATGGTGTTATGGCTGCTCCACCTAGGAGAAAGCACAGAATGGATTACTCCCATCTTCCCACACTAGTGGCCACCAGGGCATCATCTAAAAATGAAACTGGAGCCACCCCGGTGTCACGTACGCAATACTATAAGAAGGATCCATTGTTGGAAAAGTTGATTCTTAGAAATAAATATGCTAATATACTGATGAAACATAAAACTTCTTCAGAATGGTAATTAGGTAATACAGAGGAACCTCCTTACTATGGATATGGAGAAGGGTATGATTATTATGACATGTAGTTTTCCTGTTTGAGTTGGAAATGGTTCGTTGTGGGAAAGATGTTCGCTTGCAGTCTTCTCTTCTATTTACTGTACTTTTTTTAATAAATGGTCAGTGGTTTCTACTCTAACTGAGCTTATTGGGTATGAAAATAAATATAAAAAAGATATAACAAATATCATAATAATAATGATATTAAGAAATAATACACAAATAAAATAAATGAAAGTATCCAATATATATACATAAACTAATTTATAAATGGGATGTACAAAAAATGAACACAACAAAAAAATATTAATATAATTTGGAAAATATAAATATGTAATGATTTCATAAATAACAAAGACGACATAAAACAAACAATTATATAAATTATTTTATAATAATAATTAATTGAAATAAAATCATCCATCTTCATCATACAATAAATTTAAACATGGACAGAAAAATATTATTGTGAAAAAATTATTTTTGATTATAAGTGAACATGATTTGATAGATATAATTCCCGTTATTTTATAGGATATATTGGACTCCATTGTTTCTAAAATAAGTTTTTTGAATTGGTTTATCATGCCTAATTGTTTTTTGGAATAATTATTGAAAATAATTAAATTACAATCAAGAAATACAATTGAATTTAGATGATACCTAATCACTTTGAGAAAATAAAAATCCAAACCTTCAATGAATAAGGAATGAGTGTAAGGATTCATAAAAATATGAAATTTCATTATCTTCTTCATCTCATTGACATTATATTCTATATTTATTTAATTTTGGAATTTTTGAGGGTTTTTGAAATTCAAACAGCACATCATGGTGACCTTGAGAGGTTATTTCATCAACATCATTCCAGTTATAGAAGTTGTGGACCTAAAACAATTAATTTGTTGAATTTTATATTTGATTTTAATTATACCATGAATTCCAACAGAATTAGGATTCACAAGTAGCTCAACCTTGTATTATTTTTTCATTATTATTTATTTTGATACACTCATGAATCCTTGAATCAATTCTTGTGAAAGAAATATGAGTACACTAGATATTGTATATTTTTTAAAAGATATTTATATTCATGAATTGTTTTCTAGTAATTGATACTAAATAATGCATAATTAATTCAAATAAACCTACCAAAGATGATCTAGAAAAAATAATAAAAGAATTGAACAAAACATATTAAATTAAAAAGAACTAAATATTTATTGTTCCAAATATTACTAAATTAGACTAAATATAAGAAACTAAACATAAAAATACAGAAGTATACTATATTGGAACCTAAAAATCCAAACAAAATTGTATCAAAGAAATTAAAAAAGTACCAACATGAACTGAACCAAAAAAAATTGTATCAATAGAATAAATAAATTGAAAATTTGACATAATTAAATAAAATCTACATTGTAAAAATTGAATGGAATCAGACCAACATGAATTAAAGTTGATGAATCCCACATTTAATCACAAGACAGACTTATCCCAAACCAATCAGAACAAAATTTAACAGAAAAAAAATTAATATAAGTAAATAAACTATATTGTAAAAGAATTGAACTCAGTCATACTATATAAATATTTATCAATATCTAATAATTTATATAATTTCAAACATAGCATAAGTAAATCCAATATTAACAGAGCATATATAGACTAATTGAAATAAATCTAACAAAATATAACAAAAATGAACCAATGCAACTCTATATACACAAAATTAAACTATGTCAAAATATGTAATACTGAATGAAAATAAATATAAGAATTCACAATTGAGTGTAATAAAGAATCTATCCTCATGTTAATAGAGGGAAATAAAACTAAATCAAAATGACATGAATGAACTGAAATTAATGAAAAAAGTGAAAAATAATAAATAAACACAAATGAATCCATAACGTTTCAAAAATAGTCTATATAACATGATATTTGTTTACCCAAATAAAGCCACACCAATTCGAAGGCCAAACATAACCGAACATAATTGAACTATAGTTAATATATTTTAAATTTGTTATATAAAATATCACTTAATAAAAGTAAACTTAAACAATCCTAATCATTTAATAAAATTATATCAAACCAAAATTATCAGAATAAATGGAAATGATCTAAAAACATATTTAATAAAAAAAATCAATTTAACAAAATTACTTGAACCCAACCCTTTTAAAATAAAAATTAATCGAACTAAATAAAAATAAATTAAATCAGTCAATTTTAAAATTAAACAAATTACTATATATGAGATGAAATAATTTCAACGAAATAAATCATACAAAACCACATATATATAAACCAACATAGACAAAATAGTTATAATCCCACCATCATATTCATAACCCTCAAACAAATTTCATAAATCATATTGATCATAAAAAAATGACACTAATATTAAATGATCATAAACGAAGTAAAATTATATAAATTTATCATTCAAAAAATGATCTAACTAAAAATTGATTAGATTTTTCAAAACATAATATGATAAAATGATATGTTTGAAAATATGAAATATATATATAGAATGATAATTTTTATTCCTTGATTATATATTTAAATATTTTATACCATTATTTCATTACCAATTTGTATACAATTTTTGTGGTATGCAATGTATTATTAATTTTTTTATTTGACTATGTATTAATTAATTATTTCTTATCACATTTTATGTCATAATTTTCTATCCCATTAGTATTTGAAATCATAAAAAATGTACATGTCATTTGTCAGAGTGATTTATGAAACATTGAATAAATACAAAAGATGATATTATTCCGGAAAGATCAAAAAATTCAAGAGAATAAACTGCATCCACTAGTTACCCTAGTGACTATAATAATTCTAATATATATTATAAAATATAAATTAAATGTCATATTAAAATTTAATTATAAAAATATATATTAGGAAATAAAATCTTTGAAAAAAATATTATTTAGCTAGACTACATACAATGGTGAGGAGTATGGCCAATCTTGTGGGGTGGTACTAGAGGTACTCATGGAAATAACACTTATAGTGGTGATATTAATGATGATGAAGATGAATTATATCTTGCCGATGAAGATGATTATGTTTAAGGTTATGATAGTGATGACCATGATGGTGGTCATGTTCATGAGGTGGATTTTTTAGAGAGATATGTTGATCCCCACTATTTTTGAAATGATATTTATTTCACTTACAACCATGTGAATAATGATATTTTAATGAAAATAATTATATATGTGTGTTTTAATTTTTTATGTTATCTACTAATTAAATGAAAAATATATAACATATGTGTTTTCTTGAATGTCTACTATTATGAGATGAATATATGCTTCATATATGTCTTGGTATATATTTTTTGTAATTATTTTATAGTGGTTTATGGAAGGCTACCATGTTCTTCTTGAAGAAGGTGGTTACTAATATGGTTCATTGAACCATTTATTCATCTATTTATATAAATAGTTGTTAAAAACATTAATATCTATTATTTTTAATGAATTTGCCCATTTGGTTCCTATGAATCATTGGTATAGCCATATCTTAATAGAATAATACCCAATTATTGAGGGAATAATTGGTATAGTCTATAAGAGTGGTTAAAAACCATTGTATATCTTTGTTTTTTTGATATTTCTACTAGTTGTAAGACTTAACTATATATTTTCCTTCATATTTACAAATGTATAGGTTTAATTTCTATGGTATCTCATGTTTAAGAACTAATCAATTTTCTATTATCACATATTTCAAAATATAATCATCCTATTTTGGTCCAATAATGCATCTATTCATCGATGATAAATTCACCTATTTTGTTCAAAATAGAATAGATAGACTAGACAAGACATCCAAATTCATATCCGCCATCAAAATTTTATTGTATCATTTTTTGATAACTTATTCATCATTTTTGTATAATTATAAACATTATAAAATTGTTCTTACAAACATCCTATTACTGTGAACCTCATACTACTTGGTTCTATATTCATATCATCCAAGATACTTAGAGAGCATCTCTCAAAATCCATACAAGTACACCATATGTCCAATATGCATGACATTAAAATGAACTTCACTAGGACATAGATTCACAACCATAAATGGAAACACAATAACCATTGTCACATGACATTATAATGTATGACATGGCATATTAATGAGAACCAAACATTACGATGTATGATTCCCTTTATAGGGATATGTAGGAAGCCCCTTCCATAGTTTCGATCCTAAAACATCAACTGCTAAAACATTCCATGATGGTGATAAATTATATATTTCCCAACTATATTAATTTTAAAAAAACTTTACTAACTAATAAGATAATGATAGTGGACCTTCATAATATGTAATGGATAACCTGGACATATGGCCTAATAGATAACATTAAATGTGGTAACCAATTCTAAAATAAGATTTTTACGGATTCATGAACATTACCTAAATATATGATAATGTACTATAGTATAATAGTTTTCACCCTAAAAGGGTAAGATGAGTTCGACCATCCAACATCTCAAAACAAATTAACATGTCACTCATAAAGAACAATATACTACATTCCTTTAAAATTTTGGCTAGTGATGACTCAAATTTTACTTGGATTGAATGTTTGTTAGAACAAACTTTAAAAATATAATGGTCAACGTGACATGGATCCATTACTAATGAATGAGATTTTTTTCCAAGAAATTTCACTTATGATGCTAATTTTATGGGATTATTATTTGTGATTTCCTCCAAGACACTCTTCCATACAAATGTAATCAAGGAAAACAACATTACATTCCAATATCCTTGGAAAACAAGCTAGTTCCCATAGAGAACCATATAAAAACAATGACAACCAGTTGCAACATTAGATATTTGGCTGATATAATATAAATTACATTGACATGTAACCCTAGAGGATGCTAACACAGATCCATCAACTCCATAACATGATGGTGAACACCTAGTTATGTTATTAATATTTCAAGGACTCTCTTGGTACTTTGGAATTATATCATGCAATACTGTAAAAGATAAAGATCAATAGTCATCCTCAAAACTGTTACATCTGTCTTAATACGACTTCTAATAGATGTAAAATCATATTTGAAACTCCAACCCATAAGGCTAGTGATTATTTACTACCATCTTATCAATAATATCATATATTTGATAAGAACATAACCATGTATTAGATATACCTCCAAAAAATTTGTCATTTCTCCTAACATATTATTCATATTAGTAACATTAATCAATGTTGGAACAATTGATGAAAAATATATTGATACCGAAAAATAATATATAGTTACATAGACATTCACCACACTCCTACCATCAGAAAATGATGAAGCTACTATAGTATAAGAGTTTAATTCTCAGTCATTGGTAAAATAAGTTGATCAAAATAATAAAAATGTTCAGTTATTTAATATAAGAATAACAATATACCATAGTCACCATTTTGAAGCTACAATGCCTCATTAAGACAACTGTATTTGTTGAGTATAGATTCATTGAAACCCAAAGGAATAATCCAGCCACCAAGTCAACTTATTATTTTACCAATCAACGCAATTTACTACATTATATATTTATTATCAGGATTTACCACCAATATATTGATATTTTCATTCATTTCAATAATGTTAACTAAGGATTACTTAGGTAGTTCTATCCCATTATGTACTATATTCTCTTAATATCCAGATAGATTTACTTGAAGGTAGTTAAAAATTGGTATAACTAGAGAGGAAAACAGATCATAATTGGGATGATTTGAACCCTCCTCTTCCAAACATTTTGAATCCAAATTTCACAATTTTTTATGTATTGAAAGATACAGAGTTGTATGTCACCAATGTTTCTTCCCCATTTCTCCTAATTTAACGATACTTAGAACAAAATGAGGTATACAAGATTATAATCTTCTTGAATTCTTTAGTATATTTATCTAGAAACCATTAACTAGTAATTATATGTTTGTATTATTGTTTTGTTTTCTTAATTTATGATTTAATTTGGATATTTTTAATGACAATTGGCTGTTCAGGTAAAAAAATTGTTTCTCTATGGGTTTAAAAAATAATAATTTTTTCCAATTCATTGGATCATTCATGATATTTTCAATGACCTGAAAAACATAATAAAAAAATTCCACTGAATTTTTAAATAGAATAAATCCTTGATACAGAAGGAGATATTTTAAAATTAAATATAAAATTAAATTAATTATGATCATAAAAATAATTACTTTGTCTTAGGATACTTCTCCAATATAGATGTTGATAATTCCAAAAATCCTTATTCAGATTATATTAATTGAGATTGGAGGATTCATGTGTAGAGTCCTTATTGAGGTGACCGACACATTTCCCATTATTCTATAAATGATTCTTTTTTATTTATTATTTCTTGAATATTGAATTATTTTTATAGACTTTTTCAGGATTATCAATTTTAATTCATTCCTTCTTGATTTAACAACTCGAGTGCTACTCATTCATGTGATTAATAGAAGAAGAAAATTGTCAAGAGAATTAAATTGTGTATAAAAATTATCCAATCAAGATAAACCCTAAAAAATTTACAAAAAAATCTATTTATATTTCTAGTGTTTATGTAATGTTTCTCTAAAATTAGATAACTATTATTAAACAATATAAGAATTCATAACAAAACCCGTACAAAATAATAACAATAATATATATATTTTATTGTGTGCACTAACTCATGAAAATGATAAATATTATTTACAATCGTGATATTAAATATTCATCCCTAGACTCTATCTTGGTCCACTCTAACTCCTGGGTATTTATTGAATACTGGAATAAATATTTTCTAAAGTCTTTATCCATTAATAAATATTTGTGATCAATAATAGATAAATAAATTTATTCACAGTTTTTCATAAAAACATTTATTCAATTTATTAAATTCAAATAAAATTTAATTAAGATCAATATTATAACATAGTGTGTGACCCTTTATAAATATTCCTCATAAGAATTAAGTGATATTTTAGGATGTCTAAGGTTACTTTCTTATAGTATGGTAGGGAATACATGAGAAAGATAATAATTTTCTAATGTCGAGATTAATATATGAACAATAGCTATGTAATATATTACATTTATAAAAAAATCTCATTATTTGGGTTTCACATATGTTTAATTAACCTATTTTATTTATACATTCTTCTTTGAATGTCTTAAATAAACACATCATTACATCATTTTCATAGAATTTAATCTGTTAGATAAATTGCAATAAATAGTCTATGATATTTATTTCCATAAATATAGAAGTGAAAAAAACATCCATAATTGATTCATTAATACAATTTTACTCATGAAACAAACAGGGTATCCAACTTCTCAGTGACATTTATCATTATGGTTTTCACAATATATCTAAGAGAATGGGCTGTATCATGAATTAGTATTAATAAAAAAGTCTAATGAAAATTTACATTGTATTGTAAACATATTCAAGGATAATGGAATTATCGATTCAGTGGAAGTCATAGGGTTGAAATTAATATCTTCCAACCACACTAAATGTGTAGGTATCATCTATCATAATACATATAATAACATAGATGACTTAACCAATAACCGACACGTATATAATCATTTCAATCCATATTTAATCATCATTTTTATTAGGAAAAATTTTATAGAAATAAGAATTTAATTTGTCACATGAAACAATGACCTATTATATTTTTCTATAATTAATATATTCATTATCATGTCAATGTTTGTACCTTGACTTAGGATGAGCATCCTCTTGGATTATTCACAATGGATCTTCATCCCAATAATTTATTCTACATATTTCAAGTCCTTCATGGATTTGAATTTACTCAACTAGGACGTGACTATCTATAATAGTGGTATCATTTTTCCAATATTTAATATTTCATAGACATATATTGTTATTATAATGACCACACATGCAATAAATTATTTATAGACACACTTATGCCCCGAAAATCTGAAGTATGAAACTTATATTTGATATTTTGATGAAACACGACACAAAGAATATATGGTAATACAAAATATAGTTAAATTATAATAAATTTACTATTTAAAATAAATTATTTATATTTAAATTCATGAAACACTAATTTTTCATGTTTTACACACATGAGAGACCTTCATCAATGGCATGGGTTACATGCAAGAACTAGTTTTATCGAACAATAATATATTATTAAAATATATTGAGATATAAAATTTTTATTTAATTAGTAATTAATTACAATAATAAAAACCCTATTAAATTTATTGATTACATAAAAAATCAAATAAATAATTTTTTACAAATTAATTAGAAATACATATAAGAAACTGTTGAATATTAAGTAAATAATTTTTAAGAAAACTGTTTTTATGATCCATAATTTGTTTTACAACAATAGATTAAATTAATTAAAATTATTGGGTGATATTAATTTAATATATATATATATATATTATATTTAATATTTTATTTTATATTCATTAATTAGGTTTGATATACATAAGATAAGAACAAACTCTTTATTGCATATAAAAATCATTATTTTTATGAAGAAAATTTCATCACCTTTTAAGGGAGAACCCTTTTTAAATATGAAAAATGAAAAATTTATTTTTTTAATATGTCAAAATAAACTACTTATTTAATAGATAAACATAATAATTATGTTATTGTGAATATGTGATATATTTTCAAAAAATTTCATTCTATTAATGAATTGGAAAAATTACTAAACTTTTGTTCAAAATTGTTTTATCATCTAATTAATGTATGATGTTAAATTAAACATTTAATTTATTTTAATGTATAAAAAAAATTAATTTTCATAAATAAATAAATTTTAGGTCTTTGGAATCAACATAACATTTAAATTTATTAAAAAATCATAGAAAATTTCAGTCATTTTTACTTTAAACCCCTGTATGTCATCCTGTATGTGAGATGATTTTTAAATTAATTCATAACATATATCTGATCTGAAATTGGAATAATGGATTAAATATTTGAAATCATAATAATTTATAATTTTTTATAATCCAAACTTTTTCTTAGAAAATGATTAGTGATACAAATTAAAAATAATATCAATAGTTTATGACAAATGAATCTTAATAAAGGATTAAACAATTATCATAGGGGCACATATGACCTAGCCACATATCCGACACATATTTTATGGCCAATAGTATTTCATTAACATTATATTATTGATTTTTATTTGATTTTAAAACTTTTTTATGTAAATATTTGTGTAAAACTAACTTCTTTTCAAAAATACCAAGTGAGTCTTTTTCTCCCTTACAAAAGGCCACCACATATCCAACTATGTCACACAACTAAAACAACATTGGATAGAATGATATCATCCAATATAGATTTCCAAAATAACTCACATATAACATTAATAATCCCTTTTGGGATGAAAGATTTCCAAGTAAGACGTTTAGTGAAACCCAAATGAAGTTGCCCAATTATGAGGTAATGTCTTCTCTCAAGCTCTCTAGTTTCATTTCTAGTGTCCAGTGACTAAAAGATAATTATTCCAGGATTATATAATAAAAAAAATTCATAAATATACTATTATTTTTTTATTTAATGTTTTATAACTACACATATAGACACCATCATCTAATTGGTAATGAACATATAGTTTCTGTGTATGACAAACTATTTCCTCATGAAATGATTATTGCTCATTTTTTCTTGAATACCTATCAAGGTAGACATTATTATGGGAACTATATTTTTATATGATATATTTTCTATTTTTTATTTCATTATATTTATTTAATCATTTTACAACACATACCTCTAATAATTTTCATTTTTTATAAATAAGATTACTTTATTTGAGAAAGTGTGGACTAATGCCCCCATATAACATTGTGATTCATTAACAAAATACATGGAATGTTTAAGAGTTTATTATAAAAAGACATATGATAAATAAAACCATATATTATATATTTATGAATTAATATCCTTCAGTTTTAAATAATATATATATATATATCATTTCCTTTGTTACCCTTTCATACACTAAAAAAGTGATAACATCATTCGTGGATGTCTAGACTACCACATCCTCGATACGATGTGATTTCTTTTACATAATAATAATTATATATATAAGTATATATGAATAAATAATATATTAATTATTTTATAGTTAGGATTTTTTAAATTTATAATTCTACTTAGCCTCATTCCATTACATCCAGTAAACATTGAGAACGTTAATTATTTATACGTATGACCTACACTCTCCATGATTGTAACATTGATTTAATTTTCATAACCATATTTAATGAATGATTTTGATAGTATAATTACAAAATAAATAGGATAATTATTTAATGATAATTATTTTTAGATTTTATATAATGAACCATTTGACCATAGTTGACCTACTAATCTTTTTTGACACATATATTGAATTTTTCCAAAAGACTCAATGTAAATATAATTATTTAATTCGATTAAAAATACATATTTTAAAGTGAAATAAATGTAATGATAAAAATTTAATAGGATATCATGAATTTATATAATTAACATATGTTTATTATAAATGAAATTAATTTATGCTCACCTGAAAGGATACACAAAGAAGGCGATTCTCATCACCGTTTTTACATCAGTGAGAAAAATGTCATGTTCACCATTTAATTCTTTTCTGAGGTGTATATAATTCTAATTTTGATTTATTATATCATGAATTATTTTATCTTCATGTTGTTTAAATAATTCATTTAATATTATTCATTCATTAGGCTTTTGATTTAAAATGTTTTATTTTGGCATGGGACACTTTATAATGTTTAATGATATTTTTTCTCAAGAGTACAATGAATGATCCATAAATAGAATTTCGATTCGAGGAAATTATATAACCATTTTTTAATAAGACCATTAACAATTATCATGTTATTCATGACTATTTTAATGTATTAGTATCCTTTTTTCTTTTTTCAATGCTCAAAATTTTTTAAATAAAACCTATCAATAATTCTCCCTTTATTTGGAGATCCCATTTGCATCTAAAATACATATTTTATTAAAATGTTTGCAATAATCCATTTAAATATTTTTTTATGGCTAATTTACCCTTTTTTTACCAATGTATTCAAAAGTGTATTCTTGCCGCTTTCTGTAGAAGTTATTTTCAATCCTTTTTTATTGAAAAGGGGATGATATGTTACATTGTATAGAAATTATAAAATTTATCACCATAATTTATATGAATTTTTGTTTTCTTTATTAAAATGATTCTTTTTAAATAGAATATTTTCAAAATTTATATTCAATGAAATTGGTTTAAAAACATGTTTTCCAAATAAAAGTATATTTTCTAAAAAAATTGTTTTATGATATAAATTTTTTAATTATTACATTATTGAAAAACAAAAAAATATTCTTTTAATCCACATGGTATATATTGTATTGATACCATATTTATTTTTCATTCAGGTGTTTTATGATTTATTTTTTCAAGGATATTATTTACATTTACTTCCTTCAATAATTTGTTATTATCCTTAAAAAAATTAATGTCATATGGTCCTTGAACATTGAATAACCACAAATTTGTACAATTAATTTATCATGGAGATTACTATTTCATAAATTGTATACCATTATACATATATTTTATATATTAGATGCTATTTGATTTTTTATAAATATTTACAATTATAAATTTTTATTCAATATGGATATTTGATATGGAATATTATTTATTTCTATTATTTTTTGTGAGTGTTGATTTGAATAGGGAATAATAGGATACTCTATGACTTTGTATAGATCACTGATGTATATATAGGATTTCATGATACATATAAGTTGTGAATATAATATTTGTTTCTATTCATGGTTTTAAACCATCTTGTGAATTGTATTTATGATATAGGATTTCACGTGCCTTAGACATGACATCCACTCATAAATAATTTCCATCATATTAGTTTCAGTAATTATTCATCGATGAGATTTTGTGTCTCAATATTAATGGATACATTTAATTTTAAATTCATTGATCAAATGTCATGTGATTCAGTTTTTTACATTTTCATATTTATTTTACATTCTAATGTTATTTTAATGGAATGGTTTTTTAGGTTATTTCAATTCTATATTTTTTTAAACGTCCATTTTTTTTTATTGATTATATAGAATGTGTGTTCAGTTATTTACCTTTCAACATTGATTAATCTCATTGATTCATTTTTTCATCTGCTATATTTTCCACTTACTATTCATTTCAGCCCACCCTTATTATTTTTCATTCCCATGAATTGATGAATTTGTGTATGAGTGATATTCATTGATATCATATATGGAATAAAGTTATTCTCGAAGTAAATTATAGAGAAATAAGGAAAGAAATTATATTGTAATTAGTTAATTATTTTATAATAAGAGTATGATGTACGTATCTGGTTTACCAATACTATTAAACTCTATGACCATAGATATTTGATTCCTTGTAATATTACTTAGATAATTAGAATTGGACAATGGATTAAGGACTAATGGTGTTGGGTTTCTATATTTGGTATCATAGGAAGTTTGGTAGGAACCTAGGGAACAAGAATTAAGAAAACATATGTTAGAAAACAAAATCCTAAAGTATAATTTGATGATATGTATAGAATAACATGATAATATTTTATTATGGTAAATATTGTGTGGATATTTATAGAACTACATCCCTATCGAGATAATACAGGAAGTTGTGGTTTTCACATTGAATTAACTAGGTGTAATATATCTAACATGGTTTTCTGATCTAGTTTCATGGTAACCTAGTACATGACAACATGCAATACTATGCACCTGGTTTTACATTTTGGGGGATATAGATGGGATAATTGACTTTTTTGTTAAAAACCATTATATATAATTTGAATAGATAATGAAAATGTATAACCTAGGTTAATCCTAATATATTGACTATTGAAGATGTGTTTTCATGATTTAGAGATCCAATAAATGATATTATGGATAAACTATAGTCCAATGAAGGACATATGCATAGATAAATGGATAATGTATTCATGTAGTAGGGTTTTATTGATATCATTAGTTAAAATTCTATTAATTATATTTTTTTTCATGGATGTATATTATATTTATTTTGGAAATTATTTTAATATGGTTTTCAAAAAATGATAGCTAAAAAGTCAAGTGACAACCAATCATATCCAGCATGACTGTGGTCTTAAACCCTTGACAGAACAATAATACTATTTTCTCACTAACCGCAGACCTACACAGTGTCTTGGTTACTTTTTCATTATTTTTAGTTTTAAAAAGTTATGAAAAAATGATAATAATGAACCATTAGAATCAATTTTAAGGATTAATGATTAATATATTAACTTATTTGTTTCAGAAGATAGTTAATAAAAAATAGTTAGACTTTTATGTCTTTTTGGGCCTTAAGTTCTTTTAGAAATGTATGTTTTTTCTTCATGCAACAGTATTAATTATTGAATTTATTGGATAATATATAGAAACATAACAAAATGTTTTAATTGTGTTTATAGAAATATATATCAACTAGTTATACATAGCTAGCAAAATAATTACCAAACATTAGGATAATGACATAAAAATAAAATCTAATCTTTATTACTTAATTTTTGTTGAACCTATAGTCTTCTAAATAATCAAACATTTATAATTTTGAGTCCATCCAATATCCTTCAATAATTTACTTGTTTGGATTGATGAAATCATTCAATCCATGTGAACATTTATGCATTTCCTCTATGTACATATCTAAAAATATCACTAATGTTCCACTGCGAAGAATCCTAGTTACCTTGTAGTCCATGTGACCATTATATTTTCCATTCTCCACATTAAGGATGATGAATTATACACCCATCATAAAATTTTATATTTCAAAAATATTTTGTATAATAATATATTTCACCACGATCTAGTTTAAATTGTGAGGACACAATTTAAATAAGGTGTGCAGAATCTGACACCCCGAAAATACAATGTAATAATGTTGTATTCGTTAACGTGTATGAAATGAGACATGAAATACATAAGGTAATATAATATATGGACACTTTATAATAAATTTAATTTTTAAAATATTATCTATATATTTCTATTCATGAAAAATTGAGTTAGTGTTCATTACACAGAAGTGCGAAATTTCTCGGGGGCATGCATTACATGCAATACAAATTTTTATTGAACAATAATATATAATTTAAATAAAACAAGACATAAACTAGCCATTAAATTAGTAGTTATTAATACAAATAAAAAACATATTAATGTTGTTGTTTATAAAAATAAATAATAAATTAATTAGAAAATTTTTAATTATAAATGAATATAATAAGTAATTAAATATAATGGGAATATCTTATAGAACACTACTTTTTGATGAAAATGTTATCATAAGCTGATAGATCAATTAAATTAAATTATTGAGTCATATTAATGTAACATATATACTATATAATCAATAAAATATTTTTTATACTCAAAATTGATTTAATATACATAAGATAAGAATAAACTCTATTTTACACTGAAAAACCTATATTTTTATAAAGGCTATTTTACACCCTTTTAATGGAGAAAACATTTTAAATATAACATTAGACACATAGTTGATTTAATATGTATAAATAAAAATATTATTTTAATATAAAACACATGAAATAGGTTAGGGTGAATTTTTCATATTTTTCTGAAACATTTCATTATTTATTGTATAGTTTAAAATAGTAAATTTAATTAAATACCCCTTTTTATTCTTATTTATTTATAATGTTTAATTAAAAATTAATTTTAATTTAATGTTTATTTAGATAAAATTATTATAAATTAATATAATTTATTTCATTGGATTCAATTTCACATTGAAATTTATTATAAAAAAATTTAAAAATTTCCAGTGTTCTTACTTCAAACCCCTGCACTATCATCCCGAATGTGGGATGAATTTAAAATTAATTTCTAACACATATATGATTGGAGTTTGAAAAAATGGACTCTATATTTTTAATCAGTATAATTTATATTTTCATATAAAAATAACATTTTTTACAAAAATTATTTAAAAGTGATTAAAATTAATTACAATTATTAATGAAAAAATTAAACTTAATAAAATATAAAACCATTAAAATATGGGCCCAAATTACCTAGAAATTATTACAATAAACAATTGGATTTCAATAATTCTTTTATTAACCATCCATTAATTTTTTTATTTTTTGAATACATTTTCATGGTAAAATGTGGGTTCACCAAACTTCTTTTCAAAAATACCAAGTGAGTCCTTTCATCCATTAGAAAAGTCCCCAATTCTTCTAATTCATGACACATATAAAACCAATCATATTCAAAAAATATATAACCATATATCATCCCCAAATACATCCCCCTACATTGAAGCCTACCTTTTTGTCGATTGTCTTCTGAGGAACCATTTTGGTAAAAACCAAAAGAAGTTACTCGATTAAGAGGTAACATCATCTATCAAGCTCTCAAGACTCATTTAAATTATCCACACCTTAATTTTTTAGCATTAATATATAAAAACAATTATCCCAAATATAATATTATGTTTTTTTTGGTTTCAACCTATACTTATACACTCCTCCATCTAATGGGTAACAAACATAATGTTTTGTGCACGATGAACTACTGCATCAAAAAACGATGATTGTTCATTTTTATTTTTCCAACAATCATTATAGAGATTATGATATAAAATATTTTTATGTGTGATATATATGTTATTTATTATTTATTTATGCTTATTTAATCCTGTTATGATAGAAAACATTAATACATTCTATTTTATGTTAATACGATAAAATCATTTGAGGAATTGTGAACGACTGCATGCTCAAAGTGACATGACTCACTTATATAATAAATGTAATGTATAAAAGAATATTATATTGAAAAAATGTTATAAAAAATAAATATTTAGTATATTAATGACATAATTAACTTTTTTCAATTATTATATATAAATATGTATATATCTCAATTTAATTGTTACCTTTTCAAACACTTTAAAAGTGATAACATCATTTATAGACGTTCAGGATACGACATCATCAACATGATGTGGTTCCTTTTAATTCAAAAGAAATATATATATATATATATATATGTATATATATGTTTAAATATTATGTTATGTATGATATAATAATCATTATAGAATAATATAATGATATTTACCTTCTTTCAATAATGATCATTCTAGACTTCCATATCCTCAACATGATGTGATTCCTTTAACATTACAGGAATTAAATATATAGGTATAATTGTTTAAATATTCTGGTATATATGATATAATGCTCATTATATAATGATATAATGATACTTACCTTATTTCCATAACGATCAATGCAAAATGAGAACGTTACTCATTCGAGTGTACGACAAAAATTCTCCATGATCATAACATTGATTCATTTTTCCTAATAATAACATATTATTTATTTTAAAATTATAATTAATGTAAAAATTTTATAATTATTTTATGATTTTTATTCTGGATATGTTATATATGGACCCCTATGACCGTTTTTGACCTTCAAAATTCATTTTTGGCACATAAATTGAATTTGGTAAAAACACCCAACGTGAATATAATTTTCTAAGTAGTTTTATAAAACATAGTAAAAAGGGAAATAAATAATAATGAACATTAAATTTTTATCTCAAGAATTTTTAAAATTGAAATATGTTTATTAGAAATGATATTACGGGACATTTATTGGAACATTAATTAATGATAAGGGTTTTTCATCTCCATTTTTTTGCCCGTGAATTAAATTTCATGTTGACCATTTACTCGTTTTGTGGGGTATCTATTACCCATTATGATATTTTGTATACTGATTTATTTTATATTTATTTTATTTATAACATTTGTTAAATATTATTACATCAAGTGTCTTATGATTTAAAAGGATTCAAAGTGGTATGGGGCACTTTGTGATGTATTAAAAATATTTTCCTCAAGGATAGTAGTAATGATATTACAATGAAATTTAAATTATATGAAATTATCTAACTATTTATCAATAATCACTTACATTATTCTATGGTTATTCATGACAATTTTCAATTAATAGTTCCAATTTACCCTCTTTGATAATCAAAATTATTTAGATTAATTTTATGAAAACCCAACATTATTTCTCTCATTAGTCGGAGAACATGTTTTATTCTAAAAATCATGTTTTATTGAAATTATTTAGAAAATAAATTATTACTATTTTTTGTCTTTTAAAAATTTCCTCAATGGAATATTCTTATGAATTTCCAAACAAGGAATTTATTGATCCTTTTTATTATGAAAAATAAATTTTCTTTTTCCTCGTATAGAAAGTGATGATTTACCCACCATAATTTTATTTAATTATATATTGCATGTTTAAATGGATAATTTTTAATGAACAAATTTTCAAAATATATTTTCAATGAATAGGTTTTTCAAAAAAAAATGATATTTTCCTTTAGAATGTTTTAAATGTTATTTTTATAATATTTACATTCATTAACAATAAAAACCATTTATTTTACTACACTTTGGAAATTTTTTATTATTACCATCCATATTTTTACACATGATGGTTTATGATTTATATGGTCAAGGATAATATTCCAATTCAATTACTCTAATGATTTTTTATTCTCATTGAAACATTAAATCTCATATGATCACTGAACATTGAATGTACACACAATTATCAACCTCACTTATAATAGATATTACTATTTCATAAACTGTATACAATTTTATATACAATGTATTATTTGACATTTATATGATTATTTGGGTAAATATTGATAATTTTATATTAATTATTCAATATGGATATTTGACAAGGCATATTATTTATTTAGATTATTTTGAATAAGTATTTATTTTGACATGAAATGATGGGAGGATCCAGATCATTATATATCTCATTGATCCATCGATAAGTCATTACGAGAAAAATATATTGTAAAAATTAAAAGTGTTTTTATCTATGGTTTTAAATCATCTTGTGAATGGTCCTGATGGTATTTATTTTCATCTGCCCTAGAGATGTCATCCATTTTGAAATCATTTATTTCATATTTGATACAGTTATTATTCATCCATGTGATTTTTCAACCACATTTCGTGGGATACATTTCTTTTTCAATTCATTTATTAAATATAACGTGTTTTATTTTCATAATATATCCTATTTATTTTTCTTCATCATGTTATTTGAATGGAATTGGTTTTCAATTATTACATTCCCATAATATTTACACTCTATTATTCATTTTATTGATTACATAGAATGTAGGTTTTGTTATTTTCATTTATATATTGATTGTCTTCATTAATTTAATATTACATATTTTATATTTTTCGTTTACTGATAATTTGAGCTCACCCTTGAAATATTTATTTCTATAGGAATCCATGATGTATACTATCAATGATGTGCATAGTTATAGTTTTTCAAATAAATTTCTTATAGAAGTAATTTATTTATAAAGATGAAAAATATATGATAAAATTAGTGAATTATTTATTAATAAAAATTCACGTGTGTGTATCTGGATTACCATGATTACTAAACAACCAGTAATTTATGATTTGATTCCATGTAATCATGAAAATTTAATTAGTATCATACATAAACTCGGATCCCTATGGGGTTGGGAATCTATAGACACACATATAACATTCATTTTTCTGAATAAAATTCCATTATGGCTTCATCATATTGAGTGATTCAACAATTTGATGCATTCATCAATATATAAATTTATTTTTCCATTTATCATATCTCATTGGAATCCATTTGAGTCACTACACCATAAGATTGTGCCATTTAGACATATTCACAGATGATCTATTTTGAAATACATTTTCAAAATATCATTGTCATGGAAGGTAGTAATAAAAAGTATAATTCTAATGTATTTAATTATCTAAACTATTGAGAAAGATTCATTTTATTCAATGCATTAATTGTGTTAAATCCTTTTACAACAAGTCATTCTTTATAGGTACCTACTTATCCATCCATGTCAATTTTCATCCTCAATACTCATTTGAAACTAAAAATTTGTATATCCTCTAAATGACATACAAAATCATAAATTTGGTTTTGATACAGGTATTCTATTACATAATTCATGCTTTCAATCTACATGGAAACATCTATTCCACATACCCATTCCTTATATGTTATAGGATAATTATAATAAAAAAATAATTATTCACCACCTTTGATGACTGTAAAACCATCCCATTTTGTTCATATAACCTTTGTTACACTCCAATTCAATATTTTTTTATATCACGACCCATCCTAGTCGTGATCATTCAACGACTCCCCATGCTCACCTCTAATAGAACAGAGGCAGGTGACTAGAATTTAGTGTCCATATCACTAACATGGGAGTCATTTCCTATGTACATGTTTGCACACACCCATCTCTAATCCCAGAAAATGATGAATTGTAATAACCATTATGTTAACAATCTATGCATAACAATATATCCCAAAAAATAGTGTATGACATGAAATTAATGTAATGTAAAATGAGTCCAAATAAAATTATACCAAAAGATGTTTGTAACCACAAGTCCAACCAGTATGAAAAAGGTAATAGGAAACATTTATATAGTCGTAGGAACACACATCAACCTACCTGATCTAACAATGCACCACCCGGTCCTGGTCTACAAATGACTCCATTAAAAGGTCCCTTTCTACAAAAGACATGACACATGGAGGAAATTCCTATGCATGTCGGAGTATAGAAATACTCATTATAACACCCCAAAAACTCAAATCAATACATAAAAGGAAAGTATAGTCATCTTTCCACAAGTATATGAATATACGAAATATATGAATATTCACATATACTCATTCCAAGGCATGTATTCTAGTGGTATGTCACGACTACTGCATACCCACCCAAGGGATAAATATCAAATATTTAGGGAAGCACTCATCTGGGTCAACACACTCTGGAATACAATAGTAATGAAGATGTCTATCTGAAAAGTACACTTTATCGAGAACCATCACGAGAGAGATAAACTAATACATATGAAGAGATATATGATAGAAAAATGAGGACCATGACCAGGTCATTGGTGTGATACAAATATGATAATATGGATTAACATGGTATATAGAGGATCGATGCCCTATAATGTTGGTCATGTCAATACCAATGATTCTACCTTGTGCATGATGAATTAATAGAGGATCCTACTCTGAGCCTCTCAGAGAATTCCAAAACTCTCGAAATAATGTCTTGTTGAAGGGATCATACTCCAAGGTACATAAAATTATTTTTACATTCATTTAGGTGAATGAAAAATGTAACTAACCCTAATGGATCACAATTATGGTATGGTGTACAAGAGAATCAAGACATGTCAAAAAGGGTACATGATGTGTAGTAGGGATACACATCATTTCCAGGGACCCTAGGTATTTCCCTTGTACTTTAGACTATGTCTATAAAATATGTCATGTACAAGATGGGTAAAAAATATGTAAATGGGGTCACATATTGTGTCCTTCCATCTAGGGTCCACCGATGTGCTCTAGCCAACTACTAGTACACTTTGTCCGACAATGTAACTTTGCATGTACAAGTATATAGGGAACCACATGATTCCGTTTTAGGCCATTAATGTTTAGTATTACACACCATAAAGAAAATCCATATACGTCACCCTAGGTCAGTGTATCTCTATAGATACATGCTGAATATATTGGGAAGTAATAAATTCTATTTTATAGGGGTCACATGTTGTGTGACCGGGGTCACATGCCTTGTGACATTTAACTATCTCCCAAAACCGGTGATGCCACTCATTGGGGGGGTGGCAATCCACGTAATAACATATTAAACATTATGTTCATTGAGATTTTCGGGAAAGAATGGTTTTTCCTCCACACGCCTCGATTGGTCTGTATGTTTCTTCTTTAGTGATATTTTTTCTTCACAACTTCAAATCTAGGATCATTTCACCAATCTAACATAGAATCGAAGTGTTTTAGGCATTAAATTGGATCCAAGAAGCATTATAATCTATTTATACATAATCTTCTTATAATATAGTTTCTTCTAAAGCATTATGATTCACCTAACACTACAACCATTTCACCTCTGTTAGTTCATACTAATATTGGATATTCAATTTCAAGTCATTTTACCAATAAAAGAATGTGTAATGATCGATTGTTCATCGTCATGTCCAGGTACAATGAATAAAAAAAGAAATATTTTGGTAGATAAGCACAATGAATGATTCCACAGAATGGTCCTTAATTTTTGTTCGTTCCTTCCCCAATTCATTCATATAAGAATCATCAAAACTCAAAACAATAATCAAAACACTAAAATCCCAAAATTAAATCCCATATCACCAAGCTTGACAAATCTGCATATCAACTTTTTCTTTGGATGGTATCTGTTCATTGTTGAATATATGAATGGGAAATGGAAAACAAAATAATACATCTTACATAGGAATTGGATCCTCATTGTCAAAGATCGATTACCACTGATGAGATCTATCAGGAACGATGTTCATCGATCTTCGATCCCCAGTTCCATTATCAACCTCTGAGGCAAATTTATGGGATTTTTCTCTAGAGTCTATAGTAAATTCTAGGGTTATGAGCCTAACACATGATCAATTATGAATGAATTATTTAAAATAAAATCATCACTGCATCACATCATTGAAAAAAATAGGAAATGAAATTAATATTTAAATTTATTTTATTCATTAAAATTACCCACTCCAATTTGTCATAGTTTACCCACAACAGGAAATTTTAGGACGCGCCAAATGTAAAGATGCTGCTCAAAACACAATGATGCCCTAAATGTTTTTATCTGGGTAGGAATTTAGATGTTATTTTTATTTTTGAGGAAAACTATTAGTGCATGAACATTAATATTTTAATATATTTTAATCATTTATTCTGTGCACACTAGACCTCAGAATCATATTTCATCTCAGCGGTTGGTCATGAATATAATCCATACAATATTTAAAAATAATACATAGAAAACTATGGGAAATTACATTCTCACTATGTTAGGGATTTAAATCCTTAAAAGCATGACACAAAGGACACTCCAAAATATGTGGGTATGGTGCACAAATCGTGGCCTCCCACTCCCATGTGACCTCCTAGAGATTTTCATGTAGCCACAAAACCCACACAAAATGGATCACTCGCCCATGAAAGATCTTCTCCTGTTGATCCTTGATATCCACTCGGTACTCATCAAAATTTTCTACAGCCACAATGTCCTACTCACCCAATTTGATGACATGTGATGAGTCATTCGTGAGCCTCCTCTGTTGAGGCATGTAGAATAAAATTTGAACTCGGTCCAGCTGTAAGTGTGGACCAAAGAAGTATTCCACCATTCCAAATATATTATGTATCTAAAAAGGGTGGATATTCTCCAAATATAACTTGTCACCATGACCAAATATATGTAACATACATCAATTTGAAATCCTTATAAACATGTTCATTCCTTCATGAAACTACAACATCCTCTATCACTAGAAATTATAAGTCTCTTGACAGCTTTGTGATGTCTTCATCCTCTTCTGGATAATCTGCACCATCATCTTAATAGCTCATACCATCTCTGGGTCCATGAGTACTAACTCCCCGGGGCTAGTATAGCAATGTTTTGACCAATAGGGTCTCCCATACAAATCCTCTAATGGTGCAATACCAATGGTTGAAATGTAGATTTTTTTTATTCGAACTCCACCACTGGTAGGTTAACCTCCAAAATACACTTGAAGTCTATACTATTTGATCACATCATATCGTCCAGAACCTACATGGTTTACTCTATAAGGTCATTTTTCTAATGGTGAAATGATGTTATCAAGCGTAACAGGGTCTGAAATGCCTCTAGTAATCCCTTCCACCACCAAGATGTAAAACGAGCATCTCAACCTAAAAATATCAACAAAAAGTCTCTATGTAGTATCAAATTATCATTAATGTAGAACCTTCCCAATCTACCGACTTAACTCTCCTATTGGATAACTAGTAAGTTGGAAAACTTGGTGAGTTAGTAAATGATCACCCAGATGTCATCATTTCTCGTGGACGTATGTAGTTTACCCGTCATAAATTACATCGATATCCAATCCAATATATATTATGGAAACTCATGGGGTTGAGCTAAACATACTGCAACATGTTTCCCTACCATGAATTTCTTTCAAGTATGGCATTGAGAAATAGACTATGCATCTTTTTTTCTAGGCTTGGCAACCAAAAATGATATTGGAGGTCCTGTTAAATATAGGAAACACCTATATGTATAACGAAATGTGAAATTTGAGACTCAATAAAAACCTCCCCTTGCAACATCACTGGTACTACATTGGGTTATATGAAATTAATGATATGCACCCCACCATTTTAATATCCATGAAGAGCATTCCTGGTGTACATATGAGCATGTAGGGTCTCATTGGTGGAATCCAAAAGATGTTTCTCCCTATGTCTAAGTAAGTGTGGATGAGTAACAACAATAGAGTGGATGTAAAATTCTACATATCCATCAAAAGAATATAATTGTAGTGAGGCTAACATCTCTAAGGCCCCATTCAGAAACTGCAGAATTCATCTTTTACTAAGAGCATCTGCCACTACATTCCACGTCACAAATTTATAGTTAACATAAAATTCCTATTCATGGATAAACTGTATACATTTCCTATATCTCATTATTATATCCATATGATTTAATATATAATTGAGACTATTATAATAATAGTATATGATAATTAACATTACCATCATGTATTGTCTCCAAATCACCAAGGCGTTGACTACTGCCAGTAACTCAAGATCATGGGTCTCATAGTTTATATCAAGTGGTATAATATTTTATGAACCATAAGAAATTACTAATTGGTCCCACATCAAGAAACAACCAAAACCATATCTTGATGCATCATAGAACACTATGTACTTGACCCCCTCCTCATAAAATCTCAAGATTGAAGCACTCAACAAACAATATCTCAAATACAATAATTATGATGGAACCTCTCAGTTCACATGTATGGATTTACCTTTTGAGTCAATGTTTCTATAATTGATGATATCTAGTATAAATTAGGTATTAATTTCCTATAATATCATACCAACTTGAGGAATCCCAGCACCTCCATCACATTCATAGGTGTATCCCATGATAACAGAGCCTTAACCATAGATTAGTCCACTGCCACTCCACATGTCGAGGTAACATGTCCTAGCATGTTGACAACATGAATCTTGAACTAGAAATTCAAGAGATTCATATAATAATAACACTATCAGAGTAAACCACGATCCATTATTAAGACACTCACATGCTCTTCATCAGGCACTGAGTACAAAACGATATTGTCAATGAAGACTACCATTATCCATTCTAATATGGCTGAAAGATATTTTTCATGAGTCCCATAAAAACTATTAGGGCGTTTTTCACTCTATAGGGAATCACCATGTATTCATAGAGACAATAATGTCATTTTAAATATGTATTTGGTATATCCTCACCCCATACTAACAACTTATGATAGCCTGATCTGATGTCAACCTTCAAGAACCATCGTTCCCCTACTAACTGATAAAAGAGGTCATCGATCCATGGTAGTGGATACTTGTTCCTCATGGTCACTTGGCTCAAGCACTAATAGTCGACACAAAACCTCAAAATCTTATTTACCTTTTTGGAAATCAAAACTAAGGTCTCCTAGGGTGAAACTCATGGTGTCACAAATATTATTCTCTATAATTCCTCCAACTGCACACATTGCTCATAATGATTTTAATGAGCCATCTGATATAATAATAGATATATCAGTGTCATTATGGGTGGTAAATCAATGGAAATTTATATATAATTATTTGGAGGAAATCCAAGATATTTTTTAGGAAACACATCCTCTTACTTCACCACCACTATAGGGAACTAGAAGCTCATAACATATACTGAACTAAGGTCCAGTCTATCCAACTGATGAGTAATCAACAGAACCCCTCCATGCATGAGTCCATACATTCTCCCTTTATTTCTTTTTCACCTATAATGTAAAAACTCATTCCATTTCTAAAGAAACGACACATCCTTCACTTAAAATAGTCAATATCGACATGAAATTCAGTTAAGAAATAGACACAAAGAATGATTTTGTATGGCCTCAAAACTACAACCTACAGGTTCCAAATGAAACACAAATATCCATGTTTCGGGTCACAATTTCAGCATAGATGTGTGATCATGGAGTTTTATCTTGTAGTTGTCTCCATGCATAAGGTTCGAGTCAATAGTTCCACCAGAATATGAAGGTCTTAAAAAAGATATTTCGAAATAAACTAATGACTAGAAATTTTGCCTATCATTAATATAACAAATTTATAAAAGAGAAAAATCATACATTGAATCATTCATGGATCCCTTGGTTTAAATTCCTTGACTCCATGCAGCTCTCCCCTCTACTATCATGTAGCTCCCAGAGCCTAGCATAGACCTACTTATGGTGACGGTGGTAATAAGTTGAAATGTCAACTACCTATTATTAATTATGGATATACATTATCTTATTGATATCTCTGACTCGATGATCCACCCATAGTCTCCTTATCAGCAGCATGGTGGGTCAAAAAATATCATGAAAAATTGCGCCTACGGTGACATGAATAACATAGACACTCCTTATACTGACTAGACCCCCTTTGAGTCTTGAACCATATATCCTCTATTTTGGGTCCTACTATTGACTATAACCTAGATCTAGGTCCTTGGGACTAAAATCCGATCCTACTATGGTGTTCTCTTCTCTTACTCATCCACTACTTCTTATCTCTGGTTGTATCTGCCCATCCAAGAATCATAAAACAACGAATTATTTCTCTAGATCCCCATCATAAGTAAAAATGCATGGAGGGAAAAACATGGATCTAAAGTCAATTTGAATACCTTGATTGATGATCTAGGTCCTAATGTAATAATCTTTAACCATATCTAATGATGTACTTGGAAATTTTGGAGAACCTCGATGAATAACCTGCCACACCCATGCTACCCAACTGGGGCTAAAGAAGTTCATATATATGCACAGCTCTCACTCTAACTTGTGATAAATCCTCTCTAAAGAGATTCTAAAATATTTTCCATGACTGATTCACCTCATCGTGAGTCCATATAGACCAACTCCACCATCGCATATTTAAGAAATGTATAAGGCTTACAGCCAGAACCACCATCTAATCGGCTAGTGTCTGGAATAGGAAGAATTCTATAATCACCACCTAAAAATAGTTATAAGCTACCAGAGGGTCAGCCTCATCTCAAAATGTGAGGGATCTCTGTATTTAAAACACATGGATAACACTCAGATGATGCACCACGTGTGCTAGAATTATAGGTACCACTTGCTACTCAATTGGAAGCGGAATAGCCAGTTCACTATTAAGAGGTAACATTGGGTGAACTTGTCCTAGTTTCGAATCATCATCACAGATGGGTTTATCCCCCTTATCAAGATGATTAATCCTATTAGGTATGCATGATGGATGCATCATGTAAGAAAACAAGATATACCACGACCAATGAGTATATACGGAGAGAGGAATCTAAGATGAGTATGGAAACCAAAACCCATTCTTATATGACGCATGTTTTTGAATATTTAACCCACAACTTGTGTTCTCATGTACGGATTCAAAAGGCATGTTATCAGAGTAAAATTTTGTCAATACGTCAGCTGCCCACTCTATCAATGGATTATTTGGCTTGAAATCAAAAATCCAAAAGCATATCACTATTTCCCGTAAGAAATCTCACAAACTTTTGGTCATAAATTAGAAATGAACACCTCTAATACTACTCCATCACGACCCTTCCAATTAGGGCCCATTACACGAATCCCCTTGTATACATACAATAGGATATGATCTGGTGACTAGAACTAGGTAGGCACATCACTAACATGGGAGGCATTTTAAATGTACATATATGCACTCACTAATAAATTTACCAAACAAAATCTGAAATGTAAAAATCATTATGTAAAAAATTTATGAAAGAATCTATATCCCAACCATTAAAATAAAATCAGATAGTTAATTAAAGTGAAATAGGCTAAATTCTTTCCCACCAAACGAAGTCTGCAACCAATAGTCCGACTTGTAAGAAAAGGTAATTGGAAAAATGTCTATAGACGTATGAACTCACCTCAACCTACATAAACTCACAAACAACAACATGGTCCTCGTTAACCATGGACTCTATTAATAGGTCACACAAAGGACATGACACATGTAAGAAAATCCCATGCAGGGGTGAGTGCCAAAATACTCAATTGAGAATCTTGAAACCACAAAGTAATACAAAAATAGATAATACAGACATCTCTAAAAAAGTATAAGGGTATATCACATATAAGAAAGTCGAGATATACTCAATCTATGACATGTTATGTCGACGTAAGTCAAGAATACCGCACACCCACACTAGGGATCCACCTCAAATATTCCATGAATCACTCATCCTTGAGAACACATGGTTGAGTCTGATAACACTGGTGACCTCTATCTAAGATGTACTATTAATATAAACCATTATAAAAGAGATACATTAAAAGATTTTAAGAGAAATATGATACACAGATGTGGATCACAACCGGCAACACGGGGTGATTCCAACAACTCAATATTGAATAACTTGTTATGTAGAGGATGACACCCAATAATGTTGTTCATGAAAATACTGAAGAATCCACCTAGGGAACAAAGAAAGAATAGAGTATCCTAATTCGGGACTCTATAAGGATTTCAAAACTCTATCTATAAAATCATGTAAATGGTATCACAATCCTATGTGTAGGAAATGATTTATAACTTCCTCTAAAGGAATTATAAGGGGAACAAAACCTAAGGTAACTTATTCATGATATTGAGGAGAAGAGAATAATGAAATTTATAAATTGGTACCCCCATCATATTTTTGTGTCAAATTTTGTGTCCCTTGACCCGAGGAACTTCCTGTGTACAATGTAACATATCTTTAGAACATATCGTGTAGAATATGGGTACACAGTGTGGAGAAGGGGTCACATGGCATGTCCTTCCATTCAGGGTCCTCCCATTGTGCTTTGGTCATGTGCCAGTACATGGTGTCAACCCATGTAACATTTCACATGTACCTGTACATGAAGTATCCAGTGTATCTGGTTTAGGAAATTCCAAATTAGGTAGTACATGCCTTGTGGGAAAACTATGTACTATAACCTGTGTTCATGTATCATCCGAGATATATGTTGAGTCTCTGGGGAGGGCCTACAAAAAGTGTTATAGGGGTCAGAAGCTATTTGAAATTAAATATCTACTAAAACCATAGTCACTACTTAGTGGGGGGGAAATATCATTAATCACAGAATACATATCCTTTTCATTAGGTGTTTTCACAAAGCATGGTTAATCTTCTTCATGCCTTGGAAATTCTCTCGAGTTCTGCTCTAATGGGTTTTTCCTAGAAACTCTGGATCTAGGCTTGTTTAAACACCCATCTATCTAATAGAGGGGTTTTAGTCATTCAATTTTTATAAAAACCTTTTTCTGTCTATTCCTATAAAAACCACTCATATAACAATTTCTTCTGATTCAGTCGGATTCATCCGTCACCATTTCCTTCGCACCTATGTTTTTTCGTCTAAATATTGGATCTTTAGTTTCAGATTGGGGAACCTATATATGGAGTTGTAAGCATAAATCATTCATGAAATAGTTGAATAATGAAGAATGGACATAAAAATTCTGGGGTAGAAAAGCATGATTAATGAATCCATGGAAAAAACCTTTTTCATTGCACATTTTAGCTCTGATTCGTTCATTTAATAATTATAAAAAATATAATCAATAATAAAACTGAATAAATCCAATAATTAAACCCCACCCTGAAAATAACAATAGAACCACAAATCAACATGTTCGTTGGTTGGTTCGTGTTCATCATTGAATCTATGAACAAGAAATGAAATTGAAAATAAAATATCCTACCATGGAATTGAATATCTCACTGTTAAAGATTAATTTCCACTCATTATATTCATTAAGAATTGGATTCATCAATCTTCTACCCACAATTTCGTCTTTGTACACCGAGAAAAATATTAACTGTTTTATACTCCATATCATCTAGGAAATTCTAGAGCTATGAGCATATCCTTGGATACCTACCTAATAGTTTATTTAAAATAAAACCATCACCATGTTGATTCATCAAAAAAACAAGAAAATAAAATTAATATTTCAATTTATATTATTTATTAAAAATGCCATCAATAATTTTTCACAGTTGACCCATACTGTCCAATGATAGTTCACACCTATAGGAAATCTATATATCTAAATGCAATGGTTCCCACTAAATTTTGATCTAGATACCCATTTAAATGTTATTCCATTTTTTCCTATAACCTAATGCATGTGATATTTAATATTTTAATAAATTTGAATCATTTATTACGGGAAAACCACCTATCGGAATCAAACTCCATCATAGAACCTGGTCTCTAATATAATCAATATTAAATTTTAAAATAATATATGATATTTTTTTGAAATTATATTTACATTTGATGAACTCCTTCCATAGGCTATTATTGTATTTTTTCCTTCTCAAACTCTTTTTTATCATTAAAAGGAACTTCATCAATGTTTATCTCAATAAAACTATCTCATTTCGATATATAATTACTCTCAATTCATTTTGGAATCATTTCAAACCAAACCTTTTTATCATAAGCATTATATTTGTAGTATTCCTTTGTTTTCATAGGTAATCCTATAATGATACACATAGTGAATCTGGGTGAATGTTTTTCAAAAGAAGTGGCCTTAAAAACAATTTATATCCAAATATATATATATACTACAACACCTATTTAATTACATTCCAAAATATCAATAGAATAATATCTTATTCATTATTTCTAAATTAGATTAGTATATATGTTGTATTTTTAATTTATACCCCCCAAAATGAAAATGAATGACTTACATGAATCATCATTGATATCACTATATCTAAAAATGTGTTGATATTTATTTATCTTAAAATATTCCATTAAGGTAAATAAGGAGGGTTAAGTTGGGATATAATCCGAAAATATTTTAAAAAATCAATGAAAGGTTAATTATGATATTCTCCACAATAGTTTGAAATGAATTTTTTAATCTTTTTTCCATGATGGGTCTCAACATCATTATTGTATTACGTTAAATTAGTAAAAGAATTAAATTTATAGCTTGTTATGTGAACATTTACATATCAACATAAATCATTATTTAAATTTATGATGTATGAATACCCCTCAATTTCTTCCACTATAATGGGTCCATTCATATTCCCATGAACTAATTCAATAATAATGTTTTCCCTTTCACCATTTTCACTAAATAAGGTTAGGTTTAATTTTTTATAAAAATATATGTGAAAAAAACATTTCATTTTAGTTCCAATGAATCTAAATGTCCATCATTGTGTAATTTAGTCAAATAATTTTCATTTACATTACAATTATTGTGATAACAAT
The DNA here is from genome assembly GCA_963277665.1 of Viscum album. Classification (NCBI taxonomy): domain Eukaryota; kingdom Viridiplantae; phylum Streptophyta; class Magnoliopsida; order Santalales; family Viscaceae; genus Viscum; species Viscum album. Next base: position 1,858,280,386 of record OY728126.1, on the reverse strand, counting down.
TTTTGGAATGGTATAAGCCATGATAAGATGTGCCATTATCAATTACCAATACACAGTTCATGTATTCCAACATATAAAGAGAATTATTAATATTTTCTCGACCATAAAACATTATATCATTAAAAAATAAGATGTCTTTATTCTAAAAAATGAATATAAAATCATTCGTATCAATTTTGTAATCTAATATTATGATTTTGTTTTGTAATTTTACATGATAACCACAGTTCAAAAGAAAAATCAATCTTGTTGGGAATTTGTAGGTGATAGTCCCTGATATATAAAATGAAATGATTAGATATAATGTATTCTTATTGATACACCAGCCCTAATAAAAAATTTCTTAATATATATGGTTAATGAATTTGAATATATATGTGAGGACAACATGGTATATATAATAAAAAATTGGTATAAAGACATAAATTCCACTCAATAAGAAATTCATATGAATCATTCTCATTAATTCTTGAAAAGTGTTAATTTCTTACATTATATTCCAATCTTTACATGTGAGAAATTGAAAAATTCCTTCCCCATTTCTTTTTTATTGACATTTTTATTATTTAAATGGAATGGTGCGTAATAATTGTTATTTTATCACTTCAATTCTCATTTCCATTTTTTAGTTGTAAATGTAAGATGAATTTTTTTCTTTATCACTATTTATTCTATGTGATGTAGAGTATGTTAATTTAGGATAGACAACTCAATTATTTTAATATATATTTAAAAAAATATGGTGAATATCTAAGGATATGATGCATGAATAAGATCAACAAATAGTTCGTAAATGAATTAAAACACTAGACCCTCTATGTGTTCAATGTAGGTAGTGGAATTAACCATATGAATACATAATTGATAAATATCTATAATATTACACTAACAAAATTAATTGGATATCTCAATAAATTATTTTCTAGCTCACTCATGGTAAATTCCATGAAGAATATCTACCATTTAATTAGAATCAATGTTTCCCTGAGACCCTATGAGGTCACTAGAAATAGATGTTAACATAAAAAATTGAACATTTACCATGCACTTAAAATGTTTCTCATAAGTAAAGAAACTCTTAATCAGATGTATCCCCTATAAAATGATCAGATAATGTTTATTATAGAAAATAATATCACCATTCATGGAACAACACAACCCTAAAGAGTCTGATACTTTCATGGAAGTTTTTTTATGAGTTGATATTATTTATCAAACATAGATACTATGGATAACATACTTGATGTTATTTTTTCGAATATATAATAACAAAATATAATATTATTAGAAAATTTCCAGAATAAAATTTATTTGAGAAATAATAAAATTAAATTTTTTATATATCACATTATTTTTTCAGGTCATTATAACCCTCCCCAATAAATTTTGAATGTATAGTTGCAATGAAATTATAGTGGAATGGATCCATATTTTCATTTTTATAAAAACAATAGTGGCCATAATATATACAATAATGTATTTAAGAATGTTTTTTTTATAACTATGGTCTTGTAACTCCATAATCTATTGAGTGGAATCCCTAATTTTGAAACCCTAACACAAATTTCTTCATGAATTACCTCAAAATATTTATTGGATTGGAGGTGGAAATTAATCCCAATATAGATTCAGTTATGTTAAATATCTTTTTTATTTATTACTTAATGAAAATAATAATTTCCTAAGAGAAGGTAAAACCAAACCATCAACTATAGGTTCATATTAATTCATATGATAGAAGGATTAATGACGTAATATTAACCAGAGATATTTTTTAATTTTTCATAAAATTAACGTATTTTATATAATAAATTTATTATTATTATTAAGTGAAATTTACATATGTGACTAACCATCTTCAGATAAATCATTTTCACATAATATAATTATTTAAATTTGATATTTTCACATAAATTTATTTATTTATGTGATTATGCTCTTCCATCCATAATATAACTAATGTTTAAGATGGAAATAAATAAATAAATAAACAGATGAACAGATAATGTGATTATATAACATTTAATTTGTGGATTAGATAGTGAATAAATCTAATCCTATATGGAAATATCTATATATATTTTTATAAAGAAGTTTCAAAATTCCACCCAACCATCATTGAATCTTCTTGGATTAGATTATCTTTGTTCCCTCTTGAACTAACTCTATATACATTTGGATAATCCATGTATCACAAGCATTTATAACTCAAACATTGGTGAGTAAAAAAGGATTAGAAAAGCGGAATTCAAACAATCATATTGGGTACATAGTAAATACATAATAATATATTGAGGGATAAATCTAAATCCATCAAATTTTTATAATATTTAATTATTCCAAACCAATGCATTAAATTAAATTAAATAAATAAAATACATACATATATATTTTTAAGATCATGATCGTCCATAGACATGAAAAAAATATGAACAAATATATAGGATAACATTCATATAAATTCAATTATTATTATTATGATAATCGCCCATAGATTAATCAATCAATCCACCCATCCATCAATTCAATTTCATATTAATGACCATCCAATTATTATTACATAGACCCATTATTAATGAAATATATTGAAAATAAATTGAATAACTATTAATCAAATATTATAATAATAAATTTATTGTGGAAATAATAATTATTAAATTCCTTGATTAATTTTCCAATAACAATAGGTTCCAATCAATGTAATAAATATGCAATATTATAGTTAGTAATTTAATGCAATTAAATTATATCTTTTTTATGGTAGACTATATGAAATTTACATTCAAAAAACACACCATATTCTATGGTTTCTATCTCCCTAGGATATATGACATGTATAACATCATTATTTTATGACATATTTTATAAATTAGATTTCATATACTTGATATCTTTTAATACTTGAAATACCATGTCTAAATGAACAATTATATAGTACACCATTAAAAAATTATAAAATTTTATTTTACGAATAAAAATATTTTTTTTGAGAAAGATAATTTTTACCATTGTATTAAATGAATTCATTGTATTTAAATTTATTATAAATGAAAAATATATTTTATATGTAAAAGGAATGTTTTTTTGGAGAACATTTATTATACATGGAATGTATCGTTTATTAAATATAATTAGTCACAATTGATTAATAATTATAATTAAATATATATGTTATATATTCAATAATTTTTTTTATCATTCATCTACTATTTTTTCTACTCATTTGATAGAATAAATTCAGTTTTATGTTTAAAACATTATTTTCCTAAAAAACTATTTAAGTACATTTGTGCCCTTATTTTAAAAATAATATTTCAATAAGTATGAAACTTGTTTCTTACAATGAAATTAATTTTCACAATTTATATGTAAATTTCTTCTAAATATTATTATTCATAATTTTATAAAGAGATTAATTTTTTGATGATTAATGAACTATACAAATGTTTAATAATCATTATTTTTTCATTTAAAGAATATAAAATGGTAAATATTGTATTAAATGTTTTTTAAAACTAAAATTAGAATTATTATATAATTAAAAATACAATTTATGTAATTTGAATCAATTTTTTTGTTGAATTTGGATATAAATTCAGTTTATAACTACGAAAAAAACATTTTGTTTGAAAAAACAACCTTTTATAACATTTACTGGTTTAATATTATATTAAATTCAACTATATCCTTGAATTTAGTTTTAAAAAAATTGTTAAACATTTTTATTAATCATTATTAATATTATTTAATAATTTTAAAGAAATTTTTTATTCAAAATGAATAATAAAGATAGTAATATATATTTAGAATGATTATGGTTAAAAGGTGGTTTATGCGTGTTTCAAACCCATGTTACTAAACTAACTATCCTGCCACATTTTTTTGATAAAGTGTTTTTAATATTTATAAAAATTTTACCACAATTATATAATACTTCTTATCTTATATTTATGATTAATGGATTATTTATGTAGTTTTAAAAACTATTCTATGGTGAAAAACTAAAAGGTAATAGTGAGTGACAATACAAGTAAAAGGAAAATAATTTTAAACAAGTTAAATTATTTTAGTGGAGAAGTGTATATAAAATAGATTAACTAAAATCCATTATTAATCAATTTTTTGGAACATGGGTTGAAAGTGACTTCCTGTTATAAAATATTTATTTGTATTTAATAAAATTCCACAACTTATAACTAATAAATGTGATACTCCTCTCCTAACACATAAAATGGATTTTTATAAGCCATCAACACAGAAATTAAAATACTAAATTCTTCTAAAACACCATATATTCCATGTTTTTAAAATAAAAACTTCATTTTAATGCTTTGGATTCAAATCTAAAGTGTTTTTTAGCAGAAGATGTATTGTTTTTTCTTGATGGTTTTGTTTTATTTATTCACCCAACTCCTTAAAATATTTTTAAACAATGAGAAGATATTAAAAAAAGTATCATAAATATAATAAAATTTCACTTTTTTAATCGATAACATAGATCCATATGGTCTCCTGTCAAATGGGAATCAAAATAGTGGATCATGTGCAATTTACAGTGTCACATCATGGACTGGAGTAATTAGTTTTCACCACTGCCTCACAATAATTCAAATAAAGAGGTATTTAATGGATATTAATATTTATATGATATTTATTTAATAATAACTATTCATAAATTATATTATCAAATATATATTTTTAAAATCCATTCTGTTGTAAGTAGATAACATCGCATATATTTGTGGACTACCGCTTCCATGAAATGATGTGATTTATTTTTATTTTAATATTTACATAAAAGGTTATAAGAAAGGATGTTTTTGAATATATTTATCTATTATATGATAATAAATATATTCTAGAAATTTTATTTATTTTTTGAATTACTTTTCATCCAACCATCAAAAAGTGAAAATGACACTCATGCTTAAGCAAGACTTATAATCTCTATGAATGATTTGATTCAGTTTTCTATCACTATATTTCATAAAATAATAAGAAAATTTATATAATGAACATATATTATATTTATATCATGATAAAAATATTTATATAAGTGAACCTCAATCAATGTACATGTACCACAAATACTGAACCGAAACATTTATGAAAAAACAAGATGTTATTGTCTAGAATAATAATGTTGATAATGTGTTGTCAATATACAGAAGATAAATGGTTATAATTAATAAATATGGAATGATATATATTATCATAGTTTTATAACTTATTTATAAAAAATATTCATTTATTATACAAGGGTTTTGAATATGTACGAAGGTATATGGACCCGGGGAAAGGGATTTTCTTCACATATTTATTTATTTGAGACACATTCCATATCCACCAAATGTTTCATTCATGTGGTTAATATAATTTGAATTAATTAATTTTAATAATATATTTATAATATTTATGGGGACTCAAATCTACATATTTGGTTATTCAATTCATTGGGCTTAATATTCTAGTGTTATAAAAGTGGTAATGGTTTATTTCACAATCCCATTATTATTCAATATTGTTAATGTTTATATCTTCACTAGAAAAATAATTTTAGATTTTATTATTGATCCAAAAATCTGTAATTTTCTAATATTTATTTCAATAAATTAAATGTTATCATTTCAATTTCATCTCTTTACTACATGATATAAAATATAATTTCTTAGAAAAATTTGAAATTGTTTTTCTACCGAGACATGAATCTTTTTATTTCATGTAATTAAGGACCTTGACCAATGTAGACTAGACCTGTGGGATAATATAAATAATTATAATTAGGCACATGGAACAAAAACATATGGTAATTAATATTTTTCTATTCTTTGAATACTAAATACATACTTAAATTTCAAATTTCATTTGATAACAAAAAATATGGAATATTATTTTCATTGACATCACCATTATTTGGTTCAGAATATTCCTTCATATCAATAATCAAACACATACTATAGTGTTAGGGAATATAATCATAAAAGAGGGTTATCTTTAATGCTTAGTAAGTTTGTGCATGTAGTAAAACCAAAGAATTCATGAATATTATTGTATGAATAAATGATGATCAAATAGTACAATATAAATAATCAAATAAGATAGAAACATATGAATCAATATCCTAAAAAATAAAATATTCCCATTATAATCAATAAATGATTTCATAATAATGGAATGAACTATGTCAGGAAAATGACACATATTATTGATACCTCGTTTCAAGACATTAAACATGAATTGTTTAGGACTCGGCCTAATATATTAATTATTTTGTCTCATGATAACTACTGATGAAACTAGGAACTATGTAATTCAAGGCCTCTAATATTACATAATAATTATAGTGAATTAACCATATTAATAACCATAAAAAAATAAGATGGTTTAATAATAAATAACATCTCATATTGGAAGAACTAGAATTAAAAATTTAATATATTTCCATTATCAAACTGATAATAAAATATCCATAAAAATAAGTTAGAAGGTTTAATTATAGTATAACATTATCATAATATTTAATAAAAGATTATTTGATAAATGAATATAATTTAGGAGGATATCAAGAAATTTCCGGTGGAAAATTCAATTTTCACATTGAAATCACTGAATTAAAGACTAAAATATATCCCAAATATTATGGAAGTAATTTTAATTAAAAATAAATTTTATAAAATTAATAAAAGAATTAAAGAAATTAGTCTCAAAGTCATTAGGTAATTTTTTTTATGTTTTATAATATAAAAAATGCATCCCTTTCACAATATATTAATATGGTGAAAAAAATTCATTAAGAAAATGAAAAAAATATTTCTTTTGAACATTTTTTAAAAACTAAAAAATGTGTATAAAATTATTTAAAAAATAATTTAATATTATAAAAAAATTATTTTAGATATTTTTATGAATGTATAACCATAGAAGAGAGATATTCCAGAATGAGTAGAAAATAATTGCCAGTTGTGAATAAAAATGTTATTTTAGAATTTTAATTTCATCACTATTGGAATTTAATAATAAAAAATGAATTTATAGAAAAAAAGAGTGTAATAAAAAAAACTATTCAATATACATATATAATAGAAATTCACCGATGGAGTAACAAACAAAAACAATCATGAATAAACATGAGATTGTAAAATAAACCCTAATCAACATTGTATCTATTGCATCATAATCCAAAAGAAATTAAAAAACTTATTTGTATATTTGAATCCCAAAAATTTTAATAACATTCCTCATAATATAAAATCATTTAATATATAGAAACAATAAAAAATAAATAAGTGGTGAATATGGTTTGGGTCTCACAGAAATAAATGTAGATGAAAATACCTTTCCTCAGTTCTGACTTCTTTATACGTGTAAGAACATTATATATAATAAATATATATTTAATATATAGATATAAATTATCCATAATTATATATATCATACCATATATAATTTAATTACAACCTTTTATCACCCATTTGTTGAAAATTCTTTGTTAAATTTACTGTTCCAGGTAATAACTCCTTCATTTTTTATGTATGTTTTGGTATGATAGTTTTGGTACCTATACATTTATCATTATTTCATTATATGTATAATTTTTTTAATTAAATTAATTTCATACACATTCATTATATATATATTTATGGACATTCATAAAATTTAGAGATATAGAAATTAATTACACCATTCAAGGTGAAATAAGGTCATAAGTACACATGAACATGATTTTCAATTTTCGATCAACGGGTGGAAAAAAATATCAATAAAAAACAAAAATTATAGAATAATTATTATTTCATATATATCATATATATTCAATAAATAAAAACCTATTATCAACCATATAATTCGATGAAGAAAAATGAATCATATAGCTTTATAGAGGATGTAATCCCAATGTATGCATGAGCAATGTTATTGTTTTCCAACATATTGGAAGGTAAGAAGGTAGATATGATATTGTAATTAAATAATTATAATTATGTCATATATATAATATTTATAAATTAATTCCATTATTATATCTATTCATTAGAGGTGATTATGGAAAACAAATTACATAAATTCACAAGGTTGTAGTCTGCCATACACATGATCGAGAGTTTCAATTCCCAAACCATGGATGAGGATATCAAAAGAGGTTATTACATTTAAATTATAATATTTATTTTTGTAGAAGAAAAATTTCTTTTTATTCAATGATATTTTAATAAAATTTTAATGAGGTGGAAAAAGATAATTCTCAATTTAGAATGACACATCTGCTTTGGAAAACCCCTTCAGTTTTCTACCAAATGCATTCCTAATATTGTTTTATAATCAAAATAATTAAATTATGAAATGGGAAGGAAATTAAGGAAGGTATTTTTTTTCTGGTATTTTATGAACCAAATTCATTTTTAACTATTAATTATAGAGGATATGATTTGTCCTTTTATGAGTTATAAGGAGTAGAATTTTTTAGAAATACCAAATAAAATTCAATAATGTGAACTGAAATTTAAACCAAGTTACTGCAAAATAACAAATTATAGAATTATTTGGAATATAATATTAAATAAATCCTATAAATCAAAAAATAAAACATGTTTCAAATATGTCATTCCCTTTACCTTTAAGGTCACTCAATTTTACCATTTTATTTTTCACAATGGTAAATTTTTTTCTTACAATTGTAATTTATCCATTAAGAGTAAAAAAATGATTAATATTTGTCAATTTGGAACAACTTGTTATAAAAATAAATTACATTTTATCTAATAAATACCCATTTCTATTGAAAAAATAATTTTTACACATTCTCATTTAACGCGCAAAACCATGTTTTTACCTCAACCGAAATAATAAAATCTTACAAGGATCAATAATAATTATGACCAAAATATATACATATTCATATTTTATAATATTAAATATACTAATTAAGACCATTTAATCAATCTTTTCAAATTATATTCACAAAATTAGAGTAATTTAAATTTAAATTGGACTTCAAAAAGAATCGAAAAGAGGTGATCTAAAGATAACATTTTCATAAATAGAAGATGTTTTATATATGAAGTGAACATACAAATGATTTCAAAGACCTAAATTTTATTAATTTTAAGACAATTTTCCTAAATTTACATTATTTATTTTAAAATTAATATTTTAAAATGGATAAAATGAAAATTAATTTTTAATAAAAAGTCATTAATTTCACTATTCATCGAAAACATATTTGTTTCAAAATATTAATAGAAATTCATTCCAAAATAATTTTGACATATTTATTTTATAAATGAGGTTCAATTTCCCAAAAATATTTTCTAAATTTGGAAAAACATAATTTTAAAATAACTGTGAAAATCAAGGTTAAACGGTTTTTAACGAAAATATTATTTTTATGCACAAAACTGGTTATATTCTAATCCAATGTTGAGAGGAAAATATTATATTAATGATAAAAAAAATTATTGATTTCATAGTATGTGTGTTTTTATTAAAATTATTATGTAATAGTGATTAATTTATTTTTTATACAAACATATTGTGTGAACAAACTTGTTTTCCAGAAAAACGTATATTTTACTTTAAATTTAATTTAATTTTTAAATTCAATCAACTGACTATAAATGAATTTATTAGTTATGTTTTTAATTAAAACAATTATAATTTTTTTTCCTATTCATATCGATAAATTGAATTGCTATGTAGAAACAATATACTATAATTGAGTTATTTTATTCATGTGATTGCATGTAATTAAAAAAATTAAGGAGATTAAATTTATTATAAAAAATTTATTATAAAATATCACATTGTTACATTATTCTATACATAATATAAAATTTACCCTTGAAATAGTATTAATCTAAATCAAAAAAATAACTAAACATTTTCCTTATAAAATCGCCAGTTTCCCACATAGCTTCTTCAAATTTATGATTCATTTAGAGAAATTTTACGAGGTGAGTTTTCTTCTATGGAATCAAATTTTATATACGATACATGTTTTCTTCGTTTTTATTTTTTTATAAGGGATTGCGATAATTGAATGATCAAGAATTTCCTTACTTTTGAAATATTTAGTATGTACTTCCCTATGACAAAAATATTGAACTCATCATAAACCTGAGAGAAGGTTGGTGGATGAACTAAGTAGTAGGATACAATATTTACATGATTCTGAATTTTGAAGAGACCTTTATAACTTTGGTCAATTTTTTTCCTCTTAGAATATCATAACATTAATAAATAGAGAAATTCTTCAGAATAAATTATCATTAACATTGAACTCTAAATCTCAGTAATAATTATCATCATAAAATTTCTATCGATTCTGAGTTTCCTCTATATGTTTTTGAATGGTTCCAATATTCTCAATCAATTACTTAGAAAAGTAAATTCCTAATAGGATTCATTATCCCACTTGGTCAGAACATAATGGATTTGTATATTTATTTAAATATAGGGATTTATAACAATCTATTTGAACAAATGAGTGAAAGTTGTTGTTTTATGAAAATTTGACTAGAGGAAGGTGTTTATCCCAACAAACATGGATGTCCATTGAAAAATATTTTAGAATATCCTCTATGGTTGGATTTTTCATCTCATATTGGCCATATATTTGTGGTAGATAAGTAGCAAAAAAACACGACTTCCTATGAAAATCATGTTGAATATTTCAAAATAAAATCATGGAATGTCAGATATCCTAATCATATTCAAGATAATGTTTAAAATTTTATATCCATACCAATTACTTAATGTATATTCTATTTATATGATCAAGATTGAAATCCATTTTTATATAAAATAAATTTGATTAATTTGTAAGTTGATTGACTATAATCCTTAAAACATGATATATTTTTTGCATCTTCCAGACTCCTGTGACAAATTTCATTTTGTTTTGCAATTTAATTCTGTAATGTTTAATTATTTATAATAAATTTATATATCAGTCTCTAAGCCTTATAATTATAACATACTAGTAATATATAATTATAATCAACAATGTCTCTAATAATTTTTTTTACTATTAATACTCTTTCAAATCTTTATATATCACCAATATTCTAGTATAAATATAGAATGATGAATTTTGTGACTCATAAAATAAATGCATCTTAAAATATAGAATGAAAGAAACATATACCTGGTTCTTAAAAATAATTATTCAATTAAAATAAATTTCTAACTCGAGAATATTTCATACATTCTTCTATAGCTCCGCATATTTGTTTTATGCCTCATTAATCCTTAAATGGATAGACGTTTGACTTGAAAATTAGGGAAGGTAAAATTTCTCCCATTTCATAGAGATTTAAAAATACATAATTTACTAATCTATAAAAATTATAAATTTTTCAATCCACATAAATGATATTATAAAATAATATTTTGGAATTAGATCATTAATCACCTCATTCACAATCCCATGGTGGTGATGTATTATGTAATTGTAATATTTGATCATCTACAACAATATTCATTAGATCATATTCCACTCACTCTATTTAAATATTTTATTCATGTTTTTTTATCAGTGTATATACCACACATTTCAACATAAAAATAATTCCCATATATATTAAATGATTAAATTACATTTACCAACTCCCAACCACGAGTCTCGTGAATTTTATCAAGAGGTTTTCAAAAGATTGGGAATATGAAATCTATAAGTATTTCATCATTAGGACATATCCCAGACCATTTTTTGAATAATAATTATAGACCAAAAACCCTTATCCATTGTAGGGTAGTGGAATCTTAGGAACACTAAATAATATTCTCTTCATTTTAATTAAACCATCTTCACATTCCTAAGTACATAAGAATATAATCTCCTACCAAGTCATCAAGGAGAGTAGATTATATTTTCATGTGAAATATATCATAATTAATATGTAGCATCCTTCCTACCAATGCAAAATATGGATTTAAATTAACATCGTTGCTATCAATAATTATTCAATAATTATGTAGATATACACTCACTAGAGATTATATTATCCAATAATTAATCATTATAAAGTGAAAATTCAAAAATTGTAAATGTAAAATTCAACTTATCCTTCCTCTTTATCACCACCATATAAATAATATATTCTCCATGATATTCATTGATATTTTAATATATAAGAATATCATGTACTAAGACTTCCACAAAATGATTAGGTTAATATATAAATTAACAATTAATCAAATCCATGATGATTTTTCTAGAATTTGATTATCCAAATCAAATTACAAAAAATTTATAATGACCATACCACATTCAGAAGGATTTTTTTTAAGTATATCATATTTATTGATCGTAATATGTTGATACCTATATTCAAGAATAATCATGAATAAATATATATCCCTTCATAATGGATCAAATATATAACTAATATGTATTATATTATACTTTTTATTAACAGTGATCCTATTATGTTTCTGAAAATGAATTGAATGATGCTTTGACACATAGTTCATATTAATAAGAAAAATAAGTGCACCCCATGGTGTAGTACTATATTTATAGAATCAAATATCTAGATTATAATGGTGTATATTCTGAAATTAATTTTTCTTAATAAGGGATATTTTTTTTCAATATTTGATATTAGAATGTCTCCAGGTATGTGTTCAAATGAATACTCAACAACATTATTCAAGATAAGACATGGAAATTCTTCAAGAAATAGATCAGCATATTCCTAAAAAATCGGAACATTTTTAATATTTTTTTTCTTCCCAAAAATATAAAATATGAATCCCTCATCAATAAATTAAAAAAAACATATGAAATATGTAATTTCAATGGTTGATTTGATCCATATTTTTATATATAGTTGATTCAAGGTTTATTTTGAATATAAATTGTGAATTATCTTCCTTGGAAACTGATATGGGATATATTCTAAGAATGATAATATAGAACTATAAATTACATTTAATTTAATGAAAGAATCTATAATAATATTTTATAGAAGAACCATCCCACAATATTCTATTAGAGGTGAGTTATAAGCAGGACATGCACTCATCATACCATTTAGTATTTTCACCACTAACTCATTATCTAATCAATGAGGATAGTAATTAAACATTAAAATAGATTATTCATAATATATGTGAATTCATATTATTAAGATAAAATTATATACATAAAAATGGGAGAATTCCATTCATTATATCAACTTCATCATTCTATATTCATTCACATAATAATAGAAAAATGGTAAGCTGGACCATCATTCATTGTTCATAATATTGATATTTAATTAAAAAATCAATGTGTTTCTAAATCAAGAAATCTTATTTTCAATCTATTAAATTTTAGTTTTAAACTAATTGACTCATGGTAATCATCTATTTAAATCCATAATAATTAATTTTATAGAAGATTTGAATTAAACCATGAATATACCCTAGTGGTGTCAAATAAGGCACCTAGAAAGGGAAAAATCACCATTCTATAGAATGATTTTCATGTTATTCTCGACCAATTCATTTTAGTTTTATTACCCTAGATGCATATTTTCAAAAACCACATCTAATTATATAATTGATACCTGGATGTATTTATTGGGAAATATCATAATCCCTACCTCCCCAAAACATTTTTATGATATCATATACATATAATTAAATTTAATGTTAGCCATAGTGGTTTATTCCATAATCTTTGTTTTCCTTGATCCAGTTCCCAAGGTTAATAATAAACTAACTTTCATACGGTCTATAAAGGCCCCATCCATAGAATCATTGATGTGGTAGTTAAATTATTATTTTGGCACTCGATACAAGAACCCCAAACCAGATGCCTTGATAGTTTAGTAGTATTGGAATACTTTATATATAATTAAATTTAAAATTATGGTGGATAAAATAATATAAAACATTTTGTATTCATTCAGAACCCCATTATTCCCGATATAATATCCCTACATTCCTATAATTATACACTTATTAGAATCCAACATAATGGAAACATAAATAAATGGGTTAGCTCATATCCAGAGTAATGGTATGCATATAACAAAATCTAATAAGGAAAGAAAAATAAGGATGGAAAAAATGATGATAAAATAATGAAATTCAAATAATAACATTATAAATAATCTTATACATGGATATTATGAAACCTAAAATAATCAAATGGATATAATTAATTTATTACATAATAATGAAATACATAATATTTCACCTCTAAAAATTTAATTGAGGCCTCAGGCTCAAACATATTACATTAATATATAAGGCATCAACCAAATACTGAATCTAGTTTGTCTCATGAGAGAAATGGATGCATCTAGGGGCCATGTAATATTATGTACCACCAAAAATGGAAAAATAATAATGCATTTATCACATGAATAATTAATACAACATAATCATTATTCCATAAAAATCAATAAATCCACGTATTGGAAAAACTATTATATATAAAATCAAAAATATCACCAAGAAAACTACCCATAAAGTATCTAGAGAAATAATATGGATGGAACCCTAAGAGTACGTCCCAATTATAATTTTAAACAATGTATTTTCATGAATATGAATATACATTATAAAGGTAAATAGACAATTTATTGAGAAAAATAAGCAATTCACTATAAAATCACATATTTTAAAGTCTAGAATATTTCCAAAAATAAGGGAAAAATATTCATTGAATATAACCATATAAAATATTAAATTAATATTCAAATAATTGAGTTGTTATAATTTTGTGTAATTATTTTCATGTAACATAAGTTAAAAACCATTCATTTCATAGTATTATAAATATTTCAAAAAGTACCAAATTTTCAAAATGACAAGATGATCCCTCTTAAATAGATTTTAAATATTAAAAAATAGTTAAATTATTAATTTAATAAATATTTTAATAATTGTAATCACATTTTTTTTCTATTTTTTGGAAAATATTGACTTTCACTATGATCAATCCAGAATGAGTAAAATAAAAGGTTAGTTTTCCTTAAAAAATTATTTCATATATTGAGTACTTAAAGAGTTGAAAATTATAATAAAACATTTAATTTATTTTAATAACCACTGAATAATAAAATATATTTTATTTTAGATTTAATGATAAAATAATATACTTTGTGGACACATAAACATAAACCATCCTAAAGAATGATGACATTATGAAATAAACCCATTCCACTCGAATAAAATTACAATTCTAAAGCTGATGAAATAAATCACCATATATGGATATTAAAATATACATAATTTTCAATATAATCATAAAAAGTGGAAATAAAAGGATATATATACACCACACAAATGAAATAAGTGGTGAATATATATTGTGTCCCGCAAAAAATAATAGTGAAATGAAAATTCTATTCCATAGGTCTCACTTCCTTTTGAAAAGGTTGAAAATAATATTGCGAAAGACTACTTAAGTATACTTCTTATGAGCCTTGAGAATCAAAACAAGATTAATCCCATTCACGATTCTATAAATTTAAATGTTCCTACCCATCTTTTATATGCTGATGATATTATTTTATTCTTGAAGGGTGATATAAGAAACTTCCAAAACCTCAAAAGTGACCTGACCCATTATGAAAACATTTTAGGTCAATTGATAAGTTGGAACAAATCTTTTATTTTCTTTGGGAAGAACTTTTCCCTCACTAAAAAAAGTCACATCAATAATTAATTCAGAATCAAAGAAGGATCTTTCACCTACACAGACCTTGGTGTCCATATCTTTTTGGGGAGGCCAAAATCAAGCTATTTTCACAACATTGTTGATCAAATCACTAATAAACATTCAGCTTGGAAGGGTAAATCTCTTTCTATGGCTGGCAGAATTTGTCTTGTTAAATCTAGGGTGTTCTCCATGTTGGTTTACTCGATGTTGGTTTACCATTGGCCTGCCAGTCTTTTCAAGAAAATCAATGTTTACATTGAAAACATTGTTTGGTCTGGTAGTACGATTGAAAGAAAACATGTTACCATTCCTTGGGTCACTTTTTGCAAACTGTTGGACAAGGGTGGTCTTAGTATTAATAATAATAAAATTTTTAATGAATCTCTTCAAGCGAAGATGACTTGAAATCTGATTCATAACATATCTGATTCATTGAACTTCCTTAAGAAATGATTTGTTACCAAACATCGGAATGGATAATTGGGTTATATCTCTTCTTCCATCTGGCCGTCCATTAGAAATTCCTTCCATAATATCGTGAACAACTTTAGATGGGCAGGAAGTGCAAATTCCTCTTTGAGTTTCTAGATGTACAATTGGGCTGGTGTCCCCTTAATCTCTATGTTGACATCCAACACTACTCATTGAAACACCAACTTCATTATCAGGGATGTTGTTAACTCCCAAAACATCTCACTTCCAAATCACATCAGTCACATCATAGAAAACTATTCTTTTTCTAACACAGATGATTTCCTCATTTGGGAACCTACTTTTAATGGAATTATTCACTCCAAAAGTTTCTACAAAAACAACTTCAACAATTATGTTTCTAATTTCGTTTGGATAAAAGCCTTTAACAAACCTTGGAACAATACCTCAAAAATTACTCTTATTTGGCATGTTGCACATAATAGGGTCCCCACCGATGTGTGCCTTCAATCCTTTGGGATCCCTCTCTACTCTATATTTCATATGTGCAATCAACACCATGAGGATTCTAACCATTTGTTCTTGTCCTATGATACAGCTACAACTCTTTGGAATGATACTTTTGACATTTTTGGTTGCATGTGGTCACTTCCTACTACTACTAGCTCTCAACTACCACACTGTGTTGATTGGGACACTTCTGAGAAAATCAAGATCCTTTTTCTGACTACAGTGGCAGAACTTTTTCATGTGATCTGGTATGACAGAAATAATTTTATTCATAATAATTTCCCATTAAGTCTCAATGCAGGTAAAAAACGTATTCTTATCTCCATCAAGGATGCTGCCTCTCTCCAGAAAGATCATTGTGACAACTCTGTTGGTGATTTTGATATCCTTCACCGTTTTCATATTGGGTGATCTTATTGGAAACCTTGATGTAATGTTGAGGTCTTCAGGCAAGCCCCGCTTCCAGGATGGATCAAAGTAAATGTCGATGGATCCTCTAGTGGAAATCCAGGTCCGGAAGGTTGTGGTGCCATTTTCAGAGACTCTCTTGGCAGATGTCGTGGAGGTTTCTTTGGTTGATATGGTACGGCCTCAGAATTGGAAGAGGAAATGTTGGGAGTGATTCATGCAGTGGAATTTTCCAAACAAAAGTGTTGGAGAAAGCTATGGATTTAATGTCATTCAACCACTATTGTTCATGCCATCTGAAAAGGGGTGGTGCACATTTCATGGCTTCTTACCTCTCAATGGATGAAATGCATTGATTCGCTCATGGATCTCAACTACATTGCCACTCATGTGTTCCGTGAAGAAAACATGGTTGCTGATCGTCTTTCCAACAAAGGGGTCAACCAGGATATTACCCGACTAGATGATTTGCCTGATGTTTTGCTTCCCTTTTATGATAAGGATTGTAATAAGATTCCATCATTCAGACTTTTGTAACTCCTCTTCTTTTTTAGAAATAAATAGTGCATTGGACTTTGACTAATGCACTACCTTTTAAAAAAATATATATATTCATAAAATACATATTTATTACCATAAATATAATGAGGCGATTTATTAATGAATCCCCTCGCTTCGAGGAGGATGTAGTCCACCCATATGCATAAGTGACGTTATCATTTTCTAATAGATTGGATAGTAGAAATATAGATATGATATTATAATTCTGAAAGATTATTTATTTCCTAAGAAATATATATATATAACATAATTTTATCCCACCATTAGATGTATGGATGGAAATTTAAATATATTAGTTCCCATGTCGATAGTCCATTATACATAAGATTTGTAGTTTTTTATCCCATTTTATGTAAAAAGATATGTATATAAGATATTTAAATAAAATAATAACATATTTTTATATGTAAGATAACACTGTTATTAATTAATTATATTAGAATAATTTTTTAAGGAGGATTAATAAGCAATAAATAAATGATTAGTTAAGGTCAATTACCCTTCTTTAGAAGACACCTTTAGGTGTGAAACAAAATCCATCCAAGATTGATTCTGTAATAACAAAGTTGGTAATATGACTTTTTAATAGAATTAATGAATATATTTTTGAATGTATTCAATAGAAAAAATATATTTATAAGTGTAAAGATAATTTTTGAGGAGGTGTTCTTTTATAAGTGGGAATGAGGGGTATTTTTGTAAATGCTTATATGTTGTAAATAATGGAAGGATATTCTCAAAAAACGTGCCTCTAAAATTTATAAACAATCTATTGTATGAATTATTAAGACTATAAGAAACCTCAATAATAAAATTGAAACATTTTTATACATTTTTTCCCTCACCTCTATGGTTACATACTTTTATATTTTAGTTTTCACCACGGTAACCATTTTATTTCCCGAACTAATTCATCTTGTAATACATAAAATTAAATTATAATTATTATATAACATAGACCTAATTATTATATATATGAAATATAATTTATGTAAAATCCTTATGTGTATTTAAAATTAATTTTAAAAGATGCACACGAAATTATACAATCCCTGTTTTAACCTTCATCATAGTAATTATTTTATACTTTTTTGTACTATACATAACGAAAACACTAAAGTTTTAATTTTCACCCAATTTTAATTATTGTGTTTAATAATAGGTAATATTTTTTTCATAATTTAAATCATATAATTGGTTGAATTTAATTTATAATTAATCTAAATAGGGTATCAAAAAGTTGATTTCCAAAGGAAATGTTTTATAATTGTTTAAAAAAAATTAATTAAAAACTAGAGATAAAAAATATTACAAGGAACCAAATTTAATTAGTAATACATTAATTTAACTAATTCTGATATAAAACTTATTTTAAAATAAAACGGTACATCTAAAATTAATTAAATGTTAGTATATTTATAATTAAATTATAATTTATTTTATTTCTAGTAAAATTAAATTATTTAGAAACATCATAGAAATACATGTCAAAATAAAGAAAAAAATTACGTTTGAAAATGTAGCTTATTTTTTGAACTTATTTTCTAAAATGTGTCAAATTAATTTTAAAATAGGAATTTCAAACATAGAAAAATCATATTTAGAAAAATAATTTTTAATGCATAAAACAAGATTTATTATAATATAATTAATATAAAAAATAAAAAATTATTTATTAAAAATTTGATTGAAAATATAATATTTAAAATTGATTAAAATCTATTAGAAATACTAGATAATTTAATATATTAAAAATACACTTAACACATAACTATTTATTTTTTGAAATGATTTTATTTTACATTCAAATGATTATTATTTCAATATGTAAATATTTTTTTTCCAATGAATGTTTTTAATTACTTTATGACCTATATAATTTTTATTATTTATTTATTCATATTCACACCCACTAATATAATTTCTAGGATATATTTTTATACAATACAATGGTTTATTTAGATTTTGGGTTTTTGTATCACAAAAAATCAAAGAGATTAAATTAATTTAAAAATAAAAATATCACAAATTCTAAAGGTGTTATAATATTCATATTTTACTTAAAAAGACTAAAATTATATTTTAATCATTTTAAAGCCACTTATATAATATATTTTCCAACTAATTGAATTTTTAAACAATGGTTTAAATGATTCTTCTTATTATTAACTAAACAATGTACTATTTAAAAATTTAACAAACTATACTGGAAACTCGTTTCTTTGATGTATCATTTTCAATTATAGAGTGTTATTTTCAAAGAATTTTATTTAATATTTTGAAAATATTATAGACCTTATATAAGTGATTTCATGGTTAAAATGATACTTTCCACCGAAATCTTTTCTATGATATTTTAATGTATTTTCTTCAATATAAATATCCTTTTATAAATCAGGCGCAACGGAAATACTCTAAATATACAATCCACCTAATTTATATCGATGGTTTATATTATATTTATCTAGGAAATTGATGTTGAGTCAATAAGGTTTTCCTTATGACTTTTCCATTCCTTCTTGTTTTGAAAATCAAAAACACCTTATCTTTAAGGAAAATTGATTTTATAAGGAAAATTACTTTTAATATGAAATTGCTTTTATAAGGAAAATTGATTTTATAAGGAAGATCGCTTTTGTAAGAAATATTATCCTTATCAGATTTTCATACATATATTTCTTAAGTATAAGATTCAGATTCATTTCTATATTATCAGAATCGTTTGAAACTTTTATGGGAAGCATTCTGTTTTAGGTTCCGAATTCAGGATGAGAACTATAATGAAGTTTCACTCCGAATTCTGGATGAGAACTGTAATGAAGTTTCACTTCGAATTACAGATGAGAACTGTAATTATGTTTGATTCCAAATTCTGGATACGAACTCTGATAAACTTCTACTCCGAATTCTGGATACGAATTCTCATGAAGTTCGACATCGAATTCCCATTACGAATTCTGATAACGATTTCTCATTACGAATTCTAATGATGTATTCTCATTACGAATTCTGATAACGAATTATCATTATGAATTCTAATGAAGAATTCTCATTACAAATTCTGATGACGAATTCTCATTCTGAATTCACCTAAAAAATAGAATCTGATCATCTTTGCTTTATACACACCGAATTGATTTAGACACCGAATATTGTTTTTGGTTAGACTCCGAGCATTCATTTTTCTTACACTTATATAATTTGTCTACTCCTTGACATTTTTTGTTTAAAAACTGAATCTTCACTCCGAACTTTTATGTTAATCTGTAAACGATGTCGTACATTCTATTTCACTTGTTTTGTTATAAAACGATGTCTTCTATTCTGTTATAAACTAACCGTTGGTTAAGTTACATGTGTACATGTCCCTCTGATTTTTTAGGAAAATATGACCGTTGGAAAGGAGGCCGACCTTGCCTATAAATAGGAGCTCATTTGAAAGATCTCAAAAAAAAATAGAGAAGTTGATAAATCTAGAGACCACATGCTGCTAAAATGATTTCTAGAGAGAGAAATATTTTCATTCCTTTTGTGCACTGAACCGCTCGTTCTGTTTTTTGCTTCGTGGGACTCCGAATGTTGGTGATTACATTCGAGGACTTCCGGGGATAGGAAGACAGAGGTGGCGACTACCTTGAAGTTCGAGGGCTTCCCTGCTAAGGAAGACAGAGGTTTCCAACTTCGTTGAAGTTGAGGGATTGCAGGGATAGCAAGATAGAGATTCCGATATTCGTATCAAGGGCTTAACCTGGTGTGGGTAAGATAGACTTTCGTGAAAGTATAAATCAAGGGACCATTATCCAAGGTTGTTGGATACCCTTCTCTTTGGGTTAAAAGACTTATATCTTGTTACATGTAGTCCTACTACTTGTTAGTTTCCACTGCATTTTGTATTGTAAGGAAAGTATAACTTTCTTATACTTCCTTACTTGTACTATGTTTCATTTAGATTCTATACACATTAAGGTAGAATCTCATATTGTAATATTTAGTTAAGTTTCAATTTCCGGATACACATTTTTGGAACCTACTTTCGGAATAACTATCTTTAAAGGTTCCAAATGAATTTTTAAAGTATACAATTCACCCCCTCTTGTATATTGAGCATCTACATCATTATTTCGATCCTACAATTGGTATTAGAGGTTGGAATCCTCATACTCTATACCAATCCTACAATTGGTATTAGAGCATGTCTCTGAAATTATTGTACTCACGTTTATGTTTTTCTTGCTCACTTTGTCATTCCAAACATTGTCATTCTGAACTTTGTGATTATGAATTTCTTTCTACTAACAAGTTTGTGTGCCAAAAGTTTTTTCTTAAGTATGGAAAGGATCAATGTTGGTTCTATTGATAATCTAAATCCTACACGACCACCAATCATTGATGGTAATGACTATGAGTATTGGAGAGATCGAATGAAGACTTTTGTTATCAATACTGGAGTGGACAACTTTGTTATGCATACTGGAGATTATAAAATTCCTGATAAGAAAGTTAAAACTTTTACTAACCCAGAAAAGCAGGAGTATCAACTCAATTATAAGGTATGCAATACTCTACTTTGTTAAATGAATATAAATATATATATCCAAATTTCTTCTTGTGAAGCAGCTAATTGTATTTGGAAGATGTTTGAGGTTACACACTTTGGAACTTCTAAAGTGATTGAGACTAGGAGAGATATGCTTTGAGATGAATACCATGGATTCAATTTTCCTTATGGTGAACCAATATGTAAGGTTAAACAGAGATTTATGACTATTGTCAACAGTTTACAGTCTATGGGAGAGAAAGGGTTAGATGATGAAGCACTTGTGGATAAGATAATTGATATCATGCCCAATGAGTGGGAATCCAAAAGAACTGCTATAGATGAGAACAAGAAGTCACTCAAATTTCTCTTGATGATATATTCAGAACTCTTCTCCAACATTAAACTAGAATGAAGAGAGATGCTGACAACATCAAAAAGAAGAATGGAAATGGTACTGTTGCTTTTACAAAAACATCAAATTAGATGAAAGCTAAGACTCCTGAAAGAATAAACAGATCCAAGTCTAAGAAAGTTATTTTCCAATCCGAATCTATTGAGAGTGAAGTCTCTGAAAATGAGTTAGAAAATCTTTCCCGAACGATGGACAAAATAGCTGGCCAGAGAAATTTCCAATCCATGTATAAGAAAAAGGAAAGGAAAGATAGGAAAGATGAAGAAGTCACTTGTTATGAATGGAAGAGAGCTGGACATTTTAGACCAGATTTCCATTTTCTTAAAAAGAAAAAAAGGAAATAAAGGCATTCAGACATGAACAGAAAGATGTATTATAAAGACAAAGCTAAGAAAGTGTTGAAAGCTAGTGACACCTGGAGTGCCAATGGTGGTGACTCTTTAGATGAATCTTTTGATTATGAATCTTCAGGACATAAGAATATTCGTCTTATAGATAAAATACCTATTGAATATCATTGTTTTATAGCTAAGGTACGAAATGATGAATCATTGACCAATGTATCTTTAAATTCAAATAATAGTAAGTATTATAACTCCTCAGATGAATAATCCTCTTCTAATGAAGAAAATACTTTACCTACTTTTGAAGAAGTCTCTAGTTTTGCTGAACTTCTTGAAATTGAGAATTCCAAACTCAATAAAAAAACATGATAAATAAAACTCAGGGAATTCTATTCTTACTAAAGAGATATCGGATCTTTCTAAAGATCTTGATAAGAAAAATGCTGATTCTGAAAGTATTTCAAAAAATGTTGATGAAGTAAGTTCTGAGAGGAATAAACATTCTAAAGAATTAGAAAAAGTAATTTCTAAGAAAAGTGTTTACGAGCCTAGCTCTAGTTCTAAATCTGATGATTTTAAAGATAAAAACTTGGTTATAAAAATCAATTCCGAAATCTTTTCCTTAAAGATGTGTTTATCAAACTTTACCCATGGTAAAGAAAATACTGATACAATGTATTCCCAAATACGACCTTTACGAAGTAAATCCGGATTTGGTTATACCCTTGAAAAACCAATTTTTAGTTTTTTTTGAGGTGGAGCCTCAGTCAAAGACCAAGGCAGTATTTATTTCTCAAATAAAGGAGTTAAAAAAGTCTGAAAGACGGAATCTTATTACAATCCCTATCATAAAAGGGGAGCGAAACATTAGGAAAATCATCAAGCCAGGTAACATCCTGATTGACCCCTTTGTTGGAAAGACTATCAGAAACCATGTTCGCTTCACAGAACACATGTGTGGAAATGTAATCGAGGTCTATGAGTGAGGAAAGGCATGTCATCCATTGAGGGGTAAGCGGCCATGCGAGTTGCACCACCCCTTTCCAAATAGTTTGAAAAACAGTGGTTGAATCACATTCAATCCATAGTTTGTGCCAACCCTTTTGTTTGGAAAAGTCCACCGCATGAATAACACCCATCATTTCCGCTTCCAAAGCTGAGGTCCTGCCACATCCACCGACGAAGCATCCAAAGAATCTACCAAGGGAGTCTCTGAAAATGGCACCACAACCTGCCAGACCCGGGTTTCCTCTAGAGGCGCCGTCGACATTCACTTTGATCCATCCTGGAAGTGGAGCTTTCCAGAAGACCTCAAAGGTGCGTTGAGGTTGCTTATAAGATCCCGCAATCCGAAGGCGGTGAAGAATCTCAATTATTTTGTTCCTCAAAGTGCCCCATTTTGTACTAAGTGTCAATGTGGTGGTCACTGGGCAAAGAATTGTTCCTTAAACAAAACCCAATCTCTAGGTTTTCATAATGCTTATTTTTCTAAGAAGATGTGGGTACCAGAAATTTTGTTATATGGAAATCTCGGATCCAAACAAGTTTGGATTCCGAAACTCTAATTCTCTTCTTGATTTCAGGAAAATAAAGAGAGCACCAGCAACAACAGATGGTACATGGATAGTGGATGTTCTCAGCACATGACTGGTAACAAAATCTATCTTGAAAATATTATCAACAGGAAAGGAGGAAAGGTAACTTTCAGAGACAATTATAAGGGAGAGATTGTTGGTATAGGTAATATTGCTCTTCTAGGTAAAACTTTGATTTCAAATGTTCTTTTTATTAAGGGTCTTAAGAACAACCTCATTAGCATAAGTCAGTTATGTGATGAAGGTTACCTTGTGAATTTTAGCAATGATAAGTGCTTAGTTCACAATTCCAAGGAAGAATTTATTCTCTCAGCCAATAGGCAAGAGAATGTTTACACCTTAAATTTTGAATACCTCAGGAGCCACGATTTACCATTCCTAAGTGCAGTGAAAGATCATTCCTGTATATGGCATAGAAGACTAGGACACGGTAACCTTATAAACTTATGCAAACTCTCTAAGAAGAAACCAGTTAAGGATCTACTGGAGCATAGATTTGATTCTTCTAAAGTTTTTGACCCTTTTCAATATGGAAAGCAACATAAATCTAGTTATAAATAAATCAGTTAAGTCTCAACAACTGAGGCATTATAGTTAGTGCACATGGATCTTTTTCACCCAACACAAACTGAATGTATTGGAGGCAAATACTATGTGTTTGTTATAGTTGATGATTACACTATATTTACTTGGGTCTATTTTCTAGCAAAGAAATCTGAAGCTTTTTCTTATTTCAAAAGTTTTAGAGCTCAGGTTAAAAATGAGAAAAACCTTCCATTGAAAACTATTCATAGTGATCATGGAGGAGAATTTCAAAATTCTGATTTTGAAACTTTTTGTAGAAGAAAAGGTATTACTCACAATTTTCAACACCTAGAACTCCTCAGCAAAATGGTGTAGTTGAGAGAAGAAATAGAATTCTTCAAGAGATAACTAGAACTATGCTGAGTGAATATTCTATAGCTAAACATTTTTGGGCTGAAGCTGTAAGTACTGCTTGCTATACTATAAATTGAGTTTTGATTAGGCCTTTTCTTAATAAAACCCCTTATGAGTTATGGAATGGTAGAAAACCAAGAATATCCTACTTCATGGTTTTTGGTTTCAAAGTATTCATTTTGAATACTGAAGATAACTTTGATAAATTCTCACCAAAATCTAATGAAGGAATTTTCTTAGGATATTCCACAATTTCTTAGGCTTATAGAGTTTTTAATAAAAATACTTGTACTGTTGAAGAAATAGTGCATGTAAAATTTGATGACTCTGATCCTTTTTTTAAACTATCTCAACCTACATCCTCGGATGTGTTTTCAAAAATTGATTATCAACCTTTGACAAAAGTCTCTTCTGATAAAGAAAATGTTCAAGAAGATACTTCCTAAACATTTACCCTAGAAGACTTTCTACCCTATGTTGATGAACAGGCTTCTCAAAACCCAAATCAGGTGTTTCTT
Organism: Viscum album; assembly: GCA_963277665.1. Taxonomy (NCBI): domain Eukaryota; kingdom Viridiplantae; phylum Streptophyta; class Magnoliopsida; order Santalales; family Viscaceae; genus Viscum; species Viscum album. The sequence goes on along the minus strand of OY728126.1, from coordinate 1,858,254,472 downwards.
AACAATCATCCTAGTGATAGTATCATTGGTGATGTAAATCAACCAGTAAGAACTAGAAGATCCTTAAGAAATGAAGTAGAACATCTAGAATTTCTTTCCCAATTAGAACCAAAAAGCACTGATGAAGCTTTAGGTGATGATGATTTGATCAAAGACCTGCAAGATGAACTAAATGAATTTGAAAGGAATAAAGTATGGACTTTGGTTGAATGACCTAAAGAAACATCTGTTATTGGAGTAAAGTTGGTTTTCAGAAAAAAAAAATTGTGATGAAAATGGATTCATAGTAAACAAAAAAGCTAGACTTGTTGCTAAAGGCTATAATCGGCAAGAGGGAATGGACTATGAAGAAACCTATGATCCAGTAGATAGACTTGAATCTATCCGTATTCTACTTGCCTTGACAACATTCTTTAATTTCAATATTTTTCAAATGTATGTGAAATGTGCTTTTCTTAACGGTTATGTCCAAGAAGAAGTTTTTGTTGAGCAACCTCATATTTTTGAAGATACAAAACATCATGGTCAAGTTTTTAGACATAACAAATCACTGTATGGTCTTAAACAAGCTCCATGAGCATGGTAAAATAGACTCACTGGATTTTTGCTTCAAAATAACTATGTTAAGGGAAATGAAGATCCATCACTTTTTATAAAGAAAGATAAGAATTTTTTTTTGATTGTTCACATTTATGTTGATGACATCATATTTGGTTCAACTCAGCAGTCATTAACCGACTATTTTGCAAGTCTAATGAAATCTGAGTTTGAAATGAGTATGATGGGTGAATTAACTTTTTTCTTTGGTTTTCAAATTTCTCAAAAACCAGAAGGAATCTATATAACTCAACATAAGTATATTAAATAAATTCTCAAAAAGTATGGTTATGACAACACTAAGAGTATATGTACTCACATTGGTACCTGAAACACTTTAGATCTTGATGAAGCTGGGAAACCAGTAAATCAAACATATTTTAGAGGTATGATAGGAAGTTTACTTTACTTAATAGCTAGTCGACCAGACTTAATGTTCACAGTATACTTATGTGCAAGATATCAATCCAATCCTAAGGAATCTCACTTAAAGGCAGCAAAAAGAATTTTTCGCTACCTAAAAGGGACCATGGATCTAGTATTATTCTATACTTCTATAAATGATTTTGTTCTAAAAATATTTTCATGATGCTGACTTTGGTGGATGTAGAATGGATAGAAAGAGCACATCCAGAACTTGTCATTTCTTAGGAGATTCATTAGTTTCTTGGTCCTGCAAGAATAAACATTCTGTAGCACTTTCCACTGCTGAAGCTGAATATGTAGGAGCTGGACGTTGTTGTGCTCAAGTGTTGTGGATGCAACACACACTCACAGACTATGGTTTGAGTTTTACTAAAACTCAAATTCTGTTTGATAACACAAGTTCCATTGCCTTAAGTAAGAACCCTGAACATCACTCACATGCAATACACATAGATATTAGGCATCAATTTCTTAGGGATCACACACTAAAAGGAGATATCATTCTTCAGTTTATTGGAACGCAAGATCAACATGCTAATATTTTCACAAAATCTTTGCCTTCTGATAGATTTGAATACATTAAATAGAAGTTAGGAATGATATCTGTAAGGTAATCTTTCTTAATTAACTTTCTGTTGAAAAATTCTCCTTAGAGTAATAAACTCAATTTCATAGGAGGAGTACATTTGATTGTTAGGAAAACAAAATTTTTTCTGAGTTAGTTTTTCAAACTTTTCGGAACTAACATTTCCTGAGTGGGGATTTCCAGAACTGAAATTTTCCAGAATGGATATTTTCGTATAGAAAACTTCTCGAATAGAAATTTTTGTATTGAAAACTTCCAGAATAGAAAATTTCAAACTGGTGTTTCCATAACGAGATTTTCATACCGAGTCTTTCATAATGATATTTTCGTATTCAAACTTTTGTAATGAAATTTTTGTACTGAAATCCATAGTATGTTTTTTCATTTTGTGTTTTCCATACTGAGATTGTTTTTCATAGTGAGTTTTGCGAACTATGTATTTTCGTAATACAATTTTTTTCGAAGTATTTTTTTTAGATTGTTAACCATTACGAATAATCCTTCTAAGCCAATCTGAAAGGTATGATTTCCTTACTCAAGTTTTCTTAATCATACTTTACTTGCTGGTATTTTCTTATATTTTGTTTTTGGATTATATTTTTCTTAAATCTTTGTTTTAATAAAAACCTCAAAATATCAGATTCAAGTTTTCTTGAGAATTGGTTTTTAACCGTCAGATATGATCTCAGCTCTTACAACCGTTCGATCAACCGAGTAAGATGAACTGTCATATCATTTCCTATATAAAGGGGACCTAAAATGGTTGTCACACATCGGTTTTTCAAGATCCAGTGTCTCGAAGCTTTGCCTCTCCGTTTTAAGGCCGTTCCGAACATCAGCTTTCTCCGTTCCGAATTTCTCAGAATACTTCAGATCTGAATGTCTGTGGAAGCAGCTTCTCAAGACAGGTCTTCTTCTAAAACTATCTCCAAGTGGTTAGTATATAGAGAAAGGTTTCTTCATCCTGATATCTTCAACAAGTACGATTCTCTTATATTCGAGAATATAAAGCTTAACAAATGGGAAGATGTTGTTGTGTCTAAGCCCGAAAATCAAGATGAAGTATTTTCGGAGTTGCTTGTAGAGTTTTATGAGACAGTTTCCTTTGTTAAGGAAGATGGTAGGTAGAAATTTGTGTTCAAGTATTATGGTAAGACTTATAAGAATTCTTATGTCAAGGTAGCTAGTGACTAATGAAGGAGAAGCCGAGTTCATTTCTCATGTTTTACCAGATTCAAAAGGAAGCTTTAACAAGGAAAAGGCCTTGGAAACTCTCGGACTGGAAGATGACAAGGCTCTGAAGATTGATACTCTGTCTACGAATTTTAGGATTCTAGAATTATGGCTACAAGGTTTTATCGTACCACAGAAGGGTGACAAAGATAGTCTGAAGAAGGGAGAGATCTACAACCAAGATTTTCTGATAAATCTAAGGATGTTTAATCTGATGAAACACATTCTTATCACCATATAGAATGTTATGAAAAGGAATTTGATAGGTCAGATTATAATGTATCCAGAAATCATCTCAAAGTTAATAGTTCGATGCCTTGAGTCTTTCAAGGAGGCTTTCAAGTATAAGCCAAGAGATTTCAAGATTATGTTGGTGAGTGATGGTACCCTCAGAAGGATGGATGTTGCTTTCGACAAGAAGACTAGTGAGTTCTTTGATCTACCAGTTCAAGAAGAAGTGGTTCTGAATGTTGCTGAACCTGAATCCTCTAAGCCAGTGAAGAAGAGAAAGTTGAAGGAAGTTTTAGTTGAAACAAAGAATCCCAAATCTAAGGAAGTTCATTCCGCACCTCCAAAACCTAAGAATAAGAAAGCTTACCCTGATGATGTAGTTGCTAAGTGGAGGGAGATTAAAGAGAAGATAGTGCAAGGGGAGCCTCAGTTTGGTTTGGATCCTGTGGAGGCTAAGGCCTTGAAAGATAGAACAACGAATGAGCTAGAAAAACAAGTGAAAGAAAATAAGCTCAAGAAGAAGATGTCTGAAGCTGAGGTGGTTCAGAATTTACTAAAGTTTACTGAGATGGCCTTCGAAAACATTCCCGTTCCGAGATCTTTTTCTTTGGAATCTCTAACTGAGACTCCAGGAAGAACCTTTGTCTCTCCGGAAGAGGCTGTTGCTAAGCATTTTGAGGAAGTTGAGCATATTGAGCAAGTAGAAGAGGTAGAAGCAGTTGTTGAAGGTAGTGGTGATACCAAAGATGTTTTGAAGAAGGTAAATGATTATAAGGGGACACCTTCAGAACATTTGTCACTCCAAACATCAGAAGCTGAATCATCTAAGCTAGTCACTCTAGGTAAGGATGAGGAGAAAAGAGAAGAAGAAGTACCTTATCATGAAGAGGAAGAATAACTTCTACATGATATTTCTCAAATGGAGAATGTAGAGGATGGTGCTCAGAATGTTTCTGATGATGAAGACAATGTTGTTCAAGTTTTTGACAGTGAAAAGAGAACCCCGAAACAGCAATCCATTCCGAAAAAGGACATGAGAAAACAAGTTGTTGTTGATACCCCGAGCTCAGTTGTTGTAAAGAGAAGGGATGTTGGTGATTCTTCTAAGAAGAAGGATGAGAAAATTAAAGAAGGAAATTCTCCAAGCAAAGTCTCGGATTCAGAGTCATCTTCGTTGTGGCATTACTTTGTTGTTCAGTCATTAAAGAAGTTGGTAGGTACTATTCCGACCTTCTCAAGTATTGATTCACGATGTCAGATGCTTCAACATACATTGAATCAGAAAACAGACTCTGTATCCATGTTTATGGACAAATGTGTTGAGATTGAGGCTTAGTTCAAAAGTTTCTTTGTCGGCTATGAAGCCCACAAAAGGTCTTGTAAAAGAATGACTAGTTGGTCGAGGAAGACTGTAGAATATATGAGGATCTTTGATGAATTCCAAGATAATCTAAAAGATTCTTTTGAGACAGAATATAGGAAGATAAATGAACTTACTTATCCTTTGAAGAAAAGTTAACAGATGAAAAGAATTTATGGATTCAAGAAGTCCGAGATCTGAATGAGAAGTTGAATTCTGTTTCTCAAAAACTGGAAGTATGAAAGGGATAATCGGATTGAGTTTGAAGAGATGTTTTTAATGCTATAAAAAATCTTGAAGGCTCTGGAAGAAAAGCTTCAAGCCTAGGAAGAAAAGCTTCATGCTCAGGAAGAAGAACTTCAATCCCAGGAAGAAAAGATTGAAGCTCAAAATTCAAGAATAGTTGTGTTAGAGAAGCAAGCTGAGGAATACCATAAAGACTTGAAGATGATAAGGAGTATTCTTAAGGGTCTCATAGTGAAGTAAAAATATCCAAAATAGAAAAATCCGATGTTTTGTTGTATCTTAACTTCCTTGTTTTTTGAACTTTCAAACGTAATGAAAATTGTGCTTTCTTGTATCTTTTGTTTTTGCTAAAAAAAATTTCAGGTACTTTGTTATATTTTCCATTCCCTTGAATTCTTCTTCAAAATCACAAATGGAGAGAAGGAAAAGAACCCTAATAAAGGGGGAAAAGGAAAAATAATCTTAACAAAAGGGTGAGAAAGAAAAAGAACTCTAATAGAGTTTATCTAAGGGGGATTTTTTCATTAATTAAGACATTATTATTCTTAATGAAATATCATTCTGGAAATCTATAATACGATCATTATAATTTCAAAGCCTAATGGGGAGTTATTCGTATTCATCAACATTCATAAACAAAGGGAGATAAGCCATGATGTTTTCTACTTCTCATAATTTCTTTTTCATAAGGATGTTTGTGCTTTCCAAAAAGGGGGAGATTATTTAGTCAATAAGGTTTTCCTTATGAATTTTCCATTCCTTCTTGTTTTGAAAATCACAAACACCTTATCTTTAAGGAAAATTGATTTTATAAGGAAAATTCCTTTTATAAATAAAATTTCTTTTATAAATAAAATTGATTTTATAAGGAAGATCGATTTTGTAAGAAAAATTATCCTTATCATATTTTTATCCATATATTTCTTAAGTATATGATTAGGATTCATTTCTATATTCTCAGAATTGTTTGAAACTTTGATATGAATCATTCTGTTTTAGGTTCCAAATTCTGGATGAGAACTGTAATGAAGTTTCACTCCGAATTCTGGATGAGAACTGTAATGAAGTTTCACTCCGAATTCTAGATGAGAACTGTAATGAAGTTTCCTTCCAAATTCCGGATATGAACTCTGATAAAGTTCTACTCCGAATTCTGGATACTAATTATCATGAAGTTCGACATCTAATTCTCATTATGAATTCTGATAACGAATTCTCATTATGAATTATAATGACGTATTCTCATTACGAATTCTGATAACGAATTCTCATTTCGAATTCTGATGACGAATTATCATTATGAATTTTGATGACGAATTCTCATTCTGAATTCTCATTCCTAAATACCCTATTAAATAGAATCTGATTATCTTTGCTTTATACACTCTGAATTTACTTAGACACCGAATATTATTTTTGGTTAGACTCTGAACTTTCATTTTGCTTACACTTTTATAATTTTTCTACTCCTTGACATTTTTTTGTTTACACTCTGAATCTTCACTATGAACTTTTCTGTTAATCTTTAAATGATTTCGTACATTCTGTTTCACTTGTTTTGTTATAAAATGATGTCATCTATTCTGTTATAAAATAATTGTTGGTTATGTTAGACGTGTACAGGTCCCTCCGATTTTTTAAGAAAATATGACCATTGGAAATGAGGCCGACCTTGCTTATAAATATGAGCTCATTTGAAAGAGCTCACAACAACAATAGATAAGTTGATCAATCTAGAGACCACACGCTGCTAAGGTGATTTCTAGAGATATAAATCTTTTCATGCCTTGTGTGCACTGAACTGATCGTTCAGTTTTTTTGCTTCGTGCGACTCCGAATGGTGTTGATTACATTCGGGGACTTCCGGGGATAGGAAGACAGAGGTGCCGACTACCTTTAAGTTCGAGGGCTTCCTTGCTGAGAAAGACAGAGGTTTCCAACTACCTTGAAGTTGAGGGATTGCGGGGATATCAAGACAGAGATTTCGATATTCGTATCGAGGGCTTACCCTGGTGTGGGTTAGACAGACTTGCTTGAAAGTATAATTCAAGGGACCTTTATCCAAAGTTGTTGGATACCGTTCTCTTTGGGTTAAAATACATATATCTTGTTACTTGTAGTCTTACTACTTGCTAGTTTCCACTGCAATTTGTATTGTAATGAAAGTATAACTTTCTTATACTTCCTTACTTGTACTCTGTTTCATTTAGATTCTATACGCTTTAAGGTATAATATCATATTGTAATCTTTAGTTAAGTTTCAATTTCCGGATCCACATTTCCAGAAACTACTTTCAGAATAACTAACTTTAAAGGTTCTAAAGGAATATTGAAAGTATACAATTCACCCCCCTCTTTATATTGATCATCTACATCATTATTTTGATCCTACAATGAAATTATATTCCTTATGTTAGGTCATGGAATATAAGAAATTATTCATTTTTAAGGATGGTAGATTATGTTGTTTTGATTGTTTTTATGATGGGCGAATTTACTTATTATGTGATTAGTGGGGACAATAATTACATTTCCCCTCAATATATTAGAGAGTATCCTTAGAATTACTATATTGGGGATTCAGATAAAGAAATACACTCTTATGTAGAAGTATTTTTATGAGGACCCAATGGTAAATTTTAGATATATGACATTTTGCATTGAATAATTATGAAATTAGGTATTTATGTATGGTTTATTATTTTATTTGATATTATATCCATAGAAAATACACTATCTTGGGTAATTATTTTTGTTTCAATATTTAATCATCATTAATTATACCCATATTATACATTCCTTATAATCTATTTCTAAACACATATCCTTATTGGGCATTTGACCTCACCCCATTATTATTTTTATATTCATATAAATTCTTGAATGTGTATTATGATTGTTATATAGTGTTATGATAATAGGAACAATGGTATTCTAAAATTATATATTATAATAAATTTTATGTTTTCAAATGTAATGTGAAATTCATGTATGTATCTATTTTCACAAAACAAATATACTATTTGGTCCTTTGAGATACATTTCCTTTTATATAGTGACAGTGCAATAATATAACCATTGTATCTTTTCTACTATAGCTAGTGTCATTATAGTAGGTCTCATATGATGTTTACTGGTAATTTTTGGAACATGATTTAGTAAAACATATATTAGAAAATATATCCCTCTGATTTATTATTAAAAAATATTGTATAGGATAAAATATATATGTTTTGTTTATGGTGATATTAAGTGGTTTTCCTAAAAATATTTCCACATATGGATAATATAAGTGAATTTTTTTATCATATATGTATCTTGGTCTAATAATTCGGAAAATACTTGGTCAGGTATGTGAAGGTCATCATTCTGATCATGGTGAGAGTGCCCTTCCTATTCACCTGGTTTGACAATCCCAGGGGTATATTATTGGATTAATTTAAATTTTATTTTTAAACCATTTAAAGGATTTAAATAGATGATTAAAAAGCATGATTTATCATAAATCTCTATTTTCAAACAATGAAAATAATTTTTAATTATTTAGACATTGTTTTAAAAAAAATTCATGATAGATTTCTCTGATTATTTGTGCATGATGTACATAGAAACCATTATGGTTTTGGTAAGTGAATAATGATATTATGAAATTTTTTTTGAGGTGATATACACAATCAAATACTAATATATCTTATTTTATGTTAATCATATTAATTAATAAATATCATTACAAGTGTATAGAAACTTAAAATTTTAATCCTTTATGATTCGATATTTATTTATCTTGGAAAACTCTTAGTAGTGGGATGCCCTAATATCATGTTTATAACTCATCATTGATAGATGTTTTCGGGGTGGTTATTCCTATAAATCTTGTTATATTTTTTTCTAGTTTAATTTGATTTAATTGTTTTTATGGATTCATACTGTTAGTATAGATCCCATTTCAATTTTTGATTAATGGAATTTACATATGATATTTTGAATAAACCTTCACGTATCTATTAGTATAAAGATGAACAAGAGAATCAATTTTAAATAACTTTTATTATATGGTTTTATACTGATACACGATGTTATTTATCTAATTTTTTTGGGAGACACTCAATATTGAATATTTGTATAATGGTAGGAAATATGACGATGTAATTATTGAAGTATTTTATTGTCTTTACCTATATATTGAAGATGAGTTTTTAATATATATATCACTTGGTACTATTGTTATTTATAAGATACCATATATAATGGACCTATATGAGTTGTAAGAAAATAAAAATTGACTCTACGAGAATCATGATAAGGGGTTCATTCAGCCAAGTTCCTTTCGATGGGGATCACTTGATTTTTTTTATATTAATAAAGATGGTTCAATATGTATTTGAATTTATTATTTGTAACATAAAAATATATATTTTTTGAAGAATTATTCTTTATACTATTTTAATAAACTTTTTGATCAATTATAAGTGTCTCTATATTCTCCATGACTTACCTTCAATCAGTGTATAATTAGCTAAGGTTCAAGAAGAAAGAAAAACCCATGGTAGGCTTCTATATAATGTATTATCATTATGAATTTTTTGTCATGTATTTTAGACATTCGAATCCCCATTCAATCTACATATATTTAATTAATATAGTTTTTAGTGATTTACATGGTATGTTTTTGGTATTCTTTATAGATCATATTCTTATATATTCAATGAATGATGAAGAGAATGAATAACTTTTGATAATTATGATAAAGACCCAGAGAAAAGAGATGTGGTTTTCTATATTTACCATGTGTGAATTTGGGATTTTGATAGTTTCATTATCTGGTCATATAACCTCATGTGATAGAATATCAAGGGATCCTTCATAGGTGGATGTTATTGGGAAACAGAAAAGAGTAACCACATTAAGTGAAATCTATAGTTTTATTTGTTTGTATGGAAACTAATAACACATTATGAAATATTACTAATCACTATATAATATTATAACCATTTTTACATGGAATAGGTTTATATTATGTTAGATAGATGAATGTTAATAATATTTAATAGAACTGAATATAAAATTAGTCATCAGACATGTGATTACACAACCCTATAGTGGATATTGGTTCATGATCTATTATGATGTTCCAAAGAAGGTACTGAAATTATTAGTCATTAAAAATGACAAAGTGATATCATATAACTCACATGAATTCAAAATTCAATAGAAAAGTGGCATGACTCTTGATTTGGTGTTAGAAATGATATTTTTTAATTGATGATATGGAGGACATACATTTGTGGTGAATGATGTGATATAAAACTTAGCATAATATATATAAGAACAATATTATATAAAAGGAGTGGAATATTATAATACCCCAACATTATAATGGTACCTCCATCTTTTATTTGTGTGCTAAGAATATTTTGTTGATTTTTCCACTGTCTGAATTCCATGGTTACTTGGTCTCGTTCATAGATAGAGAGACTTCATTAGATAAATTGACCTAATTATTAGGGATGTATAATTTTTTAATGACTGGAGTCATTGTATAAACACGTTAAATAGTATTATGTGTGTTTTCCATGTGTTTTGATGTCTTCAGATGTTCTTTTGGACGTTTCACATATGTTGGGCTAAGAAACGTTTTTTGGAAAATTACACACCATGTATATGTTACACATCATATAACTATCAAAAAACACATGTATTGAACTAGTTTATAAGAAAAATTGTTTACTCATTTTGAAAATAACTCACATATTGAAAATTTCAGCCACGATAAATATTATCCCAAAAGATTTGGTTTTTAAAAAATCCATTTATAAAGAAATACAAGATGCATAAATGGATTAAAATCCATGTTAATATCTAGACCTCTGGTTATAAGTAGTTCTGTATTCATGTATCATATTCTACTATTTTTTTAGAACTCCTCTTAATCCCATATATTATCCATATGATTATATTGTGATTTTATCACATATGAATGTTATAGATAGTGATTGAAACTAGGAACGTCTATTTTCTTTGGTCTTCTTCCCCTTTACTCATTCCTCCATTGAAGTGATTTTTTCTTTTAATCACCACTATGGAATCATTTGGATTTTGTTTATATGTGATCTAGGTTCCTCCATGTGAATATATAATCCATTCATCTTTTTGGATATTCCTATTGGTTGTGATCTTAAATAATGGATACTGGTAGGATCCAAAAACAGAACACAATTTGTTGATTTTCCATTATAAAATTTTGTACAATATATACGATTGCACTAATGGAACATGAAAAATAATTAATGGATTATTTAGAAATGATAAAAATGTAATTAGATTGTTCCTTGGGTAAATTTGGTTCGGTTTATAAGGGAATCGACATCTGGATTTCATTGAAAATAATAAATTTTCATTGTATTATATATGATTTTATCATGAATTATATTTTATGTGAATTATTGTTGGAGATTTAACTTGTAAAATATATTATTTGATTTATATAATAATACAATAAATTAAAAGAAAAATATTAATTAGAAGAAATAATAATTTTTCCTTATGTTGCTATAATGTGATATGATTGCTGTTGTGATATACACTTGTTACACATGTTTTGATTCTTATATATCGAGATAGGTCCTGACACAAGATGAAATTCTTATATGATGGGTTAGGCATTGACATATTCTATGATTCACATATACCATGATAGGAATTGATACATGTAGTGATTCTTATATATGGGGATAGTCCTATAAACATGCTACAATGCTTTTATAACATACCAGTCCATGGAACATGATGTGATCATTAATACTACGCTAGGACCTAACACATGCTAAGATTTATATTTAGAGGTTTTGGCCTAGTGATATGGAATAAAATGTGTATATGTATGTGGTTGGAATGGGTGTGAAATAGGTCTGGTGACATTATGGTGTGTTGTTGAAGTAGGTTGTTCGGCATCATGGTTAGTGTTGGCATAGTTTTTTATATGCTGATATAACTTCTGATAGGGTGATGAAGTTGATTGATTTATGTATTATATTAAAAGATAAATAAAATTTTACAATGATATATATCATTATTGATTTTACATATTATCAGAATATGTTCATTATATATGAGGGTTCAAACCTATTATGTTATTCTAATACCCGAATTATGAAATTGTTTAGTATCAAAGTAGATTATATAGATGTAGGCTTTGATAAGGGAAAATGATCTTTTTGTACATTATTGTTTATTGGATTGGATGATTCATGGAGATAGGACTAACATGGGGTTTGGGATTGAGGTCATTTGATACATCATTTTTATAATCATTTTTTATGTATTACATTAAAAATGGGGTTTAATTACATTACAACCTATCATTAAAATATTATTTTATTTTTTATTGTTTAATTCATTTGGACATTATTGTTTTCCTTTTCTATTATGTTTTATGGTTTTTGTTATTTTTACGCTATGATACTTATATATTTTCCACTTCATTTTGACTCTAATCTAGTGGTATTGTCTCTAGTCTCTATCAACCACACCACCACTGATAGTCAGTACCATCTTGTTTATGAGGAGGAAATATTGTGGTTACATAACTGACCAATTTCTTCCATGTGAGAGAGTGTTGGGCTAGGGTATGTTACAAAGATGTATTGGAAGTGATAATTTTTTATTTTATATTGATTTCAAATTTGGGAAAGGGAGAGAAGATACTAGGATGTGTCAAGAAATATAAATGATCTTTTATATGAGAGTAGATAACCCATGCATAAGGGAAAATAAGAGTGCCCAGGGATGAGATTTTTGTTAATGGGGTTTTCCTATTACAATTGATGTTATTTCAATGTGGGTGATTCATGTGACGTGTCATATTAATTTTTGCATCGTAATTATTTCTTGATATTTATACTCATGGATCAGTATGGATTCAAATGAGTATACATTTTTCATGATAGGAACGTAGGGATATATATTTAAAGGTATTTTTCATGATAGGGAAATATTTATTACATGTGATATATACATTTCTATAGAACTGTGATATGGGATACCCATTATATCTGAAGAAAAAGTGATAAATAAAATATTACATCACGATAAAACCCATTTAATCCATATATAGAGAGACTTGGAGTATTGGTTCTCTCTTTTTTTCTACTAATGAGGTTAAATATTTTGGTATAGCTAGTGTTCTATGGTATCTGTTTCTATTATATAGATAATTAATCCTTATCATCTTCTTGTTGATCATCAGGATAATGGAAATCAACATGCTCATAACATAGATGATCGAGAGATTGTTATAGATCAATATGAATGATAAGGTTTTAAATCTTTGTTACATCATCTAGAGGGTCATGGGATCCATGAAATGGGATATTGTTCACACAATTCCTTTTATTTTTTAGATTATGAGAGAGTTTCAGCTACAACAATTTCATAAATTCAATGGGGAGGGAGCCCCCTAGGAACCCAATTTCTAGATCGAGACACTCTTGAGAATCATCAAGAATCTCAATAGACCAATATATAGTAGGGTGAATCTTACTGCTTACATGCATCAAGCACCATACAAACACTGGATGGACATTATAGATACGTATGTGCTATAAGGGGAGTAATATTTGAAGGAATTTAAGGAGAGGTTCTTGGGCCATTTCTATCTAACGATATTTAATATGAGAAGGATCGTGATTTCAGGAATCTAAATTTTGGGGAAAAATTAGTGATGGACAATTTTGGATATTTCACGATCCTGCATTGATTTCCAAGATCTCTATAATCTATTATAAACTCTATGGAAAGTAATTTTCATAATATAATTCTCTATGTGATTATGTCATAGGGAAATATTTTTTCTCTAATTAGACATTCATAAATGATAAAAAAGAAATCATCATTGAAGGGAACTTGAGAGAAGCTCCAAATATTGGAATTTTATTTCAATAGGTGAAACATAGATCTCTTATTTGGATTGTAATAAGAACCACAATGACAATTTTCAATAAGTAAACAATGAATAGAGATTCTAAAAAAGTGTGGTATCCATATTAGTAGCAAGTTCTGTTGTAGTGCAATTAACGTGGAAGGACTGGCCCAAAGAGGCCTCAATATCTATACACTGAATAGAAGTGTTTTACTTGTGGAATATTGCAAAATATTATTATTTTTGTTGAAAAATTATCTATTATAGTAGTGAAAGGAGATCTTGAAAGAATCTTGAGTGTATAAAGAGCTTACTGACCCCCTACAGACTGGTTGTTATAGTACCACTATTTTATCTGGACAAGGTATGGGATGTGATACTAATGTATATAAGTGGTACTAACAATTATATGTAATTTAATTTCAGAGTCAAACTTGAGTTTTTGGTAGAGGAGTAATCCTGTTTCATGATTTACTATCCACTCAGACAAATTTAGATATAATACCTTCTACTAGTAGTGGTAGGATATGTGTTCCATCTACATTAGTATGCATTTTATTGAAATAAGATAATCTGTTTCCCATATATATTTTCAAATTCAAATGGGTTGGTATTCGTTATGGAATTAATATATGTATTCATGACAATTGACACACTATTGGAAGTGTGATTAAAGTGTACCATGTGCTACAAGGATTTTTCACTTTTGTTTTGTAGCTATCATTTACTTGTCAATATTTTGTGCTTAAATTTAAAAGATTCAATTTGATTCCATAAATGTTTTGGTCAGTTCTTGAACCATCTCATATCTAATGTTATCTTATGAGAGTTACCTTTCATTATTTTGATATGGGTATCTATACTCACCATGTTTAGTGGTATCTTCATGATGGTCACACAACACCAATTTTTTAATATTGGATTTTTAATAGATCATATTGAAATTTTTTCTCAAGATGATGGATGAATTTAGAAGGAAAATTTTCCTCTTGTGGTGGAAAATTTTCAGGATGTCTTTCTTGTTGATTTATCAACATTAACTCCCAAATTTTAGATACTGGTTATGATCGAGTTGGTTTGATAAGTTTATTCAATTTATACACCACCTAATATGATTTCACTAGAATAAAATAAGTAGTTGAAAGATTAGTTTGAATATTGTTAATAAATGGGGTTTTTATGGCCTATACATCACTATGGAATTCTACAGTAATTTTCACAATGATGTCTAATGGAACATTTTACTTAGGTGTAGATTATTGGGGACAGATCCAAATAAATTCCATGAACTGGTATCCCCTTCCATGCATGAATGGGATTCTACATTGGTTGAGAGGTGATAAGATTTTATCTCTGGTCAACATCATGTTAGTATACAAATAGATCAGGGTGATACCTTTAAAAATACCATTAAATTAATTATGGAGAATTTATGGCTTATACGAGTTCATAGTGATGTCGTTCAGTTTGATGAACACACCATCGTTTTGTTATATCCTGAATGAATCAGACCGAACATAATTTTCTAATTTAGTATTTGGTGTTTTCATTGTTTATATCTTATATAACTCATTGCCTCTAATTAATTCCAAATATCATTAAATCTCCTTGATTACATTGAGGTATCAAGAGTTTCATACAATGAAAACGTAATACAATAACATTATTGATAATGTTCTCTTATTAGATAATTCCATATTATATTAAGGAGTGTAAGTGGTCCCAAATCAGGCTTATGTTTTTTTATAGTAGGAATAACACCAGATTGTCTTTGAGATTCATATTTTTATGGGTTTAGAAAGTTATTATCAGTGCTTCATCCATGAAATATTCCATCTAGCAGCACTGACATTCAGGATGACAATGAAATGGTTGATTTTTGTTTGGTTAGATTTTTGTGATAGATTTTTCTAGGATTTTGAGAGTTTGATAACATCAATAACAATCATCACCTAAATTGGGTATGGTAAAATGTATACAATGCACTATGATTCATATATAGTTGAACTCAATGAAGTTCTATAATAAGATGATCTTGTGGTTGCTAATGTATCTAGATAGTTGACACTTTATTAGAGTAATTATAATAATCATGATCAGGAGTTAGATATTGTGGTACATTACATGAGATATTAGAGACATTATATTATGGCTAATTGGTTTTGGTTGACATAAACCATAAAAGCCTTAGGTATATCTTTTCATAGTGGGAAAAAATGAATAGGAATAGGTGGTGGGTGATGTATCTGAAGTCTTTCACCTTAATTTTGGTTTATATTAGGGGAAAGAGATAACCCATTTCCATGTATTTGAATTGGATGAAAAATACAAAGGTTGTTGATGAATCTTATGATGATTCTTATTTTATGAAACCCTTGGAAGACTTTCATTGTGATGTTTTAGATTCCCATGGATGAGAATCCTGGACTTGAACATAAATTATACCAATGATTCGTGAATATTTAAAGGTAGAATTGTTATCAAATCTATAGTGATTAGTTATAAGAGAAATATTATATGGTAGAGAGACATTATAAGAATGGTTTCTTGTATGTGATAATTTTCTTTTTTACTATGTCCAAGTATATGATCATATTTGGTTGTGCAATGATCGGAAGAGAGAATTTCATTCTACCGGATGTGGGGTAAAACCTTTTTTAAAAAATATTTATTTTTATATACATATACAATACTCATGGATTGGAATGAACAAAAAGGAAGAAGTTTTTTTGTGATATTATTCACGTTTATACAAGGGAAAGATGATCATCTGAGTAAGACATAATTCAATTTCATGGTGTTCTATGGAGTGTCATTTAATATAGGGATCCTTTTAATACAACTTGGTTTTGGAAGCGTATCCAGAAGGATTTATGATCATAGGTTATTTCAAGAATATCCCATAATTTTTTGATATTCATAAAATTTGAGTGGCCTATTCAGATTATAGAGGTTATGTTATGAGCCTATGATTCAGATTTATGAGGTTCATGGGAGTAACATTTAGCACCAATGGAGTTCACATAAAATTTAATATTCAAGTAATCCATAAATATGGTAAAATTTGTGGAATTTTATTTATCTCTATTTTGTTCACCTCTTTGTTGGTTAGAGGTAGGTGAGTAATCACTTATTAGATCGATTCTCATCAAGGATACAACTGAGTTGGTTCAGTTGATCATAAAGTAATTAGTGAAAATGTAGATCAAAAAAATCTAATGTTTACTAGTATATAAGAACTCTAGATTTTAGGTGTGGCCATCATGTTTTCCATCATGTGTTTCGTTGGTTAGGGAAATTCCATATAAAGAACATGGTAAAGAAAGCCCCCATTTTTTTCATTCCATTTGAGATAGTGGATAGGGTCTGTCTAGTAGAATATTGATTATACATTCCATAATTCTACAGTTCCATACATGATGTATTTCATGTGTCACAACTTAGGTGATATTATCATGACCCTTATCATGTTGTAGATGTTGAGCCTATTAAGATTTATGCCAGTGCATCATTTAGGAAGAATCTGACATAGATTATGTATTATGGTAAGACATATCTATAGGGTAAGTCTATAACTCTAGTTATAATAAAGGGGTATTATTGGATTGTTTAATTGAAGACCTAGGAGATGTAGTCTGATATGCATGAATAGTTAGCATATATGTTCACTAAGACCGAATTATGATTCTTGGAGTATCTTTAGTATTATCTATTATATGATGGGGATGTTTAAGGATCATGTATTTTTTCATGTTTGAACCGATTTTAGATTAGTGGTAAACATCATTAATTACGTTTTTCTTTGTCATTAAACCTTAGTAGATGAGTATTATATTGTAAAAATAGAGTTTTTTTGAGGGAAATGACATAATTTTATGAGATTTATGTTAAATTTTATTATCATATTCTACGTATGGACATGTAAAATATAATTAAGAATATTTTATGTGGGTTTTGAAGGATTTAGATGTAGTTTTGCAACTTTTAGAAAATAAGAACTAAAATATGTTTTTTAAAAAAATTCATTCCATTTATATGTTGCATGATGTATTGAAATAACGAGACCAATGATGTGAATTGGTTCCTGATGTGATGTTGTAACACATCATGTTCTAATTCACATTAGGTAAACGTGGATCATGAATAATTTTAACCTGAGGAAATGGATTTTTTAATGCATTCATTTTAGAAGAAAAAATAATGTGTAAATGGATTACGTTTTATGTAATTATAATTATCATTTGTTTTAAGATGTTTCGAACACATCTTACAGATTCAACCATTTGTACCACTCTTCTGATATCCTATGATACTGCTAATGATTCTGAGGTGATTTCATCACAATGAGATGCCACAATTGGGTTTTCAATCCCTAGAAGGTCCATTTTCATTGGTCTTCACCCCCTTTACTAATTCATCAATCAAATTAGTGTTTCATTTGTTTTCTTTACATTGATATAACATTGATCTTGTTTGTATTTGATCTATGTTATTTCTTGTGAACATCCATGAATTTATTATTATTGGATATTCCTATTGGATGTGTTTTTATGTCATCAAATGAAGGTAGCAGTCTAAAACATAACACTATGGTATGATTTTAAATTTATAATATTCATGTAATATATGTGATTTCACTAATGAACACATGCATTAATTATTTTATTTATTTGAAATTATAATTGTGTATTTGGAACAATCCATGGATCCATTTGGGTCTATTGAGATTTGAAAAATATTTTGGTTTCCTTTTAATATATTTATTTGGGAATGGAATAAATATGGGTTTAACATGACCTGTGTTTTAAGTGATTATTTTTTATAGTTTTATATTGTAAAATGGATTATTTTATTAATTTAATAAATTTATAAACTAAAAGAAAATTTTTAATTATGACAGGTAACCATTTGGTCTTATGTAGTTATATTCTGATAAGACTATTGTGATAATATGTACTTGGGACACAAGTTGAGATTATTATATACAAGGATAATCCCTTACACTTTCTATGATTCCTATTTAATAAGATGGGATCATACACATGTTATATCCCTTATATAATAGTCTAGGACATAATAAATTATATGATTCATATATAATAGGCCAGACCCTCACACATGATGTGATGCATATATACCAGGCAAGGTCATCACCCATGTAGTGATGCTAATATATATGGCTCGGCCTTGCCACATGTTGCAATTATTATATACTCAAGTAGTCACAAACACATGATTACATTATTATATAGTGGGTTGAGTGCAATGATATGTTATGACATGTGTATACAGGTGTGGTTGGCATGGTTGTGCAATGTGCGTAGAGACAATCTAGCATGGTTCAAAAAATAGGTTGTTTGATTTCATGGTTGTGTTACATGCTCATTTAAAATATTTAAGGATCCCAAAGTATGTTTATATATGTTCTATATAAATTATTGAATTAATTTATTCATATATTTTACACATTATTAAATGAAAATATTATCCGAATGGTTTGTTTAACCATGATGGTGTTGACCTGCTGATTTTTACTTACACCCAACTCAAGCCAGCATTTGGTAACAAAAATGATTACATGAACAAGGGTTTAAATAATTGGGAAGGACATTTTATTTGATTGTTTCTTGTTATATGGGTTGATGCATGGAGGTTGGAACCGAATAGGGATTGGGTCCATGGTCAATTTTGTTATCATTTGAGTAGTTTAGTCTTTTTTCATTATAACTTCCAGCATGAATTATAGTTACATTCATCCTATAATTACATTTTTATTTTATTATTTATTGTATTATTTAGTTAAAATTTATTTTTGTTTTATCCACAATTTTTTATGCATTCTGTTATTTCCACACTCTTTTATTGATTTATTTTATGTTTTATTGGGACTCTAAACACAAGTTATACTCTACACACTATGTTAACAACACCCCTACATCTAGTTAGAAGCCTCTGCCATGGATGGTGTTATGCATGTGGACGTGTTACCAACCTGGCTCTTCTACATGAGAGAGTGACAGGTCGAGGGACATTACAAATATGGTCCATATAATATTGATGGAGTTGATAAATGATTCTGTCTACTAAATAATTTACACCCTCAGAATGAGAACAATGTGAATGATTCTCTATTTCAGAAATAACAAAAAATATTATTTATGATTGATAAACAAGGATCCCATATTTCAATATTTTTAAACGACATATCATGAAATCTTGATGGAAGGGAAAAAATTTATTATCTTATATAAATGAGTATTTGACCATCTATCCATGTGATAATTAGATTTGTATAAAAGGAAGATGTATATCTACCAAATAAGGTGTTGAATTTTCCTATTTCCATCCTTGATTTTTATGTATTGATAATTTCCATGGAACATTTATTTCTTCCATAAATACAATACATTAATAAGGGGTTGTTGTATGAGTCTCATAATTCTATATTCTATATACATGTAAGATGTACAATGATATATAAATATCTAAAAGAGTACTTATAGTTGGACAACATGAAGAGATATGTTTATTATTATATATATAATTTCAAAGTATTATAGTAAGTTATGTCCATATGACTGAAATATAAATGTATTTTATAACCATTACCCATAAAAGAATAAAAATGGGAGAACTTAACGAATGATTTTATCATCAAACTCCCCAAAATTACAAAATCAATAAATTTTATACTGGTCATAGTCAATATATTATAAATTATTCACACATCATTTTTATCAATGAATATATATATATTCATCTACATTATAGAATTATATTATGGAAGTGTTATGGTAGCATCGAGTCCCACATTCTATTATAAAATATCTGGATTTGATGATAACTTTAGTATTTTTGGGAATTCTTTAGTAAGATCAAGATATATATGTACATTTTTATTCAATTTATCATCTTTATATAGATAATTAGACTGATATAAATATTGATACTATATATGATATGTTAAGATCTTGTTTAATGTAATTAAAAGTGGGTTGGGATCAACACCTTCTGATTGTCATGATTTTTTTCAAAAATACCATTTATTTTAGTATTCATATTTATACTTATGATGCTAAATATTGAAATAATTATATAATTATAATATATTTGAAACAATTAGTTGAAACATATATATTGGGGCCTGAGTTAGTTATGAAAATGGACGATAATGGCAAACCAATTTATGATTACATCGTGACATCTCATCACTAATAGGAATGTTATATTGATAATTGTCGATAAGATTTATATAATTAATTTGGAATGTAGGGTTTTCTATGAATTTATCCATATAAGAAGGTTATGTTATTAATTAATAAAGAAATTTTGATCATGTTGGATATTTTCCATTTTGACATTCTCTATCATGTTAGGATGGTAGCTTATCAATTGATACTTCCATTGAACCTTTAATAAGTTAATAGTGCATTATCTGTATATCTATAGAGGATATATATATATAATAATTTATATGTAATAAGCATAGAGGTCATAAGTCTATATCATGATATTTTATTTAATTAATAACCATTAAGAATCATATATAATAGACATAATTTTCAATGAAATGAGACAATTTATCTGATTAACATTCTATAGGGGGATCAAAAATTCAAAGAATCTCTGTCAGACCCTGAGTTTGTTATGGAGAAAAAATATCATCAACTTTAATCAATGTAATGGTATTTTAAGGGTTATTTTTATTTTAATTCAGGGGGGTACAATATAACCTCACAAGATTTTATGATATTTTTATTTTTTAAAAATTTAATCTTATTGATAGGTTATGGTACACCCAACCGAGAGTCTAGAAAAACTATAATATTGTATATAATTTTTACCTAATAATTATATTATAACCTATGAATATGAATAATTAAATTATAGTAATTATATTGTTAAAAAATTTATGAAATAAATTCATTTGTTATTAATTTATTTTAAATGAAATTAAATGAAATTTAAAAGTAAAAAAGATGTGTTTTTTTCGGAAAATATTTTTATATGTGTGCAATGTGTTCATAATATATTAAATTAACAATTATTTTAGAATTTTTTAGCTGATATTTATATATTATATTTTCATTAAAATGTTTTATTATTTATCTAGTATTTTTGTCTAGGACTCAGATAAGAATAAATAATACTTTTTTCAGAAAAAATATTTTCTAAAAAGAGGTTCTCTCACATTTTATTACTTTTTTTAGAAATATATAATATATTGTAATTTGTTTAAAAAAATTAACAAAAACATTAAAAATAAAAATATCCAAATTATTTTAGAGGTAATATTTTAGTTTTTTATGAAAATATTAATTTTACAATGAATAATATAAATACCTAATTTTATGAAAACATTTATTTTCACTAAACGAATTTAAAAATACAATGTTTTATTAAAATTATTTTAAACATAAAATAAGATAAATTATATTTTTTCATCCAATTTATTTATTTTTAATAATTTTTGTGTTTAATTTAGATATAAAAACAATTTTTACTCATGAAAACACTTTTATTAGAAAACATTTTTTCATCATGTTTATTGGTATAATTATAAATATAATTTACCACATATATAAATTAAATTTGAGAAAATGGATTCCATATTTAGAATTATAAAAATTAATACTAGATAAAATGAAAACATAATTTTTTTATTATAACGATTTATAATGATCGTAAAATTTAATTACCATGGTTTGGTTGAAACAAGTTTTTATGGGTAACATGCACTTATGTAAAAATGAATTTTACACACATATTAGATTTTTTATATTATATATTTCATTTGATATTTTTTATATATCGGTATCAATTAATCAATATGTCTCATTTAGTTTTATACATAAATGATAAATTACCTAGTTACGGACAACATGCTACACGAGTGAAAACTAAAATGGTAAAAGTGGGTAACATTAGATATAAATGAAAAACATGTGAAATAAATGTTTATTAATAGTGCTAGAGGTGTATCATGAATATATATTACATAATATTCATTATTTATTAGTTTTTATTTCACCTGGATTGAGTGTGACGTCCCATTATTGATTTTTTTATATTTACCAAAATAAAACTCATTCTCATTTATAAAGGGCCACATACTCTCCAATTTTAGTCATATTTAAATATAATTTCTTTTATAAAAATAACCTAAGAAATAACTTATTATATTTCCTAACATATCTTAAAATATATATATATTTTATTATAGAACCTCCATTTGAAGTATTTTGTGGGAAATATAAGTGGGGTTTCTAATAATTGTTGTTGTTCTTAATTGAGTGATTTCTTTTTTATGTCAAATTCTATCTCCTTTAAATATAATAAAAAATGGAAAAAATAATATCTAAAATATATTAAATATACTGATAGGTTTTAATGTTTATTTAATATCCTCTATTCATCCTATATTCCATTATATGGGAAATAGATATGTCAATCATGTGTACGGCAGACTACCACCTCACAAACTGATGTAGATCACTTTCCATCAACACATATCACGGATAGATATAATGATGGTTTTAAATATATATATATATATTACTAATTAAAAATTTATACTTTTTAAATCATTTTAGCATATCTACCAACTTACCTTCTTATCCATTATAAAAATGTTAATGTTTCTCATTCGTATATGTAGAGTACAAAATCCAAGAGGCGATGTCATTCGTTTTAGGATTATATTAAAAATGGATTTTCATAATGATATATTTATAGAATAAATATGATATATATAATATGATAATTATTCTTTAAATTTATATTTTTATGTACTATTTTTTTGAACCATCCATTAAAAAATTAAAATAGCGTTCCTGTATACGTATGACCTACCATCTCCAGTAAGGATGTATTTCATTTTTCATTATATAACATTTATGGATGAATCAAAATATGTATATAATTAATCTATCTGATATTTATTTACTTATTAATGTTTTTTTTTGTATTTTCATATCATGATATATTTATGAGAACAAAAACTACAGAACAAAATATAAATTTAAACAGATGTAGTTATTTCATGGAATATTGATTTAAAAAAAATAAAAAGTCAATAAAAAGTATTTAGGAAAATAATATATTGGATGATATATATATGATTCTGTTTCTATAATATGTATATAATATATATATGTATATATACACTTTTATATATGTTAATTTATTCATTATATAGAATATTCTCACATGTGTGATTGACTTCTTCCCAAAGAAAAGTGAATTTCATTTCACTTTAATTTCTTGGGGACACATTCTATATTCAACACTTGTTTTCATTATGTGGTGTATATAGTGCACATAAATATCTTCTATTATGATTATTTTTAAAATTACACTGATTTAAATATCCATAAAATTTAATTCATCTCAAGGAGATTATGATTCAAAATTTAACAAAGTGCTGATAGTTCATTTCAAAATTACATCATTATTTAATATTTTCATATTTTGGAATAAAATGGAAAATTATTTTATCATACTATCATTATATTACTAAATTTACTTATTTAATTTTAATTTATGTAAATTAATTAATTTATTTAAATTTCACATTATTATGTACTCAAGACATTTAAATAATGTTTTTATTTAAGAGAGACCATGTTTTTATAATCGGTTGGGAAAATTATTCTTACATGTCCATATATTTTTCAAGATATCTATAATGATTTTTTTAAATTACTAAATTATATGTTATATACATTTTTACACACTTTTCTAACTTTTAAAAATTGTTTAAAATGAATCTTTTTATCATTTTTTCAAACAACATACTTTTTGACCATTTTACAATAGTTTGAAATCAATGTTTTGTAACTAATATGACATAAACAACATTATATTACATTATGACAAATAAATTATAAGAATCTCAATTTAAATTATCATATTTTGATTTTCAATGAAATTGTTTTACATAAAAATTATGAAATATTTTAGACTTTTAAATAAGCGATTTCAAATTTAATAAGTGTTTCCTGAAAATATTTCTTGTGATGTTCTCAAATACTTTTTGTCAATGAGAAAATATTTTTCTATGTCTTATATAGTGGATATACTATAATAATAACCTGATCCCTTTTTCTATGAATTTTTTATGGTAATTATTTCTCAAAAAATCATTGATAATCCTTATTTTTCTTATACTAATATGAACATTTATTGATTTTAAGGAATATTAACTATGTTTTATTTATTATTCTTATGATGAATGGATTATATTTATTAAGTGGTGGCTGGGGTATGGAATTGTGTAGCCACTCTATGAATAAGTAGGTAACATGGGACAAATTTTATTGTGTTTTAGCTGAGGCCTTACCCATTTATTTATGTTTTTTTGGCATGTGTCCTCTACGGGATGTTTCAGATGTTTTGAATTATGAATTCATCAATTATAAAATCAATTATTTATGTCCATTTTATTATTTAATTCTCTATGAAAATGATTATAAATATATATGCATGATTTTATGTTAATCCCATTACTAATTTTTCACTAAAAACGAAAAATTTCCATTAAATATTAATGTTTTGATCAAAAAAACAAATTCAGAGCATTGTTAAATTCATTCAATTATACATCTGTTTATTATTTTGATCATATAATTTAATATAATATTCTAAATAATATTATTTTATTAGTATTTCAGATTCAAATTTCAATAAATATTTAAACTACTGATTTGGAAAGTTATTCAATCTAAACAACCATATATACCACAAAAAAATAGCCAATTAATCTACCAATGATACTAGACCAACTATGATGTTATTTTTTATAAGATCAATCAATAAGTCAAAATTCATTGATACTCCACCATAAGTCCATCCAAGATCCATTATAATATAGATAAGACATGCAGGTCCCAATTCAACCAATAAATACCATAAATGATGTTTTATATCCAGCCCATAATTCTATATAAAAATTTGAATGAATCCACCATTCTTGAATTCTCACCTAACCCACTCACCTAATTGAGATAAAATTTTATTTATTAAAAGTCAAGAGTTTCCCAATTTTTAAAATGAAATGGTTTCATGATGATATAATATTCCTGGCCTAAAACACATTCATATTCAGGGTATGATAAATTCCATGATAATTTTTGATATCATGAAATGATGTGGGAAATCATTCATATCATTGGATTTGAAATTTTAATGGATTCCAAATAAGGATGGTTAAATTTAAACATCCATATAGAAATTTCTTATGAATAATTTTACTCAAAATTTGGCTGTTGTCATGGTAAAATGATCATGGAAACGTGGATGGTAGTTTTTGATGGAAAACAATATAGCAACATTTGATATAAATACATTACCATTTTTTCTAGAAAAAAGATGGAATTTTCGAACATATGAGGGCACATTGGCATTATTATAGAATTTTTAAATTCATACAAAGACCATACAACTCATTTTTCCCATGAGTTACCACTCTCACACTCTTTATTTTAGTGTTCTTTTTTTATTTGGCCTCATTAGTTCTCTCTTTTATCTATTAATTATAAATTTGATTCAATATTATTTTTTTCCTTCTCATCCACTCCCATTTTATTAAAACATAGTTTTTTGTATTCATTTTATATAATAGAATGTAAATTATGTTGAAAAACCTTTCCTAATAAAACTTTTCATTCAATCTAAACTATTATTTTACCTCGCTTTATTTTAATTCTATATATTCACTGTAAAACTATAATATAGTCCCATTATTTTATTAGACCTAGTACTATTAAAATCATCCAATATATTAATATCCATATTAATGGCTGAGTAAATCATTCACTAGGGTTATTAATAATTTTATATGAAATTTTATTGAGTGATTTTGATTGATTAATATTGTTTAAATTGACATTATATATTTAGAATTCCAAATTTCAGGGATTTATGTCATGTTTTCTTTGAAATTTGGATTCCATGGACTATTGGAACCAAAAGTACACTTGAGTTTTTGAAATATTTAACCTTACATCAATCATAATTGATAATCATTAAAACCCTTGTTGAGTAATATATAAAATCCAATACAATTGGGAATCACAACAAAAATCACCTCGTGAAGTGGATGTTAATTTATTGTACAATAGTCTAAATCTCAAATATTTTATTATATTAAATTCCAAAAAATGAACTCATACAAATATATATATAATTTTTAATCTAAATTTTATTTAGTTTATCATTTCAAATATTCATTGAAAACCCCCATATAAAAAAAATAAAAAAATTAATTGACTTTAAAATATATTACCATTATTGAGGGTCAACCAAAGGTGAACTATAAAAATTACAAGGGAGAACAAAACCATTTAATAGTCGATATTAAATAATATTCCACACATCCAATGGAACTATTACAGGGTATTGTTCAATTAGTATTCAGTTAGTTTTATTATTTTAACAAAAAAAATTAAATATCAAAAAAATATATGAAATAAAACATAATGAAAATCTATCTTACATCATCCTTCCATGCATTAATAGAGTAACCCATGTCCTCCAAAAAGACACATTATATTTTTTGTCCCAAAAATTGAGCTAACTCTTTGAAAACATTAGATGAATATTATAGTTAATCAGAACATTTCCAATAAAATTGATCTTGATCTGACTAATTAGGTTGCATTTTTTTTTCAACTTTCTACAACTCATATGAATCAACTACCCCTTATAATTTAGAATCCAAACAACATGGATTATTTTAAATTCAATTTGGTTTTGATTCATCTTTTTTATCATTTCCATGTGCTATCCTATGAGTATCCATACATGCATCTTAAAGAGTTCAACTCTATGTGATCTACCATTATTCCCCCATGGTGTTTCAAGAGAAAAAAATCAAACTTCAATCGTTACCATTATCCCTAGACAAATCAACAAAATCCTGGATCTACTAACAACTGATTTCTTAATGTCATGGATTTACATAATGACTTACTTTTTAGAAAACTTATATCCCGCTTATTGAACATATTCTATCCAATAGTAAATTAGTGGGACTTGTTTGTTCCCAAATGAATAAATCTATGAGTACATAGAGGGGATTAATTTTTTTCAATATTATAATGCCTAAAAAATCAATTTCAAACAATTATTTCAACAATTCTATAAAGGGTATTTGTTAATGGGGTGAACTATACTAGATGGCATATGTGCAAGTTCTTCTTTTGAAAAAACTAAACTACGTACACAGAATCTAATATGTTAAATGGCTGAAAAACCTGTTGTAATTCCATACTCATGCATATGAATATGTGAATAAAATCCCAAGATAATCCACCAAAAGATCTAGACAAGAAGACCATGTGGACGAGAGAGCATACAGATCTTTCATTATTACAAACTCTAGTTTCTAAAGCCCCAAACTCATACTGAAAACATTCATAGTTTTTTAGAACCCCCCAAAATAATGAATCTATAGTTCACCTTCTCATCCATGAAATTCAATAGGTAGATGAAAAACCATTTGATTCATCTATTAAATTGGATAGCAATTATTCATTTTTTCATAGTCCCACCAAAACATAACATCATGATAGTTTATTTGAA
The DNA here is from genome assembly GCA_963277665.1 of Viscum album. NCBI lineage: Eukaryota > Viridiplantae > Streptophyta > Magnoliopsida > Santalales > Viscaceae > Viscum > Viscum album. Next base: position 1,858,226,293 of record OY728126.1, on the reverse strand, counting down.
AGACCAACCAACCCCATTATGATCCCTTCTCTCCTACCTAGAAACCATACTTGAGAGACCATCCTAAATTAAGTAATGGTAATCCAGTATTTCTTCCAAATAAATCCCCCCATCAAAATAAAAATCAATTATAAGATTTTCAAGGTTGTAGTAACTTCTAGAAAACATATTCTTTTATACACAAAAAACAAAGAATTAATCCTCCTCTCCCAGTTTCCACTATCTATCTAATAATTATCAATTCCTACCAAATGAAATCAATTTCCCAAGAACCCAAATCAAGGAAATTGTAGATTAGGAAATCCCTCTACTTATAAAAATGTGTGGGAAATATTTGTGGAAGATAATTCTTCGTTCTCCATATCCAGCCCCAAAAATAGTTAAATTCATATTAAACAACACGAATCCCAACTAAGCTAGAAAAAAGAATAAAATTATTCCCAAATAAAATTTAAACAATTTCCCACCCTAATAATAATTTAATTGAAATTTAAATATGATATGGAAATATTATTTTTATTTTTCAAGATTAATCCTACGAATCCATTTTAATTGTTATGCTACAAAATGAAATGAATGAGAGGGAAAAAAACATCTGACTCTATGATTGTAATAAAATTCATTTTTACTAACCAATATACATTTCTTGTTATAAAATTAATGTAACATGCCAGGTAAAGATAGAATATGTCATTTTAATATTTATACATATTTGTGAATAAAATATTACTATTACTTTAAAGGGAATGCAATGATCGATGGCGTACCCAATACGCAACAACATGTTCCTTTGATATCTTTCATTGCACTCTAATAATAAAATAATTTTATTTTAAATGGTAGTTAACACCTAGCCGTTGTAATGACGGGAATGAATATAACTAACTACAAAATAATTATATATGTTTGTCAAATATTTTTACTTTTTACAAAAAAAATTTAGAGGATTAAAAATCGGAATGAATCCAATTTTAAGCGTAAACAATCTAATATTCCTTAAAAAGTCGATTAACCGCCTTTTGATGGCGAACCTCTTTTAAATCCACTTTTTGACAATTTTATGTGTTATATTTGAAAAAATAAAATTCTTCATTAGAATCAGGACATCAAAATTTACTTTGTGTAAATTTATGGTATTTTTCCGATAAAGTTCATTTTTGAATGAATAGTGAAAAATGTTTTATTTCAATTCAATAACACTTTTTAATCTAATATAATTATATGATTATATTATCTTTTGAATTGGTTTTAAAGTGAAATTAGAATATATTTTTACCATTTAATCCAATAGTGGTCATTGGAATTAATTTCACTTTGAAATTGGACTTAAACTAGTGTCAATCATTTAGTAGATATTATTTCTTAAAAACACGCTTTTGTTTTTGACATCGGCAATTAATTATTAAATAAATTAATGAAACTTATATTTTTTGAATTTTGTAAAATAGACACCGTTTTTTGAATTTGGAATATCAAATATATCTTAGGGTGAATTTTTGGTATTATTCTGAAAAACATCAATTTTTGATGAATAGTGAAACCACTATGTGGTAGATAAAGAAACTGATTTTTCATTTAAATGAAACTTTTCCACTTCAATGATTTGATTTTAAAAAATCCGACATACATGGTTTTCATTATGAAGTAAAATGTGGTTCAATGAGATTAAAATAATTTTTGGTGAATAGTAATTTTTATGTTTTATTAATCCAGATTAAAGGTAATTAGTTAATTTAATTTAAAAATAATGTTTTAATCATATGAAATGAAGTAGACACATGTCCTACCCTCATTGGATATGTCCTGATCGACCAAGAAAATACATGGGTCAACATGGGGACCCCATGGATCCACTTTGGTAGGAAAATGACATAAATAACTTTTTATTTAAAGTTAAAATTAAAATGTCACAAACATGTGTTGTTTTACTAAAACAATTTTTACATGGGGTTATACAAGTCGTATTTTTGAATATAAATATTCATTAGAAAAATAAAACAATTTCTTACATCATGATATTTTTTTATAATTTTTAGAAACTAAATAAATTAAATTATTTATGACACCATGATGATGGAGCGATTACCTCATTATTTAACGATTTAAATAAAATGAAAAGATAATGTAAACTCTAAGACCTATAATTGTCACAAACCTATTGGAGGGGTGTATTTCGATAACTTATCACCTTATCCTCAAAATATATCCTTTTGGGACCTTTACAAATCTGAAAAGCATTATATAATAAAGTAATATTTTATAACTTTCCAAGAGTGCCCCTCCTCTCCTCTTATAAAAGGCCCCACCTCTACGACCTTACCCACACATATCATGCCTTTGGCTGGGCCATCCCCTGCTCATTTTGTCTCTACACATCCATCTATTTCTCTTAGAGGCCTCACATTGGGAAGAAGTCTTCCCAAGGAAGCCTTTGAGCTCAAATCAAATATAGATACCTGATTTTAAGGTAATGTCTTCATTTTTGTTCTTTTGTTTTATTTTGCTTCTCCAACCCCCTAAACTCTTTTAATTTATTTCTTTTGTAACAAATACAGTATCTTAAATATACTAGTATGTTTTTATAAGAAGTATTCGAGCTACACTTACACACACCTACATCTAATGGTTAATGAACATACTGTTTCTGTAGATGGTGAATTACTGCCTCACGAAACGATGATTGTTCAATATTATTTTAACACCCTCAAAGGTGGCCATTAAGATGTCACTATATTTATATATGATATATAATATGTTTATGTTTAACTTAAGATTCTGTTTTTTTTCATTTATGGCATACCATTATGGTTTCCATTATGGTTAAACGTGATATCTTCATTTTAGGAAGTACAGACTACTGCCCCTCAAAGTGATTTGATTCGTTAATACCATATGTGGTATGTATAAAGTATATATTTAATGATATTATATATGATACCATACTGGAATTATAATACTATTATGTATCATTATGTTTTAATTCCATTAAATAAGAAATAGAAATGGAAGTAGTGTTCAAGCGTACGTACGGCTTACCGTCTCCATGAACGGTGCATTTCATTTATTACCTCTAAATGTTATGTAATATTATAAATGCATGTATATAATTGATATATATGATATATATGATATCTACATAATGAATATAATTCTGGATATAATATATATTTTACCCCATGAACAACTTGTAATTATAAAGAGTTTATTTTTGACTCAAGTAGCAATGATCTACAAAATGGCCATTATTAACTTAAATAATTACATAGTGTTCATAGCATGGTAGTAAGTGATATAAAAGGAATAATGAACTTGAAAAAGGTACTTAAGAAATTAGAAATTAACTCAAGGTTAATATTCAGGAGGTTAAAGAATGATCGAGTCAAGTCGGACCAGAGGTAAGGGATCCAACCTCTCTCGTTCTTTTTAAGTACTATCTTTTATGTCATTATTTTTAAGCTCATATCTCTTATGATTGAGATGTTATTTTATATTACTATTACTATAATTTTTATTTTAATATAATGAGAGACCCTATTTTCTCTCATAAATCCATTTTGGATGTATTGATTGACGCTGTTAGGCTGCCGAATTTATGTAAGAGATCATACCCCTCCCTTTCTTTTTAAGTACTCTCCTTTATGTCACTTCTCTTAAGAACCTATTTGTTATGTTGGGGGATGATATTTTATATTCCTCTTGCTTAAAATATTATTTTAATTTTATGATAGACCCTATTTGATCCCATCAATCCATTTTTGATGTTTTAAGTGGCGCAGTTAGGCTGCCGAGTTTTCGTAAGGGATTTTTTATCTCACTTTTATTCCCTTCTTATTTATGCTACATTGGCCACCATTACCTTTGAGAGGTGTTTGTACTTCCCATTATTATACCCCTTTTGTAATATAATTCCATTTATGGGTATTTACATATTCATTGTATGACACTTCTTCAATGGGGTGTACGTTTCGAAAGTTACCCAAGTCGGTAAGGGAACCTTTCACCCTCCTCTTTTTAAAAGACTTCTTTTGTTATGTCTTTTAATTCACATACTATTATGTTGGGATATGTTCTTATATATCCTTATTGATTTAAATTTTATGACAATGTGATGAGATACCCTTTTAAAATCTCATCAACTCATTTTCTGAATTTTGAAGTGACACCCTTAGGCTGTCAAATTTTACCAAGGGAACTTTTAAACCCAATTTCGATTTCTTTGGGTTCAACAAGTAGTTATTGAATATGTCATCCATTGAATATGTGTTAATGAAATTTGATTATTTTACACTTAATATACACTTATATTGGGTGTATTTATATTTGTCGCAACTAATTATGAGATTGATTTATCCTTAATTTAAGGATACCATCTTTATAATGGATTTCATCTCAATTTCCATTTCCATTGAGACATCATTGTTGTTATGCACCAATTAACTCTTATATGGTGTATATACTGTCCTTTGGAATATTATATCATGAATCCCTTTATTCTCATGATATTATATTGTTTTGATTAAATGTTATTCCTAAATTATTGTATTCAAGTGTTTCTTATTTTGTTAAAACCCCTATAACTAAAATATCATTTTAAATGTTTTAATGATTTAATCTTATAAATATTTCTCATTAATATCCATGTTTTCAAAATGGTTTTAAGGATTTATTTATATGGATATTAATGGTTTAAAATGTTAAAAGCTTCAATGTGGTACGAGACTTCATCTCAATCTCTTTTCATTGAGGCATATTATGTTTTATACACAACTTTCTTTTATATGGTGTATAAACCCATTTGAATTTTAAATTATCCAAAAGGAATATTTTTATACGAAGAATTTTACTAAATGACAAAAGGGAATGATTTTGTCGTACGTATGTGGCGATAATGACCTCTCCACTGCAGTGACCATTACTTGAGTTTCGGCTTCCTCTACAAGCCATACCGTTTTTTAAATGAAAAATAAATACCATGTTTTACTATTATTTTATTTTGGTATTGAAAATGTTTTTCATAATGGTTTTATATCAATGTGTTGTATTGATATCTTGTGATTGAAAAGTGGAAATGTTATGTTTCCTTTATGCATATATTATGTGATACGATTATGTTATGGTTCTAGGGAATTATTATGAAGACGGGTGGTTCTGTGATAAACTAAGGGCGGGTGAGCCCGATATAGTTCTCCAATGCATTGGGTAACGCGAAGGGGTTAAACGTTAAGGTTTCCCCAAAGAGATTTAGGGAATATATTGTGATGGGTATTCCAAACGTAAACAAGAGGGGTAATCCCTACATAAAAATGTTATGAATGCCTCATGTTTCCTTTATGCCTTATGATTTCGATGTTTTATTCATGATTTGATGAGGTATGTTAAAGTGCTTATGTTTTATGAGTAAAGTATGATTTCATTTATTCTTATGTATACATGTACTAATGTTTCCTTTCGATATTTTTATATCCCTCACTGAGCTTTTTTTTCTCACCTTAAGTTTTTTTTGAAATGTTTTTCACAGGACTTAATGTGGAATAGTGTCAAGGATCAGATCAAGGGAAAGTCATGCTATATAAAACATGGAACTAGACATGTTTTTTTAGAGTTTTTATTTTATGGAAACTAAGTAGAAGTGTCTGCTTTGTGATATTTTTAGATGTAATAGTTAAGATCTAATTCTCTAAAACTCTTAACCCGAAAAGATCCTCAATGGGAATTATTCATTTAATTCAATGTTAAGTAATGTTTATGGATAGGGCCTTATAGGTGGTATCAAAGGTCGGTTTAGATAACTTTAGAGGATAGGGTATTCTTTAAGCATAAGTGACATTACCATAATGGCTAGGATTTCATAAAGAGTCATAGTTTTTAGATAAAGTGAATGAGTAAGTATATCTTAGTGTTTATCTTCCTCATTAGTACATGATGGTTTTGTTGATATACTCACACTGACATTTCAGTTTTTGGTAAATGGATGGATGTAGCAGTAACCAAAGTGACAATGGGTTTGAAGGAAACTATGGTGGTTCTCTGATTAATAAACTGGATGAAATGGGGGATTCAATGAGGAATCTCGTGGTTCTTCTAAACCAACTATCAAGGAGTCATGATCAACCACTTGAACCTTGGTATGTTCTGTAATGCATCATGTATGAGATGACCAATCGATTTGGATGTTCATGTAATAATTATAAAGGTAACCATTATGGTTTATATGATCCTTACTTTTTAGGAAATTATCGGTTACTCTATGATATGATGGAAAATGAAAGGCATGAGATAATCATGAGGTTAAAATATGTTATGATTATTTTTGAAGATTTTATCTTATTTTGGAGATTGTTTTAAGAATTATATAGTTTTGTAAAAAGGAAAACACACAGACCGTGTGACAACCCATCGCATCGGACAAAGCTGCGGGAATGGAACCCACAACTGAAGTGCGACTGGTATTTATTTCCTACCACTGGACTACGTGAATTCCCTGGTTAGTATGACTTATTTTTTATAGTTAGATGATTTTATGAATTAAGAGTAAGTTGATTTTGGGTTATCTATCTAAATTATTAACCTATAATGGAGGATATATGATTAGGTTAATTAATTTTCAATATGAGACATTAAGAGCAACTGATGTTATTTGGAGATAAGTGTTAATTTTTTTATACCTTGGAAGACTATGAAATTAAATATTTCAAATATTTGGGTTTAAATATTAGTTTGGTTTAGATTGAAGAATTTTATGGACAAATTGTTTATCGAATTGTCTTCATTGAACTTTGGGTTTTGTTGGTCAAATTTTGGAGATTAAGAATAGATTTTATTTTTATAAAGGGTTATCCTTTTCTGGATTATCTGATCATGTACTACCCTTTTTGGTTTTGGTTTTGGTTAAAGTATAAAGACATGGGAAGTATATAGTTATCTTTTGTGGATTAGGTTATTCTCTAGAAGTTGATTATAGCTCTCTTAATGTAAACAAGTCTTCTTAAATACTCATCATTTGTGGAAAGTATGAGTTTGTGTAAGAAGTCAAGTAAAAGTGGAAAGTCAACATGACAAGTAAGTTTGTTTCCATATGATCAAAAATAAATTCATCAATGATAAGTAACTTAAAACAAAAATTTTATCTATTAACTTTTCCTACTGGGGAATCGAATGCCGTTTAACCCACCACAAGTTTGTGATTTTATTGTGGTTAACCTTCTCATAAACATGTTTTCTATCACTCTCCCTCAAAACATGACCCTTTTCTTTTTCCTCCATGATCACGTTTTCCTATATGGAATCCTAGTATGGGTTAACTCGAGTGACCTATGTACTTATCTTTCTTTCTCTTAAAGTGATTGGTTTACTGACTCCTGTTCCGATTTGGGATTTTCAATGAAGTTTCCAATCCAAATTTTAAATATTGTGAGGATGCAATTCCCAAAAGGGGGGAAGGGTGAAACACCCTAGGTAAATAAGGAATATGAAATTTTCATATTTATCCATATTTGTGAATAAAATATTAATATTACTTTAAAGGGAACACTATGCTCGATGGAGTATCCAATACGCAAAAACGTGTTCCTTTGAAATCCTACGTTACACTCTAATAATAAAATAATTTTCTTTTAAATGGTAGTTAACACCTAGTCATTGTAATGACGGGAATTAATAGAACTAACTACAAAATAATTATATATTTTTGTAAAATATTTTTACTTTTTTCAATAAATGTTAGAGGATTAAAAATGCGAATGAATCCAAATTTAAGCGTAAACAATCTAATATTCCTTAAAAAGTTGATTAACCGCCTTTTGATGGCGAACCTCTTTTAAATACACTTTTGACAATTTTATGTTTCATATTTGACAAAAAAAAATTCTTCTTTAGAATCCGGACATCAAAATTTACTTTGTGTAATTTTTTGGTATTTTTCCAATAAAGTTAATTTTTTAATGAATAGTGAAAACTGTAGTATTTTAATTCAAAACCACTTTTTAAAATAATTTAATTATATGATTATATTATCATTTGAATTGGTTTTAATGTGAAATTATAATATGTTTTTACCATTTAATCCAATAGTGGTCATTGGAATTAATTTGACTTTGAAATTGGACATAAACTAGTGTCAATCTTTTAGTAGATATTGTTTCATAAAAACAAGCTATTTGTTTTAAAAGCGTGAATTGATTATTAAATAAATTAATGCTACTTATATGTTTTGATTTTTGTAAAATAGACATCATTTTTGAATTCGGAATATCAAATATAGCATAGGGTGAATTTTTGGTATTATTCTGAAAAACTTCAATTTTTGATGAATAGTGAAACCACTAAGTGGTAGTTAAAGAAACTGATTTTTCGTTTAAATGAAACTTTTCCACTTATGTGATTTGATTTTCAAAAATCCTACATACATGGTTTTCATTAATAAGTAAAATGTGCTTCAATGAGATTAAAATAATTTTTGGTGAATAGTAATTTTTATTTTTTATTAATCACGATTAAAGGTAATTAGTTAATTTAAGGTAAAAATAATGTTTTAATAATATGAAATGACCAAGACACATGTCCTAACATCATTGGATGTGTAATGGTCGACCCCGAAAATCCATGGGTCAACTTGGGGACCCCATGGAGCCACTTTTGTAGGAAAATTACACAACTAACTTTTTATTTAAAGTTAAAATTAAAATGTCACAAACATGTGTTGTTTTACTAAAACCATTTTTACATGGGGATATACAAGTCATATTTTTGACTATAAATATTCATTTTAAATATAAAACTATTTCCTACATCATGATATATTTTTATAATTTTTAGACACTAAATAAATTAAATTATTTATGACACCATGATGATGCAGCGATTACCTCATTATTTAACGATTTTAATAAAATGAAAACATAATGTAAAATATAAGACCTAAACATGTCACAAACCTATTAAATGGGTGGATTTAGAAACCTTATCACCTTATCCTCGAAATATATCCTTTTGGGACCTTTAAAATCCGAAAATAATTATATAATAAAGTAATATTTTATAACATTCCAAGAGTGTCCCTCCTCTCTTCTTATAAAAGGCCCCCACCTCTACCACCTTACCCACACATCTCAAGCCTTTGGCTCGGCCAACCCCTGCTAATTTTGTCTCTAAACATCCATCTATTACTCCTAGAGGTCTCACTGTGGGAACAAGTCTTCCCAAGGAAGCCTTTGAGCTCAAATCAAAGAGAGATACCTGGTTTAAGGTAATGTCTTCACTTTTGTTCTTTTGTTTTATTTTGCTTCTCCAACCCCAAAAACTCTTTTTATTAATTTATTTTGTAACAATTCCAGTATCATAAATATACTAAGATGTTGTTATAAGAAGTATTAGAGCTACACTTACACACACCTAAATATAATGGTTAATGAACATACTGTTTCTGTGGATGGTGAATTTCTGCGTCACGAAACAATGATTGTTCAATATTCTTCTAACACCCTCAAAGGTGGCCATTATGATATCACTATATTTATATATGATATATAATATGTTTATGTTTTACTTATGCTTCTTTATTTTTCATTTATTTCATACCTTTATGGTTTCCATTATGATTAAATGCGATATCTTAATTTTAGGAAGTGCGGACTACCGCCCCCTCAAAGTGATTTGATTCGTTAATAACATATGTGGTATGTATAAATGATAGATTTAATGATATTATATATTATAAAATACTGGAATTATAATACTATTATGTATCATTGTGTTTTAATTCCATTAAATAAGAAATAGAAATGGAAGTAACGTTCATGCATACGTACGACTTACCATCTCCACGAACAGTGCATTTCATTTATTACCTGTAAATGTTATGTAATATTAAAAATGCATTCATATAATGGATATATATGATATATATGATATCTACATAATTAGTATAATTCTGGATATAATATATATTTTACCACATGAAAAACTTGTAATTATAAAGAGTTTATTTTTTACTCAAGTAGCAATGATCTACAAAACGGCCATTATTAACTTAAATAATTACATACTGTTCATAGCATGGTATTAAGTGATATAAAAGGAATAATTAACTTCAAAAAGTTTCTTAAGCAAGTAGAAATTAACTCATGGTGAATATTCAGGAGGTTAAAGAATGATCGAGTCAAGTCGGACCCGAGGTAAGGGATCCAACCTCTCTCGTTCTTTTTAAGTACTCTCTTTTATGTCATTCCTTTAAATCTCATATCTCTTATGATTGGGATGTTATTTTATATTAATATTACTTAAATTTTATGTTAATATGATTAGAGACCATATTTCCTCTCATCAATCCATTTTGGAAGTTTTGATTGGCACTGTTAGGCTGCCGATTTTTCGTAAGAGATCTTACCCCTCCCTTTCTTTTTAAGTACTCTCCTTTATGTCACTTATTTTAAGCACCTATTTGTTATGTTGGGGGATGTTATTTTATATTAAACTTTCTGAAAATTTTATTTTAATATGATGAGAGACCCTATATGATCTCATCAATACATTTTTGAAGTTTTAAGTGGCGCTGTTAGCCTGCCGAGTTTTCGTAAGGGATTTTTCATCTCACTTTTATTCCCGTGAGATTTATGCTACATTTTCCACCATTTCCTTTGAGTGGTGTATGTACCCACATTATTATACTCCTTTTTTAATATAATTCCATTTATGGGTATTTATATATTCATTATTTGTCACTTCTTCAATGGGGTGTACATTTCTAAAGTTACCCAAGTCGGTAAGGGAACCTTTCACCCTCCTCTTTTTAAAAGACTTCTTTCGTTATGTCTTTTAATTCACATACTATTATGTTGGAATATGTTCTTCTATATCCATATTGATGTAAATTTTATGAAAAATTGATGAGATACCCTTTTAATCTCTCATCAACTCATTACCTGAATTTTGAAGTGACGCCGTTAGGCTGTCGAATTTTACCAAGGGAACTTTTAAACCCAATTTCGATTTCTTTGGGTTCAACATGTAGTTATTGAATATGTCATCCTTTGAATATGTGTTAATGACCTTTGATTATTTTACACTTAATATCCACTTATATTGGGTGTATTTATATTTTTCACACATAATTATGAGATTGATTTATCCTTAATTTAAGGATACCATCTTTATAATGGATTTCATCTCAAATTACATTTCTATTGAGACTTCATTGTTGTTATGCTCCAATTCACTGTTATATGGTGTATATACTATCCTTTGGAATATTATATCATGAATCCCTTTATTCTCATGATATTATAAAGTTTTGATTAAATGTTATTCCTCAATTATTGTATTCAAGTGTCTCTCATTTTGTTAAAAACTTTTTAACTAAAATATCATTTTAAACGTTTTAATGATTTAATCTTATAAATATTTTTCATTAATATCCTTGTTTTAAAATTGGTTTTAAGGATTTATTTATATGGATATTAATGGTTTAAAATGTTAAAACATTCAATGTGTTATGGGACTTCATCTCAATCTCATTTCATTGAGGCGTATTATGTTTTATACACAACTTTCTTTTATACAGTGTATAAACCCCTTTGAATTTTACGTTTATCCAAAAGGAATATTTTTATATGAATCATTTTACTAAATTAAAAAAGGGGATGTTTTTGTCGTACATATGCGGCAACAACGACTTCTCCGCCTCCGTGACCATTATTTGAGTTTCGACTTCCTCTACTAGCCATACCTTTTTTAATGAAAAATAAATACCATGTTTTACTCTTATTTTATTTTGGTATTGAAAATGGTTTTCATAATGTTTTTATATCAATGTGTTGTATTTATATCTTGTGATTGAAAAGTGGAAATGTTATGTTTCCTTTATGCATGTTTTATGTGATACGATTATGTTACGGTTCTTGGGCATTATTATGAAGATGGGTGGTTCTGTGATAAACTAAGGGCGGGTGAGCCCGATATAGCTCTCAAATGCATTGGGTAACGTGAAGGGGTTAAACGTTTAGGTTTTTCTAAATATATTTAGGGAATATACTGTGATGGGTATTCCAAACGTAACCAAGAGGGTTACTCCCTATGTAAGAATGTTATGAATGCCCCAAGTTACCTTTATGCCATATGATTTCTATGTTTTATTCATGATTTGATGAGGTATGTTAAAGTGATTGTGTTTTATGAGTAAAGTATGATTTCAATGATTCTTATGTATACATGTACTCATGTTTCCTTTCCATATTTTTATATTCCTTACTGGGCTTTTTATGCTCACACTAAGTTTTTTTGAAATTTTTTCACATGACTTAATGTGGAATAGTGTCAAGGATGGGATCAAGGGAAAGTCATGCTATATAATACATGGAACTAGACATGTTTCATTTTAAGAGTTTTTATTTTATGTAAACCTAGTAGAAGTGTCTACTTTGTAAACTTTTGAGATGTAATAGTTAAGATCTAATTCTCTAAAAATCAAAACCAGAAAAGATCGTCAATGGGAATTATTCATTTAAATCAATGTTAAGTAATGTTTAAGGATGGGGCCTTATAATTAATGTTTTATTTAAAGTATAATATTGATGTGATTACAATTATGAAATTATATAATCATGGTCAATTAGACTAAAAGACCTACTAATTTTATTTTGGATTTTTTAACCAATAAACATAAAAACATTAATATAAAAATTATAAATTATGAATATATGTATAAAATGGATATAAGTGAAATAAGATATATAATAAAAAAATAGGTTATTAGAAAATTAAATAATAAGAATATGTTTATTATTTTGTAGTATTGAAAATACACATGAACAGTTGGGCCCAAGGTATGTGATGTTTATCTTAAAAACATGTTTTAAATGTTTAATGGATTTATTTTATAATTATTTTTCATCCATGTCCATATACCTAAAATTATTCCGTAAAAATAATTATAAGGAAGTTGATGAATTATAACGGATATTTTATATCACATAGGACTTTATTTTCCCAATTTTCAAAACTAATAGTTTGTTTTATTTTATATATAATATTATTAATTTATTTATATAAAATTAAATTTTTTTCTATTTTGAAATATATAATTTCATGGCATTTTTACCCAAAAAAAAGAATTATCTTATTTTTGGATTAATTTAAATTATTCCAATATTTTGATAAATAAGTACCCTTATTCTTGTTATTTGTGGAAATTTTGTTTTTGAAGAAAATGTTTAATTAAATGTGAGATATAGATATCCAAAAAAATGTTTTTCATGTCATTTAAAAAGTAAATTAGTATTTTTTGATGATATATATACTAGATTATATATGTTAATGTAATTTTATAGTCCATGTAACTTGTTTCCAATATAGAGTGTTCCCTATATAGATTGCTAAATCATTTGGTAATGATTATGTTCTTTAGATAAATACATTTTAATTAATATATTAGGTTATTATGTCCATAAGGGTTATTGTATCGGTTATTGTGTGGTTTTTATGAAAACTATTTCTCTATGAATTTTCATGACATTTCAATTAATTGAAATGAGTTTCAGTGTAAATAATTTTTTTCATAAGGCATGATATCAATATTTTTCATTAAAATAATAATTATATGATTTTAAGTTAAAATAAATGTTTTTATGAATTTTTTTATAGGATTAGGTGTTTTATAATAAACTACCCTAATTAATATTATGTAAATTATGAGTTTATATAAATCATTTAATGGTAGATTTTTTGTCTTAATGCGGATTTCATGTATACGAAACAATTATTTTAGATCAAAACATAATTTATTAACGAAAAAATATCATATAGAATCCAATTATTTTGAAATTGACTAATGAGTTTCATTATTCATTATTATATTCCACATAATGATAATTTTTTTCTTATACAACATTTTCAATGGATCTTTACAGGGTTTATGGATTAATAATAACAATCATGGAATCAATTTAGAAATCATTATCATTTTTCATAAAAAAATATGTTTCATTTTAAATGTTTCAGTATCATTGGAAAAAAATAATAAGTGGGGTTTCTAAATTTCAACCCATGGGATTGTTATGTATGATATATGAAATAATTATCCAAATATATAAGCATAAAAATATCATTTGGAGTGCATGAAATTGATTTTTTTAAAATTGAAATTATGGGTTGAATATGGTTAAGGTCCCTATAATTTGTATTAGAGTATGGTTTTGATATTTTTAAAGGATAATATACTTTATATATGTAAAAATAAGATATTTTATTTTTGGAAATCATGATATAGTATTTTAAGATTTCCATGTATCTTTTTCTAAATAATTTTTATTCGTAATGGTTTTCCATAGATGATAAATGGATGTTGAAGTATAAATGTTGCAATAGGATAATATCCTTCCAAATAAACATACTTGAATGATGTAAATTATTATAGAGTATTTTTTTTGGGATATCACTATTCATGTAAGATATAAATTTTGGTGTTATCCATGTGTTAAATAATCCACAATTATTAAAAAGAAACAGGTTTATGCTAGATCCTTTTACAAAAAAGCTCCCTCATGAATTCAGTGGGTAATTTTACCCTACATTAGATAAATGATGGGGTAAATTTTAGAGAATATAGTAAAATTCCTGGGTTATTTGAAACCGCCAAAGAAATATATTATTATTTTTAATTTTTTATTAAATACATAACAATGGTATTTAATGGTTAAGAATATAAGTGAAACAAAAGTGATTGATTCAAAGGATTGGTTTAAATTTTATAATATTTTTACTAAGAAATATTTTCCTATGGCTATTTTAATTAGGACATAAAATTATTTATTATAATTGAATTAGTTTGAAGATGATTAAATTGCTTAAAATATAGTAATATTCACCCATATAGAAATGCATACACCCAATTGTATCCAGGACATTGATAAGTATATTATTTGATTTTACACTATATTGAAGCTAATATATTGATTTAATTGTATTCTCATGAATTTTAAATTTATGAAAATTATTATTTATTCAAGAATATTGAAATGGAATTTTTTTTGAAATTTTAATAAAGAAAATTCAATGAAAAAGTTTTCTATGATGTAGGAATATGGGAATCATAAATCAAGGGTATAATAAGGTAATAAAACCATGTTCCAATATTTTAATATTTGTGGTAAAATTCACCTTGAATTATTAATTCTATAATCGTGGAAGGAGTTTTGAATTGTAAATTTTCGGAAATGGTTCAATGATATAAATGAAAAATAATAGATTAAAGTTCATACAAATAATGAAATTCATTGAATAATTTTTTCACTTGTAATGATTTCGGACATTGTGAGTGTCCTTCTCCAAAGATAGGAATGACAGATGGATATAATCAATATCATAACTAAAATGGTGTGTCTAAATCTATTTCAAATCCTTTTTTAGATGTCGAACCCTCAAATTTTGTTGTTTCATGAACATTACATGTTTATTTTTCATATTCCCATGTCTTTTTTGATACAGGGATTACACATTGATTCATTTTCATGAATTTTATTGGATATTAATAAATTTCATCTCAATAAATTATATCAAAACATTTTAATAAAAAATGGGAGTTTTATAAAGAAACAATAACTATAAGAATATTCCAATTATTTTTCATTCGAAGGATTTAACTACATTCTTTCTTTCTATTCCCAATATAAATGTAGGATTTTATTCATGGTATTGATTGGCCTTGTGTTTCCATGATAAAATACATTATAAAGCTAATGAAGTAGTTTTTTGAAATGAGTTTGATTCTTCATATAATAATGAATTCTTACCATTCATAACATATGAATAAGTTGATCAATTTATTAAAAATGGAAATTAATGTGACCTATCACGTAATATTGATAAGTAAAAGACTATTCAAATTGGAGATGTTCTTATATAAAATTAATATCAAGATGTTTTATATATAATTTCATGTTACTCAAATAGATAAGAGATTTAAATTAATATATATATATTATATAATGATAAAAAACATCAAAACTATAACCCATTAAAAATTTATTTAAAAATTAATAATAAGATTTATTTATTTCTTAAACCAAAACATTCCGATTTAAACTAATTTTGATATACTATAAAAATATAACTATTTAAATGTGACCATTATAACCTATTAATTATTTTATTAGAAATAATATGACTATGCAAATTATGAATAATATATATAAATTATTTATAAAATGTATTTATGAAAAATATTTCTCAAATTTTAGTAATCTCATACTGTGATTGGAAAGTATTTTTTTCATAAAAATAATATTTATTACATTTTATGTGAAACATTAAAAATGAATTCTGAAATTATTTAAATTTTATTAATAAATTTAGATAATTTTTTATATCAAAATTGTAACAATTTTTTGGATTTTTTTTGGATTTCTCAAAATATTTTTTTATTGAATATTTATTTTTTGGATTTTTTAAAGAATATCATTCATTTTTATTTAAATCATCTAATTTAAAATGAAAATCATGTTTTAAATTTTAAATTATGATTATATAGGTCTTATTAAATGATATATTTTTTCAAATTACGATTAAATAATAATATGGTGGTGTAAGTGGCAATTCAAATAGAAGATAAAATTCACGTGGAAGAAGATTGTTCAAATAGGGAAAATCCTACTATTGAAAATCAAGTTATCATACATCTATATAATCCTAGTCACAACAATATTTTATATATTTATGCATTAAAATATCATGGAAGGATCAGTCTCCATCAAACAGGAACATCTGAATCGATGAATAATTTGTGGATGTGGTCAAATCGGCTGGAATTTTAGTTTTTTATGATTTTGATAATTCTTCCACAGGGAGATTTACTATGAATGTATACATAGATATTTTCTTGAAAATTCCAGAATCTAATGAATAATTTTTCTACCTATACAGTCATTCAATCATCACTATGGTTATAATACCAATCCGAGAATGCCTTAAGAGATTTAGTAAACTATTTCAAAAATCTCTCAGAAATGAGGATTTGATGTTTAGATAAAATCAACCATGTGGGAGGATACGACCACATTGTATTTACATAATATGAATATATAATGAGATCTTAGTGTTTTGGATCCGTTTCACTGATTAATTTTTATTTTTTAATTGAGGATTGGGATCAGAACATTGATCTAATAAATTTTTAAAACACTCTCATGAAGATTGGGATCTGACTAATCAAGATCAATTAGCTTCACTAGAATCTAAGGATTGTTTGGTACATTAATTACACAATAGAAATCCAAAATAGAATATATTTCTTGACATATTTCCATGTTTTGGGAACTATTAAGGATTCCTAGTGGATGTGTATATGCATAACACTTTGGTTCAAAAGGTTTCACTCACAATATTAGATGAAAAATAAATCTATAAAGTTTGTATGAAAGAAAGAAAAAATTAAATCGGAGGTAAAGTATATTTTGAATCCTATATTCTGAAATAAATTGGAAAAATAAATGATGTTTTTTCAACATCAAGTGACATTATATAATATTATGTGGAAAAGAAAAAGTAAAGTATTATGTGACTGAACCCTACACATCTGTAACTATTACAACTGACCCATATTACACTGGAACGTTATTTAAGATGTTAACATAAATTTGAAATGTAAATTAAAATAATCCTCAGATTGAAGAAAATAAACCCTCGTACACTTTTGGTGTTGTGAACAAGGTTCTAAGAAATGATATTTAAACTTTTTTTGAGATTTTTGAAGTGGAGCAGACTGTTAATTTCATTATTACACAATATTTGTAAACATTTACTTATTGTGACTCATTTCTTAACTGAACATGGGATATTATTCTAAATAATGATCCTATCATGAGTAATAAAGAGTGAATTAGGTGATGTGAAGGATTTAGTGAGAAACATATAATAGTTTTATTTAAACATTTGACACCAGTAATTACTCTAGTAATGATCGATGAAGAATTTTGAAATGATAATCCCCAATCAATTGAATAAAATGAAAAATCTAGTAATGATTTAACTATAGGTTCATCTATGTATAGGAAGGGGAGTTTCAATTAATTAAAGGTTCTTTATCAAAAGAGGCAAGATAAAATATTTTCATCTTTAAGTTAGATGATTTATATAAAAAATTAAGTGAACCCCTCTGAATATAAAATTTTATGGTAATGACCTGTAGGGTATGAAACATAATGATTTATTTGTTTGAATGTGAGTCTACAGAGAGATGGACATGGGATATCACAACCCCAATATAAGTAGAATAAAAAAATAGGGGAATCAATAAAAGTTCATATTAATGGGACACAATGATGAGGTCCCCTACCAATTGGAAAATACATCATGTAATGAAGATATTTTACTCAATAATTAAATGTATATGAATCAATCCTATAACAAATATGATAAGATATTATCTTGTCGAACCAAAACCCCTTCCCCTAAGAACTTCAGAACCAAAATTTCTCATTTAAAACTAAAAGGCATTTATATGGTCATATCATAGATACAATTATTTTACACAAAACATGCATGATTCTGACCTAAACCTTTTTTAGATTATTAAGAATGAAAAAATGAAACTCCAAAATCTCAATAAGAATAATAAATTTTCCCTAGTATATTTATGCACAAAAATTTATAATATTTATGTTTACTTTTTTAAGGTTTTGAACTCCAATATTAGATGATGGAATCTCTGTAAGGAATTTGAGATTTTCTTTGGTATCATGGAACATAGATGGATTATTATACGGTATTTCAACAGTATCCAAAGACCTGAAGTTAAAATTGGAGCCAATTCCAAAATTTAAGTGTCTATCGAATTATCCTACAATATTCACTGTTTTGAACTCACTGTGGTTCTTATTATTGGAGATTCTATTAAATATAGTTGATATACCTTGAATGGAATATAATCATGAATGTTAGAGATGATACCTTACTAAATTGATGATATAAGTGTTTCCATTGGAGCCTTGGGTGCCACCCCCAACCAAATTCAATTGACATCCTAATACATAATTAGTGAAGTTATCCACTCATATGAAAACGTTGTTTACTCTCCAACATAAATTAATTACATGGTTGGATTGTTACTCTGGGTTGCCATGAAGTGATTTTAAAAGTCGTAGAAGACAAAATTTCATAGAATTAACCTCCCAACTCATTCTGTAATGTTGAAATATTCAAATAAAAAACTAAAGGAATAGATAATGAGGGGATTTTATATGTGGGATATAGACATTAAATATAATTAAGACTAGAATTAATACATTCAGAACCTAAATAAACATTAGGATTATACCTATAGGGATGAATTACGATATTTATCATATCATGGTGATCTCGTAAATATTATAGAGAGTCTAAATAATAACATTTTCAATGTTATATAGATAAATAATAGAGATAGTAACATGAATATCTTCAATTATATTCAAAATGGGATGAGGATGAGAAGAGAAAATAATGAAATTATCATTAATGGATTCATTTTTACATTTGAAGGTCGAATCTCTAATAGGATGTAGGATTATATTAAATGGATTTAATATGATTAGGGGATGGATAAAACATTAACGATGGTTGATAATTCTATGAATTTAATTGACGATCATCAAAATTGAGCTACAATCAAGGCCAATTTGGAATAGAAAGTTAAATTGGACACATTCTCCATCAACAATGAGTGTGGGGCTCCTCCATATGGCATCACCAAAATAAATTACGAATCTACATGAACATTATGGATAGTGGGTTTATCAACTATTTCATGGAATTATTCAATTATTCTTATATGAATTATTTTATTAATAAAATTTCATTGTTGTTATACACATGAAAACATAATTTAATTTATAATATAGTCTAAATTGATTATTTATTGGGTACACAATTACCAACACTGTGAGTAAAATAATTGTGACTCGAATGGGAGAAATTTTAGAAATATTTTAATAAAAAACTACTTCAGTTTCATACCATGGAGACACATCTAGACATACCTTTATAGCCTTAGAAAGTGTCAATCTCATTAGAATGATATCAGGAGATTATACCTTCTCTCTAATTTTTTGTATATATAAGTATCTTGACACAATCAAATGGATCTACATCCCAAACTTTATAATAAATATGGTTTTATAAATTATATATTAAAATAAATCATCACTATTATCAATTATACAATGATATTCAATATCAATAATGGATCTTTTAAGGGATAAATTCTTTCCAATTGGTGTGGTAGACCAAGGACCCCACTACATGCCTTCTCGTTTGTATTTGTTTTGATTTTGTGGCTAGATACAACACTAATCATGATAATATTGGATTAAAAATATCCAATAATGGATGGAAGATGGGATTTCACTTGATCACATATTATATATGCTTATAATATTCTTATAATTACAATTTATTCTAAGAAAACTATATTTTTGGTTCTATATTTTTTTCTCATTGTGGGGAAATGGTAAGACTATATAGCATTTTGTAAAAAAAACATTCATTATATTCTTTTACATACATTATATCACCAAGAAAAAATAGAATTTTTATATCCCTTTTTGATGAAATTAAACCCACCCAATTATTTACCATTGCATCCACATATTTTATGGAAATTTATGAGGTTTTCATCTTTGAGATATATGTTCAAGAATCATTAATCAACTTTACCGTTGGATGGGAAAATATATGCCTCTTGTAGGATTAATTTCCTTAATCATCTTTATCATTACATAAAAATATATATATTTATTCTTGAATATACATATAACCCTGAGGTCTCATTAATGACATACAAATAATAATAAAAAACATTATATGGATAGGATCTATCTATGAATTGATTTTTTTGGGGGCATGGAGGAAATCCATTACTCTTATTGTTATTAGGGGGATTGAATCAATATCCTCAAAATCATCTATGCAGCGCGACTCAAGTAATTCACATGGATCCTCATTATGTATATTTATAATAGTTTTTTACTTTTTCATAGGTAAGATTATTGAATATCTCATTAATTTGTACCCTCATTATCCTAACTCGTATGTTTGGAACACTATCATAAATTCCATTAATGACATTAAGAGACTCTCCTAATGGCTGGTCAAGAAGAAATAAAACTAATATTTGGATTATTGCATGCCTATAAAACCCCCAAAAGGATATCATTAAAATCTATAAAAACATGCATCAAATGTATATTTCTGATATCCTCATACATGAAATAAATTTTAAAAAAATCCACCCCCATTAAATTGAGATGGAAATTCTGAAACTCTATTTAAGTCATATAGACACTAAAATATGGATTCTAAACAAGAATAGTTAACTCAACATCAAGTAATTCAATATTATAAAATTAACTTTTTCAATATTATATCCATAAGGTACATTTATGTTCAATTAACACTTCACTCAACCATTTTGTCTTAGACTACTTTGGAAAATATATAAAAAAATATTTCCAAATAAAGACCAACTAAAGAGAGATGGGGAAATAATGACACAACAAAAAAATTCTATATGAATTTTGGGGAAGAATTTTATCATCACATTGTATGATATAGTTTTTGATATGAACTCTTAAATTATACAATATCAAAATTAGGAGTTATCTACTATATATTTAATCAATTGGAAGATCTCATGGAGGATATATATGATGCTGGAATATGTAAGAAAATTAAAAATCATCTCATGGGTTTTTATTCTATTGTAGGATTTATTTATAATTAAATGATTTTTTTTTTCTAGTTAACCTTGTCACCACAATTCATGAAGGTTCACTAGCCATACACTAGGAATCATATTCTACATCAAATATGAACACTAGTTCCATACATAACCTATTTCTTAACTCAACATTCTCTGGTTGTAGAGCATTTATGGAAGGAATAGGACAATGTTAATGCATAAATATATCCGTGGGATACAAATAATCAACTAGTGTATTAATTTAAATGTTTATTTTGTGACATATAATTCTATAGGTCCCTCAAGAATTAGAGGCATATTCCATACAAAATGCAGTTTTGATAAAGATATTTTTGAATATATTGTATTTTTAATTTCTATTAAAGATAAGATATGGTCCATGATATATGCTACAAAACATAATTCTCACCATCAGTTGAATTATTTATTTATTGAGCTTGGTTATGAACATGGCCATGAATTCCATAAAAAATATCATGGAATTTTCCAAGGAATATATGACCACATTGGATTGTATTCCTCCAAGTGGAATGTCACCTCAGGATTATTGTTATACATGATTGTGGGGAACAAAAAAATTGTGGAAAATTAAGTTTAATAGAGATAATCAAAGGAAACGTGTATTATGTGGTCTTTTAGATCTCTTTAGTATTATAATTCAATGGTGTATACTGACATTATGTGTGAGAACAACTCTTATTTTTTTGAAAAAACTTGTATTTTCTCAAATTCTCATTCAAATTGGACATAAATATTTTTGATCAACTCCACCAAGATCCTGAAACATTTTAGGTATATACTCTAATAAATTAAATTATTCTTATCTTTACATTTGGACATGGTTGAAAAATATTTTTAGGTATAAAATATCATTTTTTCAAAAAACTTTTTTTCATCATGATTAAATAATTATTATAAAACATGTTTCTCTCATTCATAGAGGCTGAAATTTTTAAAATGGAATGAATATTGTATTAAATAAAATTTAATTCTCTTTTATATGATTAAAATAATTTTTCATCATAATGAATAATAAAAAACTGGTTGTTAAAAGGGTAAATTTTGATATACTATATTAAAAATAATTCATTACGACTCTATTTTTATATTAGTTCTTATAGGATGAATTTATTTATAACCTATTCACCACTGGATCAAGATTGAATTTTTTATGGGACACTTGACGATGAATGTTACCTACACACTATTTTATGTATATAAAAACACAAAATTTGTCTCTCTATCTTTTTAAATTTCTCGTTTGTGTTTCTATAGGGATACATGTATGTTATGATTGAATATTAAATTTTAATATTGATAATAATGAAAATTATTTCATAATGATAATTTTTTCAATTTTTTATACATTACATAATTATCTAAAACAATTAGACAACAGTTATATAATTCTTGTATATGTAGTGTAAAGCACTACATAAATGATTTTAAAAACATTAAATGTAATTTTTTGGGAAGATTTATCATTTCAAAAAAAAAATATCTAGTTAAAAATAATGTATTATTTTTCATTAAGTGGAATTTTTTCTAATCCCATTTTTATCGTCATTTATTTAATGTCTAATTAAACAAACATTTTCAAAATTGACATTAATGGTAATTTTTATTAAGTAATATTTTATTAAAACATTTAAAAATAATAACATTACATCAAGAGAAAATTTAGGATGGAAATGGTTGAATATTCCATCAATGTAAATTTATATGTCAATTTTCCCCTTGTAAGTAAAACTCTAACCCTTTAACAAAAAATGATATTACCAAAGTTGTGGCCAAAGAATGGTACCCAAGGGGTTAAACTAAAATATATAGTTTAAAATGATATCTAGACTAGTAAAAATATTATTTGGAAATCATATTTAGTGAATATATTTATGATATTATAAAAATTTATATATTTGGAAACATTTTAAAAATATATATATATAGATATTATATAATATTAATTCACAATTTTCCGAATGATATCCTCCCCTCACGTATAGTTGGACACCCATATCATCATTACACATCCTTGAGAATCCTATCCTGAAAAATTGCACCAAATTATATTATAGAACTACTTATCCCATTTGTATCATTTATTTTCTTCTTTAAATACCATTCTAATTGTCCCAAAATGGTCTATAATTTAGGTAAATTTAAGAAGTAATAGAAATTTTTATGAATCTTTGAAATTTATATCTTCATCCACTTCTACTAAATTTAGTGAAACCAATATAAAATGAAAAAAATAGTATCATAATCAAAAAAAATATATTATTATTATTATGGAAAATCCATTATTCACTTCTTTTACATTCAATGAAAATTAAAAACATCACTCTTTTGTACATATAGTTTTTTTGGTCGACATAAAAGTGAAATTTATTTTTATCGCCACAATATTTAGATGGTGATAAATGTTGAATTTATCAATATATATTATATTTTGAACACAGTATTTATTAATTATATATATGATATCATTTACCTACTTACAATTCTAGTACTTAAAATATTATAACATCACTCGTGATTTTGTGTGGACGACCACAACCATGAAGCAGAGTGAATCAATTTTTATGACCAAAAATCCTGGATGATTATAATTATGTTTATAATGAATAATTAAAATTTTTAAATAATGATTTTTATTATGTATTTATGGGACCCTGACCAAAATTAAAGGACCAAAACAACTCAACCAAAACATATAATAAAAAAATAATATAACATTGAGAAATGATGATTTTAATAAGGAATTAGCCATAAATAGCTGTTAATATTTAATAAGGGAATCATATATGATATTACATTTATTAATATGGTTATTTTATATAATTAGATTAAATTTAATTTTACTACATAAGATATCAAAATCTATTAAAAATATAGTTAGACAAGTGATAAGGGATTATTTGAAATTCATAAACATATTCAGGATTATTTGTGTTAAATATTGTTTTTATAAGAAATATATGATAATTATATCTCAAAACCAATATATTTTCTCATATAATGGATATTTTATAGTTTAATGTTATTGGTTTCATTTTTACCTTCTTGGATAATCAAAAAATAGAAGGATGTTATTAAGGTAAAATATATTTATTTGTATATTTGGTGGGGCATGATTTTATTCAAGGTTCATTTTTTCATTGAAATGTTTCTAAGAGTTATTTTCTATTTTCTCCAATTATTTATTAAATAAATTCTCATCCCTATTTTATTTCAATGAAATTATCGAAAAAAGTAGCATCTTTTTTTTGAATGAGGTGCTTTTTTAGAAATAGTGTGAATAGACTAATTGTTTTAAAATAAACTCTATGAACAACGTTTTCTTCTCCTATATATAATATTTACCTTAAAAAATACATTACATAATTTAATTTTTCCTTCAAATTTACTCTTTTTCTTATCATTATTTTCATTTTATGATTTTAATAGAAGTTATTTAAAAAATGATATTTTCCACATTAAATGTTGTGGTGATATTTTTAAATAATTTTTTCTTTTTTATAATTATTTGAGGAATATTTTTATTTAAAAGGGATATAATTTCATTATACAATCAGTCACAATAATCTAGAATTTATTATTATTATTTTATATTTCATGATTCGGGAAAATATTATTATTTATTGTACCAATTTTACAATTTGAAATTTTATATTGAATATTTGCTGAATTATTATTCACCTAATATATATTATGATTTAATTGGATATAGTATGTGGTAGGAATATATTATTATATACTCATTGTTCATCATTTGGTTTCATGAGTCAAATTTTTTTTGTATTTTTTATACGCATTACCTATTTATGTATGTTGCATTAGAGCATGGGATTAACTATAAGAATATTATCCAAACACTATTAATTGTATCATTATTAAATAAATTATGTTTAACCATTTTATTATTTATTTTTAATTTTATGCATGGGTATAGTCGCATTTTTATGGTACTAGTTATATGTAATATTTGATTATTTTATATCTCATTCATAGAATTTATGACTTATTTTCAATATGATATAATTTATTGTATGTATCCTTTAATGAACTCATTATCTCAACCATTTTAATGATTTTATTTCCCCATGATACCATGAAGGGATCTATTAATGTATTCTGGGATTTAAATGATTAAATATTAATGTTCTCACACGAATTATTATATTATATTTTATATTTTTAGATGTAATGTGAGAATCATGTATGTATCATTTTTTTCAAGACTACAAAACCATTCAATACTTGAATATGTAATCCCTTGTATTTTTTTCTTCGGTATTAAAATAACAACAAACAATTGGCTATTAGGTTATGGTCTTTACAGTAATAATCAGAGGATGTTTTGTAGAAACCATGGATTCTAGATTTAGTAAAACCTAAGTTAGTAAAAATAATCCTTTATAAAAGTAATATGATCTACATAATTGTATTATAATATCTTAAATATAATTTTATTTTATAGATTTTTTGATATTACTATAAATATATCACCAGATCAATACAACAAATGGATGTTGGTTTGGAATATATACCCATATGGTGAATTACCCAGAAAACAGTTTTTTGACTACATCTTGTCCATAATTTTGATTTTGAGTGAATGATCACTTACTATGCATGTAGTTTAAATGACAATGTTATATCCTTGGATTAATTTACAATTTCATTGGAAACCAATACTCAATATTTAAATTATTATTATTATTTTATAATATTCACAATAATACTTATGTATTGATTCTAAGATTATCTAGGCATAAAAATTCATGTTATTTTGTGTTTTTGACTAGTTATAGATTAATATTTTTTCATTCATAACAATAGAATATTATCTGGTGTATAAGAATATTTTTAAATGGATCGTAGTTCAAGGTTTGTAAAATACATCAGTAACCATAATCAATGTTGGTATTTCCATCATGATCATTTTATCATGAATAGTGTTCTAGTTGACAATATTCTAATTATATGATTAAAGGGAAATAAAGTAATCACATATAATATTGATTTTATATAACAACTTATATTTCCAATGCACAATTCATTATTGTTAGATAAAATCATGTTTTAGAAAACTCTCTCATTAATGGGAGTAAACATACAGTTATGTCATAAAAGTGGACCATGTGACTAGAAAATATATTTCTGACTTTGAGAAGTAATAAATGGGAATAGGTTATTATGGAAGCGTTTTGGTAAAAATAGTGATGATGATCAGTGGTGGTCATTGATTAAAAATACTTCTAGGGAGGGGCGATATATGGAATGGAATAAAATAATCTTATAGAGAAATTTATTAAAAAATAATTTCCCCTTACGGAATAAGAAGATTTGGAAAGATAATTCCCCAAATATGACTAAAAAAAGAATAAACAATTGTTGTCTTTGTGGAAAACATTTCAATATTAGAATTTACTATTATGTATGATTAATGTAATCTAGAATGTATGATTTACCACTTTCTAGATGTGTTTATACCAATTCCTTAAAGGGGTCCTATCAATAAATTTTTTTATCATAGAAGATATGGCCTTGTGATCTATTAGGATATATAATTCATTCTATAATTTATATATAATAGATGAATATAACATGCTGAAATGGATGATTTATAACCTAGAAAAAATAATGTTGTCAACTGAAAATAAGGGATGGATGGAATGCACCCAATGTAATGATTGTTGAAATCAACACCCTTGAACTCTACTTAAGGGAATGAGAGTTTGTTTCATGTGTAAAGGGAAACGAAATAAGGTGCATACATTCATGGGAAAAAATAATATTATAATGTTTAATTTCTCAATAATAAAATGATGAGGCACTACAAAATGCATTCCTCATTCATCATGAGTTTTTATCCTAGAATAGCCTATGTGTGAATGTTTAATCTTATTCAATTAATATAAATCAACTTGAAATCCCATTTTTTTTGATAATTATTCTCTGATCATAAACACAAGATGTATTATATACTTGATTTATGAACCAAATTAATGTTTCTAACGATATAGAATATTCACTTAACACTCTAAGGGGTGAATTATCAATTAACTCACCCAGTAGAAATCTTGTTATTACATATTGATCAAATTTATTTAGGATGTAAAATTATTTCATATAAGGTGAAATAATATTGGAAATTGATCTTGAAATGAAAATTTTATCCTTTAACCTTAATTTATAGCCTTTTAAACCCAAAATAATATGCAGTGTTGTAGTCATTATGTTTCTCAAGCTAATATTCAATATAACTCAATATCAGTCCTCGTATTCTATTTTTTCATACCTATATATATTTTAACTTCCCAATAATGTTACTCTTATATGGGAACTGAATCTTATCTTATTATGGGTAACCTTTGCGATTCCCACTACCATTTTTTAGTCAATGTTTTATTATCCCTCTATATGATGTGAGTTTTTGGAAAAGTTAATTTGAAATATTAAGATATTATGTTCCAAGATACAATATTTTGGGAATAATAATTTTTATTTTACGTGGGGAGGGGGGATAATGTGACACCATGAATTTAAAAAAGAGGAACAATATAGAAGTAATATTTGTTATCATGAAACACTAACCATTAAGGGAACTCTGATAATAATAATAAAAATTATTTAAATGTGAACATTATAATGTACCTATTAAATTTGGTGTATAATAAATAATTAAAAAATATAAAAATTAAATTAATTTTTATAATTTTTTTATTAATAATATATATCCATATAATTTTCAGTTATGTAATTTTATGCATATTTTATTTAATAAATTGTATTTATTTAATTTTTTGAACAATAATAATAATTAATGTATAAATTTTCTATAAATTTTATTATAGGATATGGATATCATTTTTGAACAAGTGGATGTCAACTATTTCTTAGGCTATCATTTGTTGAATTTTAAAAAATGATTTATTTTTCAGTGAATAGTGAAAGAGTCTGGTTATTTTAAAACATTCATTTCATTTAATTCAATCAACTATTTTAAATGTAGAATTAATTTTAGTGTATTTTGTTAAATTAAAATATATACCATTTATTAAGACATAATATAATTAAAAACATTGAAATTTCCATTATACATGACCTTTTTATGAACATATTTTTATCCTAAAAAAGTATTTTTCCAAAATCATTCTTCATCGCGCAATATAGGATTATTATATAATTAATTTTTGAGAACTATATAGAATGTGTTTTATAATATAGATTCAATATTTTATGTTATATGAATTTATATTATTTAATATGTTCATTTTCATTTATGCTCATAGTAAATATTAAAAATATTTAAAAAATTCACCATAATAAATGGGTAAATCTGGTTAACATTAATTACATTTTAGAAATAAGGAAACCATTTTACATTTTCATTCTAATTTTATATTTTTAATTTTACCCTCTGACCAATGGATAAATATTTAATTATTTTGGGTCATTTTCCCATGAAAATAACCTATATAATATTTTAATTAATGAACACTAAAGAATGTCAATCTCTAGATTTTAAATGTTCTCTTATATGTTAACGTAGAAATAATTATTTTTTGAGTATAATTTTTTTTTGATAATAATTATATTTTTTCACGATGAAACTTTATTTCTACTTTTTAGTGATTATAGAGTTATCTTAAATACATAATAAATACTGAATCAATGGTGGTTCAAGTTGTGGAAAATTGAAAAGAAATTTTTTTAAAAATGATAAAATTAATGTACTTAAGAATATTTATGGTTCAAAAAGAATATTATTTTTTAAAATAATTTATTATTTATTTATAAATTGATCATTTTTCAATTCAGAAAATATATTCATGTCCTTAAAACATAATTAAATTAATATACTAAAATATTATATTAATGATATTTTATGTAAAATAATAATTAATGATCTTATTTTAAAATAATAAAATCATTAATGAGGAAAAAAAGGTTGTGAAATTATAGAAATTGGAATTAACATTCCATTTTATATAATATTTTCATTATTTATGTTAAATTATGTCCCTTTGTTATTTAAAGTGTTTTTTTATCATTGATAAGGATAAAATTGGTTAACCAAGGACTTCCAAAG
This sequence comes from Viscum album, assembly GCA_963277665.1. NCBI lineage: Eukaryota > Viridiplantae > Streptophyta > Magnoliopsida > Santalales > Viscaceae > Viscum > Viscum album. The sequence goes on along the minus strand of OY728126.1, from coordinate 1,858,196,471 downwards.
AATTTTTTTAAAATATAAATAAACATTCTAAATATGATTGGAGGACTAAATTATGAACAAATATTAATTGAATTTTAGGAAGGTTTATTTTGTGATCATGATAGATGAGTTGGACACATGACATATAAAATAATTCATTAATTCCCAAAAGTACACCTATCATAAATCATAAAAGGGAACCCCTTCCAAATCTTATTTACACCACCATGAGCTAACAATAAGAAAAAACATGCAATTTATATTATTAAAATTCTTATTATTTATATATAGGTAACTATCTTCTTAATATACCATTCTCAATGACATTAATAAGGATCGAAAAGGATTTCTACATAAGATTATGTAATCATTTTTTACGACTAATTAAAATTTATTTTTTCTTATACATCTTATAAATTGTTTATAATTGTATAAAACATAACAGCTTCATTATCATAAATATATTTATATTTTATTATTTCTCTAGAAAAACAATGTTTTTTGTGTTTATTCTCATTTGAAAAATGAAAATGTCACTCAAGCATATGTATGACATAACATCTCTATTAATTATTTCAATTCTAATTTTTGACCACATTAAATGAATGGTAATAAAAAGTTACATATAAATTTTTATTATATTTATGAAATAATAATAATTTTTTAAATATAATATTTCATTTACCATCTTAATCTTTCTCATTTTAAAAAATTACAACATTTCTTCTGCGTATGTGGGGACGACAAACTCCCCCTGTAATATGATTAATTTTTAATGATCTTAATTAATGAATGATTCCAAATAAATATATAATTTTTATATATTATATTTATATAATTATTTAAATACTTTAAATTAATTATATCAGAAAAATATAGAATTATTCACCCAACCAAACTAGAAATTAAATGAAAAAAACAACATTTAACACACTGAAATGATGTTTTTTATAATTAATTATTGATAAATGGGAATTGAAATTTTATAAGATGAAATGATATAATATTATGATTGATTATTTGTTTCAATTATAAAACTAAAATAACATTAAATTTATCATATAGAGGGATTAAATAAGTTACAAATGATGGAAGACCATAGTTAATGGTTTATTTCACAGTCTCTTAATAATACTAGAATGTTTGTCTTTATATTGATGTTAGTAGAATTATATAATATAAAATCATGAGACCAATAAAATTTCTCCTCCATAGAATATTTAGGTGGATTTCAGGTAATATTTAACTTTTAGCTTATATTTTTTCAACACATTATATTATAACAAATCAAATTTTCAATATAAAAGAAATATTTTTCTAAAAAATTAGTTTCTTTTACATTTTATTGGATACGAAATCTTATATACAATTTATTATAATTTTATAAATATATATTAAAAATTTACATTTTTTATTTGAAGGAATTATATCAAAATTTACTTCAGTTGAGTTTTTGGTGGTTTTTTTGATTTGTTTCATGTTTTGATAAATTGTGAAAAACAATGAATTATAATTTTTAATATAATTTTCATAAAAATAAATTATATTGTTAAATTTGATTTTATTTTTTCGTTTTAAATAATAACTAGAAATATTTTTTTATTTAATCCACTGTAGCTTATTTGAATCAATTTTACAATGAATTTGTATATAAAAATGTATTAATCATTTGAACATTTATAATTTCAAGACATGTTATAATGTCCCAAAATTCCATATATTTTTTAAATTATAGGGGATTATTTTGAGACCATGAGATTAAATGACACATGATTCCAATGTCGAGAGTTCCCAGAATGATCCATCGTAAAATGTTATGTTTTAAATGGTATGTGTGAGAAGTTTTCCTCACAAAGTGGAGTAAAAAATAAATAGGTTCATGGATCAGAAACATGAGGTCATCGTTGTTTATTGGATGGTGGAATTACCCTAGTCACAACATATGTTTAATGGGTGTGGGCCACCAGTGAGGAAACCTGAAAATGAAAAAAACTAAATAAAATAATTAAATAATATTATTATATCATTCAAATCCTTATTACACACAAATAGTGACCTAGATTGATAATATTACACCACAATTTAGTTGGTGAGCGTATGATTTATTTAGGGAAATGCTAATATTGGCCTGTATGGGTCAATAATGGAAATTAGTTTCGGGCCATAAATAAAATAATTGAATAAAGATTATGTTATCCTTATAACTCATAAACATTAACTCAGATTGAAAATATTAAAACACTATTGATCTCAGGATAATACACATTCTATAGGAAAATCCTTTCATTTGATGATGTAGGTCAATAGTATAAAGTATTTTTTTGATGTAAATAAAATAATAGAATAAAGAAAATTTAATTTTCAAATGATTATAACTCATAAATGGTTATTCTGATGTGACATCAAAGAATATCATTGAGTTAGTAAGGGTATGCTTCCCTTTGGTGCAACTTAACTATGACTACTGTGGGCCGGATATGAAAGTCTATTTTTGGGATGTAACCATAAATAAAATAATTTAAAAATAATTTATTTTATTTTCAAATACTCAAAACACACAAATGGTAAATCCTATTAAAAATAAGTGACAATCATTGAAATTGTATTGAGATGTTCTCTTTATTAAGGACTTATCCTTGACCAAATTATATCAATGGAGAATGTAATTTTATCAGAAATTTTATGGAAACAAATAAACTAAAAAAATATTTCATTATAAATTGTTTTGATAAAATGCAGTGATAGAACTATTTTTTCATTCTATAAATGGAACCGTATAATAATGATGCAACACAATGTAATAGAAATGTTATTTCATAATTGAAAAAGAATAACGATGGCGACTCAATGTAACTATCATGACCCCCTCTCCACCAGGTGCACCCATCCTGGTCCTACAATGTGAGAATGTAGATAGTGGCCCTTGAGTCCCAGCACTAATAGGCCCCAGGATTGTGACTAGCACCAAGGGTATAATAACCACACAAATGGGAGGCATTACCCTCTAACAGAACACTTGAAAAAGAGAGAGATATGGAAGACACTAACCAAATCCATGTCATACTGATATATAAACGAAATATCAAGTACACATATGTAATTTCATAAAAATATACTTCAAATGGAAGGGAAAAATAAAATTAAAAAGGAAAGTAAAAAATAGTAGTGGCCAATATGTGCAAACAGCTCTTATAACCCCAATCTAGTAATAACTAGAATCATATCTAACCTACTCATAATGACCAGATAAAAAGTTTATATATATGTTGGGTGAGTATAACAGTATACTTAGTAGGATTCCCCACGAGCCTCTCATGAAAATATAATGAAATCATGCTTTATAATAGTCAACAACAAGTGGAACTAACTCGTCACCTAAACATATATACTATACTCATAACCCCACCATATCTACTCTCACCATCTATTACATAGTAGAATATATTATATAATAAATATCGTCATGGGTACACCTCTACGAATTACCCAATAGTTCTCCTCTTTTCCCCAATGGCGCACGTCCTATGCAATCTATCTCACAAAAGGCTTGCCTACAGACACCTGAGAAATTCACCACAACATGCACCTCGTGCATCACAACCACCACGTCAACATAAGAAAAGTAGCCAGGTAGTTTTAGGGGGCCTCTATAGCACACACAACGTGTATCATAGGTCATATATTAATCATCAAGCTATTATATATCATACATTGTGTAAGAATCTCCAAGCCATCACAACCTATACACGTTACACCTATAGAAGTCCACATAACTCTATATCCAGAATATGTGTGTGTGAATAACCACTATCCATTATATCCATCTACACATATATATTGGGAAAACTAACCCGATGTTCCTACAAGAACAATTAACTAAATAGAGAGGAGAGTAGGGATAAATGGGGTAGTCACCCATCAATTATTCCAATAGAATGTTGGGGAAAATACCACATAGGGCTTAGAATCCCTGAGAGAAAATTTCCCAAACAAAATGGGTGGAGTAGCATATAAAGACACAAAATTTATAGAATATAATATATCTCACAACCACTCTATGGGAATAACCTAGTCTTAGACTCAAATACGGCTAAAGTCTGTGAGACTCCCTACAAAATTTTTTATTACTATGTATTCTATAAGAACATAACCATTTAAAATGATTTATTTAATTACTTTATTCCATTTTTTATCAGTTTCATTTTACCTTAATAAATTAATTAAACATTAATTAAGTATAGATAATTCAACATTATATTTCTTTGGCATCACACCAATGTCCACTATTACTTTAAAGTTTAACCTTAACATTGTGTCCTAGAAAAATCCAACCCTATGTGTTAACATCATTTATTCAATCAATTATTAACAACATTATAACACTTCCATATTCCAATTAATTATCGAAATGTATTCTAAGATAATAAATACAAAGGGGATCAAGCCAGTGAGTAGATGTACTACCCGTCGTGTCTTTTCCACCTATAGAAATATCATAGACCCATCCTTCCTCAAGAAGCAAAACATGGAAATCTCATGGCATACCCCATGCGTCATCACCAATTTTTGGGTGAACAGTAAGAAAAACTAATTTCTTGAGTAGTGGAGAAAGTAATGTAGATAAACAACCAACAAGATTCAGCAAGCATCCAAACATTCACATCCAACCATTTTGGTAATCTCTAGTGTCGTATCTGACATCATCATGAAAAAACCTATACATCTCGCCACTATAGTTATGCACTTCTAGTACAACCAATGGGCCTCCCCACTCCCACAGATCACAACTACCATCCAGGATCACATCACAAAAAAAGAAGCTGAAAAAAAACATCATATCAACTAGGCTCTTTGTCCATAAACAATGCATCCAACCATCAAATACAATGATCTCTCAAATCTCTAAGCCTAGGGATCTTGGACTTTAACAATATCTGGGCAACTCAAAACCCTACAAAGAGTGATCTATTATCAAAAAACTGTTTCATTAATCCATTTTGAATTAACCCTTTTATTTTCCATATGATCCAATGAAGGGAAACCTAAACATCACGAAATCACAAATAATTAAACATACTTACATTATGAATTTGATTAACATAAAATTACAAAAACATGATCAAAATTAATTTAACTTCCTCTTTTTCATTGAAAAATAAATAAAATTAATCCCAGTTTTTGTTCAATACCTATTTCATTCAAGAATGATATGTTAAACTAGGCTCTCAATGATATCACACTATCTAGAAAATGAAGATGCAAAAACATACAATCGATTAAAATTGATTTATACGGTTCAAATATTTATTATGTGAAGTCCATTGTGATCCCATGGATAACTCCTGAAAACTATATTAATGAAAGTAATTATATTGTGAAGAAATGAATCCCCTACCTTGAAAGGTTCCTGAATTTTTTCACTCATGAACAGATCAATGAAAAAGATCATGATCGACATCCCCACAATAACTACATCTACCAGATGATGTTGCAACAGAACCCCATTAATCAAACCCAAAATAAACTCCCTTATAACCATAGAGATCAATTGTCCTACTAAGAAATGTAGATACGGGAGAAGAAATATCAAATAATACAAATGAACAGAGTTAGACCGTACCATGGATTGATGACGGATCAAAGAAGGAATCCCAAGATCGATCCTAGCCAAAGGGTTCATAAAACTCCCTGAAGGGGTCTTCAGGGATGATTGGGATGAGTGGGAGGAAATACATGGATGTAGGGTCGGAAATAACCAAGATGGTGGAAGGTCTTTAAAACGTACAAAACATGGTTCATACAAGACGTTTACTTCCCATTAACTTGTTGTAATTCCTTATGGTCGGGTTCTACAAGAAAACCTATCTCCTCAGTATTTATTATATTTTTCAAAACCCAAAATAGTGTAGGCAATGTAATCCATGGTCACATTATGTAGCCCCTCAGTTTCTGTATTCTCAAGACTAAACTCCTCTAGACTTCCTCTGATATTTCTCCAAGAAACATTGTATTCAAGAACATGAAATGGAATGATTTACTCAGATTCAATCCCTAACATCAGATACCTCTGAAGACAATCTCATCCCCAAGAATCCAAAAACGAACACAGAGAGGAAACAAAAAAGGGGGTTTTCGAATAACCACCCTATGAGATACCTCTCAATGATCTCATCACCACAAAAGCTCAACCATTTCAAAAGAACATTTTGACACCTCACGATAACCACAAATAGCTCATAAATTCTCTCCCATGGGAGATACCTCTCAAAGAGGGAAATCCAAAACAAGAAGAAAATTTAAATCCATCTCATAGACATGAAAGTTTTACATCCACAATGTGATCATAATTACATGAAGGGAGTTAAACACCAAAAAACTAGGGGTATTGAGCACTTATTTGTAGTAAAATTTCCCAGTTACACTTTTCCATGCCACCGTGTCACCACATGACATAAACTAAATGGATAGAACGCTAAAAAAACACATTATCATTGTGGTCCTAGATCTCCACATGTCACTCCTCGTTGGCTGCATCATCATCAACTTTGATCTAGCCCCAATCAATGATGTGAGAGCCATTATGAAGATAGTGTTAGATTTGTGACACATGAAAAACATTGTTTATCTGGATCATCTAGGGGGAGTTCTTCTTAATAATCCATGGATCCAACACGAGCCAACATACCAAATGGCCCATAAAAATGGTAGACAACCATCTCCCATAACCAAGATTAGCTTCCCATGAAGAAGAATCTCCATTATGAAACACGTGAATACTAGCCTCAAACTTTGAAGTTGTCACTCTATGATAAGAATATGACTTTAGAGAATCCTGTGCTATATTAATCCTCTCATGAATCACCTTGAAAACATCTATCATATTCTACACATTTACTAGTCTAAGAATTGATGACTCTCTAACACACGTCCATTACAATGAAGAATGGAATGGTCATACATACATGGCATCAAATGACACCATACTGATGGTGGAGTGAAAATTGATGTCGTATGAGAACCCCATCAAGGTTATGTGCCTCCTCCACGAACCTCCAAAATCTAGGTCACAAGAGAGAAATAAGTCTTCAAGGGTTTGGAAGGTTTGCTCTTTCTGTCCCTCCGTCTGTGGATGAAATGTTGTGATAAAAAATATCTGAGAACCAATAGAATGGTGGAGACCTCTCCACACCCTATAGGTAAAATGTTAAACTCGATTAGAGATGATCTTCTTCAATACTTCATGGAGCCTCATCACCTCCTCCTACCAGCCATCATTGAAATATTATAAAATGGAGCACTCATACTTTTTTAGACTCTTGTACTGAAACTCATGGAGTTTCCTCCTCTAAGAGTCTTCGTCGCCTATATCTACTCTGTAGCGATCTTCTATAAATTTTTCTAGGACATATTCTATGCGATCATGAAGACGATGTTTTCCTGGAGAAAAACTTATCAAACAAAAAATAGATTGATCTCTTAAACATTTAATATAGAAGACTCAAAATTAATTAATTAATTTTTTTCCATTTACTCATTTTAGGAAATCCTATCCTATGAACTACCAATTAAACCACAATAACAAAGAAGAATGATACATGATCCTTTCCAAGAACTCTACCATGCTACTTGTATCACCTCTTTTAGTAGTCCCTGAAAATCTATAGGTCCTTGCATCATATCATAGGGGTCCCTAAATTCGTATGTCTCAACTATTATACAATGTTTACATCACTTACAGAACATGACTAAAACAATTTCCCTAAAACCCATGCAACCTCACCTATGTTTAACCACATACTCCATCACATCAACCATATAGAACATTGATACCTCTCTATCACAAAACCATCCTAATAAGGTGTTCCCCTCAAGGGATGGCAATGTGATAAGGATGATAGTGACCCCTGATTCCCACCTCTAGTAGGCCCCAGGTTGGTGACTAGCATCGAGGGTATAATAACCATACTAATGGGAGGCATTACCCTCTAAGAGAACACATGCGAAAGTGATTGATAAGACATACACCAACCATATCCAAATCAGACTAAAATATAAAAGGAATCTCAATAACACACATATAATTTAAAGATAAATTACTAAAACTGTAATGGAAAACTTCAAGTAAAAAAGGAATGTAAAAACATTAGAGACCATGAAGCCCAAACAACTCCTACAAACCCAACCAAGTTGTAACCAGTATGATCTCCAACCTACTCCATGTGACATGAAAATAATTTTATAAATATGTAGTGTGATTATGTTAGTATACCCAGTAGGAATCTCCCCAAATCACCATTTGAAAATGTATTGAAAGCATGCTAAATCCTAGCGGGCAACAAGTGAAACTAACTCATCACCTAAATAAGTATACTAATTTCCTAGCCTCACCATGGCTACTCTCACCAATTATCGCATATAAATGTATATAATATAATAAGGAATATCAAGGGAACCCCCATTACCTCTTCCCCACTGGTTTTCCACTTTTCCCAAACGCCGCACATCTTAAGCCATCTCTCTCCAAAAAGGATAGCCTGCAGACACCAGGGAGAGTAACCACAACATGCACCTCATGCATCACAACCATCACTTCCACATAAAAAAAACCAATTTTTTTGGGATTCAACACTGCTCTCATAACATGTATCATATATCGAGTATTATACAGCAATCCATTATATCCCACACACCATGTAAGCATCCTCAGGCCATCACAGCCTATACACATTACACATAGAGTGTTCCATAAAATAATTTATCCAAAATATATGTGTTTGAATAACCACAATCTATTACATCCCACTATAGACCAATATGAAAAAAAACTAACCCATTGCGCCTACCAGCAAAAGTAACTACCAATAGTAGAGAGTGGAGACAAAAGGTATATTGAGTTGTCCATCCTCCCACCTGGATGATGGGGAAAACACCACCTAATTCTTAGTATCCCTGGGGTTTCATTTTCCCTAATTTAAGTGCTGGAGTAGGGTATAAAATCCAAAAATTTATTGAATATATAGTTCCTCACAACCACACTATGGGAATAACCTAGTCTTAGACTCAACTATCACTTATTTCTCTCAGACTCTCTTCTGACACTTCAATGACTATGTATCATATATGCACACAACCCTTTAATGATATTTTTTACATTACATCATTGTCTTTTTTTTATAATGTGAGGAGTAAATTAATTAATTGTTTAAACATTAATTAAACCATAAAATTTTCACATTATATTTAATTAGCTTCACGCCAAATTCCATTTTCCCTTTAAATTTTATCCCCAGCATTGTGCCCCAAAAAGCTCCAACCCCATGGGATAACATCATTTATTAAATCATTTATTTACCAAAATATTACATTATCATATTCCATGGAATTCTAAAATAAATCTACTATACTAAACACAAGGGGGATCAACCTAGCCAGTATATGAACTATTTATTGAGTCTTTGACACCTATATCATGAGAATATACCCATCCCCTCTTCAGAAAAAAATCATGGAAAAATTTTCCATACCCCATATTTTTTCACTACATATTAGAATGAGGGTATGAAAAAAAATTTATTTGAGTAGTGGGGAAAGTAAAGCAGATAAATAACCAACATGTTTTCGCAAGAATCCAAATAACCATAGATGTCCAATTTCATCATCTCTGGTGTCCTCCCTAACATGAACATGCATAAAATGATGCATCTTTCCACTCTAGTCGTCAAATGTTTCGACAAAAAATGGGCATCCTTATCCACACATAACACAACAGCCATCCATGCTCACATCACAACACAAGATGTAGGAAAATAAACATCATATCAACTGGGATTATTGCCCTTAAACAAGGAATCCAACCATCAAACACAATGATCTCTCACATCTCTGTGAATAATTCTAGTAGTCATTACAAGCAAGAGGGTAACTCATAACCCTATGAAGAATTTTATTATATCAAACAACTTGTTATTTATTTCATCTTGTATTAAAATATTTATTATTTGTATGTTCGAATGAATGGAAACCTAAATAGTATTCTATCACATATAATTAAACATTATTACTACATCAATTCGGATAACATCAAATAAAACAAAAATAATAAGATTCATTTAAATGTATAATTACCACTGAAAAATAATTATAATTAATCATAGTCTACATTCATTATCATTTATTTCTTGAATGTAAAAATTAAATGGCAAGAATAGATATCAAACTATCTAGAAAAACCAGAGGCAATTACATATGATCTGTACGAATTTATTTATTAGGATAAAATATTTATTATAACAATTCTATTGTGATCCCATGGATAAATAATTCTATATATATTAATGCAACTAAATGGATAGATAATCAGTGAATCCCCAACATAAAAATGTTTTTGATGTTCATCGCTTGAGAACAGATCAAAGAAAGAGATCATGACTGCCTTCCCTACAACAACATCATCCACGAGAGGATGTTGCAGTACATCTACATCAACACCAAAAAATAGAAACTCCCGTAGAAACTTGAAGATAAAACTACATTTCATGGGAAATATAAATTGTAGAAGATCAATCAGAGAAATCCAATGAATAGTGGTAGACCATACCTTAGATCGAAGATGAATCAAAGAAACAACCCTGAGATATATTCATGTTAAGGGTTCTCTGAAACACCACATACAGGTCTGTTGGGTGACCTAGAATGAGAGGGAGGGGTTCCTAGGCCATAGGTTTGGAATGACCTATGTAGATGGTATGGATGTAAAACAAAAAATGGTGGGTCATTACATGACATGTACATCCTATTCATGTCATGTACAACCTAGTGGTTGGGTTCCATTGAAAAACCCATAACATTAGTATTTATTATATTTTTAGAAAAGTGAAGTAGTACAAATCATATACTCCTTGGTAACATCTTGAAGTCCCCTGTTTCTAGCTCCTCGTGACCAAAATTTACCATACATCCTATTTCCTTCTACTAGCACCTTGATCTTCAAAAACACACAAATGGTAGATTAACCCAGATCTGGTCCCTTACAAAAAAAAAACTACGATGCATTTTCCCCATTTAATAGGATAATAGGAAATGGAGATAATGATTGAATTATCCAATCCACTCAGTGTCTTTGAAGGAAAACTCTCCAATTAGAAATACCGGTGTATTATAATGTTGCACTAAAACCCTTGTAGAGCGAATCAGATCTGTAGATTGATAGAATGAAATATGTGATCTTCCTTGATCGATCTCTTTTTACCAAGGAGTTTTTTAAGTGATTTTCCTTCCCTCATTTTTGATGTTTAATGATGAATGCAGACCAACCCACAAATAGGTTGATCCGCGGTTCAGCCATTAATACATTATAGTTAATGATGCGGGATAAAGGGGATATCTATCATAGTGAATATTCCACATTATTTTGTTTTTATTTATGATCCTAGTAACAAGAATGCATCCAGTTCAGCATGAAAAAATACTGTGATCATTTTTTGGGTGTTTTTGTGTAGCGACTCCATATCTAACATTCTTATTGGGCTCGACGTATTCTTCGTGGTGAAATGATCAACTGAACCTTGGCCCGTAGCGCCAGGCATTCCATGGAGGCAGAACCAGGCCATAGTGATATGAAGGAGATGGCATACCGACAGTGATAGGGGCTAGTAGATGGTGGTAGGAAAACAGAACAATCTGGCCGTGTCGAAGGTGTGGTGTTTGTCGAAGCTGTGACTGTAGACCATGGAAGTTATCGGGACACACATACTATCATTGTTCATGAAAAATATTTGGCCTGCCTAAATAGACTGGCTAGCCGAGGAGGCGGAGGCACCCTTGCAATATGTGGCTACAGAAACTGAGTGTTGAACAACATCCAGGATGTAGGAGAACTGAAATTCATTAGTAGGTCAGGCCGATAGAGAGAACCAGGACACTATGTGGCTCGATATGAAATAAACTGGCCCATTCATGTCGGACAAGGGCAGAGAATGTGGACGGCGTCACTGGGAGACCTAGTAGGCTGGACCCATGACTGAATCAGGCTAGTTCTAGCAAGACACAATGGGCCAGGCCTGACCGGGTCAGCCTAGAACAAACCTGGTCAGGATTTGTCATCCAAATTATGTCTAGTCCTGACCCCCCCCCCCAGGATGGGTTTTTCAAGTCAGAATGGGGTTGGATGCAACTGGCCCCAGTTTAATAAAATTCCAATATCTTTTAGACTGGGCATTTGATTAAAGAGCCTCCCGTGACATTGGGACCCATATGATGAGAAAGTCATTTGGTTATAATATATGTGATTTTTCAACATATTTGAGATACAATCGATTGAATGAGTAGTAGATTCCCACATAATCAAGTGTGATACAGGAATGAATCTAATGGATAGTTGTTACATAAAGGATAGATGAGTGGAACTGTAGAGGTTCAATAGACAAGAGGATCATAGTATTTCATTAGCTCAACGAACCTCAATGGTCTAGAAGACAATCATACATTAGTGGTCTAGCAGAAGAGTGTACATCAATGGTCCTACAGATGAGAAGACTTCAGTGGTCCAGGAGACGAGTGGACTCTAGTTGTCTAGATGATGAGTAGACGACAGTGGTACCAAAACTGAGCATACATCAATGGTATAACATTTTAATGGACCACACTATGTCTAGTAGCAGAGCAAACCAATGTGTTCCAGTATTAGAAAAATCCACAATGACTCATCGAGGATGATTCCGTTAGAAATGCAGGATGATTCAACCCTACGACTAATAGTCTTAATTTATATACATTGTGATCTAACTGTTGTGATATGTCTTTCATTATGGTATTACATTTCAGTATTTCTTTGTGGAATTTTTTTGTGTTTAGGGGTCCCTACTGAGTATTTTTTTATCCACCCATTCATGTGGTTTTCCTACACATGTCAGGTGCTGTGCAGGTCATCGACACTTTGATGGAGACCTTAGCGGTAATGGACCAGGTACTTCTTAGTTATATAATAATGAAAATAATAATTCAATGTCTACAGGTAGATACCCTTCACCAAAAATTCTAGTATTGTCTAGAGCAAATGTAATGTTGTAGTTGTACATTTTTAATGGTTTTGGGCTTATATTCTGGAACCTTTATACTTATAGTTTGTGTTTCACTATTGATAGCAATATAAGTGAATTTTGTTGTTTACATTATGTTTAAATTCAGTAATTTTAGCTTTGTCGCAGTGTATGGGTTTAATGAAAAATCATTAATTTTTTGGGATATACTTACTCAGTGCAAGTCGCAATCCCCTGGCCTACAGAAGGTGGGATTGGGGTAGTCACAGAGCAAGCCCTAAGGGACATGTTATGATAATGTTGTATGAAATGGTGGTCAGTTCATATATATAAAATATTCATCTATAAATCATTTTGGGGGATTTGTGTTAAGTGTTTCGGATTTGGCTTTCGTCTAAGAGAGTCCCATGATGGTGAAACGACCGATTTATCGATACACCAGGACCCTAAATTCTTCAATCTGACTCCTTACATTAAAACTCTAGTTTCATGTGTCTCTGTGTGATTTTTCATGATCTTTTTGAGTTATAGTCATCTCACCAGGGGTAATCTATTTTTTTGGTTCATCATGACAAACTTCTGGATTCCTCCACACATACAACTATCTAGGATTCTAGTGTGTGACCATGATGATTGTCTAGAGAGTGATGAGGATTTGATACATGGACCATTTCATGAGATGGTACATTTGGGAATGGTTCCAGAAAATCCAATGCCCGTTGGTCACCAGTTAGTACTTTAATTATCATAGAATAAGCACGTAGAATTACATTCTTACATGAGTTATAGAGACAGAGGATTCCCAGGTTCATGGGAGAAACAAATCCTCAAGTCATTGAGGATTGGTTGGTGCTTGGGACATGAGTCATCTTGTAATTTTGGAAACATCATGACCAGATGTAATATCTAGTCGTGGGCCTTATATAGGTATCAATGGGGATATGGTTGTCTTTGACCATCCATACACTTGAAGAGATGACCCTCACCTAGATAAAAAATTTTGTGTCTCTTTAGAGAGGAGTTATTTCTAGAGACATTTCACTCATTGCACATACAGAAGATACACCCAAGCTATAGGTGGATGAGTCATTCATGGAAGGTAGAAACCATATGAAACTATTGTCCCAATATAGTGGATATAAAACTCAAGTCTCATAAGGGTGAGTCCATTTGTCCAGTAACGATGTAATTATTTTCAAGAGATGGCATGGGGAATATTTCTAGAGATTGTCCATCCCGTTGTGCTGATAGTAAAACATTGTATGAGCCATCAGGGTAGATACAGTGACAAGAATAGATTAATCTGTAAAGAGAAAGACATGGTAGATGATCTTGAAGAGTAGTATAAGGTTGTATACATGTTGTCATGTTACAACCACCACCCCAATGTGGTCAACACCAATCTTCAGAGATGGAGGAAAGGGAAAGGGGGTTGCTCTATGTGGGTAAGGATAATGAACCTAGGGTGCTAGGAATGACTCAAGGTACATTTTGTGTCTAATATTAGCTTCTATATTAATAGAAATAGGTGATAATCGTTTCTTAATGACACAAACCTTGTCAATGACAGATAGTTTTTGGTTAAACTGGTGACTTGAGCCTCACGTGTAGATATACCCATTAGAGGAGACTCGATAATCACACTTATGTTTATTGAGTTATCTAAACCTTGAGGCAAGAGTTTTGGATATAAAAACTTGGTGGTTCCATCGATTCTATATGATGCTAGTTCCAAGATGTACTGGTTGTCCAATATTCATACTCAAATATACAATTTTATGAAAAAGGTTATATTGTGTTCGTAGTGTAGAAATGGGGTTTCCAAGGTTTGAAAATAAGGAAACCAAAACAGTAAGGGATAAACTCATGCATTGGAGACTACAACCGATCACAGTTGAGTCGACCAGCCTTACCCTTGTGGTAGGGGTTTTTTTGAGTTTTTAGTTCCCAGAAGTAGTGGTAGTGCATCGAGAAATATATCTAGATGATGTTTCCAAAATTACCTCCCCATAGGTAGATAGGCTTCTACTTCAATATTCACATCGATATTACACTGATATAAGCCTTATTATATCGGATGGATTTCATAGATATTTTCGAGTTGGTGGTGTATAAAGGGATTAATAAAAAACAATGTTCAAGTATACATGTGGATTTCCAGCACTTTCACCATGTGGTCATGGAGAGTGAGTAGCCACTACCAAAGGTATGATGAACCGAGTAATTAGCTGAAATGGGAAGCCATTCATGTGCATTGAATGGTTCCCATAGGTTATCTAGAAATTAATACTATGTTTTACAAGTTCCCTGATCATGAGTTAGAAACCGTAGTCATCTTTATGATGATGTGGCGACACTACCTCCATGGAAAAAAGGATACTGATCTACTCTGACCAAAATAGTCTCAAATATATATTTTCTCATAAGGATTGAAACCTTAGATAGTGACGTTGGCTATTGTTCCTCCAGGACTGTGATTTGTGATAGTCTATACACATGGGAATTTGAACATGGTGGAAGATTCTCCCATTATGAGATCAATTTAACAGCTACTGAATGAGAATTTAGAGAAATTTTCCTCACTTTGAATATCCTTCTTGGATTTATATTTGAAATATTTATTTTTTAGTTTATGTTTTTCCCTTCCACTGAAAAAACGATTTAGGGAGACGCAAATCGAATATTCCAGCTATGAGACTACACATGCCCATA
The DNA here is from genome assembly GCA_963277665.1 of Viscum album. NCBI lineage: Eukaryota > Viridiplantae > Streptophyta > Magnoliopsida > Santalales > Viscaceae > Viscum > Viscum album. The sequence goes on along the minus strand of OY728126.1, from coordinate 1,858,180,743 downwards.
TGTCCACAGAGATTTCCATTTATGGATATTCGAAATTTGGAGAGCACAAAATCCTTTTTAGAGGATGCATCATCGTACTAGTGGCATTGAGGGAGGAGGTGTTGGGGGAGTTCTGTACAACCCTATTGGCGGTACATCTAGGTGTGGCGAAGAAGAACAAAGACCTCTGATGTTAAAAATATTGTCCATGGATGAAAAAATTAGTGGAAGGGTTTTTGTCTACATTCCTCACATGTTATCAAGTGAAGGCCGAGCACAATGTTCTAGTAGGTTTGATAGAACCCCTCGAGGTACATTATTATAAATTGGATATGAAATAAACAGACTTTGTGTTGGGATTACCAGATACATACAAAGGGAATGATACCACTTATGATATCATAGAATGACTCACCAAGTATTCCCACTACCAACCAATTCGAGAGCTGCGTTATTGAGAGATCATGGGATGTCTTTATGTATAGGTGATAGTTCGACTCCATAGAGTCCCAAATACGATAGTCTCAAATCGTGATGTATAATATACATTCCATTTTTGGAAGGGATTTTAGAAGGAATTTGGGGACTATATAAGCTTGAGCACAATCATTAACTAATGGACGAATGGTTAGACAAAGATAACTATACAGACCACAGAGGCTATGCTTTGTGCTTGCATTCAAGATTTTGGACGCAGCTAGGAGGACCACATACCACTAGAGGAGTTTTCATACAATAGTAGCTATCACTAAAAAATTAGTATGGAACCATTCGGTGCACTGTATGGATGACCATGCAAGTCACTATTATACTGGACATTCACAGGGGAGTCAGCAATCATTGCTCTAGGGATGGTAAAAGAAACCACTGATAAGGTGCATGTCATCTAAGAGATAATGAGGACTTCACAGAGCCAAAATAAGTTCAATGATGATGAGTGATAGAGACCCTTGGAGTTCAAGGAGGGGGACCACATATTACTACAATTCTATCATAGAAGAAGGATATAGTGATTTGGATGAGGTGGCATGTTATCCCTGATAGTCATCAAAACATTCCAAATACTATGTAGAGGGGGAGAGGTGGCATTCCTCATTGCTCTACCACCTCCATTTGAGAGGGTGGGTGATGTCTTCAACATCTACCATTTGAGAAGATTAATGCAATACCCTTCTCACGTCATCAACCACAACAAGATGGATATTGAAGAATGGGTGACATTCATAGAGTACCCAGTGGAGATAAAAGATCAATAAGAGATGATATTTTTTGGATGATATATTATTATAGTGAATGTTTTTTGGGTAGAGGAAGAATCTCTTGGAGAGCACATGGGAGTAGGAGCATTATATTCTTGCTCAGTACCCCTATATGATTGATTATTATTTGTTCTGGCTTATAATGATATAAGGCCCTAAAGGTGGTGGTAATGTTGTCTACCAAAATTTGATATATATTTTTAATTATGTTGAATTATTTCAATTCGAGGAGATGATATGGAATGTGATTCAGAGCACCAGATTTCCCGAAAAGATCCATCAAAAATTGTATTTTTTTAATAGAATACATGTCCATGTTTCCAGAAAAAGTGTTATAACTAATAAATGGGTGGAAATCAGAAATATGAGGGAATCATTGCATTATGATGGTGGGTTTACCTTAGGAACGACATATTTTTAGTCTGTTGGGCCTCCCACAAGAAACCCTGAAAAGGGAATAACCATAAATAACATAACTAAAAAAAATTATCTTACCTTTCAAATCCTTATAACTCTCGAACAATAAATCAGATTGAAAATTTGGGACTACCATTGAGAGCATGATTTGTTATTTCTTGAGTCATAATTTAACATTGGTCAACACAGGTCAATAATGGCATGTTGTTTTTGGCTGTAAAAAAAATAATTTAATAAATATTATTTTATACATAAAAACATAAATAGTAACTCGGATTGAAAACCTAAGAACACCATTGATCTCGTGAGAATATGATTTATTTAGGAAGATCTTATGATTGGAAGGAATATGTCAATAATTGAATGCAGTTTCTAGCTATAAATTAAATAATTGGAAAATATTATTTTATTTTTAAATTTTGAAAACTCATAAATGGTAACTAATATAAGAAATATGAGAGTACAATTGAGTTTGTCAGGGTTTGCATCCCTTTTTAGGTTCATAACATCAGTCGGTGTAGTTCATCTTTGAATGTCTGTTTTTGGGATGTAACCATAAATTAAATAATTATAAAAAAAGTTATTTTATTTTTGAAAGCTCATAACACAAAAACAGTAACTCAGATTAAAAATTTGGGACCACCGTTAAGTTTGTAATGAGGTGTTATACATAGGATGGACATAATATTGGATTGTGCAGGTTATGGGAGAAGGTAACATTTTAATTTTTTAAGGAAAAATAAAATAAACCAAAAATAAATTATTTTATTCCAAATTTTCTCACTACATCTCAGTGAAAAGTAGGTTGTCTCATTCCATAAATGGAACATCATTATGACACCACAACATAAAGAAACATAAACATTGTTTCATAAATGTGATAGCATAATAGCGAGGAATCACCATAAAAGATACATTGTGACACATTTTCCCCATTTAATGGGATAACTTGAATTTGATTTCTGATTTCAATAATGTAAGACACTCATAGTCTTTATGGGAAAACCCTCTAATGATGAACAATGGATAATTTGAAAGAGGAAACTATATTCATAGAGAGTTAAATGGAACTGAATATCGACATACGATGATGGGTGATCATCCTTAGCCAATCTCTATTTCCTAGGAAGGGGGTTTTCTGAGTGATTTTTCATTCCACGTTCTTAATGACTAATGATGAAAGAAGACCAACCCATAAATAATATAATATGTTGTTTGATGATTCATTTAGGTTGGTTAAGGATGTTGGATAAAATGGATATATATCTTAGTGATTAATCAACCTTATTTTTTGTTTCATCATGATACTGCTAATAAGAACACATCTGGGTCATCACAAACAAAGGCTCGAATTGTTCTTTGGGTGTTATTATGTTGTGAATCCTTCCAAAAAAATTCATCTTGTATTCTCCATGTTCATCGTGGTGAAATGGATGGTAGTTCTTTATCCAATTGAGCTAGGAGGCAGGGTTGTGCCCAGTAGGGACGTTGAATCGGAAAATGGCCACGATGAGAGGTGGAAACAGTGGACTCTATCATAGTGACAAGAAGCTAGCGATAGTTAGATACTGCCAAACAACCATGATGGAGGTGAGAATGTGCGTGAAGCTACTATCTATAGACAAGATGGTCGAGGAGGTTGTACCACACTGGTGCTGTGTGGCTGCTTGAACGTTACATTGAATGAGGTTCAGGATTAAGGAAAAATGTCCATCCATTGTGGGTGGGACTGTTAGTGAGAACCGGACCACTGCACGACCCGGGTAGGAGGAGAACATGCATACCACTGTGGGAGGCCGTGATAAAAATCTTGTCCACTGTACAAACAAACTAAAAATAAACTTGTTCGGCAAAGTCAGACCGGGCCGGAGAATATTGAACAGTTTTATCTTTTATGTCATCACATTAACCTACCAACAATGTTATCCTAATAAGGTTGCCTAATTATGTATTATTTCATGTAACATTTAGGTTTCCAACACACAGTTTGCAAATGATTTATAATTATCCCTCTTTCCAATATAGATTAAAAAAAAACAAATATTGAAATATTGAAATTTTCTCACCTTGATAAAATTTCTAGGGTGAAAATTATTTATTTGTGGTGGGGGTGGATAAATTAAAACTTATAAAATTTAGTTTAAAATGAATAATAAGCTCAGTAGTCTTCATAACATGCAATATTGAGCAGTACAAGAAATGAATTATATTATAAAAGAATTACTTTATAAATGTTACCATTATAACCTAACCATAAAAATAGTAGTTTGAATAGAAATTAAAATATTATAGAAAATATTTACTAATATTTAAAATAAGGTGTGGATTAAAAATTAATAAATAATTGATTTTCAGTTAAGTGTGCAATATGCAGTGAAAATTTAAATAATGTGTTTATGGACCTCACTATTATGTTGTTAAATTTTTTAATTACTATTTTATGGGAAAATAATAATTCTAAAAATCATAATTTCTGTATTATATTATGGTAAATTTTATTGTTTTTTATAAGAATATTAATTTTTCAATGAATGGTAAAAAATTACAACTTTTGTACTACATTCATTTATTTTAATTAATTATTGTAATTTAAAATCCCAATTATAATCATAATTATATATTAAACTAAAATATATATCCCATAATTATAAAATATTTAATTAAATTCATAAGAATTATATTCATACAACATCGTGGTATTAAAATAATTTTATTCCAAAAAAGAAATTTTCGGGAAAACCATTTATCATCACACTTTGTTATATTACTACAAAATGAATATATATTTCACTATTGAAGTATTAATTTGGTATAATGGGTTTAATACATTGATTCAATATAATAATTTTTTTAAATATTATAAACTTCATGTTGAATTATAATGAATAGTACAAATAAAAAAAAGGTGTCATCGTGTTACATCGTGTTTTCCTATGTTAAAACAACGTGATATATCAAACATTTTACCTCAATTATAATTTTTTATTTAAATGAAATCTTATCACCTTAGGATATATATTTCAATTTTAAGGGATATTGATCCATTAAATCATTATATATAATATTATAAGTAAAAATTTACAAAAAATAACTTCCTTAATTTTAAAATATATTTTTGGTCCACCTAGGGATAAAATAAGTTTTACATTAATATAATAAATTTGTTTGAGAATAATTCAATTTTTTCATGAAGTTAATTTATTAAAAAAATTTATTTATTATATAATTAACTTAAAATCTTATTCAAAACTAACAAACTGCATGTACAAGTACTATGAGGATTAATATATATAATTGTAAAATCATTAAAAGTAATGATTTTGGGTTGAGAGATGTATGGAAAATTAATTCAATATCCTCTTATAAACTATAATTTATTTTTAAATCAATTATATGAAAATTCAATTACAATTATCATGTCTTCATAATAAAAAATTAAATTTTTTAAATGACTTTTATTATATATATTGTCATATAATTTTTCGTGAAAGTTTATTAAAATAAAAATATTCAATAAGATATATTAATATTAGAAATTATCATAAAGTTCAACTTAAGGTTCTTTATGGGACTATTAACTCATTATATATGAAATTATAACCACTTAATTTTTAAAACATCATGACCATTGTTGGTGTAAAATTATTTAATCTGGTTGTTTATCAAATAAAGGTATGGTTTTAAAAGATATCTAACATTTCAAAATTTTATTAGGAAAATATATTAATATCATAACCTCTTAAAATTTGAATTCATTTCATTTCTGAATGATTTTACATGAGTTATGAAAATAATATATAATAATTTTTCATGAGTTTTATAATGTTCCCCTCCCCTTATATATAAAATCACACTGACTCATCTTTTAAATAATCCACCATCAGCCTCCATTATTGAGAATAACATGTAAATTATCTTTTAATTTTATCTAGAATCCAATTAATGTTTATTTGTTCCTTACATTACCATTTTAAAGGTCCTTATTCTTGGATTTGACTAACGTCTTCTGAAAAATAAGTCAATATTTTAACAACTAATTTATATTTAATTTATAATTATAATTCCTCTAAACACATAGTAAACAGAATAATTTAATTATTATTATAACATTAATATATTTAGATTTTAGTATTAATATAGGAAAACTGTTTTCCATCTCTATTTCATTCCATAATATTCGTTAAATAACACATTCATACATATGAATTACTGAATCCCCATTACGATGTAATCAATTTGTCATTCAAAATTTCAATGGATGATTATAAATACGTAAAATAAAGAATCATTATGTTATTAAAAAAATATGATATTTTTTTGATATTATATAAAATTTACCTTTGAACAATTCTACTCATTATAAAATGATAATGTCACATGTGCGTAGGAATTTATACCACCTTCCCAAAGTAATTTCGTTAATTTTTCATGTTCATGATTAAAGTACAATTATATATTTGTATATATTATATTAATATTTTATTTTTAAAATAAATAATTTTTTATATTGTAGAAACATGACAAACATGCATGGACCAAGATTAATGAAACAAAACAAACATGAACAAAGAAACAGTTGACACTCTGAAATAATGCTACAAATAATGAATAATTAGTAAGCATGCGTTGAAATGATATGATTTGATCATATTTTATATTTTATGTATGTATATGGATTTGTTATATAGTTATAATAAATTAAAATCAATCATAAATTTGGATGAAATAACATTTAGTGCATGTTAGACCAGAGGTTGGGGTTTATTTAACAATCTTATCAATACATTTGATTAATAATGTTTAAGATTATTTTTTAATAATTATATGATATTTATACCTTAAACTGAGAAATTCTATTCTCTTATGGTTATTTATATTTTTTCTAAATATAATTTTTATTTTTACCATCATTTTAAATCAAAATAAAAAAAATAATTTAATTAAGGGAAACTAATGTTATTTTTCTATTTAGTAAAGACTATTTTTTTCTTCTACATCATTATATTATTAATAAAAATACAATTTCTTTAACAACCCTTTCCCCAATATTTTTCAGATGGTTCTTCACTCTGTTTCCTTTTTTTATTTATAGGGAATCAATTCTTGAAGGATCATATAGTTTATTGGACTTGGAAAGCTAGATACAAACATGAGTCATTCATTAAATTTGCTTACACAAATTACATCAAAATTTGTTTAAATATGTATCTTTTTTAGAACATGAATATAAATTTATCATAATCATAGTAATCTTCATGGATTATTAGTAAAAGGAATCATAATATTGGTGAGCTCAATTGATCAGAATGAGTTAAGTATTTTATAATCAATAATGAATAAATAAACACAATCTGTAAAGAAATGTAAATAATTGAGAAATAATTCTATTTTATTAACATGATGTGTAATAATCAATATGGAATAATTGGTAACTAAAAATTATGCATTTTAATCAATAAACTGACAATGAAAATCTTATATTAATCATGTCATAGTGAAAATATCATGGATAAAAATAATTAAATTCAAAATGAATAAAATGCATAATTATTGGATCTCATTTTTTCTAATAAAATAATACAATTACCATCAATATAATTCACCAGTCATTTATGAACATACTACTATCAATAAAATTCACGAGATAGATTAAAAAATAATGGATACGAACAAATACGATTGGTCGAAATAATTTCGTCACATGAGACAACCGATGCATCGAGGGTAATTCTTTAAACCATACTAAAAATGTTTCCTATCTCCCAATTTAGTTAATAAAATATCAATTAATAAATTTAATACATAAAAAATATGTCTTATCTAATTTCATTATTTATTAAATGATACACATTTATCAATATTTATCTAATTATTCAAATAAAATTCAAAGTAAAAAAATTAACATAAATTGAGTATAATATTTTGGAAATTAATAATATACATCCCAAATTAATATTTATATTTAATATAAATTTAATAAACAATGATAAATGATTATAAACTAGTGATGTTTTTTAGAGAATGTTAACAATTCCTAAATCAAGTGAAATTTCAGTATATCTGTTATAACTTGATAATTTTCTTTCCACATATCATTGGGTGAAGTATTTCTATTTTAAGGTATATATATTTCACAATATCCCTTACCACATGCTTTTATTCAGTTACACATGATTTAACCTCTTATATAATGGTTGTAATAATATTATTAACATACTATAGAACCATATTAATAAGTATAATATGATATATGATGCTTTCTTGACATCTTATTAAATGTTTTATTATAATTTCTCATTATTTTCATTATCTTAGGTGTCAATTACCTTATTTTCAAGTATGTTTTGACATATTACATTTCAATTACACTAATTTTGATAATGAAATAACCATATAATGAATATGAGAAAAGATATAAATATCATATATATTCATTATAAAAGTATTTTATGTAACACATAAAATTTAGTGATAGGAAATGTAATGCATCATTCGTGGAGACGGTAGGTCGTACGTAGGAATAAACGATGTTTCCATTTTGTTGTCTTATTTATGGAAAAAAAGGTATCTTATAAATATGTATATAATAATTATAGTATCCTATTTATGTCATATATATCACTTTTTTTATAGAACCTATCCATGTCAGATTCCATTAAATTCATGAATGAATCACATCATTTGGTGAGGTTATAGATCATTACAGACAAGAACAACGTTATTGTATTAAAAAAAATAGAAAAAATTAATCTATGTGTGATATAATAATTCTATATTCATAATATCATAAAAATATCATATATATGCTTTTTAAACTACAGATTCATCATTATTCCCAACCATTAGAGGAGGTCATTGAAGGGAATATTACATAGATTCATGATGTGGTAGTCATCCTAATACACGAATGATTATTTCATTTCAATGTTTATGAATGTGTTTGATGTTTTCATTCTTAAAATTAACATTAAAAAATACTTGTATATTAATAAAATTGATTTTATTATATTATTAAGTAATAAAAACAATTTGAGGATGTTTTGATGAAAACAAAATAAAAAAGTTTTTAGGGGAACATTACATATTTTTTGGATTCCAACTTATGTCTTCATGAATACCTATAAAAAAAAATTTATGAAAAAATAATTATTATTTTAGTTGTTTATGGAGTTTTGGGAGTGATTTGGGATGATCAAGGTTATCGCAACTGTCATTAGAGGCATGAATAAGTGAGGGGAGTGAGATCTCTTTTATAGTTGAGTATGAGTGGAATTCATGTAAATACTAACTATTTTCCTAATTGAGAGGCATCCCCAACATAATGTGCCACCAAAATTAAAATATAATTGTGTTTGGGGAAGTTATGGTCTAGATAAACTTCCATCACATGAAAATGAGTAGATTTTTATAATTTTGTTACATAAAATCTATGTTTCCCCACTTTAACCATTTCAGTTTTTTAAGGAAACTAATATTATAACCAATATAATTTATTAATTAAGACATAATTAATGTTACCATTATTAGATAATTTATACCCACTTCTCATACATATGATATTTAATTTATTTAATTAACATCTCATGTGTTTTGGAAATAATTTTTTATAGAATTTTATGTAATGTGCAAAGAAACTACTATAAACTACAATCATGCTAACCTTGTTTTATTTACTATTTAATGGAAAATATATTAATTATAATAGAAAAATTGGAACATTTATGTAACATAGTAGAGATTATTTAAATTTTTAAGATTTCATGAATAAATAGACTCTTTTTTTAACTTTAAATCAATTAATGAAATATAATTTATTATAAAATAATGTTATTGACAATTTAGACATTATTAATTTAATTTGAATTTAAAAATATCATGTGAATTATGGAATTATAATTTATGATAGTAACAACTTTATAACAGGATATATTCATCTAAAAAAATTAATTTAACATAAAACTTCATTAAAATTTTGCACTTTTAATATTTTTACTATAAGTTATATTATTTAACTATTTACTAAATAATTATTATGTTGTCTTTTCGTTATAATACTACGTAACTAATTTGTCACTAACAAATAACAATATATTATTATTTTTTGAAAACATATTTATCTATCAAAATAATATTTATTATCGTACCTATATATTTTTTATACCTTTCACAAATAATTATTGGTATTTAAATGATGAAAAGTATAAAATATTTACTTTTTAGTTATTAACATATTATATGGGAAAAATTTAGGGAAACATTCCATAAATCTTCATAAAATAATACTATAATTTCATACGGGTAGAAAAATTTAAATCCCACTAGTTTTTTACAGGTGGTTATGTCATATTACAAATAGTATTCAATGTTTAACCACTAGGTAAACTCATTTTTACCTCAATGTAAGTTATTAAAATTAAATGTTTTGGCTAATTAAATTGGTCAAAATTAGTTTTTTAATTATTCGAAATTATAAATTATTTTTTTTTCTAAAAATTGAGTCTTTTTTTCAAAATTCAATTCAAAAATTTTAATAAATTTAATTCAAAATTAATACCACCGACGGGATGAGTGTGAAGGGTGATAATGTGAAAATTTTTGAATGGATGAAATGTTTTTATATCTATATTAAACATTAAAATTATTTGAATAAATTAAATTAAATTAAATTATTTTTTTTTCTTCTATAAAATAAATGCAACATATAATTTGACATTATAAATTATTTAAATGAAAATGATATATTCAATTAAAATTCATTATTTTTTCACTATTTTTAAAAAATGAATCATTTTAGTAAAATAAAAAAATTTATTCCTAAGATAATTTTGAAAATTTTATGTCAAAAATTAAGTTAACTATTTAAATAAAATTTAAATGACTTAGTTTTTTTTTAAAATAATTTCACCATTAAATGGAATCAAAACATACCTTATAAAAATACATATTTTTATGTGTAAAATAATATTTGTCCTTTTCTAATGCCTATAAATTAATTTTATGAATGTAAAAAAATTAATTAATATATAATATATAATTTTAATTAATATCATCCTCTAATATTAGTTAATTTAATTTCAGTAGATAAAATGCCTTTGGTTCTAATAAATATTTTTTTATAAAAATATTTCCATTATATTCAATTGATTATTATAAGAATTTATAATAAATTTGTAACCATTGAATTCATAAAAATATTTCCAGAAATGAGTTAATCCAATTCGTACCCTACATTCCCATGACTATGTGATTATTATCAATTTAAATAAAAATATTAATATTTCATTTTGTTTTGGAAAAACTCAGTCTTTCATGAGATACATGATAACACAATATTATTTGTATCGAATTATATCAATGAAGGTAATTTATTCTAAATGCGATATATTTTAATTTATAGTAGTGTTAAATTCTTCCCACCTTAAATAAATTTCATGCTCATAATCAAAACATGATTGTAGAAGAAGAATTGTAAAATTTCTAATAAACCGTCCTCTTAATAAAGAAGAATTGAATGTAAAAAATTTATTAGAAATAATCATAGTACTAGGTATACAGATTGGATAAAATACGTGTGAGAAAAAAACATAGACAAGGAAAAAAAATAACACTAATGTAAAGAGGGACAATGATATTGAACATGCTCAAGAGAAATTTAATGTGCTCAAATACGTAAAATAAATACGTTGAAAGGGTAATTAAAATAAAAAAATGATTATAATAGGAAAACATTTTAGTTCGAGGACTCATTTTCAAGGAGTTATAAAATCCATTGACTCTCAATGAATATAAATAAATATACCTACATGATATGTTTCTATTTCATAAACACAATCTTAACCTTCGATTGTGCCTTGTATTATTTCTACATCAACTCATCGAACATCTTTTATCACATGATGAAGTATTAAATTAATCTCAATAATCTCATCAAAAGTTCTATATAATCCATTTCATAAATTATTAACCTTATCACCCTCAAAAAGTTTAATATCCATAATATATATTGAATATCCTTGAATTCTTAAAACAAATTAATCATTAATCCAATACATTTTAGTTACCACTATCAAATTTAATTTATCCATACCAGTTATCTCGTTGTACCAACAGAATTATATAAACATTAAGAACATATTACGAGAATTATTTCTATAAATCTAGTGTTTTCCATAATGATTAAATCTCTACTAAATCAATTTTCTTGATCATTTGTGACATTCAACATATGTTCTAACATCTTTATTCAAATAGTACTATAGTACAATAATAATATATCTCATAATTATTATGATAATAATATAATCATTAAATATTTTTACATTGTATTTCATGGATCTAAAAATAGAAAAAAGTTATTATTTATCTTTGTTTGTATCAATATCATTTTATTGACTTTTATAAATTAGTTTCTTCTGAGTAATATTCCCTTGACTCTTTTGGAATTCAATATTATAGTTCCCATATCATTATACATGAATAATTAATACTTTAAATTTGCATAGCTTCCCTTATAATCAATATAGTTGTGGCCTCTTTCTAAAAACTTATAGAATAATATAATTTCATCCACCCATGTATCTGAGTGTTTATTTATAAAATTTTCACATGCAGGAAAATCCTTTTTTTATTATTCACCTTATTTATTTTTTGATCTATAGTCCTTTTCTTCTATTACTAGTAACAGACCACCCCAGTTCAACCACAGTTCTCACCCATGTTATCCAATATTAATTTGGTAAAACAATTACAAAAAACAAGATCAGTATATATGAAAAAAATACATTCAACTAGTGATCAAATATAAAAAAAATGGATGATACAATTGAGAAAAATATTATAAACCAGAAATAGAGGCATGTTTGGAAAACAATAGTCCCTATGTGACCAAACATAACTCCTGATCTAACATCCCAATTAATTAGAAAATATGAAATTTTTTATATTTATTATCATTTGTGATTTAGATATTAATTTATCTTTAAAAGGGATTCTATGTTCGATGGAATACACAACAAGAAATAATGGATTTCTCAAAAATCTCATGTTGCACACAATGCAGAGTCATACTGAAAAATAATAATATAATATTATTATTTTAATTGTTAGGTAAAACCCATAAATTGTATTTTATGGAATTAATAGTGAATAATAATTCATTTTCATCAAATTTTAGTATTTTTATAATGTTTATTTTTAATGAATTGTGAAAAATACTGCATTTTATGTCAAAACTATTTTTTCACCTAATGTATTTATATTGATAGATTGTAATTTGTATTTTTTTAGTATAATTAGATTATATTTTTATCAATTAAGCCAACATTCATCATTGGAAGTAATTTCACTTTTGAAATTGGACATAAAAACATGTTAATATTTTGGTAGTTTATACATCTTAAAAAATTACCTTTTTGGTTTTGACAATGAAAAATAATTTTAATTTAATTTCTACAACTTATTTGTATTGAATTTGGAATTTTTTTTCCATATTTGGAATCAAGATGTCCAATTTGTTTAAATAGGTAACATTTAATTTTATACATTATGAACAGTAACATTAGTAAATATTTTATTTACCATTGTTAAAAATTAAATCTAGTATATATGGGTAAAAAATAATATTATAATAATATTAAATTACACTAACATATGACCTAGCCATATTGTATGAGATATTACTGACCATGGGAATCTATATGTCGATTTTAGGACCCCTTGGAGCCACTTGTGTCTAAAAAGTAAATTTAATTACATTAAATTTAATGTTAAGGAAAATATAACATAAACATGTATCTTTTATTAAAATCATTTTCATATGGGGTTATATAAGTTATATCTTCGACTATAAATAGTAATTATAAATATAAAAATATTTTATATATCATTTTATTTTATTTGTAATTTTTTATCATCAAATAAATAAATTTATTTATGACACAATGGTGATGTAGTGATTATCTTATTAATGAAATATTTTAATAAATGAGATTATAAATAATAAAATAAAATAATTTTGAAGCATTTATATCCATAAATGAAATTTGTGGATTTTTATAAATTTTTATATTTTAATTAATGATGTTTTTCAAATGAATCAAGTTTAAATTGGTTTTTATAATGTCATTATATGAATAATATAAAAATTTTCAAAAATTAATTTTTAAAACATTTAATATTTTATTAAATGATATTATAGTTTTAAAATCAATGTTTCAAAATATTGAAATAATGATGTTATTATGTTCATTAATGATCCATTTTTTTGTATATTGGCATTTTATAGTAACTATAGTAACCATATATTATAAAAATCCAAGAATATGTGGTAAGAGTTAATTTATATTACTAAGGGTAGAAGCTAAATGATAATATTAATTTTTTAACCTAAACTTCTCTAAAATCCTTTGGATGAATGGATATATACCCATACTCATCAGATCATTGAAATATAACAATTTTGTGTTATTATAATTGGAAATAAATTAATGATAAAATAATATTTTAAGAAATTAATAAAGTGCGCCTCCTCCATCTTATAAAAGGACACCACCACTATCCCATTACTAAGAACTCCCAAGACATTTGGCCCATAAAAACTCTTGTCTAATAAATGAATGTTGTGTTCATGAGTACATACAGCTTACTGTCTCCATAAATGATGCATTTCATTTCTTATATCAAAATATAATGGATTATTTTAAATACCTATATAATAGTTATATATAATATATATGATATCTAAATAATTCATATCATTCTTTAGATAACGTAGCTTTAACCACATAGACAATTTTCAATAATAACAAGTTCTTTTTTGACAGAAGTTCGAAATATTTTCAAAATGATCGATATGAACTTGAATAATTCTATTATTTTGATAACAAGGTAATAAATAATATAAAAGGAATAATAAACATGAAAAATTTTCTTATGAAAGTATAAATTTACTTATGTTTATTATTTAGGAATATAAAAAATGAACGAGAGAAGTCGAACTCGAGCTAAGGGACTTAATCTTAATCTCCATTCACTGAGTAATAATTTGAAAATCTACACCTCATTCATTTACATGGTGTATTATAAATAATTTTTAAATTTTCATTCATTCAAAGGTAATCATTTTTATGACGTTCTTACTAAATTACTAATGGACTGTTTTCTAACATATGTAGTGACAATGAACATTCCACCATCAAGACCATTATTTGATATTTGGATTCCAAAATAATTTGTGATGTTAGTAACTATAAAATAAATATCATATAACCTATCAACATATATTTTTATTGAAAATGTATTTGAAATTATATTTACTATTTCAATATCCTGAAATTATTTCTTGTCATTACAAATAAAATTTTATGATTGAGATGATGATATTTAAAATATATAATGGTACAGGGACATTTTACGAGTATTTATTTGATAAACCAAATGATAGGAGGTACTATGAGAAACCAAGTTCACGTGGTTACATTCAAACCTCTAATTCATTGGGTATGGATGTTGGTTGTATAGATATTCCATTTGTCAGAATTATTTGTGGAAGTCAACAATTATTTATTTTATTTAAGTATTCGTATATCCCAATATTTACATTAATGTATTATGTGTTATTTATATGGGTTTTATTATAATACTGTTGATGCAAAAGGGTAAGGAATGAGATTTTATTCAGTGATGAGTATTTACTACTTCATGAAGGTGAAAAATATTACTTATGTTAAAGTATTCATGGTTTACATGTTGTTCTGAAAAACATAAAGTTCTCCTTCGTTGTGTATTCCTTATTGACATTTTTATTCTCATACGAGGTTTTGAAATGTTTTCAATGTATTTATAACTAAATAGAGTCAAGGATGGGATAATGGGAAATTTGTGATGTTTAAGCAAGAAATGAAACAATGTTCTTTTTTAATAGTTTTAGGATTATGGGTAGTGAGTAGTACTGTATACATCATAAAATAAAGGTTTTATGTATAAGTTATGGCCTAATTATTTAATTCTCCAAATCAGAAAATATCATCAATGTGAATTATTAACATAAATCAAGATTATGTTGTGTTTAATACTAAGTCCTTATAGTTGGTATTAGAGGTCTATTTAGATAAATTTTGGAGTTAGAATTTTTTCAATATTATATAAATAAATGATTTTTAATTTATTGTAAAATTTAAATTATATATTATTTGAAGATTAACATATTCATTCATCAAAGATGTGATTTTTAAGATGGTTTTCCGCATTAGAAACATTGAAGTAGTGTTGGGGAGGGATATAGTGGTGAATAACCTTCCAAATCATCATCTTGAGATGGTTGGAATTGGCACTGAACAGTTTGTTGCAGTAATGGTGTAGCTCAAGAAAGTTATAATTGGTAGTGGTATACATGCACGAGATCAACGAGATCAACCCAATGAGAACATTTAAATAGTGTATCATTTCATGAGGATGCATCCCCCATCATTCAGTGGATCATCTGACCTTGTTCAAGATGAATGGTGGATCGAAGCACTGGAAAAGATTTTTGATATCATGGGTTGTACTAATAATCAAATGGTTAGTCTTTATGTATATCATATGAAAGAAGAAGTTGATCGGTGGTGGTCTATAGTTAAAAATATATACAAAAGTGCAGAGAATGATACTCCTTGGTAGGATGAATTCAAAGGCATGTTTCTTGAATAATATTTTCTAATAGATGTTAAACTTAGGCTTAAAAACAATTTTTAGAATTAAGGAACGAGGATGACTAGGTGGTTTCATATGAAGAGATGTTCACTCGACTGGCATGATATACTCCAAATTTCATTAGAGATCTTGATATTAAGATAAATTGATTTTACTCAAGATGAAAGCTATGATATCCACTATAATTAGACTCCTTTGAATTCAAAAGAAATCATAAACATCTCAAATGTGCCGAGAAGGAAGAAATGTAGATCTATAATGTTCTGTTGTTCAATGATAGAAATCAAAAGATAATGTCTAGTTGGAATGAAAATGGAAATTATTCATCAAATAATTCTGGAGGTACCAAAATTAAATTTCCATCTTATTAGAAGTGTGGTAAATATAATCCTATAAAATATTTATCAATTTCTGCTATGTTCATTTATTGTATTTTGACTAGTAATATTTCATATAATTGTACGAAAAAAGATCATTTACGACATTAAAATCTAGTGGTAATGATGTTTTAGTATTAATGAGTTTGGTAATTATTCCAATGTGTGTCCAAGGTTGATTACCTAGGGTGGAAACCAATTAGACCAAAAGTAGAAAGGTGTGGAGAAATCCATTCAACTACTACGGTTGATTTGGTACCATCAAATGAAGTGGAAGCATGTATTTTTATTTGTTTTTTCAGAACATGCCATTGTGTTGTTTGACTTAGGGACTAAACATTATTTATTTTATAAGAAATTCTCAAGTAAATTTGTAATTCCACATCAAGAAATAAATCCATAACATAGGGTAAAAGAATATATGGTAAATTTTGAGGAAAAAAGAAATTATAATAATATTCCTTTCTTTATTTGTGGAATGAATTTATAGATAAACTGTGTGATTTCCCTTTAGTAGAGTTTGACATTATTTTTTTGGAATGGATTGGATATTTGTTTACCATTATAAGTTTTACTATAAAAGTAAAAAGTATTCAATTTAGAAATACATTCAGTTTGTGTACAAGAATGAACCCTTATCTCAGATAACAAATAAAGAAGCTGGGAAACTAGTGATAGATTCAAATTAATGTTACCTTACACATATTATTGAGAGCAAAGGAACTACTCAGATTAATGATGTGCTGGTAGTAAATGAGTTTGTTGATTTTTTTCTAATGATTTTCCTGGTATTATACTAGATCAGGATGTTGAATTTATGTATTACTATGTTCTTTATTCTATAATAATTTCAAAAAATAGTTATCTAATTACTCAAATTTATCTTTTTGAGTTAAATAAACAAATATAGGTGTTGTTAGATTAAGGTGTCAATTGACCTAGCAAATTACTATGGGGTTCTCCCGTCTGGTTTGTTAAAAAGAAAAATGGTTCATGGAGACATTGTATTGATTATAGATCCCTGAATAATATGATTACAATGAACAAGTATCCATTGACTCATATTGATGATTTGTTTGATCATCTCTATAGAGCTCATTATTTTTCGAAGATTGACATAAGATCTGGGTACCAAAAACATAAAGTAAAAGAACAAGATATTATAGAGACTGGGTTTTGTACTTGATATAGCCATTATGAATTTTATGTTATGAATTTTTGGTTAAAAAATTCAACTGCTATGTTCGTCGATCTAATGAATATAATTTTACTTGAGTTCATGGTTAATTTTGTGTTTTATTTTCTGATTTCATTTTGGATTTTTCCAAAGTGAAGAGAAAAATGAAATTTTTAAAGGGTTTTGTTTCAAACACTAAAAGAAAAAAATATATGTTGAATTCAATATGTGTGATTTTGGGTTTCAAAAAAATTTATTACAGGGTCACATTGTTTCAGAAAATGGTATAGCTATTGATCATGCTAAAACAAAAGATTTTGTAAAATGGACAAGAACCAAAAAATTTGAGATTCATTTATTTTTTGGAAGGGAGTTAATGAAGGATTCTGTTAAATTTTTCATGGTTATCTAGCCTAAAGACTATGTTAACTGAAAAAAATGTTAAGATTATCTGGAAAAAATAATATGATGATTATTTTATTTAATTGAAAAGAAGATAGGTGAATGCTCCAGTTTTTTAATTAACTTCTAGATACGGTTAATTTATTATCTACATTGATGCTTCCCTGAATGTACATGGTTGTTTCCTAATGCAGAATGATCAGTTAATTGATTGTGTTTCATGTCAATTAAAACCCCCTGAGTTTAATTACCCTACATAGGATTTGGAAATAGCTGTTTTTGTTTTTTATTTAAAAATTTAGAGGCATCATTTGTATGGAGTAAAGTGTACAAAATATCCTGACCATAAACTATTGATGTATATATTCACTCTGAAATAATTGAACATCAAACAGAGGAGATGGTTGGAATTAATCATAGATTATGATTTCAAAATGCATCGCCATCCAGGAAAAAAATTATTGTGGTTGATGCTCTTTGTCAAAAAAGTAATGATACATTAACCATGATATGTTCGGAATGAGATCCGTTGGTTATTTATATGATGAATTTTGGATTAGATGTTGTTAGTTCAAGATATTCCTCTATTTTTTTAGGTTTTAGTGAAATAATCTATATCAGATAGAATTATGCAAGCACAAAAGGAAGATACTGAGTTGAAAAAATTGGTAAAGTTTGTTTAGAAGGGTATGTTTCTTGAATTTAATGTGGATAATGATTCTATATTGATATTTGGGAAGATATTTAGTATGCCTTCTGATTTATAATTGAAGAAAGCGATGTTATGTGAAGTTCATAGTTCTCCATTTCAGTTCATCCCGGTAGTACAATGTTGTACGAAGATGTTCGAGAGTATTAATTGTGGGATGGAATGAAAAAAGATATTACTGACTTTACTATGAAGTGTTTGACTTTTCAATAGGATAACGTAGAGGGGATGTTTCCAAAAGGGATGTTTTACCATTTTCTAGTGCCATAGTGGAAATTTGAAAATGTGTCCATGGATTTCAATGTGGGATTCCCATAGAAACCTTGATTTAATAACACAATCATGATTACTATTGATTGATTGACTAAATTTGATAATTTTTATCCTATTAAAAATAATCTATATCTAGGTCAACATTATCAATCATATGTAAATGTGATTGTTAGGTTTCATGGAGTTCCCCACTCTATTGTATCAGATCATGATCATATGTTCACATATATCTTTTCGAAATGCCTTTAGACGTCATTGGGAACTGAATTAAATTTTAATATAAATTTTCATCTTCAATCATATGGGTAGTCATAATGAAAAAATCATACATTGGAAGATATGGTACATATAAGGCCCCAGCCATTAACCTTACTTAACCTTGATTTATTACAAGATTACACATTGAGGATCTTTTCAAGTTTAGAGTTTTATATAATTAGATCATAAAACATGCATTACATTCAAAATTTAAACAAAGTGGTTACATAAAAGATATTATCCATTTTTTCCATCAATGGAAACTTATTTAAAAAAATAAAGCATGGATTCTTTCTTGACACTTCCTTGACACTATCATCATATCATGTACCTTTCCCTTGACCTGTGAAATACATTTAAAAAAACATGGTATGAGCATAAAAAGCTCAGTAAGGGTTATAAAAAATATGTAAAGGAAACATGAGTTCATATATACATAAGAATGAAATCATACTTTACCCATAAAACATAGGCACTTTAACATACCTCATCAAATCATGAATAAATAATAGGAATCATAAGACATAAAAGGTAACTTGATGCATTCATAAAATTCTTACATAGGGAGTAACCTTCTTGGTTACGTTTGGAATACCCACCATAGTATATTCCCTAAATCTCTTCGGAGAAACCATAAGGTTTCACTCCTTCACATTACCCAATGCATTGGAGAGCTATATCGGGCTCACCCGCCCTTAGTTTATCACGGAACCACCCATTTTCATAACAATGCACAAGAACCATAACAGAAACGTATCACATAAACATGCATAAAGGAAACATAACATTTCCACATTTCAATCACAATATAACATTTTAGTATGTTGAAATAATGAATCCATTCAAAAATAAACCATTTCCAAAACCATTTAAAACATTTAATAAATTGATTTTTGAATAAAAGTGTCCCATACCACCTTAAAGCTTTTAAATTTTAAACCATTAATATACATATAAATAAATCCTTAAAACCATTTTTAAAACATTGATATTAATAATAAAAAATAATTAAAACATTTAAAGAGATATTTTGGTTAAAGGGGTTTTACCAAACTAGAGACACTTGAATACAATAATCGAGGAATAAGATTTAGTCTGAACTTTATCATATCATGAGAATAAATGGATTCATGATATAATATTCAAAAGGACAGTATATACACCGTATAAGAGTGAATTGGTGCATAACAACAATGAAGTCTCAATAGAAATGTCAAATGTGATGAAATCCCTTATAAAGAAGGTATCCTTAAATTAAGGATAAATCAATCTCAAAATTATGTGTGACAAATATAAATACACCCAATATAAGTGGATTTTAAGTTTTAAAAATTAAAAGGTCATTCAGACATATTCAAAGGATGACATATTCAATAACTACATGTTTAACCCAAAGAAATCGAAATTGGGTTAAAAAGTTCCCTTTGTAAAATACGACAGCCTAACGACATCACTTCAAAATTCGGAAAATGAGTTGATGAGAGATAAAAAGGGAATCAAATCACTTGGAAATAAAATTTACATCAATAAGGATATAAAATAACATATCCCAACATAATAGTATGTGAATTAAAAGACATTACAAAAGAAGTCTTTTAAAAAGAAGAGGGTGAAAGGTCCCCTTACCGAGTTGGGTAAGTTTCAAAACGTACACCCCATTGAAAAAGGGTCATAAAATGAAGATGTGAATACCAATAAATGAAATTATACTACAAAAAGTGTATAATAATGAGCAGTACATACACCACTCAATGGAAATTGTGGAAAATGTAGCATAAATCTCACGGGAATAAAAGTGAGATGAAAAATCCCTTACGAAAACTCGGCAGCCTAACGACACCATTTAAAACTTCCAAAATGGATTGATGAGAGGAAATAGGGTCTCTCATCATATCAACATAATGTTTACAGAAAGATTAATACAAAAGAACATCCCCCAACATAACAAATAGGAGCTTAAAAGAAGTGACATAAAGGAGAGTACTTAAAAAGAAAGTGAGAGGTTGGATCTCTTACAAAAATTCGACAACCTAACGGCGCCACTCAAAACATTCAAAATGGATTTATGAGAGAGAATAGGGTCTCTCATCATATGAAAATAAAAATTACTGTAATATAAATATAAAATAATATGCCAATAACAAGAAATATGAGATTTAAAAGGAATGACATAAAAGAGTGTACTTTAAAAGAAAGAGAGGAGTCGGATCACTTACCTCAAGTCCAACTTGTCTTGCTCGTTTCGTTATATTCCTGAATAATAAACTTTGTTCAATTTATAATTTCCTAAATACATCCTTCAAATATTATTATTATGTTAATATCACCTATTATACGGTTATAATAATTGTATAATAATGTTAGTTCATATCAGACATTTTTTCCGATGTTTGGTACATGAGTCAAAAATGAACTTGTTTAAAAAATGATTGTCCTTGTAGTTATAAGTAAATAATTTCCAGAATAGTATTAATTATTAAAATATAATATATATCCAGTACATATTCATATTATACTATTCCATATCATTTGAAGATAAAAAACGAAAAGCACCGTTCATGGAGACGATAGGCCGTACGTACGGATGAACGCTACTTTCATTTTTTCTTTGTCATATTAACAGAATTAAAAATAAATGATATATATATATTATAATTACAGTATAATATATAAGTTATATAGGTCACATATTTTCTTTAATTTCATTTTTTATACGTTCCATGTATTTCATGTACGAGTCACATCACTTGAGGGGGCGGTAGTCCACACTTCCTCATATGAAATTATCGCATTTAAACAATATGAAAAGAATAAAGTTATGGTTTAAATATAAAATACAGAATCATATAGTAAACATAAATACCATATATATCATATATAAAATACAGTGACATCATAATTTCCACCTTTAAAGGTGTTAAAAGAATATTGAACAATCATCGTTTCGTGAGGCAGAAAATCACCAACCACAGAAACAATATGTTCTTTAACCATTAGATGAAGGTGTGTGTAAGTGTATCTCGAATAATTCTTATAAAAACATCCTAGTATATTTAAGATACTGTATTTGTTACAAAATAAATTAATAAAAAGAGTTTAGGGGGTTGGAGAAGCAAAATAAATCAAAAGGACACAAGTGATGACATTATCTTAAAATCTGGTAACACCCTTTGGTTTGAGTTCCAAGGCATCCTTGGGAAGACTTCTGCCCAAAGTGAGGCATCAAGGAGTTAGAGAGGGATGTGGAGGGACAAAATGGGCAGTTTTTGGCTGATCCAAAGGCTTTGTAAGTGCATGTAAGGAGGAAGAGGTGGGGTCGTTTTATAAGAAGAGAGGAGGGGCACTCTTGGAAAGTAAATAAATGTTACTTTATTTGAGAATGAGTTTCGGATTTTAATGGACCCAAATTGTTTTATTTCTAGGATAATGTGATAAGGGTTCGAAATCCACCCATACAATAGGTTTTGGACACGTGTAAGTCGTAGATTTTACATTATCTTTCCATTTTATTTAAATCGCTAAATAATGAGGTCGTCGCTCCATCATCATGATGTCATAAATAATTTAATTTATTTAATGTCTAAAAATTATAAAAAAATACGATGATGTATAAAATCTTTCTATCTTTCCAATGAATATTTATAGTTAAAAATCTGGCTTATATAACCCCATGTAAAAATTGTTTTACTAAAACATCTCATGTTTGTGTCATTTTTACTTTAACATTAAATAAAAAGGTATTTATGTCATTTTCCAACCAATGTGGATCCATGGGGTCCCCAAGTTGACCCATGGATTATATTGGTCGGACATGACACATCCAATGAGGGTAGTACATGTGTCTTGGTAATTTAATTTTATTAAAACATTATTATTACCTTAAACTACACTAATTACCTCTAATCGCGATTAAAAACTTAATAAGTTACTATTCACCAAAAAATTATTTTAATCCCATTGAACCAAATTTTACTTCTCAATGTCAACCATGTATGTGAGATTTTTGAAATTTAAAACACAAAGGTGGCAAAATTTCATTTAAACAGAAAAGCAGTTTTTATAAGTACCACTTAGTGGTTTCACTATTCATCAAAAATTGAAGTTTTTCAGAAAATTTCCAAAAATTTACCCTAAGCTATATTTGATATTCCGAATTAAAAAATGATGTGTATTTTAAAAAATTCAAAACATATAAGTTTCATTAATTAATTTAATAATTAATTTCCTCTGTCAAAACAAATAGCGTGTTTTTATGAAACAAAATGTATCAAAAGATTGACACTAGTTTAAGTCCGATTTCAAAGTGAAATTAATTCCAACGACCAATAATTGATTAAATGGAAAAAATATATTCTAATTTCACTTTAAAACCAATTAAAATATAATCTAATCATATAAATAAATTAGATTAAAAAGAGGTTTTGAATTAAAATACAACATTTTCACTATTCATTAAAAATTGAACTTTTTCGGAAAAAATACCAAAAATTTACACAAAGTAAATTTTGATGTCACGATTCTAAAGAAAAATTTTATTTTGTCAAATATAACACGTAAAATTGTCAAAAAGTGTATTTAATAGTGGTTCCCCATCAAAAGGCGGTTAATCGACCTTTTAAAGAATATTAGAATGTTTACGCTTAAAATTGGATTTATTCGCATTTTTAATTCTCTAACATTTATTGAAAAAATAAAAATATTTTACAAACATATATAATCATTTTGTAGTCAGTTCTGTTCATTCCCACCATTACAAGAGCTAGGCATTAACTACTATTTAAAATAATATTATTTTATTATTAGAGTGCAACGTATGAATCCCAAGAAACTCGTTGTTGCGTGTTGGGTACGCCATCGAGAATAGCGTCCCCTTTAAAGTAATATTAATATTTTATTCACAAATATGGATAAATATAAAAATTTCATATTATTTATTTACCTGGGGTGTTACATCCTTCCCCCCTTTTGGGAATTGTGTCTTCGCAATTTTAAAATTGAGCTTCGAAACATCCTTGAAAGTCCCACATCAGAACAAGAGTTGGTAAAACAATCACTTTAAAATAAAGAAATATATGTACAAAGGTCACCCGAGTTAACCCATACTAAGATTCCAAGTATAAAAATATGGACATGGAAGAAAAAAACAAAGGGTCATGTTCTGATGGAGAGTGATAGTAAACATGTCTAGGAGAAGGTTAACCATAAGAAAATCACAAACTTGTGATGGGTTAAACGGTATTCGATTCCCCAGTAGGAAAAGTTAATAGACAACATTTTTTAAGTTAATTTTTGTTGAGGAATTTATTCATAAGGAAACATAATCACTTATCATGTTGACTTTCAACTTTTACTAGATTCCTTAATCATACTCATATTTTCTCTAAAAGACGAGTATTTTGGAAGACTTGTTCACATTAAGTGTAATATAATAAATTTCTAGAGAATCACCTAATCCACAATAGAGAACTATATACTTCCCGTGTCTGTAGACTCTAACCAAAACCAAAACCAAAAAGGTTAGTACAAGATCAGATAATCCAGAAAAGGATAACCCTTTATAAAAAGAAAATCTATTTATAATCTCCAAAATTTGTCCAACAAAACCCAAAGTTCAACGAGGACCATTCGATAAACAATTTGTCCATAAAATTCTTCAAAGTAAACCAAACTAAGATTGAAACCCAAATATTTGAAGGATTTAATCACAATGTCTTCCCAGGTACAAATTAACTTTTATCTCTAAATAACATCAGTTGCTCTTAAATTCTCATATTGAAAAATAATTAACCTAGTCACATATCCTCCATGATAGGTTAATCATTTCCATAGATAACCCAAAATAAAATTACTCTTGATTGCTAAAATCATCTAACTAAAAAAAATTAGTCAAACTAACCTAGGACATCACGTAGTCCAGTGGTAGGTGATAAATACCAGTCGCACTGTGGTTGTGGGTTCGATTCCTGCAGCTTTGTCCGACGCGACGAGTTGTCACACGGTCTAAGTGTTGTCCTTTTTCCAAAACTATATAATTCTCAAATCATTCCCCAAAAAGAGTTAAAATCATAAAAAATAACCATAACATAATTTAACCTTAATTTTATCTCATGACTTTCACTTCCATCATAACATATTATAACCCATAATTACCTCAAAAGTAAGGATCATATAAACCCAAATGGTTCTTTATACGTATGTACACAAAAGAACAGATAACTATTCCATGAATAAAATTTTCATATATTAAACATCAGGGTTACACATACTATAAAAAGTATTCTAATGTAACCCCATCATCAAAATAGACTTAATACTCTTAATAATTTCACCATAACTCTTGAGGCCCTTATTTGTTGACTTCTTACTCACTCAACATTCTTCATGATCCATTAACCATTCCTTCCCAACTTATTCTGAAATTCTTCTTTCCTACAAACAAAATCATGAATCATATCCTAGGATTCCAAAATAAGAAAACAAATGTTATGAAATAATCCATAATGTTGATTGGACATTGTCAGTTTCTTCATCCTCAATCGGAATGGCATTAGGTATTGGTAAATGAATATTTGTATGATCTTGGTGATCCCATTCACGAAACTTCTTTATAGGACATGTGTTTGCATAATGACCATGCACACCACATCTAAAACATTCAATTGATCCCTCAGAAAGAACTTCTTTCCCTTTCCTCGAGTCAACTGGATGATTCCTTTTTTCCATGTCAGGTTCTTGCTTTATGACCTCCATTTCCACATCTATAGCATATTTCTATCCCTTTGAAACATTTTCCTAGGTGTTCCTTTCCACATATTTGACACACAGGTTTTTGAACATACTTACATTTATGATTATTACCCGTAGTTTCGTCGGGATTTTTTTCTCGCATATATGATGCCTTATAGAAATAACAATGTTTTAGGTGGTCAATAATGAATCCTGATATTTGGTTGAGGATAAACACAAGCGTTCTCATTGCAGCTCCCATATCATTCAGTTGCTTGCTCAAAAAACTGTCACAGTTTCCTTCACATCTACTGTTACTTTGGTGCCTGCAAGATCCAGCCATTTACTAAAACCAAAAAGGTAAATGTGTGTATATCAACAAAACCATCATGTACTAATGAGGAAGATAAACACTAAGATATACTTACTCATTCACTTTATATAAAACTAGGACTCTTTATAAAATCCTAACGATTATTGTAATGTCACTTATGCTTACAGAATACCCTAACCTCTAAAGTTATCTAAACCGACCTTTGATACCAACTATAAGGCCCCATCCTTAAACCTTGCTTAATCTTGAGTTATTACAAGATTACACATTGAGGATCGTTTCAAGTTTAGAGTTTCAGAGAATTAGATCATAAAACATGCATTACATTCCACATTTAAACAAAGTGGTTACATAAAAGATAGTATTCATTTTTTCCATCAACGGAAACATATTTAAAAAAATAAAGCATGGATTCTTTCTTGAAACTTCCTTGACACTATCATCATATCATGAACCTTTACCCTGACCTGTGAAAAACATTTAGAAACACATGGGATTAGAATAAAAAGCTCAGTAAGGGATATAAAAAATATGAAAAGGAAACCTGAGTTCATATATACATAAGAATGAAATCATACTTTACCCATAAAACATAGGCACTTTAACATACCTCATCAAATCATGAAAAATCAAAGGAATCATTAGACATAAAAGGTAACTTTTGGAATTCATAACATTCTTACGTAGGGAGTAAACCTCTTGGTTACGTTTGGAAAACCCACCACAGTATATTCCCTAAGTCTCTTCGGAGAAACCTTAACGTTTCATTCCTTCGCGTTACCCAATGCATTGGAGAGCTATAACGGGCTCACCCGCCCATAGTTTATCACAGAACCACCCGTTTTCATAACAATGCCCAAGAAACATAACATAAACGTATCACATAAACATGCATAAAGGAAACATAACATTTCCACATTTCAATCACAATATAACATTTTAGTATATTGAAATAATGAATCCATTCAAAAAGAAACCATTTCCAAAACCATTTAAAACATTTAATAAAGAGATTTTTGTATCAAAGTGTCCCATACCACCTTGAAGCTTTTAAAATTTCAAACCATTAATATCCATATAAATAAATCCTTAAAACCATTTTGAAAACATGGATATTAATAAAAACAATTAATTAAAATATTTAAAGCGATATTTTGGTTAAAGGGGTTTTACCAAAATTAGAGACACTTGAATACAATAATTGAGGAATAACATTTAGTCAGAACTTTATAATATCATGATAATAAATGGATTCATGATATAATATTCCATAGGACAGTATATACACCATATAGTAGTGAATTGGTGCATAACAACAATGAAGTCTCAATAGAAAAGTCAAATGTGATGAAATCCCTTATAAAGAAGGTATCCTTAAATTAAGGATAAATAAATCTCAAAATTATGTGTGAAAAATATAAATACACCCAATGTAAGTGGATTTTAAGTGTAAAAAAATAAAAGGTCATTCACACATATTCAAAGGATGACATATCCAATAACTACATGTTGAACCCAAAGAAATCGAAATTGGGTTAAAAAGTTCCTTTGGTAAAATTCGATAGCCTAACGGTATCACTTCAAAATTTAGAAAATGAGTTTATGAGAGATAAAAAGGGCATATCATCACTTGGACATAAAATTTACATCAAAAAGGATATAAAAGAACATATCCCAACAAAATAGTATGTGAATTAAAAGACATTACAAAAGAAGTCTTAAAAAGAGGAGGGTGAAAGGTCCCCTTAACGAGTTGGGTAACTTTTGAAACGTACACCCCATGGAAGAAGGGTCATAAAATGAAGATGTGAGTACCCATAAATGAAATTATACTACGCAAAGTGTATAACAAGGGAAATTACATACACCACTGAAAGGAAATTGTGGAAAATGTAGCATAAATCTCACGGGAATAAAATTGAGATGAAAAATCCCTAATGAAAACTCGGCAGCCTAACGGCACCACTTAAATCTTCCAACATGGATTGATTAGAGAAAATATGGTATATCATCATATAAACATAATGTTTACAGAAAGAGGAATAAAAAATAACATCCCCCAACATAACAAATAGGATCTTAAAAGAAGTGACATAAAGGAGAGTACTTAAAAAGAAAGAGAGAGGTTGGATCTCTTACGAAAATTCGGCAGCCTAACGGCGCCCCTCAAAACATCCAAAATGGATTGATGGGAGAGAATAGGGTCTATAATCATATGAACATATTATTTACAGTAATAGTAATATAAAATAATATCCCAACAACAAGAAATACGATATTTAAAAGGAATGACATAAAAGAGTGTAATTTAAAAGAAAGAGAGGAGTCGGATCCCTTACCTCAAGTCCAACATGTCTTGTTCGTTTCATTATATTCATGAATAATAAACATTGCTAAATTTATAATTACCTAAGGACCTCTTTTAAAGATTATTATTCAGTTCATATCACATATTATAATGTTATAATAATTGTTTAATAATGTTAGTTCATATCATACATTTTTGCCGATGTTTGGTACATGAGTCAAAAATGAACTTGTTTGAAAAATGATTGTCCATGTAGTTATAAGTAAATAATTTCCAGAATATTATTAATTATTAAAATATTATATATATCCAGTACATATTCATTTTATACTATTCCATATCATTTGGAGATAAAAAATGAAATGCACCGTTCATGGAGACGGTAGGCCGTACGTACGCATGAACGCTACTTTCATTTTTCTTTCTCTTATTAACGGACTAAAAATAAATTATATATATATATATATATTATACTTCCAGTATAATATATATGTTATATAGGTCACAAATGATCATTAATTTAATTCTTTAAACGTTTCATGTATTTCATGTACGAGTCACATCACTTGAGGGGGCGGTAGTCCACACTTCCTCATCTGAAATTATCGCATTTACACAACATGAAAAGAATAAAGGTATGGTTTAAATATAAAATATAGAATCATATAGTAAACATAAATACCATATATATCATATATAAAATATAGTGACATCATAATGTCCACCTTTAATGGTGTTAAAAGAATATTGAACAATCATCGTTTCGTGAGGTAGAAAATCGCCAACCACAGAAACAGTATGTTCTTTAACCATTAGACGAAGGTGTGTGTAAGTGTAGCTAGAATCCTTCTTATAAAAACATCCTAGTATATTGAAGATACTGTATTTGTTACAAAATAAATGAATAAAAATATTTTAGGGGGTTGGAGAAGCATAATAAAACAAAAGGACACAAGTAACGACATTACCTTAAAATCGGGTAACACCCATTGGTTTGAGCTCAAAAGAATCCTTGGGAAGACTTCTGCCCAATGTGAGGCTTCAAGGAGTTATATAGTGATGTGGAGAGACAAAATGGACAGTGGTTTGCCGAGCCGAAGTCTTTGTAAGTGTGTGTAAGGAGGTAGAGGTGGGGGCCTTTTATATGAGGAGAGGAGGAGCACTCTTGGAAAGTTAATAAGTGTTACTTTATTTTAGAATGAGTTTCGGATTTTAATGGTCCCAAATTGATTTGTTTCTAGGATAAGGTGATAAGGATTAGAAATCCACACATAAAATAGGTTTTGGACATGTTTAGGTCTTAGATTTTACATTATCATTCCATTTTATTTAAATCGTTAAATAATGAGGTCGTCGCTGCATCGTCATGATTTCATAAATAATTTAATTTATTTAATGTCTAAAAATTATAAAATAAAATACTATTATGTAGGAAATATTTTTATCTTTCCAATTAATCTTTATAGTAAAAAATCTTACTTTTATAACCCCATGTAAAAATTGTTTTAGTAAAACATTTCATGTTTGTGTCATTTTTTACTTTAACATTAAATAAAAAGTTTTTTATGTCATTTTCCAACTAAAGTGGCTCCATGGGGTCCCCAAGTTGACCCATGGATTGTCTTGGTCGACCATTACACATCCAATAAGGGTAGGACATGTTTATAGGTCATTTCACTTTATTAAAACATTATTCATACCTTAAACTACACTAATTACCTCTAATCGCGATTAAAAACTTAATAAGTTACTATTCATCAAAAAAATATTTTAATCCCATTGAACCAAATTTTACATCTTAATGAAAACAATGTATTTTGGATTTTTGAAATTCAAAACACAAAGGTGGAAAATTTTCATTTAAACGGAAAATTAGTTTTTATAAGTACCACTTAGTGGTTTCACTATTCCTCAAAAATTGAAGTTTTTTAGAAAATTACCAAAAATTTACCCTAATCTATATTTGATATTCCAAATTCAAAAATGATGTCAATTTTACAAAATTCAAAACATTTAAATTGAATTAATTAATTTAATAATTAATTCCCGCTGTCAAAACAAATAGCTTGTTTTTATGAAACAAAATGTATCAAAAGATTGACACTAGTTTAAGTCCGATTTCATAGTTAAATTAATTCCAACAACCACTATTGGATTAAATGGTAAAAATATATTTTAATTTCACTTTAAAACCAATTAAAAATATAATCTAATCATATATATAAATTAGATTAAAACGCAGTTTTGAATTAAAATACAACATCTTTCACTATTCATTAAAAATTGAACTTTTTCAGAAAAATACCAAAAATTTACACAAAGTAAATTTTGATGTCCCGATTCTAAAGAAAAATTTTATTTTGTAAAATACAACACATAAAATTGTCAAAAAGTGGATTTAAAATAGGTTCTCTATCAAAAGGAGGTTAATCGACATTTTAAAGAATATTAGAATGTTTATGCTTAAAATTGTATTCATTCGCATTTTTAATCCTATAACAATTATTGTAAAAAGTAAAAATATTTGACAAACATATATAATCATTTTTTAGTTAGTTCTGTTCATTCCCGCCATTCCAACGGCTAGGCGTTAACTACTATTTAAAATAATATTATTTTATTATTAGAGTGGAACGTAAGATTCCCAAGAAACTCGTTGTTGCGGGTTGGGTACGCCATCGAGCATAGCATCCCCTTTAAAGTAATATTAATATTTTATTCACAAATATAGACAAATATAAAAATTTCATATTATTTATTTACCTGGGGTGTTACAGTACATGCCTGTTTAATTTACTATGATTGACAATGTAAAAAAAATTATTATTTGGTTGATTTTTAATATAATAATAGTTTTCATTCCATTATAAAGAAGGTTTCATTTCAGGAATTATATGGGAAGCAGTGTTGAACTCCAACTTTTTGTGATAAAGTAGGTGAAAAAAATAGATGGGACCAGAATTGGTAGAAGAGATAGATAGAAAAGTTTAGTTGATACAGAAACACATGGGGATAGCTCAGAGCAAGTAGAAAAGTTAAGCTAAAAACTGGTTGAAGAATCATTATTTTGAGGTAGGTGATCATTTCTTTCTCAATGTTTCTCCAGGGAAAACAATGATGTGTTTTGGTAAGAAGTGTATATTGATTACAGAGTTCATTTGACCTTATGAAATTCTAGAAAGATTTCAATTAGTTTCTTACCACGTAGATTTACCTCCAAATTTATCACAGCTGCATAGTGTTGTTTGGTTTCAATGTTATTAATGTATATGTCAGATCCATCTCATGTTTTGAGTCCAAAAGTAGTTTAGTGTGAAGAGAATATTTCATAAGACGAACAACCAGTCTAGATTTTTAACCATAGAGAGAAAGTGTTGCAGAAAAAGGTGATTTATCTGGTTATGGTTTTGTGGAATACCCATATGGTTAAAGAGGCAACATGGAAATATGAAGATGCTATGATGCATAAATACCCACAGTTATTTGATAAGTGAATAAAATTGTGAGGAAGCAATTTCCCAAAGTGGGGAAGGATGTAACATCCCAGGTAATTAAAGAATATGACATTTCCTTATTTATTTATATTTTTGAAATAATTTTTAATTAAAATTCTAAATGGATTATTTGTATGATGGCATACCCGACACACAACAATGGGTTTCTTCAAAATCTCATGTTGCACACAAGGCTTCAAAATACTAAAAAATAATAATATATTATTGTTATTTTAAATGGTTGTTAACTAATAGTTGTTTTATTGTCAATAATGAAACAAAATAAATATTCTATTACTAAAAATGTTTGTTAAATGTTTTTACATTTATCAAATAAAATTTAGAGGAATAAAATGATAATTAATCTAATTTTAAGCATAAATACTCTAATATTATTAAATTTCTATTTTACTTCCTTTTGAAAGAGAACCCTTATTAAATATATACGTTTTCTCTTTTATATTTCATTTAAAAAACATTTTATTTATAAGTGGTACATCAAAATTTACTTTGGGTAATGTTTTGGTATTTTTCTTATAATGATCAGATTTTAATGAATACTAATAAATACTACATTTTAAGTCAAAGAATAATTTTCCTATAATATATTTATATATTTATATTTTACTTTAAATTTTTTTAAAATGTTTTATTAGATTATATTTTTTTCATTCTGTCAAATTTTGGTCATTTAATGTAATTTAACTTTGAAATTGGACATAAACACATGTCAATATTTTGATAGTTCTTACTTTTTAAAAAACACAGTTTTGGTTTTGAAATTGGTAATTATCATTAAATTAATTTAATCAACATCTGTGTTTTGAATTAAGAAAAATATATTCTATATTTGGAATTTTGAGGTCCAAATTTTTTAAATAGGTAACATTTATTTTTGAACATTATCAATAGTAACTTCAGTAAATATTTCATTCATCATGGTTAAAGTAAAATCTGGTAAATAAGGGTAAAATATTAATATAATAATAATATTAAATTATCTTAAATAATTTCCTAAACATATTTTATGAGATCTGTTCATCCTGGGTAATCCTTCGGTCGATTTTTGGTCCCCATGGAGCCACTTCTTTCTGAAAATTACATTTAATTACTTTTAATTTAATGTTAAAGAAAACATAATCATAACATGAACATTTTACTAAAAAAATTTATATTGGGTTATATGACTGATATCTTCAAAAGTAAATAGTAATTAAAAGGATAAAATGATTTCCTAAATCATCATAATTTATTTATAATTTTTAGACGTCAAATAAATAAATTTATTAATGATGGAGGGGGGATCTAGTGATTACCGTATTAATGAATGATTTAGATAAATAAGATTATAAATATTAAAATATTTTTATTTTGATACTTTTTAGGCTATAAACGAATTATATGGATGATTAAAACTTGTTATATTTGAATTAATGTTTATTTTTGAATGAATAAAG
Organism: Viscum album; assembly: GCA_963277665.1. NCBI lineage: Eukaryota > Viridiplantae > Streptophyta > Magnoliopsida > Santalales > Viscaceae > Viscum > Viscum album. Next base: position 1,858,146,882 of record OY728126.1, on the reverse strand, counting down.
ATGTTATTGGTTATCAAAAGTCATTATATTTATAGTATAAAAATTGACATAAATGATTTATTAAAACAAATAATATTTTATTAAATGATATGATAGTCCTAAAAATACATGTTTCCACCAAATGACATATATGATGTTAAAAATGTCATTAATGTTCAATTTTTGGGTATCTTTGAATTTTATAGTTAATATAGTGACCATATATTATGAAAATACAGGAATATATTGTAAGAGTTAATTTTTTAACATAAGGGTTAAATCTTAAAAATAATGTTAATTTTTTTACTTAAAATTGTATAAAACTCATTTGATGATAGTATTTTAACACATCCTTGACCGATATTAAATATATAATAGTTTTGTTTAATTAGAATTTTAAAATTAATTAATAATAAAATAATATTTCTAGAGATTCCTAAAGTGCCCCTCCTCCATCTTATAAGAATACAACACCACAATCCCATTACTCACACCTCTCAAGAACCATGGAACATCAAAACATTAAACATATAATCTCCCAACATTTCTCCCTTATTCCTAGAATCCTTTTTCTAGGAATAAGCAATATCTAAAAATCCTTTTTTTCAAATCAAAAGAAGTTCCCTGATTTGATGTAACATCTTCTCTCAAGTTCCTTTCCATTATTTTTCCTTCCTCACTCTCTAGGCTCTTTATATCATTTTTTTGAATAAAAACACTAGTATACACAATATACTAGGTTGTTTTTATGAAATTTATTCTAAAAACACCTACACCCACCTCCATCAAATGGGTATATATAACACTATTTCCAGGGACGACGAACAAATGCCTCATGATATGATGATTGTTCAATCTTCTACTACAACCTCTTATGGTTGCCATTTTGATGGAACTATAATTATATATGATATATATGGTATTTATTTTAACTATATTCTTATATAATTCTCATTTAGAACATACCATTATTATATTCATGTTATATAAATATGATTATTTCATTAGAGGAAGTGCGGACTACCGCCCCTCAAAATGATATGACTCTTTAATTCAATACATGCAACTTATAAAGGATAGAATTAATAAAATTATGTAACATATATAATCTAGATATTATACTGGAATTATAATATAACTATGCATCATTTAGATTTTATTCCATTAAATATGAAAATGAAATTAATGTAGCGTTAATGTGTACGTATGGCTTGTCGTCTCCATGAACAGTGCATTTCATTTCATATATCCAAAATTTATGGACTATTATAAATACACACATATATATATAGGATATATATGAAATTGATGATATCTAAATCATGAGTATCATAATATTGATAATTTAATTTTGACCAGATGGACAATTTCAAATTATAACATGTTCTTTTTTTATTCATGTACCGAACATCGACAAAAAAACCGATATGAAATTGAATTTTTATATGATTGTTATAGAAATGTAATAACTAATATAAAAGTAATAATAATCTCGAAAAATATTCATAATAATTTATAAATTAACTATGATTATTATTCAGTAATATAAATAATTTTTGAGACTATTCAGACTCGAGTTGATGGACTTCGCCTCATTCGCCTTTCATTGATGAATATTTTGATAATATACTCCTCCTTATTTTAAACACTACATAATACACCCCATATAAATTTATTTCCTTTTAAAGGGAATATTTTTTTCTACAAATCTTTTTTACTAAAAAACAATAGAAATGTTTTTAACATATGCAACGAAAATGATCTTTCTGACACCATAATCGTTATGTGATATTTAGCTTCCTAAAAAAGTCGTGATGTTATTAAATGGAAAATAAATACCATATACCCGTTTTAAAAATTTTGGTATTAAAAAAGGTTTTGAATGTGGATTTACTATTTAAATATCGTGAAATTATTTCTTGTGATTGAAAATGAAATTTTATGATTGAAATGTTGATATTTACAATATTTTATGTGTGATTGTTATATAATGGTAATTGGAAATTTGACAGGAGGTTAGGTTATAACCCAAATGATAGGTGGTTCCCTGATAAACCATGGATGGGTTGTTATTTTATAACCTTCAATGAATTGTTCATGGAATTCAGCTGTATGGATATTACATTTGTAAGATTGATTTGTTGAAGTCGGTCGTATGGTTATTATATTTATGAATGATTATGTGCCAAGTTAACCTTTTAGATGGTATATGTGATTTATTTGAGTTCATGGTAATAATTTGGTTACAAAAGGGTACAAAATGATATTTTATTCAATAAAGAGTATTTATTAGTTCATAATTGTTAAATGTGTTACCAATGATAACGTATTGATGGTTTAAATTTTGTTTTAAAAAACTAACAGTTTTCCTTCATTATGTATCCCTTAAAAAGATTTTTAAGCTCATCCAATGTTTTCAATTTTTTTTCACATCATTTAATGGTGAATAGTGTTCAGTATGGGTTAAAGGAAATGTTTTTATGTTTATGTATGAAACATAACAATTTTATTTTTTAAAAGTTTTTGTTTTATGGATATTGAGTAGAAGTGTCTACATTGTAAAAATAATGTTGTTATGTATAAGTTATGGCCTAATTCTAAAAATAAAAAAACCTAAAAAGAACATCAATGTGAATTATAAACATAATTGAAGATTATTTAATGGTTATGGTTGGGTCCCAATACATAAACATTCCCAAAAATTAAACAAAAATGTCAAGTGAATCTTATATTCTAGAAAATTTTATTCCCTTTAGGAAAATCAGTTAAAATAAGGTCTATATCTTCCCAAAATATGAATAATTTTTTTTGGAAATAGATCCTAATAGAATACCACCAAATGATCTATACACGTTCATATAAAAATAATTCACATGATAATTTTTTAATACAAAATATATTTATAAGAACCATTATAAATAATTCCATTTGATAGCCATTTTCTAATAATTAATCATATTATTACAGATTGGATGCCTTTTTTTGAAATGTGAAAATCAAAAAGGTAAATATAGATAAATAGAAATATATATGCGAGAAAATAACCATTAAGTCAACCATCATTTAATAAACAACCAAAAACAAAAATAAACATACAAAACCAGGTCTAGATTTTGCGAAAATACATACTGGACACTCAAAATCCTAACATGACATAAGGATAGTTTTAACAAACATCGATTCCTTCCATTAATCATCGATATACATGATGATAACTCCAAATGGTGTCATAATTCTATGGATACCCATGTCTCATTATCGAATTACCAATTATTACCACTGGTAATATTTTTAAATTCTTATTTTAGAAACCATGATCACATATTAATAAAACATCATCAAATCCATGTTAATATACTTCTTGTTTTGAAAATAAATTATCTATTTAAAATCATGGTGATATAGTTTTCAATGAAATTACCCTTATTAAATGAAAAATCATTCCTTTATCAATTTAAACACATAGAGTTCCATATAAAATCTCATTAAATTAATAAGTACATTATGATATTTATGAAATAAGAACAATTGAACAGATCAATCAATTACATGAGCATAGAATACCTTGTTTCCTTTGACAATAGATATTAAAAACCATAAGATCGACTTCATAAGAAAATGCATGAACAAAGACTAAAATTTATTGGTTAAAAACACACTCTAATTACCAATCCCTATAATAAATAGTGTTTTAGCCACAAATGAGAGGGAAGAAAGTGAAAGGACTAACCATAGAGATAATGAACACAACCATTCTGATCATTTATAGATAGAATCAATCCAGATTTAATTAAGACACACAAAATTTCCTCAGTTAATTACTATGGATGATAGGAGAAATCTGTAGATTTATGGAATCCCCAAAAACCCTCACAACAACCTAAAAATTTATACACGAGTAATTAAATAGTGAATAATATTTTATATACTATGAATAACTTTTATATTATGTTATTCAGAAAAACATGTCACTATTTTAAATAAAAACCATATTTTTTCACTGTATATAATGATACCCGTACATGACGTGGAAACTCTCACATTTTGAATTCAACACATGTGACAAGTCCTTCCAACTTTAAACATCATAGAAACCCATGAATATCATGTAACATCCCAACGAATGGTTGAAAACCAATTCAAAATGTGGAAAATAAAAAAAACAATGCAACTTCACCATAATAGGTATCCTCTCATTTCAAGGTCCAAAATACAATTTTGATTGGAAAATGGAAACAAAAATAAAAGATCTGAACATACCTAAAATGAGGTTAATAGGATGTTAAATGTATTCCCATAAAGGCCATAATAATTAGATAATTATTTTAATCACTTGATATAAAATAAAACTATTTCATCATATTCTAAAAAAATTTAAGAGATTAGTTCCATTAAAATTCATGTTTCAGAACCCTAAAAGAAATTCTCAATCATTCACTTCAGGTTTCATATTAAATATTTTTCATACCTATATAAATTTATAATTTTTCCTTCAAAAATAATCGAAAATTATTAATTAATTTTATTTACATTTACAAAATTTATTATCAACTTGATTTTTTATAATGATGTAAATATTTATCAAAAAAATAATCCTTAAAAGTTATCCTTTTAATGTGTTTTATTTCATATTCTTGCCTAGAATTATGGATCAATTATGACAATTTATCAACATTTAATTTGATAAAATATAACATAAGGTTAATATTTTAATTTTTCACATTCTAAGGATAGAAATATATTATCTAGAGACTTAATCCATTTATAATATACAATTTGATAAGTAGTATCACTAAATGGATGGTGGTTTTATAGCATAAATTTATCCATCATAGCAGATTATCCTTGTGGAATAGGTTTCTCTATTCAAGAATAATTATTTTTCATTCCATGATTATGGTTCCCTGATATAAACATAATTTTCTCAATTCCAAAACTAGATATATCATCTTTTATTGTAGGATATCATATTGATTATACATAAGAAAGGATACATATCTTCTTTCCATGTTCCATCATTAAAATATGGAATTTACTAAATTATCTCAAATAATTATAAACACTGTATAATTCTAAATACAGTGTAACAATTATCAAAAACTATAATATTAATGAGTAGGTTATCTATTTATCAGAATCATAGGGGTTTAATTATGTTCACCTACTAAAAATTGGTTATTATATTAAATGTCTATTATCATATGCATATATATTGTGAGTTTCGGACTAGGTGCGCTGTAACAACCTTTTTTATACGAGGTTACACTCGAGTGAATATAAATGTGACCATTTATAAGTTATTTCCCATAGGGAAATTTTCCCTAAAACCATGACTTCTTGTAGTATCCAGACAAAAACATTTTTCTAGGAATAAAAACATAATCACCACCTAACCCAAAATTTTTTATGTTATTTTATACTTACCCTCAAATTATATCCTAGGGTTATATTATCTAATATATTTTATCATATATCTAGTTTTCCAGGATTTTTGTAAACAAACTCTATTTCCAATGATAACATCATCAACCCCATTATCATAGAGTTGGTTCCTATATTTGTTACATTTTCATTACTGCTAAGGGTCAAAATTCAATGGATGGAATGGTTTTGTAGTCTTGGTAAACCAAATACCTACATTATTCTTATATTATATTTGAATACAAAAATCGGAAATATTTTTTAAAAAATTAAAAATATTCCATTTTCATATCCTTTTATATATATCATAATAAACTTCTTTGATTTAGGGGGAAATGAAACAAAATAAGGGTGAGATTACATACACAGTAAGGGTTTATCAAAATAGACATAACAATTAATCAATAATAATAATTAAAATAGAAAGGTAAAAAACTAAGACCACATTAAATTTAAATACATATATAATCCATTACAATTACTAACATGTAAATAAAAAAACAGATGAAATTTTATCAATAAACTAAAAATGGAAAGCATCCATCTATTTTGTAGAATTAATAACTTCATGGATAATAATAATAATTAAATACTGAATATTAGAATTTTTTTAATTTTTGGAAATCATTTTTCCTACGAACATGATACATTTACTATCAATTCCATTAATAATATGGTTTAGAACATACTATTATCATGAGCTTTCATAGGACAATTTAAACCACACATGTTACAAACACATTGGGTTTTCCAAACAGATTTTTTATTTTGAGACTACTAATTCATCAAGGGTCATAATTAAAATGGTGCCCAACCAAGGCTATATATATATAAATCATTCCCCATATATCAGATAATCAATTTAACTCATAAGCAATGGGCCTTACTAAATGTCTATATTGAGGAAATTCTATAGATTTATCAATATTTCCCAAACTAAAATAAAATTCAAACTAAATATAATATATAAAAATGGTATAAATTTTAAACAAATAACAATATCCATCATATAGTAATATTTATATGTAAGATAAATTTAATTTACAATGAAAAAATATTACCAAAAAGTAATAGTGTCAAGGGAATTTTAACGATCCCAAAAAAAGTGATATTTCAAAATAATTTTTATCACTTACAAATTTTAAAGTCATGTCAACATGCAGAAAATAACTCATATTGAATATTAAAATTACATGATTATTGAGGTATTCATGAAATTTTATGTCAAAATTTATAAAATAATTCAAAAAAATGGTTAATATTAAAAAATAATTATTAATGGAATGTAAATCGAGAGGAAGTCCCTTACTAAGTGATTTCCATTAGTTAAATGTCATTTAGGCCCATGTATATTGAATTAATGTATGTAATTTTTTTAGAAACTATATTATTATGTATAATATCATATATTATAATTTATGAAATTGTATTACTAGTTTTATAATACTCATTCAATATATTCATCATTCAGGTGACAATTTCCTTCTTTTTCAACTATGTTTGGACCTTTTATATTTTTTCCTTCTTACATAGATCACAGTATAATCACATATATAATATAAAAAATAATATAAATATCATATATATTATTTATTTTTATGTTTATTTTAATCCATAATTTTTTGTTAAAAGAAATGAAATGCACAGTTATTAGAGATGATATGTCATATGTACGAATGATTTCTCTTACCATTTTCTTTTATTATTGAATGAATGAAAAGTAAATGATATATAAGTATGTTATAAATAATTTATAATATTTATTTATTATATATAAAATATTTTTATTATACTCATCCTAAATACAGTCTATGGAAATCAATAATGAATCACATTGCCTCGAGAGGTGGTAGTCTACCATACACACGAACAGTGTTATCATATTCCAAAAAATGTAAAGCATGAAGGTATGTGTTATATTATAATTAAATAACATAAATAAAATCATAAATATTTTTTTGTCATATTTAAACTATAAATCCTTCATTACTCCAAACCATGAGAGGTGGTAATGGAATAAATAATACCATATATTTTCAAGGAAGTAGTACATCATACACAAGAACAATGACATCATAACCCATTTGATGGATGTGTATAAAGTTTCTGGTCATACCATGAGATTAAAAAATTATATAATATATATTTAAGTTATTATATTTTCATGAAAAAAAATAATCGTGGGAGGTGGAGAGGAATATAAAATAAAAATATTTTTAGATTAACATTAAATCCTCTTCAGGTTCCCCCCTTAGGTTTACAATAAAACCATGAATTTTTTTTTATTGACCTCACCTGTTTTGATAATCACAATTATTCTTTCACATACTTTTATAATCCCAAATAATGTGTATCTATACATTAATTATTTCAATCTATGATAAAGTTGATAATTATATTAAAATATTATTTTAAATATGTTAATCAATGTTTATCTATGTTTATATGACTTTTGAAAAAATTCTAACTCAATTAGATATGTTTTGCATAAAAAAGATAAGTGTTAAGTCAATGATATGCTTATAGCTGCTAACACAGATCTACCGGTACTTAGTCTACCGATAGACATAATCACTGATAAGCACAATCCACTGATAAGTCCACCGATACAGACAGCTACCGATAGAATCTATGCTACCGATAGAAAAAGTCTACCAGTATGCATAAGTCTACCGATGTACATACACAATGGAGCTACCATTATGGACAAGCTACCGATAGAACAAGTCTATTGATCGAACAAGGATACTGACACAAAGTCTTCCGATATTTTTGGTTTCCGATATAGATTCACTGAGAACAATTAATCTACTGATAGACAAGAAAGCTACTGATAGACAAGAGATACCGATAGATGAAGAGCTTCCAATATAATGAGTCACCGGTATATAGATCTACTGATACAAAGAGTAATAGCTACCAATACAAGGAGCTACTGGTACAAGTTCAACGAGTTTCTGAAAAGAGAACACTTCTATACAATGTCCACCGTTACCTATCTACCAACGGAAGCTACTTATAGACTTACCGGTCAATGATTCCTAAACACTACTTTTGTCAATATTATTTATTTATTGAGAAAAGGTCATATTTGATGTTTTTAATGCAATCAATGTCATTTAATGTGGGTTTTTGGTGTGTCAAGGTACTGTACCTAGTACCCATGAAAAGGTAATCATTCCCATTGCCGGAGCTCAAAGAAATAAAGGGAAGGACAAAGACCAGGCACAAAGAGTGTGGTGAAAAGCTGAAATGTATTTCAATGAAGAGTACAAACAACGAGAAAAAGAATTTTGTAATGTGGTGCATATAGAAAGACTACTTCCATACTTGAAGATCACTGAACATATATGAATCCATTCATCCTGATGGAGAACACAAGATGCACCTTATTTAATGAGTGAAGAACTACAAAGAAAGCTCTTCATGCACTCAAGTTGATCAAACTAAAAATGAAGGAAAACGACCCTCTATTTTTCAGAAAAACACTAGAGAAGGACTCAGAACATCATTTACATCAATCCAAGGAGTCCAGAACATCACTCACAAAACATAGAGCACTCTAAACTCATCTCTATCTATTTAGATCTATTGTGTTTTATTCAATTACTTTTTGAACAGTGTATTTACACACTGACTCTTGGACTGAACTAGAGGATACTAAATCCTTACTCCAAACTTCTTACACATTACTATATCTCAATTTGAATTGTGGAAGAGGTCAAGTATGACCTGGATAGCCTGTGTGCTATTGTTTTTGTTCCCATGAAGAACATTGGTAGAGGTCTTAGTACCTGGATAGTCTTTTCACTGTTGTTTACCCCGATCTAGGGTATGGATCAAATTTATATAAATTGTTTGACAGGACTATGTCTCAACTTGAGACTAAAGGTCTTGGTTACATATGCTATGCATCTTTGATTAAGTTAAATGTATACAATATATTTTATATTCCACTGCTAATTACATTGAAATGAAATTTGTTTTACGGTTACATTGATAGTTAAATTAGCATGTGTTAATACTTATTGTGAACCATTATGTTAGTTTCAAAAGTTAATTTAATCTTCTGATTAAATTAACTGAGTCCTAATCAATATTTGAGAAACTAATTTAACTTCTACAATATGTAAAAATTCATTGTAGTTTAACTTTTTTTAAATAGGGGGATTTTAAGAGAAATATTTTTAATAGAAATTTTTATTTTGAACTCAATTGACCCCTCTCATGAGTATCCACTCCGGACAAAATTTCGTATCAGAGGGTTTTTTATCAATGTTTTCAAAATACTCTGTTTTTCAAATCTGATTTTAGTTGTATCATAAAGATCTTAAATTTCTGTTCGTTCTAAATTTAATCTCTTTATATATATTTGATAAACTCTATCAATGGATAATAGGCTTGATGTCGCTGCTACCGACATGCCCCCTTCTTTAATGGTACAAATTATGACCATTATAAGCGTAAAATGAAAATTCACTTAGAGAGTATGGGGTCTGACATATGGACTATTATAGAGACTCAATATAAAATTCCAGCATCTGATAGAACTACTTGGGATGAACTTACTAAGACTATTTACAATAATAATTGTAAAGATATGAATGCCTTATACTGTGCTCTCTGAGATGTAGAGTTTAATAGAATATCTGATTGCGAACCTGATTATGAAATTTGGGACACTTTGGCTATTTCCCATAAGGGAACAACCAATGTCAAATAAATGAGGCTGAATAAAAATACTCTTAAATATTATTATTTTAAAATGAATCCTGATGAAACCATTACTGAGATGTATCTTAGGTTCAATGAGATTGTAAACCCCATGAGCTCTCTTGGTAAAGTTGTTCCTGCAAAAGACCAGATAATGATAATACTGAGATGTTTTCCAGAAATATGGAGAGGCACATCTGTTTCCATTAGGGAATTGTGCGACATCAGCACACTACCTGTTAAAGAATTAATAGGTAATCTTATGATGTATGAGGAAGAACTCAAAGTGAATAAGGATGAATACGATGAACCTAAAAGGAAGTCAGTGGAATTTAATTGAACTGCCTGAAGGAGTAGGGACAATGATAATGTTTACATACCTAATTAAATCTCATCAAGTGAAATTTTAGAATTTGACAGTGATGCTGAGATGGCTCAGATATCCAGAAGATTTAAGAAGTTCTATAGAAAGAAGAAATTCTTCAGAAAATCAAACTACAAAGTTAAATATGATAATAAAGGGCATTGAAAGAAGGACTAGAAGAATCCTGATAAAGGTGATGATATTATATGCTATGAATGCAATAGGAAAGAACATGTAAAAACAGACTGTCCAAAATTGAAGTTCAAAAAGAAATATGACTACAAGGACAATAAGTACAATAAATCTATAAAAGATACCTGGAGTGATTCAGAAGATAGATCTGGAGTTTCTGACTCTGAAAAGAATCGTGCTAACATGTGTTTTGTGACAAACACATCTAAGGTAACACTAGACCCTCCTGTTTTAAATTCATATTATTCTGGAGTTTATTCTGATTCTGATTCTTAATTTGAAAATATTTCTAGTGATGAAATGTCTGAATATTGCAATATGCTAGAAGAGATATGTAATGAATTGAAGGACAAGTATAAGAAATTAATGAAATAGAATGCTCCAACCAGTTCTTTGAAATCTGCACTTGATGTAGAAAAGGAAAATAATGCTCAATTACTGAAGGAAAATACTTAAATAAAATTGTCTTCTATGAAATTAAAGAAAGAAAAAAAATCACAAATGGAAAAGATAATATCACTCAAATTCTAGGAAAACTAGTGGCACCACTGTATAATACTAGAATAGGTGATCATCATAGATAGAGATAGGTTACTAAAACAAGATTCATTTCTAAATCAGGACATAATGATGCTAGATCTAGTTCTGGAAATTAGTCTGCTTCAACTAGTTATCCATATGGTTGTAGACCAAATAATGTTTATCTTTCAAAATATATTAATTTTGTAAATTATTTGAAACCCATAAGACAAATTTGGGTACCTAAATCATTTCTTTCTAACCATTCTGGACCCAAGAAGATCTTGGTAACAAAATAATTTTCCATCTAAACCTGTTTTGTAGGAAACTTGCTTAAGGAGTTCTCATAAAAAGGTATGGTACTTGGAAAATGGATGTTCAAGGAACATGTCTGGGGACTACTCGTGTTTTAAATGTTTAACAAAGCTGATGGAGGCCATGTCACATTGGGTGGTAACTCTAAAGGAAAGATCATCAGCCTAGGAGAGATTAGTAACACTGATTTAGTTTTAATTTACAATGTTTTATTTGTTGATGGAATTAAGTAGAGTCTATTAAGTATCTCTCAATTATGAGATGATGGATTTTATGTTAAATTTGAAAATGATTATGGTATTTATTTTTATTCCAAAAATATTTTAGTATTTTCTGCTATGAGAAATGAAAATTTTTATGCTTTTGATTAAAATTATTTATCCAAGAAAAATGTTACTTTTTAAATGATTTTCATAAATAATCTTGGCATTGACAGAGAATATTAGGACCTTGCACCATTCACTCACTTAGAAAAATGACTAGAAAAAACATAGTTAGATAGCTACCTAAACCTGAATTCTCACCTGACAAAGTTTGTAATCAATGTCAAAAGGGAAAGAAACATAAATTTTATTTTAAATCAATGAAAGAAGTTTCAACTTCTCATCATCTTGAATTGTTTCATATGGACTTTTTTGTACCTTTTATAATTTCTAATTTAAATGGGATGCACTATTTATAGGTCCTAGAAGATGAATTTTATAGATATACTTGGTTATAATTCTTACCTCACAAAAGTGAAGCATGTTATTACTTTATTAAATACTCCATGTCTGTAGAGAACCTTAGTGGACATAGGATTAAAAATTTGAGAAGTGATCATGGCCTTGAGTTTGAAAATCATGAGTTTGGATCATACTACGCACACAATGGCTATAGTCATAATTTTTATGCCCCTAGAACACCTTAGTAGAATGGTGTGGTAGAAAGAAGAAATAGAACCCTTCAAGAAATTGCAAGAACCATGGTTAATGAATATGACCTACCTAATTATTTTTGGGCTGAAGCTGTAAATACAACTTGTTATATTATCAAAAGTGTCTTGATTAGTCATGTTCTTAAGAAGACCCCTTATGAGTTTTGGAATAATAGGAAACCTATGGTTAATTACTTCAGAGTTTTTGGCTGCAATGTTTTTATTCTCAATACAAAGGATAATGATGACAAAATTGCACCAAAAAAGAGATGAATGAATTTTTCATGGTTATTCTTAAACTATCAAAGCCTATAGAGTCTTTAATAAATGATCCTTGTGTGTAGATTAGTCTGTTCATATCATGTTTGATGAAACTGATCCACATGAACCTAAGTCTTATGTTGAAAATCCTGAAGAAGATTTGTCTATTATGGACCTTAATGATAAAACTAATGATCCTGGTGTAAAAACAACTAGTTCTAGACATATTCTAAAATCTGCTTCTATAGAACCCAAACTTAGAGAAGGTCTTAGAATTTCTAGTCCTACCTTTACTAGATCATCTAGGATTCTGAAGAATCATCCATTGGATACTGTTGTTTGTAATGTTGATAGAGGGACACAGTTTAGAGCTTCTATAAGAAACCAGCTTGAACATTAATCCTTTCTTTCACTTCTTGAACCTAAAAATGACAATGATGCAATCAATGATAAATTTTGGGAAATGTCTATGATAGAAGAATTAAATCAATTTGAAGGAAACAAAGTCTAAGAATTATTGGAAAGAACCAAGGACACCTTTCCAATAGGAACTAAATGGGTTTTTAGAAACAAAGTTGATGAGTTAGGAATATAGTTAGAAGCAAAGCTAGGCTAGTTACACAAGGATATAATCAAGATGAATTTATAGACTATGAGGGAACCTCTGCACCAATAGCTACATTAGAAGCCATTAGGATCTTACTTGCCTATGCTACTCATATGAATTTCATGTTATATAAAATGGATGCCAAAAGTGCTTTTCTAAATGGTTTTATAATTACAGATGTTTTTGTTGATAGACAACTTGGATTTACTAATCCTCATTTTCCAAATCGATTTTCAAGCTATCAAAAGCTTTATATGGTCTAAAACAAGCTCCAAGAGCTATGTATGATAAACATAGAAATTTTCATATTTAAAAAGTATTTACTAAAGGGATTTCTTATCCAAAAAATTTTATTAGAAGAATTTCTAAAGATATTTTGATAGTTCAAATCGATGTTGATGATATTATTTATGGATCTTATAATCACTCTTTTTGTAATAACTTTTGAAAGAGTATGAAAAATTAATTTGAAATGAGTTTAATGGGAGAACTCAATTATTTTCTTGGATTTAAAGTTTTTCAAAATGAAAATGGTATTATTTTGAATCAAGGTAAATATACAAAGGATATTTTAAAACGTTTTGGCTTAGATAGTATTAAGGAAAGTGATACTCCTATGAGTACTGTCTGGAAATTGGATGCATATGAAACTTGAAAACCAGTTGATCAAACCAACTACAGTGGTATGATTGGAAGCTTAATTTACCTTACTTCTAGTCGACCAGATATAATATTTAGTGTGTGTATGTTTGAAAGATTTCAAGCTAAACCAAAATAATCTCATTTACTTGATGTTAAAAAAAATTAAGTATCTTAAACATACTGAAAATTTGGGTTTTTTCCCAAAAGGACAATCTTTTGAATTAATGTGTTATTTAGATGCTGACTTTGATGGTTGCAAGTTGGATAGAAAAAGCACATCTGGAACTTGTCATTTATTAGGAAAATCTTTACTATCTTGCTGTATTAAGAAACAGAATTTTGTAGGATTGTCTACTACTGAAGCAGAGTATATAGCTGCTGGTAGTTGTTGTGCAAAAATTCTGTGGATGAAACACACTCTTTTAGACTATGGATATGATTTTAAGCATGTTTATATTAACTATGATAACGCCAGTGCAATTAACATTTCCAATAATCATGTGTCTCACTCTAGGACCAAACACATTGATGTAAGGAACCATTTCATGAGAGATCACTACCAAAAAGGTGATATTACTCTAGAATTTATAAGTACTGAACATCAATTAGCTGAAATTTTCACCAAACCTTTATGTTCAGATAGGTTAAGTTAAATTAGACATGAGTTAGGAATGATAAACCTCACAAATGTGATACTTCACTGATAAACCTCACTGATGTGATACCTTACTGGTAAACCTCACCGATGTGATACCTCACCGATAAACCTCACCAATGTGATACCTCACCGATAAACCTCACTTATGTGATACCTCACCGATGTACCTCACAGATAGGAATTCTCACCCATGTACCCTATTGATTGTGCGCTGTTTTAAACTTCTGTCTGCCACCAGAATCTGAATCGTTTATACTTATGATGTTTGAATTATTTATTTTATGATTCCTAAATGATAAAACTATGTCCTAGTTACTTATCAATCCAAAGAAAAATTCATTTACACTCATGCCTTAGCTCCATAATTTCTCTAAAACCCTAAGATCCTCAAAGCAGAGATAGAAAAAACCAAAATCCCTACTATCAGAGAGGACATTGATGAGATGAATGCGAACAAGCAGAAGACCGAGCCAGTAAAAAGTGGCAGTGTAGGTAGAACAAGGTCGGGAAGCCGACCAGTGAACCTGCATTTATAGAATAGAGTTATTTTGATTGAAAAAGAGATTTGCATGGAACAGTTGTTTTCCAATAAATTGTTAGTTATAGAGGTGCTGGAAGTTCTGAAGTGGGAAGCTTTATTTTCGAACAGTAATGGCCCCTACTATCTGAAGCTGGTGATATAGTTCAATGAGTTTGTAATCTTTGAGAAATCAGAAAATGAGAACCGAATGATTTCCTTTGTGAATGGAAAGGAGATATCCTTTTCATCTGTTGAGTGGGTTGAATTACTGATGATTCCACATGAAGTTGTTCCTGAATATTTCTCGAGATCAGTACCACCTACAAGTGAAAATTTTTATTGTGAGACAACATTGGAGGAGATCACTGGTAGTGGAACCTGGAAAAAGGTGGTTGCTGCTGAAATGGATGGAGAGAACTGATTTTTTTTCATGTTTATTCAGCATGTTTTAATTCCAAGAAGAGGGGACACTGCCAATTTATGATATCAGGATATCTATTTGTTACATCTTTTGAGACCTGGTGTGAAATTGAATCTATGCAGGAAACTAATGACTCAAGTGGAGGATATGAGTAAGCCAAAGTCCAAAACAAATGACTTATTCTTTTCCATGATGATCTCAGTGATGATCAAAGTGAAAGGGGTAGCTGAGTCTCAAGATGAGATAGTGGTAGTAAAGAATAATTTTTGTATCACAAGAACTGTTTTCAAATATATGAAAATAAACTCACATCCAAGGAGAAGAGAGTGGTTTAATGATGACAAGAATCTATATGATATGTTCAATCTTGTTGATCATCCTTTGTGGCATAAGGATGTGAGGGATCCAGGTCTAGGACCATATGAAGAAGAACCTGAGTACAGTGATGAGACTGATGAAGAGGAGACCTTATGGGTGATGGAAGGGATCCAGACTTACCCCCTAGTCCTGTTTCTGAAATTATATCATCCTAAAAAGAAAAATTTATTATAAGAATAATGGACTGATGTTGAGGAAGACTAGCCATCTCCTGGTAATGAAAAAGAAAGAGAGAATGAATCTAAAGCCTCTGATTTTGTCTGCTTAAGTCTGAGTCCATTGATTGGAAGGTCATTTGTTCCTGTTAAGGATGTAGTGGGTGAGATGGAAGGACCTATGGATAATATAGAGGAGCCTCCTGCTGTTGTAGAGATGTAGTTGATTTTAGTAGATTCATCTGAGGAAGAATGACCTACTGAGAATGCTATTTTTTTTACCAGAGAATGCATCAGTTGAGGGGGATCATCCAATCAGGTTTGGCAGTGTTTCAGTGGCAGATGAAATTGAGGATTGGGCAGAAGACCCAAGCATTGTGGTTTGTGGATTGCATTATCTTGATTCTGATAATGAGGGATCCCTCAATAGGCCAAAAACCAATTATTATATTAAGACTGAGTAGTTACCTGAAGATGTGGTCAGAATGCATGATCTGGATAACCTCAAGTCTGATCTCAAAATCAGTTTTGTGGAAGAAATAATGAAAATGGAAGCCTCACAGGTGTCATCCATTCAATCAGTTATGAATGTCTTTTTGAATAGTATATTATCTAAAAGAGCACCTGTTGTGGTTGCACCTACTGATATGATCACCAGGGCTGATCTTGAATCCTAAAAGAATGAACTGAAAGAGTCCTTTAATGCCACTATTGCCGAGTTAAAGAACTGCTTTGTTGAAGAGATGAGCAATTAGTAAAATTCCTTTGAACTCTCTATTGGATTTAATGTATATACCATTGTGGAAGAGATATTGGATGAAGTTATAGCCTACCAGAATCAGATGTCTAGCCTAGCAGAGGATGTTGAAGTTCTAAAGATGTCTGTTATCTTGTTAGAATCTTATATGAGTTCTAGACCTCAGGCAGACAAGGACATAACTTGTGTCAAAAGTGGTGTGAACCAGATGTTATTAGTCTTTGAA
Organism: Viscum album; assembly: GCA_963277665.1. Taxonomy (NCBI): domain Eukaryota; kingdom Viridiplantae; phylum Streptophyta; class Magnoliopsida; order Santalales; family Viscaceae; genus Viscum; species Viscum album. The sequence goes on along the minus strand of OY728126.1, from coordinate 1,858,129,838 downwards.
GTATTTAAAACCTCCATGAATGATCATGTTATCCCCCAGGATTCCCAAGTCAAAAATATTATCATTGGGTTGACCAAAAACATCAAGGAAACAATAACATTCTCTATTGTTTCACTTGCCTCCAGACCTTCAATAGAACTGAATCAGATTCGAGCATTGATGAAGGAGGATCTTGGTTCAGTATCAACTAGTGGCTCTGTGGAAGCATTTGATCTAACCAAAGTTGTCACTTCGACTAGAGATACAACTATAAAGATAAAGAAGATTTTTCAGGACTATAGGAGAGATGATTCTGCCTCTCAGAAAGAAGTGAAAGGAAAGGTATATTTTTATTTCCAACAGGTTTATACCAAGCATCATCTCAACAATCATTTCATTTTTATGTTAGAAAACATGATGTTACCTCATGTCAATCAAGACTATAGAGAACAAGTTAGCAGGATTAGAGAATTGACTCCAGCCTTAGAAAATTCATGGAGAACAATGATGATTTCATAAATTCTACAGAGAGAGGAGGAGGAATCATTATGGATTTCAGAAATCTCTTGTTTCCTTTCTTATATGTGGATGCTAGGCCAGTGATTATACCTCCATATTTTCCTGCCTCTGTCTCTGCTACTTCTCCTGTTCAAATGACTCCAGCCAAAGCAATCAGAAGCCTTACTCCTATGATCAATCAGAGGGCTACTTAGTACAGGCTAGGAACAGTTTCAGTAGATCAGACTCCTATGATCATTTCTGGTGTTCCAAAGCCTACACCTACTTCATCAAAGACTGAATCCTCCTCTGATCCCAAGCGAAAATCTCACATTGAGGATGTAAATTCACTAGGTGGATAAGATATTTGATAGTAATCCCTTGTATTTTGTTTTTATTTACTTGTACTTTTTGCAACATGAAATACAAATGGTTTTCTTTTCTTTCCAATTTTTCTCCTTCTCTCATTCTTGTTTCCCACTTTTTTCTAATCACAATGTGGGATGGATAATAGAACTAAAGGGGAGAGATAATATTTATTGATCTTTTTTGTAACTTTTTACTTTGATACGATTGCATTTAATTCTACTTCTAATACATTTATCATTTCATATATTATATTGTTTTCTCTACTAAATCTAATTTTAATGTTATATCCTCTGATACAATTACTAATTATCTTGAGCCTATAATTTCATTAGTTTGTATTTTAAAAAAGGAGGAGATCGTTGACCTCACCTATTTTGGTAATCCCAATTATGCTTTCATATACTTTCATAATCCAAAATAATGTGTATCTATACATTAATTCTTTAAATATATTATCAAGTTGATAAATATATTAAAATAATCCTTGAAATATTTTAATAAATGTTTATATATGTTTATATGACTTTGGAAATAATTCTAAATCAATCAGATATATTTTGCATAAAACATATAAGTGTTAAGTCACTGATATGCTTATAGCTGCTAAAACAGATCTACCAGAACTTAGTCTACCGATAAACATAGTCACCGGTAAGCGCATGCCACTGATAAGACCACCGATACAGACAGCTACCAATAAAAGCTAATCTACCAATATAACAACTCTAACGGTATGAATAAGTCTACCGATGTAAACTTCACTGGTACAAAATGGAGCTACTGGTATGCATAAGCTACCGATTGAACAAGTATACTTATAGAAAAAGGATACTGACACAAAGTAGACCGATAAGTGTGGTTTTCGATAAAGATTTACTGAGACAAGAAAGCTACTAATAGGCAAGAAATCTACTGATAGACAAGAGCTACCGATAGACAAAGAGCTTCCTATAGAAGGAGTCACCGGTATATAGAGCTACTGAAACATAGAGTAATATCTACCTATACAATGAGGTACCGGTACAAGATCAAAGAGAAACCGATAGGAGCTCACTACTATACAAATTCCACCATTACATATCTACCAACAGAAGCTACTTATATACTTACCAGTCAATGATTCCTAAACTCTACTTTTGTCAATATTATTTATTTATTATGAAACTGTCATATTTGATGATTTTAATGCAATCAATGACATTTTATGTGGGTTGTTGGCATGTCAAGAAACCGTACCGTGTAACCGTGAAAAGGTAATCATTACCATTGTCAGAGCTGAAAGCTATAAAAGGAAGGACAAAGACCGGGCATAAAGAGTGTAGTGAAAACCAGAAAAGTAGATTCAAGAAGAGTATATACAACATGAAAAAGAATGATGTAACGGTGTGTATACAGAAAGACTACATCCATACTCGAAGATCACTAATCATATATGAATCCATTCTTCCTGAAGGAGAACACAAGATACACCTTAGTCAAGGATTGAAGAACTACAGCGAAAGCTCTTCATGCACTGAATTTTATCAAACTGAACTTGAAGAAAATGACCCTATGTTTTTCAGAAAAAAACCAGAGAAGGACTTAGAGCTTCATTTACATCAATACTTGGTGTCTAGAACATCACTCACAACACATAGAGCACTTTAAAATTATCTCTATCTACTTATCTCTATTATGTTTTATTCATTTACTTTTTGAGCAGTGTATTTACAAACTGACTCCTAGACTCAACTGGTGGATACTAAATCCTCACTCCAAACTTATTACACATTACTAGATCCCACTGTGAACTGTGGAAGAGGTCAAGTGTGACCTGGATAGCCTATGTGCTATCATTTTTGTTCCCACATAGAACTGTGGTAGTGGTCTTAGTACATGGACAGTCTTTCCACTGTTGTTTACCCCGATCCAGGGTGTGGATCAAATTTATTTAAACTGTTTGAGAGGACCAAGTCTCACCATGAGACTGAACCTCTTGGTTACATCTGATGGGAATCTTTGATTAAGATTAAATTATACTATATATTTTATATTCTACTGCTAATTACTTTGAAATACAATTTGTTTTAATGTTACATTGATAGTTAAATTAGCATGTCTTTATACTTTTTATGAACCAGTATGTTAGTTTCAAAAGTTAATTTAATCTTCTAATTAAATTAACTCAGACCTAATAAATCTTTGAGAAACTAATTGTACTCTTACAATCTGTATAAATTCACTATAGTTTTAATTGTTTTTAAACAGGGGGATTTTAAGAGAAATATTTTTAACAGAAATTTTTAATTGGAACTCAATTCACCCCCCTCTTCAGTATCCACTCCGATCAACAGTTTTCATTCCTTGAAAACACATGCTTATATGATTATGTTTATTAAGTTGGGGATTGATTTGGTCAGATCATGGTGGATCGATATTTATTTATTGTGGTTAAGATGTAAGGATGGTGAGTTCCATTTTATATAAGAGGAGTAACATTATTGTAAGTACTCAAATGTATTAACTATTGTAATGTCACCCTTACATCTTGTGTGTTAAATATTTAAAATTAATGATGTGAAATAATATTATGGTTAATAAAACCCATAAAAATAAAATTTATGTTCATTTTCATAATTTTATTTCTTAACATCTATGTTTCATCACATTAAAAATTTGTTTATTAAGGTAACTAATTTTGAAAACAGGAGAATCAATTCATTAAGAATAATATAAAGTTATAATCATTGGATAATTTTTAACCATTAATTTTATATATTATATATAATTATCTAAATATATATCTCATGACTGTTATAAATTATTTATAATATAAGCGCAAGTAACATCCAAGGATAATACCTTAAACAGTAATCATGCTAATAGTTTTTCTTACTTTTTCATGGTCATTATAGCCATTATAAAAGAAAAAATTTCTCATAAATAGACTATATTTTATATTCATTAACAATAAAAAATATCTCTTCATAAGATAGTATTTTATGTAATTTTATATTAATTAATAAAATATCATTTAAAAAAAATAACAGTAATGTCAATGTTGACATTAATAGTTTAATTATAAAATAAAAAAACCAATAAAATCATGGAATTAAAAAATATAAAATTAATATCTATATAATATGATATATTATTCCTAGAAAACAATTTCACTTAATAATTCATTCAAATTAATTCACCTTAAATATTATTATTATAATTTTTTTAATTTTATTTTGAACTAAATAATAACGATGTTTGCATTTCATATGAATGTTATGTTATTAATTTATCTCTAAATATTAAAAATAACCTATTATGTTTTTAAAAAATTATTTATCTATAACGCAATGTTTATAACATAACCTGTGTAGTTTTTCTTCATTTCCAAAATCAATATATATATATATATATATATATTAAAATGATGAAAAATGTGATTTTTCTCTTTTTCATTACTTAATATATTATCATGTTCACATTCGTGGAAAACTATCCCAAATGTTATAAAAGAATATAAAAACAGAATAATTGGCTTATATATTTAATGAAAACATGCATTCACTGGTTTTTAGTTCATTTTCAACTTATATGATATGATTAACCAATATGTTAACTCGTTTTACCCAAATCATTGTAATTAATTGTAATTGTTCCCACTAATTAAAATGGTATAACATTATTAGAAATTATTAGAAAATATTAATTATTATGATTCCAAAAATAGAATCCATTTTTTCCAAATAAAATTACCATAAGTAGAAAAAAATTATTTATTATTAGTCTAGTAATTGGATGAGAAAGCGATGTATTAAATTGAAAATATTAAAATATTTGAAATGATTTTATATATAAATTTAATATAAAAATGATTCCAATTATCTAAATTTCATTAATTGATATGTAATTTATTTAATTTTACATTAAATCCAATTAATAATTACATTTATCCTTTTAAAATATTTCTATGAAAATAATATTTTTAATTTAAAATTCAATATTTTTCATTATTGAATAAAAATTAAATCTTCTAATGAAAAATAAAAAAACTCACCACAGAAAATTTTGAAATCACATTCAATAAAAATAAATATATTTTTTAATATAAAATTAATCAAAACATAAAATATTATTTTTAAATAATGTATAGAAATAAAATGAAGAAAACTAGACTTAATAAAAATACTACCTTTTATGCGTAAAATAAGATTTGTTTTTATATTATTCACATCAAATATATTGGATGAATATAAAATCATATTATTGAATATATAATATATAAACATTATTAATAACATAAAAAAATAATAAATAATTAAATTTTTTAATATAAAATTCCTTTGGTGTGTAAAAATACTTTTTTGTAAAAACATTTCCATTATATTCAACTGTTTTTTAATTCATTTAAAAATAATGGGTAGACTACAAATTAAGCCATATATTTTCATAATTAATTAAATCCTTCTCATAATCTCCATTCTAATGCTTAGGTGCTAACAATAATTTTAAATAAATATAGAAATTCTTTATTTTTTTTCTCGGAAAAACACTATCTTGCATGTGATGTAAGGGACCTCAGTATTGTGTGCTCTGTAAGCTATAGATAAAACTATTATTCTTCTGAAATGATTAAATTTTCATTTATTGCGGTGTAAAATTTTATTTATTATCCAATTATTTATTAAATGAATTTTTACCCATAATAAGATTCTATAAAATGATTTAAATGGAATCTGTTTATCACTTTTATGAAAAAAGATCTTTTTTACTTAAGTTTTGAACTACGTATTTGTATTAAAAATAGAAAACTAAATAAATTACTCATAGTCATGGATAATATTTAATTTAAATATTTCTTTACATGTTTTTATGATTTATTTCATTGAAAATGTATTTTATTGGTTTTTTAAATTGATGGATTTTTATATAAGTGACTCCAAAATGAAAATAGTTTTTTTCAGAAGAAATATTCTAGTGATTTTTTAATATATTCTCAAATATGATAAAATTATTTACTGAATATCATAATTTTATTTGGATATAATATTTTTGTACAATATGCCATATTACTCTATATGGATTATGATAATGTTATATTTGTTGATTTGGGAAAATATTAACATTTAAAAATGTTAATTTCTATATATTAATAATTATATTGATGATGTATTGAATTTTTGTACACTCAATTTATATGATGAATGAATTATACTATATAAGTTACAAGATAATGGAATTTTATCCTATATATTTGTTTTTTGGCCTCATAATATAAACTATATTCGTTAATTCCCATACATAGACCCAATTGATGTGTGTTGTTTTAGCACAAGACCATAATGGTGACATTGTGATTTATTCTATTTTAAAGACTATAATTATGATACTAGTTATTTATATTCATGTTAATTTTTGTTAACATTTTTTCAATGGATTTAGTATCAATTTATGGTATTATATATATGGGATATGTTTTTTTTATCATGACAATATTAGCAATGTTTTTTTAATATTATAGTAGCTTCTATTGCATGCTTTTACTAGTTGAGCAACCTAACTCACAATTTATTATGTTTCCCATTCCCTAGAATACCATGATGATATCTATGATATAACATAGTTATTTAATAGAATAAATAACAATTTTATAACCTGAATTATTATATCATATTTCTTGTATTCAGATGTAATGTAAGAATCATTCATATATCTAGTCACCCAATATTACATAACTATTTGATCATTTGGGATTCTATCCATTATATATTGTTCCAATTCAGAAAAATACCCCCTGATCTGGGGTCCTAGATTTTTTGGATTACAAAACCCTCTCCATATAATTCCTCATGCAAATATTTTGGAAATGAAGAAGAATTTACAAGATTTACTTGATAAATGATTCCATATTTATATCACTACACCTTAGTGGTCATGTTATATTTTTTATGAAGAATGGTGGTTCCATGAGGATTTTCATTGATTATAAAGAATTTAATAATTTCACTGTTAAAAATAACTTATTATTGCCTCATGTTGATGACTTGTTTAATCATCTCCATGGATTTTAGTATATTTCAGTGTTTTATATTTGGTTGTGGTATTATCGAATACAGGGGATGGAAGATGAAATTCCAAAAATCTCAATTGATTATAGGTATTAGAATTATGATTATCTGGTAATTCAAACTTGGTTTAAAATTAATCCATCTATATTAATGTACTATATTAATATATTTTTCCATTATTTCATGGATATATTTGTGGTTTGGTTTATTGATAACATCCAAATATATTCTAAACATTACGATGATAAGGAGAAACATTGGGGTCTTTTTTTAAAACCATCAATGAAATTAAGCAATATATAAAATTTACACAATATTATTCATATTTATGAAATAATTTTTTTAAAATATTATTAATATTCTTAGAAAAGATTTTGATCGGAAAAAATTACCGTGCGTAATGAGTGGACAAATTGTATAAATTTCATCCAGATTTTTGTTTAACATATTTATTTTTGTTTCTATAAATTATTTTTTGAAAATATATATCAATTATCAAGTGAACTATATATTGTTGGGAACAAAATACCCGAAGGATTACTCTCAGTATGTTTTGGGCATGGTTTTGTTTATTGACCAACCTAGATGAACACACATGGGGAGGCCAGAACATGGATTGTGTACCACATCTGGGAAGAGTATGCGATGATGTACCAGGAGGCAGGAACAATATGCGGGTGTGGATTGAAAAATAAAAAACGGTTCTTGGCAGAACGTGGTTAGTTATGTGGATGGGTGAATGTTGGTAGAGGATATCGACCACATAATAAAAAAGGTAGTATGCATACCATGTATGAAAAATAGTTAGGGATTGGCTTGCAGTTCATGAAAGAAGAATAATTGGTAAGAGGTAGAGGCTAAATTGAAGATTTGGTAAATCATGGATTAGCTGATTTTGCAGATATAATTTCTTCTATAAGAATCGTTAATCCAACTAATTACTGTGGATATTGAACATCATTAGAGAACATGTTTTTCTCAGAGAATGCGAAAAATTATGAAAGTGGTTCGCACTGAAGGTGTTTGCGGGGATTCATAATCCGAAAAATAATTATAGTACATGGAATGAGTTTTCTCGGTACGTGGAGGAGGAATCTCGGGTACGTGATAGGGATAATTCCCCCAGTGGTTAGTGGAGGGAGATCTCAGGTGCACGGAAGCAAAGAATGTTCGTGAAAAGAGATCAGTTTTCCAAAAAGAGTGGTTTCACAGAGGTGGTTCGCAGAATCCTTATGAGGTAGCAGTACACGATCAAAAAGGCAGAGGTAGTCCATAGATATAGGTTGGTTCACAATAGTGGAAGTAGTATGTGGAGAAGTTTTGTATCATACCCGACTCGGTATATAGTACGTCGGAGAGGAAGGTAGTTTGGGATTTTCCCAATGAAGTTTGTGAAATATTCAATTCAGTTTGAAAAAGTATTTTATAGTAACTAATAGTACCTGGGAAGGTGGAATTAATCTTAGTGTGAAATCGAATTTTCAACATAATATCTAGGTATTTTTAAGGATAAAATAATTCATGAAAATGAAAGGACATACAAATCCAAAAACTGTGTTTGAACTACATGTCGAAAAAAATTCTCTGGATTCCATTATGAGAGCAGTGCACAAAGGAAGATAAAGATGGTGACCCTTCACACCAGTAGTGATCTATAGAAAAAGGTAGTGGGAGTGACCCTTGGGAATGCAGTGAGCAGACTATAATCCTTGTAAAGGCAATGTTCTTAAGCATATAATATATACCCTGAACATTGAACTCATTATTGGTAGTGAGTCAAATTGGATGTGGTACATGAGAACACTGACATTGTATTCTCCTTGGATGTATCCAAGTCAGTGTGAACTAAGTAAAAATTTTTGTGTCCTATTCATGATTTCATATCTAATAATATATTTATACGAGAGGGAGAGAGAATTTAATTTTTTCTAACAACAAAAAAGATCCAAATGAGAATTTTTTTTATTCTTTCATACCCTAATTCACCCCTCCCCCCTCAGGGTATTCGACATAATAGACCTAACATATATGTTAACATGAAATGGAAAAAAATTCATTTGGATTATATAATGTTATGTATTGTTCTTTGAATTTAAAATAATTATAATTAATTCGATAATAGAGGTTAAATTTTTAATATACCATGAAGCTTCATTGAAGGGAACATGTTTTCTTTTTATAAAAAATGATTTGGAAATTTCTTAAACCTCACATAAATTGAATACCAATGAGAAATAATATTATATATATGGACATGAAGTACATGATGTGGTATTTTGTTTAAAAAATTATCAAAATAATTTATGTGGAGAAAAACATAAAATATTTAATGATCATAAAATCATAATTTATATATTAACTCAAAAATAATTTCATATAAGATAATGAAGCTGGTAGGAGCTGAAAAGGATTAATACCACATGATTCATTACCCTATAGGAAAATAAATTATAGTTTCTGTTACATTATGTTGTAATGATAATGAATCATTAACTATTCAATGATTGGAAAATTCTCCATTATTAAATAATTTGATGAATGTTGCTCTATAAATTGAACATGATGTAACATAATGTATTTTTTTATAATATTAATGTTATATTATAGGTTACATGACATTAATAATTCTATGAATGTGGATACTGTTTTATTAGAAAGTGAAGAAATTTCTAAGAATGGTAAATTTCCAGATTATAATATTGATGAATAATGTGTTAAAATATTTGGAATTAGATCATGTTTGTATTTTTATTTCTAGTTGATGAGGAAATAATTGAGTGTTGTTCTCATTTCCCTATTTTTTATTCATCTTAGAAACAAAATTATGTATAAAATTATTCAAGCACCATACTATCGGGATGAAATAAAAAGTAATATTTCGTAATTTAACATGAAATTTTTTATTTTAACACATTTTAATTTTGATCAAAAAATATTAAAGGGGATGCTATGACATTTTCTATATACATAGGGGAAATATAAAAATTTATTAATTTATATTATTGTAGTTAACCATGACATTACTAATGTAAAAAATATAATAAGAATTATTTTTTATCATTTGACTTAATTTTCCACAATTCATTAATAATAATAAAACAATAAATTTAGATATTCATTATAAACTATATATCAAAGAAGTTTTTATATTGTATGATGTTCCTCTATTTATTATATTTGATAGTGATCGAAGGTTTACCTATAAGTTTTAGAGAAGTATTTAGACATCACTAGGTACTGAATTATATTTTCATTGTATTTTTTCTTATTGAATATCAGTGAACAACTGAGAAAATGATTAAAACATTGTGATATAGTAATAAAGTATCTTTAACGTACATATAGTGATGTTGTTCTCAGAATATTTAACTATATTAAATTTATTACAATAATAATATTCTTTCTATTTTAAATATGGATCCTTATGAGGCATTGTATGATAGTTAGTTTTGTACTGTATATTATTGGGATCAAGTTTGTGAAATATTGTTTTTTGACCATTTTAGGTTGAATAAATGGTTGAAAAGAATATTTTTATAAATAAAAAAGGGGGAAGGCTCAGACTAGGAAGAAATTTTATGCAGGAAACTGGAAAAATGATATTTCCCATAAGGTAGGTGATCATTTTTTTAATAATGTATCTCCACAAAAATGTGTTCTATGTTTTGGAAAAAAGTAATTTTTTTTAATTTCATTATAAAATATAAAATTATTAATAATTATCAATATAATGTTTTTCAAATATCATTTACATTGAGTTTATCTCAAGTAAATTATGGCTTTAATGTTTTATTATTAATAAAAAATGTTCCATTTTCTTCTCATGCTATGATCCATAAAGTAGTAATTTTGAAAGATCACCATTAATATGAGGAAATACTAATAGGATAACCAATAGTAGGGATAAAATGTAATGAAATAAAATTATTAACCAATTAATGGTTTTGGGAAAAACCATATCATTTACGTAGTGTAATGAGAATGAGAAAATTATATGATGGAATAATAGCCACACGTATCCAGGAAGTGAATAACATTTTGAGGACCCAATTTGAAAAAGGGGATGGGGAGTGTAAAAACCAGGGTAATTCAAATAATGAATAAATTCCATAAATTTTTAATATTTATTATTTAGATTATATAGTTTTTTTATTATAATAATATTTAATTATTTTTCAATCATAGAAGATATAGTTCTATTATTACTAACATTTTTAACCTAAGATATGTTGTTCCATTTAATATAATTATTTAAAAATATGTTCTTTTAATTTAACACAATAAAATAAAACATTTATATCATCGTTTAAATATTTCATCATATGGAAATTATTTGGAAACATTCTAAAATTTTCAATATTCAGTGAGCTGTAGAAAATATTGACTTTAATTGAAAGCTAACTTTTTGCATCCACAATTTTAAAAGTACTATTTTTCTTCAAAATGATTTTAATGATACATTATATTTTATATTTTATTAATATAAAATAAATATAATTATATGTTAAATTATAATAGATTTTGGAATAAAATCCATTCTTACTTACAAAGACATTTTTTCTAGGAATCTGATTTCATTGATATTTTGCAAGAGTTAATTTTAAATATATTTTGTTTCTTATATGAAATTAAATGATATAATTGATGAAATATATTTTTATCAGGGGATTAATATTAGCTAATAAGTTACTTTTTTTAATTTTAGTTAATACTACAAACATGAAAAATGTTTTTCGATGATTCAGGAAAAAAGTTTTCCAAGCAGTTAAACTAATATGAAAATGTATAGAATGACAAAAATCCATATATAAATAATATATATCATCCATATGTACACCCTATATAATATCATATTCTGAAATGGTATATTTTTCTATATTTTTCTTGAGTATTAAATTAATTTTTTTTAATATTTTAAAAAACCCCTTGTGTGTCCTCTCCTCCACTTACAATTGGAAATCAAATATAAAATTTTCCAAATAAATTAATCAACTAATATATTGTAAAATAAATTAAAAATACAATATTAACGTAACATTTCACATTATGTTGTTATATAGTTTATTAGAATACCCATCTTATGTGGTCCCTCTTGTAAACTGAATTAGGTTTCCTAAAAAATAGGTATTGATCCTTATAGAGTGTTTTTATGTTACTTATAATTTTTAACTCTTTAAAAAAATATCATAAATATTATATTATAATAATATTAGTAAATACCATATTGTAATATTATAATATGTTAGTGGAATAACATTTATTTATATATTCTTCCATCAAATTGGAAATGAAGCCATCATTCGTGTATACCATGAACCACCGCCTCATGAACATATGTTATCTTTTTCAATTATAGACTCTCATGTATGAATAAAATGGTTGATATAATATATATATTGTATCTGTGAAATAATTTTTATTTTAAAAAATAATATATAATTTAATTTCATACATTTTTATATAGTGAAAAATGATAACATTATTCATGTGTACATCTGGATTACAACGTCAACGTAGTGATAAAATTCAATTTCCATTATCACCTCACATGGATAGTGTATATAATTCAATTTAAATATATAATTTTATATTTATAATAAAATAATAAATCTATAATGATAAAATTATAATAACCTTGTTTCCATGATGTTTAATGAAAATTGAAATTCTACTCAATCATGCGTAAGACATATTGTTTCCATTATTATAATGTAATTGATTTTTCATAACCATCTTAAAAAATTAATTATAAAAGTATAATTAATTTATAAAAATGATATGTTAAATAATATAATGATTCCATAAATTATATAATTGTGATCCATAATTCTAATTTCATCCTTACAAGGTTATTTTGGACTAATGAACCAGATAACCTCAAAACATCTGAAGTAAACCCAAAAAATTAACTAAAAAGTATAACATGGTTATAAGTTAAAGAAAATAAATTGTAAAATAGTAAAATTTTATTAATCATTTGTATTATTTTTATTATTAATTCTTTATTATTAAGAAAAAGTTAAATTAAATTTAAAAATCGATATCAATGACACTTCATCTTAAAAAATCATTTTAAATAATTTGAGGATTTATTTTATAAATAATTATCTTCAAAGACAATACTATTAAAATTATTTTATGAATTCCATAATTTGAACATTAATGAATTTTAAAATTCATTTGATTTTACATATTTTCTTTCATTCAATGGAATTCTAAAAGAATCTTTTTATATATTTTATATAAAAAAATCTATCTATCCTTTCAAAAATAAAAAATAAATATTTTATTTTACCATATAAAACAACAAAACATTTTTCCACATAAAAAATATCATTATACATTTGGATTCCCTTAAATTATAATATTTTTTATTCAAATAAACCCTCCTATTAGATTTTGTTTTTTTTGTATGAAAATTTTTTTTTAAATGAAAACATAAATTTAAATATTCTAATATTTTTTAATTATTAGTTAAAAAAAATATTTTTAGGAGTATAATGATGGAAATTTCATATTATATTATTTAGTACATTTTATAGTATATTTAAATTTGTTTTGATAATGTTTTGTCATGATATATCACTTTAATTCATTGGGTATTTATTATCTTCTCTTGAGAATTTTGTTTGATTTAATAGAGAAGGTTATTACATGTGTATGGGAAGTGTGTAACAAATGATGAAATATATTATTCAGCTTCAGGGAATCAATTCCAAATTTTAAAGGACCCATATAAATTATTTTCATTGTTATTTTTACAATTATTGTTATAAAAAATGACATTAAAATCCATTAAAATATATTTAATGATATTTTTTTGAAAAATTGTCCTTAAAAGTTCATAAATAATATTTTTACAACCTAAAACCATCTATTGTTTCTCTCTATGCAACCTAGTTGTCGAGCGATTACAAAAACTAACAAATCGCAGTGACCCTTGATGATATTCAATTATTTCTCTTGATCTATTATCTTCAAATTTTCTAATTTTTCTCTAATTTATTCCATCCTACGTCCTTATTTAATGATCCTAGAGATATTATAGAAGTTTCAAAACTATTTTTGAAGTATTTTTTATGTTTTTTATAGTTAAATCTTTCTCTCATTTTTCATTAATTATATAGTCTTTATTCTTTTTCCACCCAAATTAGTTGATTTTATTGGTAATTTAGAGTTATTTTTCAATTTCCACTACATAAATTTAATATATTTTGTTATTTTAAAAAGGAAAATTAAATAATGGTGTGTTATAAATTTAAAAAATAAATTTAATTTTTTATAAATCATATTTTAAAATAATGCTTTTAAAAAAAATAAAATTTTAGAATTTATGTAGTTTAATAATTTGTTTCAAAATTAATATTTTAAACTTATTTATGTTTTTATTCATATCTTTATTTGTTTAAACCATTGATAGTAATATAGTTCATATATGAGTCTATAGAATTACACATATCAACAATGGGTTTTTTCATCCTAAAATATAATTAATGTGTATATTCTTCCAATAAATTGTAGATTAATATTTTTGATATAATATCATCTATAAACATCACATACTCACATATATTACCAATGGGTTATGTGTGTAATTTTCAATGTACATTTAATATATAAATCCAAATTTTAATATAAATCAGAAATTCCTGATTCAATTAAAATAGATAAATGGACCATTCAATAATCACTATAAAAGTGTGTTCATACGTGTATGCATTGAACCGACCCCAATACCCTCCCAAACTATTAATCATCCTACTAAAGCACATAACCAAAAGGAATTCCCGATCCCAAAACGATGGAGCCTAGTACCCACTTATCCATAACCAAAAAATTGGGAACAATTTTACACAATATGAAGTTAAAAAATTATGCCATATACAAAGATAATAAAATGAAACAGAGGATGATATAGATATATTACTTGATTGAAAAGAAACAATGTAAACCAAACAATTCAAGAGAATGATTAGTCTCTATATATAATTTAAAACAAAAATTTTCAACCAAATTTAGAAAACCAACTACTCTATGTTGTAGCTTAGCCAATCTCCCACTGTCTCCCCAACATCTACACATCCATGTAGAAAAAATCCTCAATGCCTCCCCACAATGACTTGTCATTCCCTACATCGAAATACATAACTAGGTCAACGCACCAATAAATAGGCATTTAGGGTTTGTTCTAATATACATACTAGGGTCTCACCTAGGTATTCAATATTATACTTGTAAACAATAATACAAGAATTTTCATCTTTAAATAAAACATGGAATGATAACCTTTAAACAATTTTTATATTAAAACCCTGGACTAATTATTTCCATTTCCACTTTTCCATATTTCCATATAATATATGTAAATATGATTGAAAAAATTGACATCCTTATATAATAATATGATTATCATACCAGAATAATTCATTCATCATTTCTCTTATAAATTCCATGGAAGTACAATCAAAATATTTTAACCCTTAAGTATCCAAAATATACAAAAAGCACATGTAGCGTCAAACTAAAGTAGAATCTATGAAAAGATAGATTGGATACTCAGACCAGACATTTTCAAACATAACACATCAAGCCATTACATATATTCATCTTTTTAATATTAAAAAGGAACACCCCTTGATGTGAACCTCCCAATAAGTCTAACAAGTCCTTAGAACAATTAGCCTATGGAGTAGAGACAATCCCAATGTGAAAATCCCCTAAAAATGGATGAGACCTACTAATATACCATCCACCAAAGTACACATGGAATCCAGTGATCTCTTTATTGCAAAAATTTCATCAATCCATTTTCATAAAACCATTCTATGAAAAACATTTTACAAACCATTTCACATTTCATTGAAACCCGTTTTAATTTACTAAAACAAAAATAAATACATGTTTTCTAAAAACCAATTTCCTATAAATTTTAATATTTTATATCATTCCATTTCATTTAATAAATAAATATATCAAAAAAATATCAATGTTTTATCAACAACATAGCCTAGATATGAGACAACATATCTCAAAACATTGGTTGATGACGCCCACAAAAGTATCCACCTATAAATAATAAAAAAAGGGAAAAAAGGTGCCTTAGAATGAATTTAGAAATATTATAGTTTATAAAATTTATCCAAATTGTTGGTGTCAAAGTTGACACTACACACATCTGATGAAAAAACATCTTCCACACCACAAACAACAAAGGAAATAGCCCCCAAAATAAGTTCTCACTAAAAATCTAGAATGAGACAAGATGAAAAAACATCACTGTTAAATAGATTAGATAACACAAAGACATGATGTTACCATAATCAATAAAATGAATATGATGAATGATTTTCTCAGTAAAAGAGATGAAACCCAACTTTCATGGTGATGGTTCACCAAACAAATCAATTTGGATCAAACAGAGACTCCAAAAACAATGGAGAGGCCTTCTTGGTTTAGTGCAACAAGTCATGTGGATGAATCAAATAACATATCACTCATAAGTGCTCCGAAAATCCAAAATTGTGACATTTACAAGGTGTGCAATTTCTTAACATGTCATGTAATTCTTGGGAAACAAATAAAAAGAATCCCCATTTCCTTTTTATTAAAACAATTTCTTTGATTATTAAACTTCATTTTATCTCTACACAGAATATAATCTATTCACACTATGTGCCAAGTTGACAACAGATGACCTATAGAACATTGGTGTCATGTAATACCATTACAAAACATGTATTTCTCCTGTATAATGAGAAATCTTGAAATTCTTTAAAAAAATTCAAATTGACACTGGCATTCTCAATACATAGTGAGAATTACGAAAACCAATTCATGTTTATACCTATGTCCATTAATTTAAAAATTAACTCCCCAAAATGTATTTCTTTTTTTCAATAGATGTTCACCATCCCTATATATCCTATGCCGCTCCCAATTAAGGGGTTAAAATAATAAAAGATAGAGGAATTACATGAAAATGGGTAATGGGATGTTATAAACTCCCCACTATAATAATTGTCAACCCTGGGAAGTCATGTAGATGAATAAAGAGCTGTGAAACGGAAAGGACGCTACTACATTATTAATGAATCACATTACAATGTATCGTGAGTATCAGTCATATTACTCCATAATTATATTATCATTGAAATCAATATACCTTGTAAAAAAATTACATTATAGTCAACCATCTCAACTACCTAATCAATAATGGAAACATCTAGATCTAACTCAATCCCTTCCAAACATAGATCATGTGAGGGATCCATATCATATTTTATGAGCTATGACACATATAATATGTATCGAATATCCATCAGATGAGCTGTAAATTTTTACAATTTAGTTACATTCCATGCCACTCAATGACCTCAAAATTCCAACATATTATGGATCCAACCTTCCATATTTTCCATGAAGATGGTGACCCAACCAAAGAGAAACATTCATGAATGACCAGTGACATATGGAAAACTCCAAAGGAAAATTACATAGAAATGAATAATAATTATTTTTAATTTTTGTTGTAACCAATCATCGATTTATTTCCGGAATCATTTCAAACATCTAATGAACAAAACGTGATCCCATGAAAGAAGCTTCCCCCATATCTACCCAACAAAGAGGTGACCCGAATGCGTGACCATATAAAGCCAGAAAACGATCCATTCTGATCAATGACTGATAGATTTTTATATATGAGAACTCACCCACATCTAGGTGGATATCCTAATATCCACCAAAATCCAAGACATAAGAACATATCATATCCTCCATGATCTGAATAGCGTTCTCCTTCTAACTATCTATCAGTGGATGTTATGTTTTAAAAAACATGACCTATGGCCCCATTTCCTCTCAGAGTATTCATCAAAAGCTCACTATAAACCAATGATCCCTATATGAAACAATGGTTGAAGGAACCAAATGTATCCAAACAACTATAAGAACATACATATTTCATATATTATAAACTTCTGTGGTGTATTTCATCAGAAGAAAATGACTTCAATGTTTCAACTGATCAATCACCACTGAGATAGAATTTTTCCATCATGTAGTCCATGTTATGCCAATAACAAATTACATGGATACCTATTTTTTTTTAACTAGAACTATAAGAGGTTGAAACATCCCAAAAGGATTCAAATTCTCTAACTAAAACTTTTTTATGTGTAAAAATTGAGACAAAAAAATCAGAAATTTCATGCTTCATACCCAACCACTAGAATTTTTGTTGCATATCATAAAATAATTTTGTAGTTCAGGGATGAACGAACTATAATTTACATTGATAAATATCTGAAAATGATATCTTCATAGATGTAGGGACATAAATATAGATCCATAAAACTATGAATACCATCTAAAGAGAGATACCAACCAGAATCTATCTCCCCACTAGATAGGGTTTCTTGAATTCCTCTGAACTCATTATCCTACATATAAATTTGATGTAATGTTTCAAGGATATATTGTGATAACACAACACTAGTCATAACCATACATGAAACATACTCTATATAATCTTGATGTTGCTAATAAAAACTACCCATATGGTTCTATTCTTCCTTTTATTCATGTTATATTGTGATTGAACATTTCTAAAAAGAGTGTCTTCCCTGACATTCCACTTATCCGAGGTGTACGTGATATCAAATTTAAACATCTAATGGTGTTCCATAAGAAACCTATATCTAATAAAAATTTATTTCATGAAATGATATAGCTCAAAAACATATTTCCAGAACGACTATGGACCTTTCCAAAAATAGATCATGTCACTAACACATAAGAGCATGCATAACAAAGGAACAACCTATATCATATGTTGGGTAATTCATCTCATGTGTTCAAAGACAATGAAAACCATAAGCCCCCACATGATCATACTACATGAGCACATAACCCATACCATCACTAGAAGTATCACCAAAAACCATATACCACTAACCGATAATATGTATGATCGAATAGAAGTTGATGTAAAAAATAATTTCAGGACATTGAAAGAAAATGATACCATTACATCCTATATTAATTTCACAAAATTTCTAGTAAGATTAGAAAATGTAATACCAACATTTAGAAATCCCATAAAAATAATTGGTAGTATCCAACATGACCATAGATGCGCTAAATCATAGATATTACATGGAATATTCCATGAATATAATTCCTTTACCTTCTCTGAATAAACTAATAATAAATGCTCAAAAATCAAATTCCCCACATATTACACTTATTTAATATAAATGCTTCATTGTGAATGACATACATAAAATCAGTGACTCCACATGATATGAAAAAACCAAACATAGTGTCTGCTCGTGGTCACATTGAAAACATGATTAATCCAAAATACCATCCATAAACACTACAAAAAATGCGTAAGGATACTTATGGAATTTTTTATTCATCAATGCCATGAAAAATTAATGTTTATTTTTCAAACAAAAAATAATCAAATGATATTCATAATTTCCATACCTAATACTAAAATCCCTCTTTTGTATATCACACTTCCAAACTCTAATATGATAATGACTCAACCGAAGATTAATCATTGAAAAAAACATTTAAGCATTTGACTAAACAAAAAGATCATCCACATGTGGAAAATATTACTTCTTCTTGACCATTACCCAGTTTAACATTATTCATTGTATATACACAACCAGAGTGAACTATCTGCTTTATAATAAAAGAGAACTTGAAATACCCAAGGTGATACACAATGGTGAACACAACCCTTCCACAAGATCATACACCTATATCATGATATATTTAATCTCTGGTGGTTCTGTATAATAATAATGTATCAATATTTGGTATTCTTGTGGAACCAATATAATCATAAACTACACATCAATCTCTATAGGAAGAATGGATAAATTGTTTGGGAAAATGTTTGAAAAACCCTAAAAATGAATGGAAGATAAAAAAAGAAGAATCCATAATGTGATTAACTATAACAATAGATAAAAAATCATGTGATCTAGGTGGGAAGATCCTTGATGACAAAAACATAGATCCCACTCTCCTAGAAATACATGTGTTCTTCTATAAATGGAAAGAAATAGTCCATGTTGATTATTAAAATCACCCTCATCATGATGGGGAATAAAAAATCCATCCTGATGATGACATCTAACATATCCAAATTGAGAATAGAAAAATCCCAGACTCATTTCATATCAATGATGAAAATTATACAAGGGCATTGAAACCCCTGCACTATCCACTTCCAGATAGGGAATTATGACTCCGTAAAATGGGATTGAGTTTTTATGGAAGATTAAGAATATAAAGAAATGTACACATATAAATGAGTGGGAAGCACCAAAAAATAATGAAATAGGTACAATGGATGCAATAATTATGGTACCTATCATAGGCATTGGACCGATTTCTACATCCACCAGAAACTCATCTATTGCATAACGGCGATTCAATCCTAATTCGTGTGGATACATCCCTATTGTATTTTAATAATCTTCCAGCACTATTGTAGCCTTTGGAGCTGAAAATCCCTGACCACATTATAGAGTAGACACAGTATGAAACAGATAACAAGACCGAAGATCTCTCTAGGATGATCTTAATTCTCTATCTAACTACAATGACATGACTCTTTTCATCATCGGTGACTTTAATTTGATTCTAAATGCCAATGAAAAAATTGGTCAATCACACAATTCCATCTCCTCATGAGAATTTAGAGCTTCTATTGAAGACTGTAATTTTGTTGAAATCAACCTCACTAGAGACATGTTCACTTGGTATCGAAGACACTATAATAAGGTAGTTTTTAGAAATCTAGATACAGAATTCATGAACAACCCAACTCACGATTAATGGGACACCATTTCGAGTATTTCCTTACCTATGTATATCTTGGATCATCATCCCATTCTCATCTGTCTTCTAAATAAGTGTTTTAAGACTGTAATTCCTTCTAGATTTAATAATGCATGGTCTTCTGAACCTGACTGTAACAACATCATTTTTTTTGAAATATGGAGGCATAACATTGATTCTTCTTTTTGATCCACTAAACTAAATCACCATAAGTAGATTCTTAATTTTCGTTGTAGTTCCTAATCCAAAAAAAAATTGACACGGACATCTCATTTTTAGAGAATGAACCTATGTAAATTAAAAACTACAATACTTGCGGTAATTTTTCTTTAGACTACCACCTTTAAATCAGTATCTCTACAAAACTAAACACACTTCCTGTTCAGAAGGACAACATTCCTAAAAAAATATTAAAAACTAAATGGATTGAGGATGTGGATAGAAATTGTATGTTCTATAATGTTTAAATAGAATTAGAAAAATTTTGTTGTCCTCTTGCACTTCTAAGAGATGAAGTCAACCTTATAGACACTGGGGATGCAGTTTCCAATCATGTTCTCTCTTAGTTTCATAACATTTTCAATGAGCAATATATCAACAAGGACCACCTTCATGATGTTATTTTGGAAATGTTTAATGAGTATGAAAACATTTCTCTTCCAAGCATCATTCTTGATCATGAGATCAAAGACACTATTTTATGCCTTAATCCAGATACTTCCCTTGGTCCTAATTGTTTTAATAATGGTTTCTTTCAACATTAATGGGATGATATTTAGTTGGATGTTTGAAAAAAAACTGAAATATTTCTTTTCTATTGGTTTATTCCCCCATTTCCTAAATGATTAATTTCTTACCTTAATTCCTAAAGTCTAAAATTCCTCTGTGATTTATCTCTTATGTCTTATTTCTCTCATTAACAACCATTGTAAAATTATTACAACAAATATTTTTATTATTATTACTCATATATGTAATAGAATTTTTTCATGGAATCAATTTGGATTTATAATGTGTATTTCAATACAATATTGAATATTCCTTGCATTATAATGAATGAATATCTTAAACAAAACCACTATAAGAGGTAGTATTTACATTAAACATGATATTAACAAAGCCATTGATACCATTGACTGGTGAATAATTTTCAATGTTCTCAAGACCATTGGTTTTATTGACTATTTAATTATTATAATAACTTCATTATTAAAATTATCCTCTATAACCATTCTTTTCAATGGTTCCCCTAAGATATTATTCAATTACACGAATTGATTTAGGCAAAGTGATCCCCTTTATGCCATTCTTTTTTCTATTATGGATGATTATATAAGTATACTACTCACTCAAATTGTAAATGAATGGATGATTAAACCTACTGATTCCCATAAAAACATAAATATTCACACACTTCTTTGATATTCCCTTTCTATGGCTCGAATGATTTGTCTTGTAAAATATACAATTATCTCAAAAATTATATAGTCGCTAATGAATTACAAATTTACTACCGATCTTCTTTAGAAACTGAATGCCTACATAAAACAATTTGTCTGGACTGAAAGAATTATTGAAAAAAGGATTGTGACCATTCTGTGGGATACATATTGTACACCGATATACAAATGTGGGCTTTGCATAAAAAATCATAAACAGTATAAATAATCTCTTCAAGCAGAACTCACCTAGAGGATACTTCAAAACAACTATGATTCCATTAATTTTCTCAAAATGCAATTCCTTTCAAAAATAATGGAATATAATTTGAACCACATCACTTCTTCAATATGTTTATACATAATAAAATCATTTACATTCATCATGAACAATTATAAATGGATGGTTAATACAGATTCCACCATGAAATTTTGACTTGATAACTGGACTGGTACACCATTAATATCCATGATTTTTTCCAATTCTCTTCCAGTTAACAACAATTTCACAATAATGGTTTTTCTCTACTCTCATAATAGCAACATTCGTGATAACATCAGTCTTTTTATTGAAAATTACCCATACTCATGCTCTGAAGATTTCCTTAATTGGGAGCAGTATCATACTAGTGTTATTTATTCCAAAAACTATTACAATTAGAATTTCATAAATTATGATTCTATCTTTTGTTGGTAATTTTTTATCAATCCTTGGATGAAACCCTTGAGGCCAATTCTCATTTGGCATATTATCCATCATAGATTACCCAATGTAGTATGTATTTAATATTTTTCGATTCAAATTTTCTCTAAGTGCCACATGTGAAACCAATATAATGAAGATGCTAAACATCTATTTATATCCTATGAAACTTCTTTCTCTCTTTGGAATTATATTTTGGAAAATTTTAATTGTAGATGGTTACTCTGTGATTTAATTAGCTCAAAAATGCAGTGTTATGTAGAGTTTGAATCTTCTCAAAAAATCCAGAATCTTTTCTTGATGGATGTTTCTGAGATCCTCCATGTGATTTTTTATGATATAAATAATATTCCTCATAATAATGGCACACTTAGGCTTAATGTTGGTTGGACATGTATTATTATTGATATTCGTGATGTTGACTTGATTCCAAAATAATTATGTGACAACATGTTTTGTGACTTTGTGATTCCATATCATCTTCTGATTAAAGGTTTATACAGAAACCTAGATGCACTTTTGAGGTATTCTAGAAATTCCCACATCCATGATGGATCAATGTGAATTTAGATTTTACTTCTAATGGAAACTTGGCCCTGGAAGGTTGTGGAGTAGTTTTCCAAGAGTTTGATGGACAATGTCATGGATTTTTTCAATGGTTATGGTACAACCTCATCTTTAGATGGGGAAATGGTGTGGATGATCCATGTGGTTTATTATGCTATATTAAATGGTTGGGATAATATTTGTATTGAATGTGATTCAACCACTTTATTTCTTGCTATATGGAATGGATTGGTACATCATGTCTGGTCTATCACTACCCGTTGGATGAATTTTCATTCTTCACTTATAGATCCTAATTACATTTCCACTCATTTCATTCATGAAGGGAACATCATATGAGAAAATCTTTCTAACAAGCGAGTTAATAAGGGTATAACTTGGTAGGACAACTTACCTAGTGATTTGTTTCTTCTTTGTGATATTGATTATAATAGGATTCCATATTTTAGACTTATGTATCCCTTTCCATTCATTATTCTATAAATTCTGCATTGGTCTCTAACTGAGGAACCATTTTTTTAAAAAAACTAGGGACCAAAGGAGGTACCGTAGAGGCCTGACCACCTCCATCACTCCTATTATGATATTTCCACATATTATTTTTACCTGTAGAACAACATGATATTCTAATAGTTGGAAGAGAAGGGGTGTAATATCCAAAATTTTATACCATATTATCTATGATGTCATTTCCCTATCAAATGTATCTTCATTGGTTGAAATCATCATTATAAAAGCCTTTGGTAATACATTCAGTGGAATCCCATACCTGTACTTGAGAGATATTTTAGCTATAAATTATTTAGAACATATAGTGAAAAAACTCAGCAAACCGATTGGTGTATATTGATAGTAAGATCTCTCCCTACTAGAATGTGAGGAACTCCAGAGACCTCTATATCATTAGTGACTCTGTAATTGTTTTTGGAAGAAAATATTCTTAAAACACTTCATCTAAAATACAATATTCCCATCCCCATGTACCATTGAATCCCACCAATTCTAGCTAATACCCTCAAGAATAAAGGCATTACACTTTACCAAGGTACTCCCAGGTGTATCAAGGTATCAAAATATCTGATCATGCTTTTAAATGTATTCGTACACATATTGAGGTTCATTCATAAATTTAGAAGAATATTTTGTGTCATGTAAGAACTCGCACAATTGATCTCTTTCTCCTAAAACTCTAGGATAAAAATAAAAAACTACATTATAATCTTGTGGAGCATTCTGGTCTACATTTAGAACTGCTCACTTGATATCTTTTGTTGAAATTTGGATCCATTGGTCAATTCTAATAATTATAATTAGTTTCACCATCCTAATAAACTCATAGAGCACATCTCTGAAGAATACTACTATATATAGGAAAATAAGAAGTTCATAAAATAGAAAAATCTCATTTGAAACTAGAAATACCACAATTATGAACTGATAGTAATATCATGAACTCAAAAATGACTGACACTTTAGAATATGAAATCAAAACACGGGTCTTGACAAGGAAATATCCAGCATGGATCATACCGTGTCATACTTATCAAGTCTCAACAACCAAATATTCATGTTACCAATAATCTCAACCTTAGGACCCTTGATGAAAAAACCACATTTATACCATATTGTAATTAACCGACCTAAACACCCACTCAAACCAGTACATGGCCTGATATGCCACATACCAAAAGGGTATTCCTAATCCATATGTGATACCGATAAGCACTCGGGAATCAAATAATTAAAATACAAAATTATTTCACCCAACATCAAGAAAAAACAACATATATTATACACACATAATACAGTGAAACAACTGATGATATTGATATATTCTATAATAGAAATAAAATAGTAGAAACCATGTAACTGATGGGGAGAAATAGAATCCACATATAAGTTTCACTAGAAATGAATACCCAAATAAAAATAAAAAATAGTCCATGTAATAGCATTGAATTACTCCAACTATATCACCCTCAACTATCCATTCAAGCTAAAAGAAAACCATAAGAGCTCACTATGGTGTCATGGACTTCCCTGCATCAAAATAAATTCCTATGTGTATGCGTCATTGAAGAGGTATGCATGGTGTGATCTAATGGAATTAGTAAGGTCTCACCTAGGTGTTTTCTGTCAATTAAATAAAAAACAATCCATGAATTTAAAAATATTAAACAAAACAAGTAGTGATAATTGTGTAATATTTTTTATATACAATGCATGGAAATAATATTAATTTCCCCTTTTTCTCATTTACTAGTAAACCAAGTAACTTTGTTTCAAAGTATTTCATATAAATATTACATAGAAGACATATCACATCAAATAAAATAATTTATTATTTATCATATCAAATCCTTGAATGTATAATCCAAACAGTACAATCCATTATTATCCAAAATAGACCTAAGTATAGGTAAGGTCAAGAAAAATATCACACTATGTCAGCCCAAATAGTACACTCATACATAACATATAAAATTATGTATGAATCTAGGAAGATGACATATTCATTGAGTTTAAAGATAATAAGAACAACCCATCAATAGAACCTCCCAACATATAAAACAAGTCCCTATAAAAACGGAATAGGGAGTAGATATAAGGCCATGATAAAATCCCTTGATATTGGATGAGGCCCATTACTATACCATCCACCAATGTAACCAAGAGTTCCCATATTTTTTATTTTTTAAACAATTTCATCAATAAATTTCCATCAAACCATGATTTGAAAACAATTTCAAAATCCATTTTAGAAAATATTTAACAATTCATAGATATCAATTTTTATTTTATAAAACAATGGGAATAAGACCATTTTACAAAACCCAGTTCCACACACAAAAATAAAATTATTCTTATCATTAGATTTAATATAATTATGTAATTGCTCAGTAATGAGAAATATTGTTCAATAACTCATGTTTGAGATGTTAGCACCAGCATTTAATCTTGGGGTTGCACTGCCCAAAAAAGGGTTCACCAATAAGAAGAACACAATATTAAAAACTATGACACTATAATCAATCTAAAAATCATATAATTGATCCAATTTAACAAAAGGATTTGTGGATAAGTCGAAAAAACACATACATCAAGAACACACACACCCCACACCATAACTTATAATAGAAATGGACTATAGAATAAGATCACACCATGAATATAGAAGGAAACAAGAAGAAGCAACCACATGGGTAAACAAATAACATAGTGAAGTGAAATAGTATTTCCAAAATCATTGAAATGAATAATAAGAATGGAATAGTCATCTAGAGAAACACAGTCCAACTATTCAATGATTAATCATGAATCAAATCAATCTGGATTGATTGATGACTCCAAAAATTTAAGGAGAATCATTCTTTTTCAAGAGCAACAAGGTGTATAAAATAATTAAATAAATATCCCTCGTACAGTTTCATAAAATTTAAAACCATGATATTTACACTTCATGTAGTCTCTATACACATATTATAGTCCTCACTACTTATAAAAACTAAAAAAACCCTTTCTTTTGTTATTAAAAACACTTATTTTATTTTAACATGGTGTGTACTAACTTTATTATATAGGCCATGTTCATGAAATCCACCATAAAAAAACATAAAATGTTGGTAATCCAATTATGTTATTTTTATTGTTCTTACAGTATACAATAATAATAGATTTATTAATAAACCATAAACAGACTCTAGAAATCTCTACACATAGGGAGAAACTAGAAAATCCATTTGTCAATAACACACATATTACAATAATTCAAAAAAAACATCCCTAAAATCTATTTCATTTATCTTAGAAAATTCTATCCATTATTCGGAGACCCAAGATGCACCCAATTAGATAGGGAAAATATTCATAGATAAGTTAATCACCTGAAAGAGGTAAATGAGATGTTTTAGTGTAATATAAAAAATTTAATTCGAATAATTACTCATGGAAAATAAATTTTCATCTGTATTAATGTTATAAAATATAGTTTCACTCTAAATATAACATACCCATTATAAGATCATGTAAATGAACACATGAAACAAAATATTTTAAATATTTTTCAAGGAATATTTGATTTAAGTTAAATTAGTTCTATTTTATATAGTGAACCTCTCCCTATAGGGATTAACATATTAAGAGGTGATTCTCTGGTCCTCTACTACTTTACACCCCCATAATCCATCTTTCTGGTCCTCTATGTACGCCATGTTTGTGATTTCATTTTCTTCTTTATGAACGAAAATTTTTATATATATTTTATTATGAGGAAAATAATGATATAATATTGATGAATAATTCATTATAATTCATTCTCTTGTATACTATTCCAAGTAATTCTAATGAAATTTGGAACCATGCAATAATTCATCATGTGAAAAGACTCTTTGAAATTAAAATGATGCCTAACGGTTAAGATAATATTTATATGGGTTCAACTATAATTAATTTATTTTACCCTAATAAATCATCTTAGTGAAAGAGATGTGGTAAAAATTTCGATATTTTGGATGTTATGTTTCAAATATTTGAAAAGGACATTACACTAAGAGAATTAATCCATAGAAAATCCTTAGTCGGCAGCACAATTAATTTCTTGTTTTATTATAGTTTAAAACTTTTCCCCAAATATATGTATGAACAAAAAAATCGTATGATGATTATTTTTATTTTTGGACCAATGGTGTTGGGGCCAAATAATGATGTCTATTTTTCACAATTGACTAAGGATTAGATACTATTATGGGTGAAAAGTGTTACAATTTTTTAATCAAACAAGAAATAATAATTTATTTTCCATGAAGTCATAATGTTTACTTTAAAGAATTTACCTAATTATGGAAACTTTTATTTATATATTGATATGGGACAAAACACATATGTAGTTTGGGAAGATGAGCAATTATATGTTCAATTGTAGAATAGAATAATGATAGTGTTCAGTGAAGATTAATTATTTTTTAATTATTAATAATAATTATAGATTGAAAAATCATTTTATTATTTTCCATAATATATTCTCTACTCACAAACATTATCATGTTATTTATATTATGATATGGTGATAATTAATGATTTTACCTTAGGAAGGAATGGAATTTATTGTATTAAAAAAATATAATTATGAAATAGTCTATCGTATTCAAAATACATAATTGAATATTTTTAGAGTTTAAACATTGAATTAACACTAGTAATGTTGATAATAATATATATTAGATTTGGATTGAAAATTTTTAGATGTTAATGAAATGAAAAAATATCGATTTAATAATAGATTAGACTTGATATCCATGGGAATGTGATTGTGATTTTCTCCCACTATGAATGAAAATATAACATATTTACCTATGGATTTTCATACATCATATAAGAGTGATATGTTAAATTTCTACAAATTTCTATGTATAGTTACCGATGGATATTCATCAGCGGTAAATAATTTTGTTTAATTGGATATTTTTAAATTAATAGGTATAAAATATAATGACTATAATGTATTGATGTAAAAAGTTCTATTGGTCGCACTGTGTCGAATGATGTTGATACCTATCCAAAATACTAGAAAAATGTTATGTTTTTTTTCAAATCCAATTGTAGATAAGTTTCATATCTGAATTTGTAGAATGTGTTAGAGAATGAAGAAACACTTATACTTCTTCAATTAGAAATGTGTCTCCACCGTTGTTTTTTGATATAATGGTTACTCTAGTGATTCATTTTGTAAATGAGAAGAAAATATAATGCCATACTAATATAAATCTGATGT
Organism: Viscum album; assembly: GCA_963277665.1. Classification (NCBI taxonomy): domain Eukaryota; kingdom Viridiplantae; phylum Streptophyta; class Magnoliopsida; order Santalales; family Viscaceae; genus Viscum; species Viscum album. Next base: position 1,858,100,606 of record OY728126.1, on the reverse strand, counting down.
AACATTTTTAATGATATAATATAATCTTTAAGGGATGTGTTAAAAATTACTATTGATCATAGGAATCTATTATTCAAAATTATGTAGTACTAAATGTGATTGCATTATGTGCTGATTATTTTTATGATGTGTAGCATATTGGTTTCACTAAATCATGAATTTTGATTGTTTATTATAATTTTTCCGGGATTAGTTGATGAAATATAATGTTTTTTCCACATGATGTTGTGATGAATACACATTTATCAATTTTGAACAACATTGATGAGACTAAACATTTAAATCATCACATATTATTTTATTAAATGTGTGATATCACAAAATAAAATAAAAGTGGATTATTATTGAGAAAAAAATTATTTTAGAATTTAAATAGGAACTCAATAAATATATATCCACATAGAAATAATTAAAATGGATGGTAGGTTTAGTATATATTAATGCAATAAAATTATAATTTTATGATAAAAATGTGTGTATATATTAAAAAAATCATGTAATTTGTAATATTATTCCAAATAGTGGGAACATGGTTATTGATGGAGCACATCATTTTCTGAATGAAAAAGATAATAACATAAATTATATGGAAATTATGGATTTTAGATTTCTTCAGGATTTAGGTAAAATTTATTATCTCAAATTTTTAGTAACAATGTTTATGTCTAAATGGGTTGAATGTAATATTGGTGTCAAATATGATGATTATGGATTTAAACGTGATGATTTTAAAATATATATTTGGAAAAATAAAGCACTTATCCTTGAGCTACATGAGAAATGAATATTTTATGGTTTTGATACATTAAATGATAATTGGTCCACAATTTTAATAGTGAATAAATTTATTTTTGTGATGAGGATTATAATGATGTTATTGATTTAAAAGAGTTTTATTCATATGATAAATTAATTTTGGATGATACTAATGCCTATATTTAAGACATAGTCCTTGAAGTATGAAACAATATTGATAAAAGAATATAATAAAATAATAAATTATTCTTATAATTAAAATATGGAATATTTATAATCCTTTTTTCATTATTGACCACACTATTTTGTAAGATATATATTCAAAAAATATTTCATTTACATATAATTTTCATAATTATAATTACATTTGATTGTTTTTTTGTAACTTTTTCTTTTTGTAATAGTTCTGAAGGTATGAATTATTTTTTAAAAATTTCTGTATGCATAAATTTTTTATTTTTATATGTTTTTATGTGTTTATATTCAATTATATAGTGTTCTCCCTATGACCACCACCTATATGTGATTTCAAGGGAATTCATGATTGATTTAATTCAAATTTTGTTATGTTTTTTATAATTTTAATCATAAATTTATTATATGCCATTATAGTAAATTAATATTTATCAAATATAAGATAACATTTGTTTTTTTATGTAGCATACATGTTTTAAAATGTTAGACACAACGTCAGGGGACCGGGTTATGAATGTTTTTTTCAAATAAATATATACATATATATTATAATTAAACTATTTAATGTAATTATCTTATTATTATTATTATATTCATTTATTATCTTTTCTAGAGAGGAATGTACATAATGATAATATTCATGTGATTACACATTTACCAAATCATACACTCATAACTAGAGTGAAAACAGTGTTAATTAACATCGATGGAAATTAATTACAACTTTCCCAAATTCAACATAGTTTAGGGCTTACCTCATAGTACATATTCATTTTAGTGTTAGTATTTTATAATATAATTAGAGTATCCACTAATAAGAAAAAAACATTTATAAGAGTCCCTAATGGAAACATCTGTAATTTTTATATCACTCCAATGTTTTAAATGTTAATGATTTTTTAATAATTTATTTATTCACAAACAAATGAAATTTTACATGAAATATTCAAAAGGAATTAAATATTATTATCATATAAATAAATAATATAGATATATTTTAAAACAACATTTACTTAAATATGTATTTTTAGACTAAAAATTATAAATATTTATTCCTGAATTGAAGATTATATATGGAGATACATGACAAAGGATTGTCTCCAGTTGGTAGGATATTTCTTTTATGGTATTATTTAATCTTTATAAAATAGATATTTATAATTCATTTTAATTAAATATTAAATATTTATTTATTTTATCTATATTGAATAAATATCACCATGAGATAAATTATCACAACTTATATCCTTAATTGTTATCATTAGGATCATATTATTTATTAGTGGAACAAATGAGAAGTGAATAAAATAGTGAATTAATATCCAACTGAAGTATCATCTCGGATGTCATTCCATTCAAACATCCATCTCCCCCCTCATATGATAAATTGAAAAGAACGAGAATGAAAAAAGGGAACTATATTACAAATCCAATAAAGGATTTGGATGGCATTATTGTAAGTAATTAATTATTAATCTTTATCATTATCATTATTTATTAAATATATCCTTATAATGCTACATTTGAAAATATTATATCAAAACATTGTTTAATATACAATGTCATAGTGGACCTTTATCCCAGTGGGTAATAAAGTTATTCACACAATTGCTTCAAAAATTCAATAACACCCTAGCATTATCTAAGGGTATAAGGTGGGTTTCATATTTAAATAGAATTATAGAAACACTCATAGTTAGATATCCAGAGGGGTTGACTATATAGAAGAAGATTATTCATTAAAGGATGAGTTATCTCTCTTTAATGAGCTAATAAAGGATATGATTAGATATTTTACATCAAATATCATGATGTAGTGATGAAACTGATGCAACTAGTGTATTCTTGTCAGTCAGCACATCTCGAGCAGCCTTCTTACCATAACCCACAACCTCTTTAACCAGAAATGAACGTATACAATTATTTTCATACTAGGGATCCCCATATACATATTTTAAATATAGAATTATAACTAATCTAGTTTAATATTTACATCATTATATTATACATTTGGTATAGTTATGGGTAGCAATGTACGATAATATTGATAAAACTACACTAGATCCAAAGCTTGTAGCGGAAGTGTCCATAAATGTATATAATATTGGCCATTATATAATTTTGATTGTTTATTGAATTTATTAGCTGATATTTGTTTTATGATTTATTTTTAATTTATTATTTATCCTTAAGTTCAAAATTACATATTACATTTCCATCACATACCTTATATAGAAGTATCTAATATCAAATTAATCACTACAAAGGAATACAATATTTCATATTCCACTACCTTCAAATATTCCCTAAAAAGCTTATTATACAACAATTTTATAACATATTTTACCTATATTATTAAGTTATTATAATTTTTCGATGATTACTAGTATATACAGAATATATGATGCATTGAAATTTTTTTAAAAACCAATAACTTGGATATTCTAATGGGTGACAAACTCACTATACATGTGGTGGAGTTGTTTTCCTTGTAAATAAATTTCAATTACTAATTTATTTTCATTATAAAAACATATTTTTTATTACCATATTTTCTAGTCATATATCTCCAATATTTTTTCACCCTATATGATTACACATTTATTTAATGATTTATCGACCCCATATAAATTTCAACATAAGTGGGATATTTGATACAAGAAACCAATGTTTATTATATATTTGAATCATTAAAAATCACGTTGATTTCATGTTGGTTTATAACATATCTTTATTGGGAAGAACAAAAATATAGTCACGATCCTCTATTCATTAAACTATAATTAATGATGTGTATTTCACATTTTTATTGGACATTTTATTTTTTGTTTATGTTTCATTAAAAATGTAAAGAGTGTTGGTTATCTACTATATTGAGTGGTGTTCGAAGAAAATTTTGAAAAATGATTATGAATTATACTTTATTAAATAATTATATTTTATTAATATTATTTTTTCCAATTTAAATTTGTTATTATAATTAATATATGAAATTACGATATGTCACTGATTTAGTAAAATTGGTTTTTCTATCTAATAGTTGATATATATAATATTAAAAATGTGACTTTTAATGTGAAAAAAATTTATATCAATGAATACATTAATTTTCTTATATAAATATATATATATATAGTTTTTATATATTTAATTTTGTTACATAAATTTTGAATCATCAAGAAAAGGGTGTATTGAATGTGGATATTATTAATTAAGACACATTTATTAGATTATCAAGACTTAAAAAATAACATATTTTAAAAAGTATAAATTCTATTACAACATATGTAATACAAATAATTATTATTTTTAAAATCTATATCACCTTATTTTATAAGTTTTTGATGAGGTTTCTTCTTATAAATAAAACAACTTGAACAATCTTCTATCTTTATTATCCACATATTTTCTAAGTGAATGTAATTTATATATGTAGTTTTAATTGTTTTTAAGTTTGTAATTTTTTTAAATTCTCTCACTGTGATTTCATAGTTTTTTATGTATATAATATATTTCTCTTTTCTTTTATTTCTTATGTATTTCATGTTTGTGATTCTGTAATTTTTCTTTTTATTTAAATCAATTTCATTTCTCAATATAAATTTTATAATAAATTACATTAAAAGTAGAAAAAAATAATTTCTATATTAGTTTTATAAAAAATTGACATAAAAAAACTATGAATAACGATAGTAATTTGACGTTTGTGTTTTAGTAAAATGGAATTGATTGATTCATTGGAGGGATTTTGAAATCACTTTTATTAAAAATTGATGTCTAAATCACTATATAATTTCATTATATAAGTGTTTTCATTGTCTAATCATGAAAAAAATGTGGAATGTACTACATCTAATGTCACATATGTTAATGTTAGTTAAAAAGTGGTGTTAAAATCAAAAAAACTACCCTCGATGTTTATTTTTACCTCTAGTGTGATTACCGAGAAATTGGTAAATTAAATTCACGATTTAAAAGTAAAAATATAATTATAGAGAACACACATAATATTTTGTTTATTTGGGGACAGTATAAGTCATATACTATCATATTTTAAATCCCATTATGCATCATATCCGTTGATTTTATATCCACAATATAGTGATTTTATGAAAATTATATATATAGGGTTGTGATAAATCCCCTTAACATAGATAAAGGGATTGATTTTCATAACCATAAGGATTTTACCATATGAAACCCATTTATCAAAGCTTCTTAGGGGAGATAGTAGCTATAGGATTTTCCCTTGACCACGTCCAATCCATGATCTGAAAACAATGTATAGGTAAAATCATTTATATGACATGTTCTATCTCATTAAGATCAAAATTGAAGACATGAACACTGAACCACCCTATGAAAATCATACCATTACATGCCTTAGCATTTTTGAATAAACTGGTGTAATAAATAGATAATTCTCTCGACAATAACAATATAAGGTTTTTCAATAAATAATAATAATTAATTTGTATAACTTATATTAGTAATTTATAATTATTAAATAATATTCTTAAAAAAATTATAATTTTATCTGATGAAACAAAAATCATATTTTTGTAAAATATATAGTTTCAATGAAGGCACTAATTTTGTGTAATTGAAAAAATATTCATATAAATTATATCATAATAAAATTTTATTATTAGATCATATTGATTAAATATAAATGACATTATAATTATATTAATTCATTTTTTATAAGGGTTAAGAAAGTGTTACTCTCCAAAATAATGTATTTTTTAATAAATGGGGATTGTGATTTAAATGTTTAAATTATAATATTTATATAGAATTAAATTAATAAAATAAATTTTACTTTTTAAATCAGCATGTCAAAATTATCAAATAATGAATTATTCATAACATTCTAATGGAAATAAAATATTTGTGTTTAATTTAAATATTGTATAATTATTCAATATATAATAAGACTTCATAACAGACATAATGTGATGTAATAAATATTAAATTGAGACCCATAATAAAAATATATGTTTCCCATTTATAATATTTTGTTTTTTGATATTTTATTAATTTTATAATCCCTTTCTGAATAATAGATAACCCATATTATATTTTATGGTTTTAAAATAATTTATATATAAACAAGACCCCCTTACACACCAGTAGGGGTATTATTTTAATATGTTTGGATATTTAAGTTAAAAAATTATAAAAAAATTTCCACTTAGGAAGACACGATGCAGAGAACCACATGATGTTTGTTGATATGGATTATTTTATCATGTTAAATCTAAAAATCATTTTTAGAAATTAATAAATAATTATCCACTTTTTTGTGTAAACATACCCTACCTCCAACTCTACTTCATTAAAAAATATGGGGTAATAAAGATTCTTTTCCCAACCCTCTCAGGTTCCCTCCTAAGGAGACCAAGAATCCATAAAATTCCCCTCCCATTGTTATATATGTCCCCACTAATTGGAATGGATCCTATACTTATCCTATTAATTTGAGAACCCTCATTATATTATGTAATTTCTTTATAATTTTTATTTTTTGTATATTTTTATAAACATCCATCAACAATTATTATGAATTAAATTTGATGAGAGACCACATTAAATTAATTTATCCCAACAATTAATCATGATGTACTCCAATTTTAAAAGTATCAAGAAAGTTTCAATGAAAAAAATTTGTGTATTGAATACACATTTTATTTTCATCTCAGTAGTACTAACATAGAAGGAATAAAAATTCATTGATTAGTAAATTCTATGTATATAACCTAAAATCATTAATTATTTCAATAAAAGTGATTAAACATATCCATATTTCATAAGATCATTGTGGCACACTTATTCATGTACATTTTTTGAATTTGACTGGTGAGGTAAGAATTGAATATGCCTCTAATGCAATTGGTCATGTGTTATCTCAAGAGACACAATTTATGGGATTACATAGTGAAAAAAATCCATGATGGGAATATATGAATCAGGAAATGTTTCATATATAGTCAACATTGACTTGTGCTATTTTTAAATTTTATTATATTGACATATTTGGTTGTCACCAGTGTGTTTTCATTATATGCCATGTTTTAGTAATCATGATTATAATTCTCACCCCATATATATACCATTGATATTCCTATTGACTATCATGTATTAACTTCAATTTGTTATTATTTTATTATTTCATTACATGGATTTATAGCTCACCACTTTCTAATGTACATATTCAGGTTATCCCATGTAATTTTATAAGAGGTGTATATTTTTTAACATAATTTCAATGGAGTTTTGGTTTGAATATTTGTTTCTTTGTATTATATTGTTATGATTTATACAGAATTGACCAAATAAACTTATCTTAATGACATTATGTGGTTTTATTATGTGTATCTTTATGTAATAAATTATAAATTTTAGACTAATAAATATGATTTTTTTGGTAATTGTTATAAAAGAAAATTATAGTAATTTTTTCCTAATAGTTACCATATAAAAATGTAACTTTTTCTCAATTTTTTTTCTTTGAAACACATGGATTATTATGAAACTATACATTTCTATTTGGGGTATATATATAATTTTACATTTTATATCATTAATAATATTATTTGTATTATATTTTATGATTCATGTAATTTTAATCTTTCGAATTTATTATGATTCAATGTTTCCAAAGTTGTAACTGATGATAGTTTTGATATAATTTTTAATTAAGATTGTTTATGATTATAGTTACATTGAAGAAATATTATGATCCATATCTCAATAACTCTCATTACTTTTTTAGCCTCTAGTTATTAATGTTATAAACAAATAAATAAACAATTTTCCCACTCTTTGGTACTTAAGATAATTAATAAAAGGTTGATAAAAAAATTTGACATTATTTATCTTTTTGTTTAGAATGATGTATTCCCTAAAAACCAGGTTTTATAAATTTGATTTCAAATTTGATTTACCATAATACAATGATATTTAAAGTAAATTTATACCCATGTATCATATTTTTAAATTATTATTATTTAAATGAAACTTATTTTCATTTTCCCATCAAGGAATTTTTCTAATCATCTATGATAAATTGATAATGCTCAGTATGTATATACATAACCATTATCTTACAAATAATTTTATTGATGATTCATAAATATGATTATAGTTTTATTTTTTAAAAATAATTTTTTATAATATTCTTGTTATATTTTTATAGGAAAATGTTTTTATAAGAAGAATTTTTTTCAAAAAAATATTGTTCATTTTTTAAAATTATTTTTAGTGATTTAATATTATGTTTACAAACTGTTATTTTAACGGAATAGTATTTCCATAATATAACATGTTCCTTTTTTATGTTACCAATATAGTTCCATGTAAATGTTTATTGAAAATTTTAAAATATTTGTTTATATGTTTTTAATAAAAGTTTTTTTCAAAATGTTTTCCAGATTCATTAATATGTTTTAAAGAAGCTGGTTTTAAAAATGTTTTCATTATTTTTTACATGTTTTCAATGGAAAATGATTTCAAAATGATTTCAATACATATTTTTATGCATTCAATGAATTATCATGTAAAATGATTTTCATAAGGGCTAATTCTTTAAAAATGCTTTTCATAGAAGAAATGATATTGTAACACCCCAGGTAAATAAAGAATATGACATTTTCACATTTATCCATATTTGTGAATAAAATATTAATATAACTTTAAAGGGGACGCTATGCTCGATGGCGTACCCAATACGTAACAACGAGTTTCTTAGGAATCTTACGTTGCACTCTAATAATAAAATAATATTATTTTAAATTGTGGGTAACGTCTAGTCGTTGTAATGGAGGGAATGAACAGAACTAACTACAAAATGATTATATATGTTTTTGAAATATTTTTACTTTTTACAATAAATTTTAGAGGATTAAAAATGAAAATGAATCTAATTTTAAGCGTAAACATTCTAATATTCATTAAAAGGTCGATTAACCGCCTTTTGATTGAGACCCTCTTTTAAATCCACATTTTGACACTTTTATGTTTTATATTTGACAAAATAAAATTCTTATTTAGAATCGGGACATTAAAATTTACTTTGTGTAAATTTTTGGTATTTTTTCGATAATGTTCATTTTTTAATGAATAGTGAAAAATGTTGTAGTTTGATTCAAAACCACTTTTTAATCTAATTTATTTACATGATTAGTTTATATTTTGAATTGTTTTCAAAGTTAAATTATAATATATTTGTACCATTTAATCTAATAGTGGTCGTTGAAATTAATTTCATCTTGAAATTGGACTTAAACTAGTGTCAATCTTTTGATACTTTTTGTTTCATAAAAACACACTATTTGCTCTGACAGTGGGAATTAATTATTAAATTAATTAATGTAACTTATATGTTTTGAATTTTGTAAATTAGACATCATTTTTGAATTAGGAATATCAAATATAGCCTAGGGTGAATTTTTGGTAATTTTCTGAAAAACATAAATTTTTGATGAATAGTGAAACCACTAAGTGGTAGTTAAAGAAACTGATTTTTTTGAAATGAAACATTACCACTTCTGTGATATGAACTTAAAAATTCCAACAAACATTGTTGTCATTAAGAATTAAAATTTGGTTCAATGGGATTAAAATAATTTTTTGGTGAATAATAATTTTTACGTTTATTAATCGCGATTAGAGGTAATTAGTGTAATTTAAGGTAAAAATAATGTTTTAATAATATGAAACGACCTAGACACATGTCATACCCTCATTTTATGTGTCATTGACTACCAATAAAATCCATGGGTAAACTTGGGGACACCATGGAGCCACTTTGGTTGGAAAATGACATTAATACCTTTTTATTTAATGTTAAAATTAAAATGTCACAAACATGTGTTGTTTTACTAAAACAATTTTTATATGGGGTTACACATGTCAGATTTTTTCCTATAAATATTAATTGGAAATCTAAAAATATTTCCTACATCATAGTAATTTTTTTATAATATTCAGACATTAACTAAATTAAATTATTTATGACACCATGATGATGCAGCGATTACCTCATTATTTAACGATTTAAATAAAATGGAAAGATAATGTAACATCTAATACCTACACATGCCCAAAACCTATTGTATGAATGGATTTATAACCCTTATTACCTTATCCTAGAAACACATCAATGTGGGACATTTAAAATCTGAATGTCATTCTAAAATAATGTAACATTTCCTTACATTCCAAGAGTGCCCCTCCTCTCCTCTTATAAAAGGCCCCACCTCTACCACCTTACCCACACCTCTAAAGCCTTTTGCACGGCCAACCCCTGCCCATTTCATCTCTCCACATCCCTCTATTCATCATTGAAGCCTCACTTTGGGCAGAATCCTTTCCAAGGAAGCCTTTGATCTCAAATCAAAGAGAGTTACCCGATTTAAAGGTAGTGTCCTCTCCTGTGTTCTTAGGTTTTATTTTGCTTCTCCAACCCTCTAAACTCTTTTTATTACTTTCTTTTGAAACAACCCCAGTATCTTAAATATACTAGGATGTTGTTATGTGAATGATTCTAGCTACACTTACACACACCTTCGTCTAATGGTTAAAGAACATACTGTTTCTGTGGATGGCGAATTTATGCCTCACGAAACGATGATTGTTCAATCTTCTCTTAACACCTTTCATTATGGCCATTATGATGTCACTATATTCACTATATGATATATATGGTATTTATGTTTTCTATATACTTCTGAATTTTATATTTAAAACACGCCTTTATGCTTTTCATGTTGTGCAAATGCGATAATTTCATACGAGGAAGTGTGGACTACCGCCCACTCAAGTGATGTGACTCGTTCATCCAATACATGGAATGTATAAAGAATTAAATTAATAAACATATGTGACCTATATAATATATATATTATACTGTAATTATAATATATACAACTCTCAATTATTTTTAATTCCATTAATATGACAAAGAAATGAAAGTAGCGTTCATGCGTACGTACAGCCAACCGTCTCCATGAACAGTGCATTTCATTTCTTTTTTTCTCAAAATGTTATGGAGTAGTATAAAATGAATATTTACTGGATATATATGATATATAAATCATTAATACTATTGTGGAGATGATTTACTAATAACTACATGGACAATCATTTTGAAAAAAGTTTAGTTTTGACTCATGTACCAAACATTGACAAAAACGTCTGATATGAACTCAAATTATTAACAAATTATTATAACATTATAATATGTGATATAAACAGAATAATAATCTTTAAAAGATGTCCTTAAGGAAATAATAAATTGACCAAAATTTATTATTCAGGAATATAAAGAAATGAACAAGACAAGTCAGACTTGAGGTAAGGGATCCTACCCCTCTCTTTCATTTTAAGTACACTCTTTTATGTCATTCCTATTATGCTCATCGGTCTTATGATTGGGATGTTCTTTTATATTAATCATACTTTAATTTTTATGTTCATATTATGAGAGACCCTATTTTCTCTCACCAATCCATTTTGTATGTTTTGAGTGGCGTCGTTAAGCTGCCGAATTTTCGTAAGAGATCTAACCTCTCTCTTTATTTTTAAGTACTCTCTTTTATGTCACTTCTTTTAAGCTCATATTTTTTATGATGGGGGATGTTCTTTTATATTACTATTGCTTTAAATTTTATTTTAATATGATGATAGACCCCATTTTATCTCATCAATCCATTTTTGGAAGTTTTAAGTGGCGCTGTTAGACTGCTGAGTTTTCGTAAGGGATTTTTCATCTCACTTTTATTCCCGTGAGATTTATGATACTTTTTCCACCATTTCTATTGAGAGGTGAATGTACTGCCCATTATTACTCTTTTGTAATATAATTTCATTTATGGGTATTTTCATATTCATTGTATTCCCTTTCTTCCATGAGGTGTACGTTTCGATAGTTACCCAAGTCGGTAAGGGAACCTTTCACCATCCTCGTTTTAAAAGACTTCTTTTTGTTGGGTCTTTTAATTTACATATTTTTATGTTAGGATATGTTCTTATATATCCTTATTGATATAAATTTTATTTCAAAGTGATGAGATACCATTTTCTCACTCATCAACTCTTTTTCTGAATTTTTAAGTGACGCTGTTTGGCTGTGGAATTTTTAGAAGGGAACGTCTTAACCCAATTTCGATTTCTTTGGGTTCAACTTGTACTTCTTGAACATGTCATCCTATGAATATGTGTGAATGACCTCTGATTGTTTCACACTTAATATCCACTTATATTGGGTGTATTTTTATTTCTCACACATAATTATGTGATAGATTTATCCTTTATTTAAGGATACCATCTTTATAATGGATTCCATCTCAATTTACATTTCCATTGAGACTTCATTGTTGCTATGCACCAATTCACTCTTATATGGGGTGTATACTGACCTTTGACATATTATATCATTAATCCCTTTATTCTCATGATATTATAAAGTTCAGAATTATTTGTATTCAAGAGTCTCTCATTTTGTTAAAAACTCTTTAACAAAAAATATCATTTTAAATGTTTTAAAGATTTATTATTCTAAATCATTATATTTAATGTCCATGTTTTCAAAATTATTTTCAGTATTTATTTATGTGGACATTAATGTTTTAAAGTTGTAATTCCATTAAAATCTTCAAAGTGTAATGGGACACTTTGATTCAAAAATCGCTTTTAAATGGGTTTTGTAAATGGATTGATTAATTAAATATCTTGGAATTACTTATTATGATTGCAAATGAAATATTGTTATTGAATTGTTTATATTTTCAATAATTTATGTGTAATGATGGTACTTGGACATTTTACGGGTGGTTACATGATAAACCATATGACAGGTGGTGTCGTGAATACCAAGACGAGTTGTTACGTTATAACCTCCAATGCATTGGGTATGGAAGTCGGCCGTATGGCTATTCCATTAAGTATGTGTGGAAGTCAACCGTATGGGTATTCCATTTAATTATGTTTATGACCCAAGTTACCTTTATATGCTATGTGTTCTTTATATGGGTTTTATGGTAATATTTTGGTTACAAAAGGGCATGTAATGGTCTTTTTTTCAGTGAAGAGTTTTTACTACTTCATAAAGGTGAAAAGTATTAATTTTGTAATGTAATCATGGTTTACTAGTTTTTTTGAAAAACTAACAGTTTTCTTTGTTTGTGTATCCTTTACTGGACTCTTTATGATCATCCTAAGTTTTTGAAATGTTTTCCACATGACATAAAGATGAATAGGGTCAAGGATGGGATCAAGGAAAGACATGTTATCTAAAACATGGAACTAGACATGTTTCTTTTTAAGTTTTTTTTAGGATATGGAAACTTAGTAGAAGTGTCTACTATGTAATCTTTTGAGATGTAATAGTTTTGACCTAATTCTCTAAAACTCTAAACCTGAAAAGATCCTCAATGTGAATTATTCATTTAATTCAATATTAAGTAAGGTTTATGGTCGGGGACTTATAGTTGGTATTAGAGGTCAGTTTAGATAACTTTAGAGGTTAGGGTATTCTATAAGTATAAGTGAAATTACCATAATTGTTAGGATTTCAGAAAGAGTCCTAGTTTTAGATAACGTGAATGAGTAAGTATATCTTAGTGTTTATCTTCCTCATTAGTACAATATGGTTTTGTTGATATACTCACACTGACCTTTTTGGTTTAAGTAAATGGATGGATCTAGCAGGCACCAAAGTAACAATGGCTGTGAAGGAAACTGTGACAGTTTTCTGAGCGAGCAACTGAATGATATAGGAGTTGTAATGAGAACTCTTGTTTTTATCCTAAACCAACTATCTAGAGTCATGATTGACCACCTAAACCTTGTTGATTTCTATAAGGCATCATATATGAGAGAGAAAAATCCCTATGGAACTACAGGTAATAATCATAAAGGTAAGTGTGTCCAAAAACCTATGTGTCAAAGATGTGGAAAGAAACACATAGGAAAATGTCTCAATGGGACAGAATTATGCTATAAATGTGGAAATGAAGGTCGTAAAGCAACAACCTGCCATGGAAAAAGGAAGCATCCAGTTGACTTGAGGAAAGGGAAAGAAGTTCTTTCTGAGGGATCGATTGAATGTTTTAAATGTGGTGTGCATGGTCATTATGAAAACACATGTCCTATGAAGATGTTTCATGAATGGGATCACTAAGATCGTACAAATATTTGTTTACCAATACCTAATTCCATTCCGATTGAGGATGAAGAAACTGACAATGACCAATCAAAGGTATGGATTATTTCATAACATTTGTTTTCCTATTTTGGAATCTTAGGATATGATTCATGATTTTGTTTATAGGAAAGAAGTATTTTAGAATATGTTGGAAAGGAATGGTTAATGGATCATGTAGAATGTTGAATGAGTAAGAAGTCAACATATAAGGGATTCAAGAGTTATGGTGAAATTATTAAGAGTATTAAGTCTGTTTTGATGATGGGGTTACATTAGAAGACTTTTTATAGTATGTGTAACCCTGATGTTTGATATATGAAAATTTTATTCAAGGAATATTTATCTTTTCTTTTGTGGACATAGTTATAAAGAACCATTTGGGTTTATATTATCCTTACTTTTGAGATAGTTATGGGTTACTATATGTTATAATGGAAAGTGAAAGGCATGAGATAAAATTGAGGTTAAATTATATTATGGTTATTTATTATGATTTTATCTCTTTTTGGGGAATGATTTTAGAATTATATAGTTTGGAAAAAGGATAACACGCAGACCGTGTGACAACCTTTCGCATCGGATAAAGCTGCAGTAATCGAACCCACAACCAAAGTGCGACTGGTATTTATCACCTACCACTGGACAACATGAATTCCCTGGTTAGTTTGACTACTTAATTTTAGTTAGATGATTTTATGAATTAAGATTAAGTTGATTTTGGGTTATCTATGGAAATTATTAACCTATCATGGAGGATATGCGATTAGGTTAATTACTTTTCAATACGAGACTTTAAGAGCAACTAGTGTTGTTTGGTGATAAATGATACAATTTAACTTGGAAGACTATGTGATTAAATCCTTCAAATATTTGGGTTTCAATCTTAGTTTGGTTTACTTATGGTCTTTGTTGAACTTTGGGTTTTGTTAAACAAATTTTGGAGATTAAGAATAGATTTTCTTTTTATAAAGGGTTATCCTTTTCTGGATTATCTGATCTTGTACTATCATTTTTGGTTTTGGTTTTGGTTAAAGTCTAAAGGCATGGGAAGTATATAGTTCTCTTTTTTGGATTAGGATATTCTCTAGAAGTTGATTATAGTACTCTTAATGTGAACAAGTCTTCCTAAATACTCGTCTTTTAGAGAAAATATGAGTTTGTGTAAGAAATGTAATAAAAGTTAAAAGTCAACATGATAAGTAATTATCTTTCCTTATGAATAAATTCCTCAATGAAGAGTAACTTAAAACCAAAAATGTTGTCAGTTAACTTTTCCTACTGGGGAATCGAATACCGTTTAACCCATCACAAGTTTGTGATTTTCATATGGTTAACTTTCACCTAGACATGTTTACTATCACTCTCCATCAAAACATGAACCTATGTTTTCTCCTCCATGTCCATGTTTTTCTACATGGAATCCTAGTGTGGGTTAACTCAGGTGACCTCTGTACTTCTCTTTCTTTCTTTTAAAGTGATTGTTTTTCCAACTCTTGTTCCGATGTGAGATTTTCAATGAAGTTTCCAAGCCCAATTTTAAAATTGTGAGGACGCAATTCCCAAAAGGGGGGAAGGATGTAACAACCCAGGTAAATAAAGAATATGAAATTTTCACATTTATAAATATTTGTGAATAAAATATTAATATAACTTTAAAGGGGACTCTATGCTCGATGGCGTACCCAATACGCAACAACAAGTTTCATGGGAACCATACGTTGCACTCTATTATTAAAATAATATTATTTTAAATTGTAGTTAACGCCTAGACATTGTAATGGGGAGAATGAACAGAACTAACTACACAATTATTATATATGTTTTTCAAATATTTTTACTTTTTACAATAAATGTTAGAGGATTAAAAATGCGAATGAATCAAATTTTAAGCGTAAACATTCTAATATTATTTAAATGGTCAATTAACCGCCTTTTGATGATGAACCTCTTTTAAATACACTTTTTAACAATTTTATGTGTTATATATGACAAAATAAAATTCTTCTTTAGAATCGGGACATCAAAATTTACATTGTGGAAATTTTTGGTATTTTTCTGATAATGTTCATTTTTTAATGAATAGTGAAAAATGTTGTATTTTGACTCAAAACCTCTTTTTAATATAATTTATTTATATGATTAGACTATCTTTTAAATTGGTTTCAAAGTGAAATTAGAATATATGTTTACCATTTAATCCAATAGTGGTCGTTGAAGTTAATTTCATCTTGAAATTGGACTTAAACTAGTGTCAATCTTTTAATACTTTTTGTTTCATAAAAACACACTATTTTCTCTGAGAACGGGAATTAATTATTAAATTAATTAATCTAACTAATATTTCTTGATTTTTTTAAATTAGACATCATTTTTGAATTCGTAATATCAAATATA
This sequence comes from Viscum album, assembly GCA_963277665.1. Classification (NCBI taxonomy): domain Eukaryota; kingdom Viridiplantae; phylum Streptophyta; class Magnoliopsida; order Santalales; family Viscaceae; genus Viscum; species Viscum album. Next base: position 1,858,084,054 of record OY728126.1, on the reverse strand, counting down.
GCCTTGGGTGAATTTTGGGTAATTTTCCGAAAAACTTCAATTTTTAATGAATAGTGAAACCACTAAGTGGTAGTTAAAGAAACAAATTTTTCTTTTAAATGAAACTTTACCACTTCTGTGATTTGAATTTCAAAAATCAGACATCAATGGTTGTCATTAATAAGTAAAATGTGGTTCAATGGGATTAAAATAATTTTTTGGTGAATACTAACTTTTAAGTTTATTAATCGCGATTAGAGGTAATTAGTGTAATTTAAGGTAAGAATAATGTTTTAATAATATGAAACGACCTAGACACATGTAATACCCTCATTTGATGTGTCATGGTCGACCAAGACAATCCATGGGTCATCTTGGGGACCCCATGGAGCCACTTTGGTTGGAAAATGACATTAATACCTTTTTATTTAATGTTAAAATTAAAATGTCACAAACATGTGTCCTTTTACTAAAACAATTTTTATATGGGGTTATAAAAGTCCGATTTTTTACTATAAATATTAATTAGAAAGATAAAAATATTTCTTACATCATATTATTTTTTTATAATTTTTTTACATTAACTAAATTAGATTATTTACGACACCATGATGATGCAGCGATTACCTCATTATTTAACGATTTAAATAAAATGGTATGATAATGTAACATCTAAAACATACACATGACCAAAACCTATTGGATGATTATATTTTGAACCCTTATCACCTTATCCTCGAAACACATCAATGTGGGAAATTTAAAATATGAAACACATTCTAAAATAAAGTAACATTTCCTTACTTTCCAAGAGTGCCCCTCCTCTCCTATTATAAAAGTCCCCCACCTCTACCACCTTACCCACACCTCTCAAGCCTTTGGCTCGGACAACCCCCGCCCATTTCATCTCTCCACATAACTCTATTCATCATTTAATCCTCAATTTGGGCATAATCCTTTCCAAGGAAGACATTGAGCTCAAATCAAAGAGAGTTACCTGATTTAAAGGTAGTGTCCTCTCTTGTGTTATTATGTTTTATTTTGCTTCTCCAGCCCTCTAAACTCTTTTTATTCCTTTATTTTGTAACAAAACCAGTATCTTCAATATACTAGGATGTTGTTATGTGAAGGATTCGAGCTACACTTACACACACCTTCGTCTAATGGTTAATGAACATACTGTTTCTGTGGATAGAGAATTTCTGCCTCACGTAACAATGGTTGTTCAATATTCTCTTAACACCTTTCATGGTGGCCATTATGATGTCACTATATTTTATACATGATATATATGGTATTTATGTTTTCTATATTCTTCTGAATTTTATATTTAAAACATTCCTTTATGCTTTTCATGTTGTGCAAATGCGATAATTTCATATGAGGAAGTGTGGACTACCGCCCCCTCAAGTGATGTGACTCGTTCATGAAATACATGGAATGTATAATGAATGAAATTAATAAACATATGTGACCTATATAACATATATATTATACTTGAATTATAATATATACAACTCTCAATTATTTTTAATTCTATTAACATGACAAAGAAATGAAAGTAGCATTCATGCGTACGTACGGCCTACCGTCTCCATGAACGGTGTATTTCATTTATTTTTGTCTCCAAATGTTATGGAGTAGTATAAAATGAATATTTACTGGATATATATGATATTTAAATCATTAATAATATTCTGGAGATGATTTTCTTATAACTAAAAGGACAATCATTTTCAAACAAGGTCATTTTTGACTCATGTACTAAACATCGACAAAAACGTCTGATATGAACTCACATTATTAACCAATTATTATAACATTATAATATGTGATATAAACTGAATAATAATATTTAAAATCGTTCCTTAAGAAATTATAAATTGACCAAAGTTTATTATTCAGGAATTTAAAGAAACAAACAAGACATGTCAGACTTGAGGTAAGGGATCCTACCCCTCTCTTTCTTTTTAAGTACACTCTTTTATGTCTTTCCTTTTAACCTCATCTTTCATATGATAGGGATATTATTTTATATTACTCCTACTATAATTTTTATGTTCATATAATGAGAGACCCTATTTTCTCTCACCAATCCATTTTGGACGTTTTGAGTGGCGCTATTAGGCTGCCTATTTTTCGTAAGAGATCTAACCTCTCTCTTTCTTATTAAGTACTCTCCTTTATGTCACTTCTTTTAAGCTCATCATTGTTATGATGGGGGATGTTCTATTATATTACTCATTCTGTAAATTTTATTGTAATATGATGAGAGACCCCATTTGATCTCATCAATCCATTTTTTGGATGTTTTAAGTGGCGCTGTTAGGCTGCCGAGTTTTCGTAAGGGATTTTTAATCTCACTTTTATTCCCGTGAGATTTATGCAACTTTATCCAACATTTACATTGAGTGGTGTATGTACTTTAAATTATTACTCTATTGTAATATAATTTTATTTATGGGTATTTACATATTCATTGTATGACCCTTCTTCCATGCGGTGTATGTTTCAAAAGTTACCCAAGTCGGTAAGGGAACCATTCACCCTCCTCATTTTAAAAGACTTCTTTTTGTTGGGTCTTTTAATTTACATATTGTTATGTTAGGATATATTCTTCTATATCATTATTGATGTAAATTTTATGTCAATGTGATGAGATACAATTTTCTCTCTCATCAACTCTTTTTCTGAATTATGAAGTGATGCTGTCAGGCAGTCGATTTTTTACAAGGGAACGTCTTAAACCAATTTCGATTTCTTTGGGTTGAACTTATAATTATTGAACATGTCATCCTATGAATATGTGTGAATGAAATCTGATTGTTTCACACTTAATATCCACTTATATTGGGTGTATTTTTATTTCTCAAAAATAATTATGTGATAGATTTATCCTTACTTTAAGGATACCATCTTTATAATGGATTCCATATAAATTTACATTTCCATTGAGACTTCATTATTGTTATGCACCAATTCACTCTTATATGGTGTGTATACTGACCTTTGAAATATTATATCACGAATCCCTTTATTTCATGATATTATAAAGTTCGGAATTATTTATATTCAAGATTCTCTCAGTTTGTTAAAAACTCTTTAACAAAATATATTGTTTTAAATGTTTTAAAGATTTATTATTCTAATTATTTATCTTTAATGTCCATGTTTTCAAAATGGTTTTCAGTATTTATTTATATGGACATTAATGTTTTAAAATTGTTATTCCATTAAAATCTTCAATGTGGTATGGGACACTTTGATTAAAAAATATTTTTTAAATGGTTTTTGAAAATGGATTGATTAATTAAATATCTTGGAATTACTTATTATGATTGCAAATGAAATGTTGTTATTGAAATGTTTATATTTTCAATATTTTATGTGTAATGATGGTACATGGATATTTTACGAGTGGTTACGTGATAAACCATATTAAGGGTGGTGCCGTGAATACCAGGACTAGTGGTTACGTTACAAACTCCAATGCATTGGGTATGGAAGTCGGCCGTATGGCTATTCCATTAAGTATGTGTCGAAGTCAACCGTATGGTTATTCCATTTAAGTATGTTTATGACCCAAGTTACCTTTATATGTTATGTGTTCTTTATATGGTTTTTATGGTAATATTTTGGTTACAAAAGGGAAAGTAATGGTCTTTTATTCAGTGAAATGTTTTTACTACTTCATAATGGTGAAAAGTATTACTTTGGTAAAGTACTCATGGTTTACTTGTTGTTTTTAAAAACAAACAGTTTTCCTTCTTTGTTTATACTTTACTGGGCTTTTTTACTCATCCCAAGTTTTTTAAATGTTTTCCACAGGACATGAAGATGAATAGGGTCCAATATGGGATCATGGAAAGACATGTTATCTAAAACATGGAACTAGACATGTTTCTTGTTAAGTTTTTTTTTGTTATGGAAACTTAGTAGAAGTGTCTACTATGTAATCTTTTGAGATGTAATAGTTTTGAGCTAATTCTCTAAAACTCAAATCCTGAAAAGATCCTCAATGTGAATTATTCATTTAATTCAATATTATGTAAGGTTAAAGGCTGGGGCCTTATAGATATTTTCCTTAAGAAATTTTTTAAAAAGATATTTTAAATTTTTTGTTCCCAAGATGACATCTGTTGATGCTATTGATGCCCTTATGTTATGTTATTTGAAAGATAAATTCATATTCATTCTTTAATAGTTTATGTTTATATGTGATGATGATTATGCCACAATTTTCTCTTCCACGTGTTATATTCCTTTGAAATAAGATTCTTTTCAAGGGTTATGCTTTTATGAAAATATTTTGAGACCAATCTATTTCTATAGGTAATGATATGATTTAATGTTAAAAATTCACTTTTAATTTAATAGGATATTATATAATTATTGATTATATTATTATGTAACACATATTATGTGATGGGTGTGACCCATATCCCCCTCCAATTCATTGTGTAATGCTTTATAACTCATGAGTTTTAGGATATACTTGAACCTGATTACATGTTCACTGTGTTACCCTGGATCTGATTTCATGTATGTATGTTTATGTGTGAACCTGATTAGATTTTCAAAAAAATTTAAGTGAATATTATTATGTCTTCATAATTTTATGCATTAACCTACTTACGTTTGCACAATTTTATGAATGTACATTTTTTCATGTCCATTAGTTTATATGTGAACCTAATTACATATTCACAATATTATGAGTGAACCAGATTTCTTATTCACAACATTATGTGTTGACTAGGTTGATTATCCATGGGACAATGAAATTGAAATATTTCATGAACTTAACATAATGAGTGGACATATCTCTTATTATAAATGATCCCAATTTTATACTTTGATGTGTATGACACCATTCTAGGTCTTATTCCTATATTATTATTTCATAGAATATGTACGTGTTTCCCTTATGAATCATTTCATATTAAATAAGAATATTTAGTACATGATTCATGTTTATGAGATTTGATAAGCAGGATCTGATATTTTAATTTCAAGAACACATTCTCATACTCTTATTCTCATGTTTATTCCAATATATCTCCCATGTTTGACATTATAGAAAATTTAAGATCACAACCTTTTATATTTTCTTCCCCAGGATATGATGATATGTATTATGTATGATATGTCTTAAAATTGTTCAAGTCATGAAGAACCTAGTGGGAGATAGTGTAGATCACTTCTGTACTAGTTTTTACGTGTATAGGTTTTCAAAGAATGTAAAATCATACTGTATTTGGGAATTTTTTGGAAAAATATACTATGTATTTCTAAAAGATGACATAATTTCAATGTATGTTAAGAATGAGTTATTAGAAATCCCCCAATGATGTTGTAATAGTGTGGGGTTTTCTCACTCTTGTAAGCTATTATATGATGTTCCTATTAAAATTACCACAAATTAAAACATCCATGATAGCCTTGTCCAGAATAGATCAGGTGTTATTATAGACAGTAATGTGTAATGATTCATTGTAGTATCTAAAGTATATGTCCGATAGTGATTGAGGTTATTCCATTCCAGTTTTAGTAATCTAGTTGGAGTTTTTTTATGATGATTCATGTATTAAATTTGGTAGTTTAAATAATTATTATATATTAATTATTTTATATAGGTAATAGAAGATATAACCCCATTAGTGCAAATATTCTACCAAGGACCTTTATTTGGATGTAGTCATGTTTTCCTTCTAGCTATAAAAGCACTGCCTCATCAGTGAGTTGTTTTTAGTTCTCCCTAATTTAAATATCCTATGATAAATACTATAATATTATTACCTTAACATGGGAATATATGTATTATTATAATTCATGTAGCACAACAAATATGATATTTTTTATACCTCGAGAAAGCGTAATGTTTCAGCTAACGATATTTATATGATATTATTTGGTGTTATTATTCATGGGTTTAAGGAGCCTAAGAGAGTGATAGAATAAATCATATATATAAATAGTAAATATTAGTGGTTTTAGGTATATAATTTATTTTTAGATTATATTATTGTATTTATTAATGTATCCAGTGTATGTCTCCCGACTATGGGATTCCAAGGTGGATGCATAGAGAGATGAAGTTGTTTCTCGGTGATGGCCATGACGGTTTTTCTGAAGATGATCAACATTGGGTGTTATTCAAGGGTATTATTATTATTCATTCAATGATTCATGGTGTGGTTCCTAGTGACTCCCATGGATCAATTTTAGTATTACAACATGGTATGATAATGATGAACCATGATATGTGCTGTTAGTTTTTGTGGATTATGTTTATGTGTTCTACTATATAGTTTCTTCTATATTTTAATCTTCAATAATGTTATGTCTAATCTTTGTTTTAATTGATTAATTATACATCCATAAGATATTCCCCTTGTTATGTGGGAGGATATTTTTGATGGACTTTGTTACAATTTTATCTTGAGCTCAGAGGGGTCCAAATGTTGTATGGGTGGTAATTAAGATACTTCGAAATGAAACTCACATATATATTAATTAGTGAGATAATATCAATAAGATATTTATTTAGGAGGTATGTAGAGATATTTATGGAACACTAAAAAATAAAGTGTTATCATCTCTAATTATGTTCCTTCATTTACCTTAAGAGGATTGAGAGGTATTCATTATGATTTTTTCCCACAATTATTCCTTTGATAAAAATATAATCCATAGCTAGATGGGTGAATTTGAGAGACCATATATAATATTGATGAAAATTTTCATAGATATGACATTGATTTAGGAGGGTCATGGGAAAGGAAAAAACATTATCTTGAGTTCTCATATAATAATTATTTTCAATCGACCAGTGGTATGAAACCATTTGAGGCGTCAAATGACTGAGATTTCCATTCTCTATTAAAATATATTTGTTTCAATGTTTCATTATTTATTTGAACATAACTATAAGATATCTAGATATATATTCATTTGATGATTCTTGGGAGAAAAAAATACAACACATGATCATTAAATGTCCAATGCAGATAATATGAGGATACATATACTGTTTGAAATTCTAGATCATGTTTTCTTGAATGTTACTCCTCGTAATGGGAAGAAAAGATTCATTGTGGGAGTAATATTTTTTCCCTTTTTTGGGATTTAAATTTTTGAGATCATATTGTAGTTGTATCATATTTTAAAAAACTTATACCTATATATGGTCCTGATTTATAATGTTCTTTATATGTCATATCTTCACTAGAATATAACTAAGTACTCTAACATAATTGATTTGGGAAAGAACAATGTTGATTATTATGATTCCACTGAGGAGTGACATGTTTTGATCTAGGAAATCTATTAGAATGTGTTTCATGAAGTTACAATTCCCTTGGTTCATGTCTTTGTATAATGGAGTAAATGAGGGGATCACATATGAATGAGATTTGTTGATACATGATCAGTATACTAAGTATTTTGAATCAAATATCTTATATTATATCGATGTTTTATGCTTATTTTTTTCAATTATTATAGATCTTGAGATGGTTTTGTTATTCCTTGATTATTTTTTTATATCATTTTTCTTATTTGATAATTATATACCATAGGATGTTGGTGTGTATTTTAGTAACTTACTACTCTAGGTGAGGTGGTTGTGCCATTGATGGTGATATTATTGAGAGTTATCTCATGGGGAGGTTGTATATATGACTTTTTTACGTCAATTCACATCTAGTTTTATTATAAATATCATGGGTGGGAATTTTTTGAGAGGTAACTAATGTAAGGGAATAGATGGTTGTTTCCATCCCTCTATGTGTTTGTGTTATTGGATGTTCTAATAGAAATGTTGTAAAAGGAATGAAGGGAGTTATGATAAATTTTCATATTCATAGTATAATTTTTGTTTATAGTATTATCAGACATTGTTATGTGTAATCAGGATACAAATATAAAAATTGGATTAAATACAATGAAATTGGATTTCATAGGCTACTTTGGAATTCATTTTACAATTTTAGCATATGATTATTGTGTGGGGGTAAGATATTTTATGGAATAAATGGAGGAATGTTGATTTTCATTTTTTTTGTGTCACTACAACATCGATTTAAGTAGTATTATAACCTCCTTATTGAAAATTAGAATTATATCGAACTGTGGACCCTTTATAACATGGTCCTTTTATAGATTAATATGATTCTTGGAATAAACCATTATATGTTTCTACAATGTGACTTTTATTAAACATTCCATAGTTTTTAATAATTCAATAACCAATAAACGTTTCCTAATCCAACATCAATATGTAATGGAGTTTGGTGCTTCATCATGGTCTACAAAATTCCTTTTTTATATAAATTCTCAAACACTCATTTGATATTTTCATTCTCACAATTGTTACTCTACAACCATAGGTAAATATTAGATATATTTCACATTTTATTAAAGACCATTTGATTATTATTTATCCTTAACATGCCTTATTTTATATGTGGTGATCTAAGGTGTATTTTCCCTATTTCTCTAATAGTTCCACCATTGATATGTTATTTTTTATCCGTTTCTATATTTACATGATTTGGATGTTAGTAGCCATCATTAATATGGAGTTATTTTTAAATTTTATATTGTTTATCCCATGATTTCCTTGAAGGGTAACAGTTTTCAAGTGGTAGATGTGATTGGATTTTTGTCCTTATTTTTCTATTTTGTAAGAATGTGGTGAGACCTAAGTTATGGGATTAATTTATTATAATTATTTTTCAAGTGAAATGAAAATTTTAACATTAATTATCGGTTTAGGTTATATTGTAATTATTTTTGATTATGATAAGAAGTAAATAAATAAAATAATTGGTTTTGGTAATAGTGATTAGATGTGTTGGTAATGTGATAGTGGGTTTCCTATTGTTTTCTGAGATAGTGTAATATCTATATCGATGATAGGGTTTAATTTTATAATTTTTGTAATTTGATTAATAATTAAATTGTTGAAACTATTTTAATATCTTAATTCAAGAGGGATAAATAATTACTAGTCATGCTTAACTTGAAACCATTCATCCTTCGAATTTGATGGATGTCAATGTGAATATTTAGGAAAATATAATTGATTTTTGTTTCTTTCATATAGATTAAAAAACACAATGGCATCCATTAAACCATATTTATATTTATATTTCTTATAGTTTATTATATATGATTTTATAGGTTTCATGTCGTTGTGAACTATGATAAATTTATTACTTGACTCATATTGGTTAACAACTAATTGATTGAAAATGATAGTTTCCTTCATTATTGTGATATTATTCTCTTATGAATGTAAGATTCCATAGTTTTGTGTAATATATTCTTTGTTAATTGTTTTTTGTTTTCATTATTCCTTATATATTCATTCTATATGTGATCCATTTTATGCAATGTTGCATGAGCCAGCAATGGCTAACTGTTTGCTGAGTTATGGACATGGATGCCCGAGTTTGTGATGTGGATGATTCTTATGAAGAAATGATATATGATTATATGCATGGAGGTGTCTTTTTTGAAATATGGACTGATGTAGTAGTTTATGATGTTCATTACCCATATTTTTTTATATCCATGTATTTTTTGAAGATCAGGTTTCTATCTTTTAGGATAGACGGATCAGCTTATTATTAGTATATTATTTCTCCTACTGCATCACAAAGTTGGATGTGCATAATTCATGAATATTATAATGGTATCATATTACGATTCCAAGAGTACCATTATTTATGAAATGAAAAAAAATAATGAATTTTTAATCCATGTGACTGGATTTATAATGAAATAAAAAATGAGGATAAATATTAAAGAACCATACAAGGGGTTGGTTTATTCCTTTAGGTTAGCGATGGTTGCTATTGTGTAATAAATTTCGAATGAGAAGAAAAATTATTTAAATAAAATATCTTAATGTGTTTAAATGCATATTGAATATCTATTAATTAGTTGTGGTTTCATGGTGTTTGAGTAAAAATAGATATGTTTGAGTCAAAGGAATGGTTTTTTCTCACAGTATGTTTGTGATCTATAGGTATAATCCTATGTTACTTGTTTTCATACAGTACCCCACCCTGATTTTTGGGTGACTAGTACATGTAATGTCTAGATGGAATTGTCTTCAACATCAATGAACACATGAGGAAAATGGGTTACTAGTTCATTCCATCCCATTCTTCGTACCTAGTTGTATTATGTGATGATATGAATAATGGTGACCATTACCATATTATTTTAAATATTTATTTAATGGAATGTGGTTATTTAACACTCATGTATCTCTAGATATAGTATCTTAATATTTATTACAAAAACATTTTGTATATAATTTGATGGATAGAGGAGAAATACATAGTTTTTGATATATTTTTGCTCTAAAAAACTACTCAGCAAACATATAATGATGAGTATGGTGTGATGATATGATTTTATGAACAACTTCTATGATACGTTATAATATCCCAGGTGTCCTTGGGTAGGAATATATCTAGATATAAATGTATCCGGACTTGAGATGACGGGGAAATGTGGAAAATAAGTGGGATGTGGTAGTAGGGTACCGTAAATTTTGGTAATTATTGGTTGTTATATTATTATATCTATCATATATTTGGTTAATGTGTCATTGTGATGATAGTAACATTGCATGCTAGTTTGAGTGATTTTTTTGGTTCACTTATGTATTAACTATTGTTAATTATGATTTATTTATCTTTTTCATAATTGTGTTTTGAATGGATCCTACTGATCAAGATAATTATGATGACCATATTTATATATAATTTTTCCCAAGTTTTGAGGAGATGGACAGGGATTTGGCTAGAGATTACATGCTCATGGAGTTTTTATGGACCTATTTGGCATTCATGGTGTCTTTCAAGGATATCCATTATGTACATGTACATCCTTTTATAGGATTCATAATTAGTTTGAAATTACATTATTATTGTTGATATATCGTTAAATTCATTCAATGTGGGATATCATTAGTGGTCTTATGATAACTCCCATTCATTTATATTTTTTGAGGTTAGTGTCTCGTAGTGTTTTGTTTGAAATACATTTGGTGCTGATAAATCATCCCATGAACTATCAGAGGTGGGTTATTTCATTATCATCCTTCTATCCCTTTCATGTTAGGAGGATTACCTTATGTGGGTGTGAAAAATGACCAGTCATGTGTTCTTCATATTCAAATGGGAGAATGGAATATCTACCAACCACATGTATTATTTTATAATAGAATGTAAAAAAATATAGAATATACATTTAATGTCATCCATACATGAAAAAGGTTATTTTTGGATTAAAAGATGTTATGGAATGATGATTAATGATTTGGAGACATGGGTGAAGTGTTATTGTGAATTAATGAGACGGAGATGATAAATAGGAGAAAATGGTTTCATATTTATCATGTGATCATTATTTTCCACTCATACGTATTTCCATAGAGTGAATATTAATTCATGATATTGTTATCATACTTCCATGCAAAAAGATTAGAGGTTTATTCAATGTTGGGTATTTATATTTCTTGTACAAACCATATGGAGTTATATTAAAAGACAAATGAAATAATGTTATGAGGAAAACCCATGGAATATTTTAATGAGTAATTATCATTGGTTATTAATGATGATATAATACACATAATAATTATAGGGAGATAAGGAATATATGTTATGTTTAATCCATATCGATCCTTTAGTGAAGAATATCATGATACGAGAATCATGATTCGTGAGGCAGTAACTTGAATTTTGGTTATGGGATATTAAATGAAATATAATATCAAAAATAGATGAGTTTATAATTTATTATATCCTCACATAATTAAAATCTAGGAAAATATATACTATCATAGATAATAATAAATGATTAATTTTATAAAGTATAATTTTTGTGTATATATTGATGTACATGAGAAAAGAAATATGTCCCTGATTTGAAAATATTTTTTAGGAAACAAGAGAATAAATTTATGATTATTCTAATGGATTTTACAACATGTATACCAAAATGATATATTGATGTGGATAGCCCAAATTAATCATTATATCATGATGATTTTTAAGGCAGGTATTTCTAATTCTATTCATGAAGAATGTACACAATTAGAATTATTAAAATGTATATCTTGTTGTGGAAATGGAAAATACATTAACTGAACAATAAACCCTAATACAGTTTAGTTCATTCTATAACATGATTAATAATGGGAGGATATTGTAACGTGGATGTATAATTAGATTAACATGTATTTTATTTTATGTTAGTAATCAGAAACTGATGTTGTAAGATTGTAGATGATTATTAGGTCTTGTTGTAGAATATTTTTTATTAAACATATAATCCATTTTAGTGTGTATAACCAACATAGAATGAAGAATGAATTTATATAAAATTTTTCAAATTACATTTTTATGTAATCTATTTTTATAATAAAAATTAGGACGAGGAGATAATAATAACTACATCATAGACTATAATAAGTTGATGTTTATAACTTCCAATGGATGATAGTCAGCATGATAATTATCCTGATTCACACCCTTTTAGTGTTCAACATTTCCATGGGTCCTATATGTGTTTTATATCAATATTTAATCTAATGATCCAGGTAGTATTTTATGACCTGCAAAATAATAACTCAACCAAATCCCAAGGTGTTACCACATTCGTTGGAAACAATTATCATTTTTGATGAATAAGATATTACCCAATCTTCTTTTACTAATCATGGAAGTGGGAGATACAAACACATTTGGATTTCAAATAATTTCAAATGGTTCACCTTGGACACATATCGATAAAATAATCCTAGAGTTAGATGGAAAGTATCAAAATTCAACTTTAATGTATCAACTATAAATGTATATATGAAAGTCATGGTCCATAAAATGAGAAATGGACTCTAGGAAAACATATAGAGTTTTTAATAAAGAGTTTTAAAACTCAATAATTTAAGACTAGAAATCTACAGGATACAATTCCATTTTATAAATATAGATGTTCATGATTGAATTAATAAATACTTTTCACAGTTAATTGGGATTTTGATAAAAAAAATGACGGGTTTTTTGTTAATAAACAAGTCTCCATCACTATAAAAAATTTCAAGAAGAATTTAAAAAAAATTATTAGATTTAGAAATATAGGACATAGAAAAATGAGTGGATTTGACACTAGAGGATTGACACAACATACTCATGTTATATGATATGAATGATATTCCATATTTTAAGAAGAAAAAATATACTGTTGATTTTTTAGCATGGAGAGAAGGAAAATTTAAAAATAAATTTTTCTAATACAATTTTTTCAATAGTGGGGGTGATGAATGGATAAATGATATAATTAACATTGAATCACATTGTATAAAAATAGGAATATTTGGAAAATACAAAAGTTTTTAACTATTAGGGCATTGGGGAAAATACATTTGACATCAAAAATAAAAAAACCCACCAAATCTAAATCCAATAAAAAATGTGAGAAAATTTGATAATATAAAATGTATAAAAATAAGAACAATAATCCTAGTATATGAAAAATTAATATTATAACATAAATGATGTAACACCCCGAGCATCCATGATACGCTTCTCATTCAATAATGCAATAGCTTGCATTGTACGCAACTTCGAGTTCTAAAACACCGCGACTAATAAAAGTAGCCGTTATGAATAGTAATAAGCACTTTTTAAAATTATAGAAATTTTATATTTCAAAATGGAATTCATTTTTGTATTCCTAATATTGAAATTATCCTATGTTGAATTTTTTGTAATTTTCTGAGAACTTCCAAATTTTTATGAATAGTGAAAAATACTTAAAACAACTTTTTTAATCAAAATAATTTATAGTGATAAGTTATACTATTTAGTGGTTTTAAAGTATAATTAGAATATATTTTCACCATTTTATCCAATGGTGGTCATTAGAATTAATTTAACATTGAAATTGGACATAAACAATTGACAATCTATTGATATAAATTGTTTCTTAAAAACACGCTATTTGTTGTGACAGTGGGAATTAATTATAAAATTAATTAATGTAACTTATATGTTTGGAAGTTTTTAAAATATATATCATTTTTGAATTCGGAATATCAATTATAGCTTAGGGTGAAATTTTGGCATTGTTCTGAAAAACTTCAATTTTTGATGAATAGTGAAACCACTAAGTGGTAGTTAAATAACTGATTTTTCGTTTAAATGAAATATTACCACTTCTGTGATTTGATTTTCAAAAATCCGACATACATGGTTTTCATTAAGAAGTAATATGTGGTTCAATGAGATTAAAATAATTTTTTGGTGAATAGTAACTTTTAAGTTCTTAATCGCGATTAGAGGTAATTAGTGTAGCTTAAGATAAAAATAAAGTTTTAATAATATTAGATGAGCTTGAAACTTGTCCTACTCATATTGGATAAGTCATTGCCGACCAAGACAAACCATGGGTCAACTTGGGGACCCCATGGAGCCACTTTGGTTGGAAAATGACATTAATATATATTTATTTAATGTTAAAATTAAATTGACACAAACATGAGTTGTTCTACTCAAACAGTTTTTAAGCGGGGTTAAACAAGTCCAAATTTTGACTATAAATATTCATTAGAAAGATAAAAAGATTTCCTACGTCATAGCATTTTTTTTATAATTTTTAGACTTTAAATAAATTAAATTAATTATGACATCATAATGATGCACGAATGACCTCATTATTTAACGATTTATATAAAATGGAAAGATAATGTAAAATCCAAAGTGTACACTTGTCAAAAACCTATTGGATGAGTAGATTTCGAACCCTTATCATCTTATCCTCGAATTATATAAGTGTGGGACCTCTAAAATCCGATACTCATTTTATAATAAAGTGACTTTTCTTTACTTTCCAAGAGTGCCCCTCCTCTCCACTTATAAAAGGCCCCCACCTCTCCCACCTCATTTACTCTTTCGAGCCATTTGGATCGTCAAAACTCTGACCAAATACTCTCCCAACTTCCCCCTCTTACTCCTATAAGCCTCACTTTTGGCACAACTCTTCCCAAGGAAGCCCTTGTCTCAAATCAAAAAGAGTTACCCGATTTTGATGTAATGCCTTCTCTAATGTTGTTTTGTTTTATTTTTCTTCTCCAACCCCCTAAAATCTTTTTATTCATTTATTTTGTAACAACCCCAGTATCCCCAATATACTAGGATGTTGTTATAAGAATTATTCGATCTAAACTTACACACACCTACATCTAATGGTTAAAGAACATACGGTTTCTGTGGATGGCGAATTTCTGCCTCACGAAACGATGATTGTTCAACACTCATATAACACCTTCAAAGGTGGCCATTAAGATGTCACTATTTTCATATATGATATATAATATGTTTATGTTTTACTTATGCTTATGTATTTCTCATTTATGGAATACTTTATGATTTCCATTATGGGTAAAACGCGGTAATTTCATTTTAGGAAGTGCGGACTACCGCCCCCTCAAAGTGATTTGAATCGTTAATGCCATATGTGGGATGTATAAAGGATGGAGTAAATGGTATCATACACTATATTATACTGGAATTATATTATACATTTATATCATTATTATTTCGTTCCATTAAATATGAAATTGAAATGGAAGTAGCGTTCATGCGTACGTACGGCTTACCGTCTCCATGAACGGTGCATTTCATTTCTTATCTCTAAATGTTACGTAATATTATAAATCAATGTATATACCGGATATATAAGATATATATGACATCTAAATCATGAATATAATTCTAGTGATAATGGATATTCTACCACATAAACAACTTGTAATTATAAGAAGTTTATTGTTGACTCAAGTACCAAAGATCGACAAAACGACCGTTATTAACTTAAATAATTACATAATGTTCATATCATTGTAATAAGTGATATAATAAGGATAATGAAATTGAAAATGATTCTTAATAAGGTATATATTAACTCTAGTTTATTATTCAGGAGGTTAAATAACGGTTGAGTCATGTCAGACACGAGGTAAGGGAACTTCTTAACCCAACTTCCATTCTTTGGGTTAATCTCCTACTTTCAAATAATGTCATGATGTTATTATGTCCTATTTTGTATTTTTACATTCTTCATGTGTACCTATAGTGAATACACATAATAGATCTATTTTATTTTAAAAATGATCTTTTTAAGGAATTCATCTCAATCTCCTTTCATTGAGGCATATTTGGTTGTATACACAATTTTCTTTTATACGGTGTATAAACCCCTTTGACATTTACATTTATTTAAAAGGTTTTATTTTATAATTATGTTATTTTTAAATAATTTTAAAAAAGAGATATTTCTATCAAATATATGAAAATCCAGTGCAAATGTATACGTATTTAACGCAAGCTTAAATTTTTTTTTAGAAAACCCGACTCTCGAGTGTGGTAGACAGGAAGGGATTGGGAGTGGACCCATCATGGCCTGTAATTAGTCGAGAAGTCTAAGAATTAGTTATTTTGTTTTCAGAAGCATGAATTATTTTTTCAAAAAAACACTGGAGTATTTTTGAGCAATTTTAAACATAAGTAACTTCTAAAAAATTACATCGGTAGGTCTAATGAGACAAATAGACGTGGAATTGGCCGAGGCCCTTTCCCAATTTTATTTGTGATTTTGGCTGAGGCCTTAATCATTTCAGACGTCTTGGCCGAGGCCTTGACAAAATGTTTCAGAATGTCCGGCATTATACATTCCCTCATTATGAAAGTGGTTATTGATATTGCATGTGATTATTCAACCAGTAGAATATCCATGTGAAGAAGTGAATGGAATTATCTCATTTTACTTTTGCAATATTATGTTGATGTTCAAGTTTAAAAGGGTTTTGTTTTAGTTATACATTGCCTTAAATGTTTATGTTTATTTATGAAAGCTTCCGCAATATTGTTATCCTTACTGAGCATCTGAGCTCACCCCATTCAATGTTTTAATATTTTCCAGGATGTGAAGAAGTATTTTATGAATGACCTGCAGGGATTGTCAGAAGAGGATATGAGAGTGGAATATGGAGACTTTGTTATTGTAGTTTTTCACTTTATGATGTAATGTAACGTTTACGAATGTATCTAGTGTTTCCAAGGCTACTAAACTAATCGGTCTTTCGAGACTTGATCTTTTGTGATCATGCCAATGTTACGAAGTAATGCACCGACTCTGGGTAGCTGGGGTCGGGTCGTTACAGTTGGTATCAGAGGCGGTTTAGTACTAACCTTGGAAGCTAGATTTATATAAACTCTGATTAGAGCACATAGCCCGAAGATAGACTTTGAGGATTAGTATAGAAGAACTTCCTAGAATTTTGGTATTGTAGAGATGTTGTGAGTTTTCCGAGCAATACATCCCTGTCTGGATACGAGCAGGTAGAGGCGGCTCCGGCATAGATGTACCTAGGGGTAAAAACCGAAAACACCGCTTTGAGCTAGAATCGAACGGGAACTGGTGCACGACAACGGGACTTGCTGCACTCTTGGTTACGACACTCCCGGGGGATATGCTTAGGATAATTCTCATTTTCTTTACAAACCACTATGAAGGGTTATGGGTATATACTTCCTCAAAGAAAACATTTTTATGATTATGGATTATATCCCTAAATAGTTCAATTTATGTTAAGTATTTTACAAGTATGTAATTATGTATTTTGATTCATAAACTAATCTAGTTTATGCCATTGTTTAGAAATGGCGCCTATTGGAAGGAATGGAAACCGTATCAATGCACGCACTCCGTGTAGGGATTGCCCTCCGGCTCAAGATAATTATTGTGGAGCTGGAGATACATCTGGTGCTGATCAACTTATTACCATACTAGGACAACTCACTCAGGTTATGAATAATAACCTTACTCGTATGGAGCACCCTGATCCGCAACGTGGAGGATCAATGTTAGACCGCTTCATGAGGCAACAACCACCAAAATTTAATGGGGGTACAAATCCATTAGTAGCTGAGCAATGGATAAACACCTTAGAGAAAATATTCCACGCCTTGAGGAGTAGCGAAAGGGAGAAGGTTATCATGGCAGTTTACCGCCTCACTAGAGATGCCGATCAATGGTGGTCATTGATTCAAAATACAAAGGACAATGAAGAAGTATCAAGTATGGAATGGAGAGAGTTCAAAGAGATTTTCCTAGAAAAATACTTTCCTCATGACCATCGAGCATATATGGAAAGGAAATTTCTGAGTCTGAAACAAAAGGAGGATGACAATGTCGCAAAGTATGAGGCTAACTTTACAAGGTTAGCGAGGCATGATGCCGATTATATATGTAACCCAAGGAGTAAGATTGATCATTTATTTGATGGGTTAAAACCATTTCTCCGTCGATATTTAGTATCACAATCCTTATCATCATACGAAGATATTGTCTCATGTGCTATCAAGACAGAAAAAGAATTCTCTAAGTCTCATGACTTTAATGAAAAGCAAGAAAAGAAGAAAACTGTGGAATAAGAGACAGATAAAGGGGAAAAGGGAATTAAGGATTTTCCATTATGTGATAATTGTGGGAAGAATCACCCTGGTACTTGCCTAAAAGGAAAGGGAGTTTGTTACAAATGTGGAGAAAAAGGTCACCAGGCTCGTGATTGTAAGGGAAAGAAAGAGGCTATCAATGTTGAATGCTATAATTGTAGGGAAATGGGTCATTATGCAAATGAATGTCTTAATCGTCAGGGAAACATACCTCAAAAAAGGCCAAGGGATCAAGGCCAATCTTATGCTGTGACTATAGTTGAAGCGGAATAATTAATGTATTGGTGCTTTTGGACTCATGGATTCTATTCTGGTTATTAGAATAATGTGATATATATATAAGGATTGTAATACAGTACATGTTGATTTCATTAAGGTTTTAATATGATGAAGGTAATCATATTTTTGTATGTGAAAAAAAGAGAAACTTTACCTTGTTTAAGGAATCTGATGTTATAATTGATTTTGGAATTTAAAGACCTTTTAGAAAAAGTCTGGATAGAGGTATTCTGGATAACGTTGGGTAGTATTGTTTAAGGTTAAAACATTTATGAAGATTATTTTTGGAATATTATAGTTTTAGGAAAAGGACAACCTGCAGGGTGGGGCATAACCCGTCGCGTCGGACAAAGCTGCAGGAATCGAACCCACAACCATAGTACGACAAGCCTTTATTTCCTACCACTAGCCTATAGGAAGTCCCTGGTTATTTCAATATAATTGTACTAATCTAAATGCTATTTGTTAACATTTGGAACCTTATACAATTAGGATAAGTATAATATTTTTGAGTTCTATTATCTTTTTGAGTGAAAGATGAGTTGAAGGTTGAAACTCTAATTGTCAAGTATAAATATATATATATATATCTCTTATTCAATGAAAAAAATTAATTCATAAACTTTAGTAAAGGGATATTAAAACAAATAAATGTGTTGTCCTAATACCTTATGTCTTGTTGAACTGGTGATATTTTAAATCAACATAGATTGAAGGCTTTGAGGCCCTCAATTTGACAGCTGATTGTGATTGATGACCTCAATCACTCCCTACAAATATTTACGTTTTTCCTCCAATTATATGTCTCTAATTGCCACCAATGTTCTCCTAATCTAGATCATAATTGGATGGTGACTTTTTCATTTCCCTTTCCCTCTTATTAAGGCTAAATTTTATTAATCTTATTTCCGATGTGGGTTTTCCTCAAAGGTATTTTCTCTTTTCAACCTTTTATTTTCAAAGAAAATTTTCAAATTGCGAGGACGCAATTTATTGAAGGAGGGGAGAATGTAACACCCCGAGCATCCATGATACGCTTCTCATTCAATAATGCAATAGATTGCATTGTACGCAACATCGAGTTCTAAAACACCGCCACTAATAAAAGTAGCTGTTATGAATAGTAATAACCACTTTTTAAAATTATAGAAATTTTATATTTCAAAATGGACTTCATTTTTGTATTCCTAATATTGAAATTAGCCTATGTTGAATTTTTTGTAATTTTCTGAGAACTTCCAAATTTTTATGAATAGTGAAAAATACTTAAATTTTTTTTTAATCAAAATAATTTCTACTGATAAGTTATACTATTGAGTGGTTTTCAAGTATAATTAGAATATATTTTTACCATTTTATCCAATGGTGGTCATTAGAATTAATTTAACATTTAAATTGGACATAAACAATTGCCAATCTTTTGATATAAATTGTTTCTTAAATACACGCTATTTGTTGTGACAACGGGAATTAATTATAAAATTAATTAATGAAACATATATTTTTGGAATTTTGTAAAATAGATATCATTTTTGAATTTGGAATATCAATTATAGCTTAGGGTGAAATTTTGGCATTGTTCTGAAAAACTTCAATTTTTGATTAATAGTGAAACCACTAAGTGGTAGTTAAATAACTGATTTTTCGTTTAAATGAAATATTACCACTTCTGTGATTTGATTTTCAAAAATCCAACATACATTGTTGTCATTAAGAAGTAAAATTTGGTTTAATGAGATTAAAATAATTTTTTGGTGAATAGTAACTTTTAAGTTCTTAATCGCGATTAGAGGTAATTAGTGTAGTTTAAGGTACAAATAATGTTTTAATAATATGAGATGAGCTTGACACTTGTCCTAATCCTATTGTATGAGTCATGGCCGACCAATAAAACCCATGGGTCAACTTGGGGACCCCATGGAGCCACATTGGTTGGAAAATGACATTAATATATATATATTTAATGTTAAAATTAAATTGACACAAACATGAGTTGTTCTACTAAAACAGTTTTTAAGCGGGGTTACAAAAGTCCAAATTTTGACTCTAAATTTTCATTAGAAATCTAAAAAGATTTCCCACATCATAGTATTTTTTTTATAATTTTTAGACATTAAATAAATTAAATTATTTATCACATCATGATGATGTAGCGATGACCTCATTATTTAACGATTTAAATAAAATGGAAAGATAATGTAAAATCCAAAGATTACACTTGTCAAAAACATATTGGATGAGTATATTTCGAACCCTTATCATCTTATCCTAGAATTATATAAGTTAGGGACCTCTAAAATCCGAAACTCATTTTATAATAAAGTGACTTTTCTTTACTTTCCAAGAGTGCCCCTCCTCTCCACTTATAAAAGGCCCCCACCTCTCCCACCTCATTTACACTTTCAAGCCATTTGGCTCGGCCAACCTCTGCCCAAATACTCTCCAAACTTCCCCCTATTACTCCTAGAAGCCTCACTTTGGGCAGAACTCTTCCCGAGGAAACCTTTGGCTCAAATCAAAATGAGTTACCCAATTTTGAGGTAATGCCTTCTCTAATGTTGTTTTGTTTTATTTTTCTTCTCCAACCCCCTAAACTCTTTTTATTCATTTCTTTTGTAACAACACCAGTATCCTAAATATACTAGGATGTTTTTATAAGAAGGATTCGAGCTACACTTACACACAGCTACATCTAATGGTTAAAGAACATACGGTTTCTGTGGATGGAGAATTTCTGCCTCACGAAACGATGATTGTTCAACAATCATATAACACCTTAAAAGGTGGCCATTAAGATGTCACTATTTTCATATATGATATATAATATGTTTATTTTTACTTATGCTTCTGTATTTCTCATTTATGGCATACATTATGATTTCCATTATGGGTAAAACGCGATAATTTCATTTTAGGAAGTGCGGACTACCGCCCCCTCAAAGTGATTTGAATCGTTAAAGCCATATGTGGGATGTATAAAGGATGGAGTAAATGGTATCATACACTATATTATACTAGAATTATATTATAAATTTATATCATTATTACTTCGTTCCATTAAATATGAAATTGAAATGGAAGTAGCGTTCATGCGTACGTACGGCTTACTGTCTCCATGAACGGTGCATTTCATTTCTTACCTCTAAATGTTACGTAATATTATAAATGAATGTATATACTGGATATATAAGATATATATGACATCTAAATCATGAATATAATTCTACAGATAATGGATATTCTACCACATAAACAACTTGTAATTATAAGAAGTTTATTGTTGACTCAAGTACCAAAGATCGACAAAACGACCGTTATAACTTAAATAATTACATAATGTTAATATCATTGTAATAAGTGATATAATAAGGATAATGAAATTGAAAATAGTTCTTAATAAGGTATATATTAACTCTAGTTTATTATTCTGGAGGTTAAAGAATGGTTGAGTCAAGTCAGACACGAGGTAAGGGAACTTCTTAACCCAACTTCCATTCTTTGGGTTAATCTCCTACTTTCAAATTGTGTCATAATGTTATTATGTCCTATTTTGTATTTTTACATTATTTATGTGTACCTATAGTGAATACACATAATAGATCTATTTTATTTTAAAAATGATCTTTTTAAGGACTTCGTCTCAATCTCCTTTCATTGAGGCATATTTGGTTTTATACACAATTTTCTTTTATACGGTGTAAAACCCCTTTGACATTTACATTTATTCAAAATGTTTTATTTTATAATTATGTTTTTTTAAATAATTTTAAAAAATAGATATTTCTATCAAATATATAAAAATGCAGTGCCAATGTATATGTATTTAACGCATGCTTAAATTTTTTTTTAGAAAACCCGACTCTCGAGTGTGGTAGACAGGAAGGGATTGGGAGTCGACCCATCATGGCCTGTAATTAGTCGAGCAGTCTAAGAATTAGTTATTTTGTTTTCAGAATCTTGCATAATGTTTTCAAAAAAACACTGGAGTATAATTGAGCAATTTTGAACATAAGTAACTTTTAAAAAATTACATCGGTATGTCTCATGAGACAAATAGACGTGGAATTGGCTGAGGCCCTTTCCCAATATGATTTGTGATTTTGGCCGAGGCCTTAATAATTTCAGACGTCTTGGCCGAGGCCTTGACAAAATGTTTCAGAATGTCCAGCATTATAAATTCCCTCATTATGAAAGTGGTTATTGATATTTCATGTGATTATTCGACCAGTAGAATATCCATGTGAAGAAGTGAATGGAATTATCTCATTTTACTTTTGACATATTATGTTGATGTTCAAGTTTAAAAGGCTTTTGTTTTAGTTATACATTGCCTTTAATGTTTATGTTTATTTATGAAAGCATCCGCAATATTGTTATCCTTACTGAGCATCTAAGCTCACCCCTTTCAATGTTTTAATATTTTCCTGGATGTGAAGAAGTATTTTATGAATGACCTGCAGGGATTGTCAGAAGAGGATATGAGAGTGGACAATGGAGACTTTGTTATTGTAGTTTTTCACTTTATGATGTAATGTAACGTTTACGAATGTATCTAGTGTTTCCAAGGCTACTAAACTAATCGGTCTTTCGAGACTTGATCTTTTGTGATCATGCCAATGTTACGAAGTAATGCACCGACTCTGGGTAGCTGGGGTCGGGGCGTTACAAATGATAAATCTGATTCATCTTATAGTATCCCTTTATATAATGATGTTAATTTATTTAATATTATTGAAAATATTAATTCATCATGTAGTGATCATATTGGAAAATAATGTATATAACTCTAATGAAAAATGAATCGTGATTTGGAAGAATGTATTGAGTAGATTACATGCCACATAAATAAAACAACGAACTAATAATGGGGATAAATATTGATGCTAATGAAACTGAAGAACTAATTAGGAATAAAATATCTTATATTGATTATATTAGAAATGAAAACATAATTTTTGACGACAAAGAAAACATGGCGTTCAACATTAATTAGTATTTTCCTCAAAAAAGAAGATTTGTATATGACACAATCCATATCTATCAGTATTTATTATTAGTTATGAAAATCTATATAAGGTATCAATAATTAAATAAAGTCTTTAGGGGAATATTCTCAATATTTTGAGATGATTAAAACTAAAAATTAGGTTAAATACTAAAATTATAAATCACAAAAAAGTTATATAGTAATTAAAATTTCAGGTCTCAATGAATAAAGTTCTCAAAGATTCAATAATAAGGTGTTGATAATAATTCATTATTATAAAATTAGGTAATTGTTTTGAGGAAACCATCCTTCTTGAGATAAAATAAGGATAAAAATAAATAAATATATCAATAATAAAGATATAGATAAATGAACAATCAATGGTGGAGATCATAATTTAAAGGATAATCTAGATATCATGGAATGAATAGTGAAAAATACAATTATTGTTTGTATAATATTTCATTAACATGATTGAGAACCTAATATAGGGTTCTATCTTGGTAATAAGTGAGATACATTGTATAATATAAAAAATTTATGAGTAGAAAATCATGAAACCTATTTTCTTAGAATATCTTTCAGTTCATGAATAATTTTGAGTAATATGTGTATAGTACTATCATAAGGATGATGTTTGTATGAATATATTTCTTGGATATGGTAAATTTTCGATAAATTTTACATATATCCAAAAATAAATAACTAGAAACATATTTAATAGATAACTAATAATAAGTTTGGTGAAAACTATAAGAATAATGAAAATGTAAGTAATGATTTCGAAATATTTTGGCTACATTGATAGAAATTTCCTATAAAAATGGATGAGGGTGAAACCATTTTAACGTAAAAGTGCTGGAAAAAGATTAATAAGATGCAGTCAATGATTATGATTATTGTTCCTAAAATAAGGAATTTAAAATCAGGGAAAACTGATACAAATATAATATTGTTGGGAATTGTTCAATGGAATGTATGACTATCTAACCAAAATAAAAGTAATTCATTAACAGAATGATTCAATTAGAAAAATATGAAACACACCTGTAAACTAAGGTGAATCGATCTACTAAAAAGATATATAAAAGTTCAAAATATTGTGAGGCTCATGATTAGATGAATAGGGATGCAAAGAAAAAGAACAAATTTACTGTGGTGGGAGGAAGCACTAGAATATGTGTTTCATCAGTAAACAAAATAATAACCATAATTATTTCTATATTGATTTAACAGTTATGAAATTATAAGGAAGGAAAACATGGAGATTTTTAAGGATATCACAGGTAGATAGTAATATGATGTCAACCATTATAGAGTCAATAAAATAGTATGCTATTAAAAAGGGTTGTTCAACCCATTTGGGGTAGAATTTATGTGTTTCCATTTTCAATGTACCAAATTGTAGAAAATTTTGAAATTATTTACAAAACTAAAACATGGATGATTGAGTTTTTCTAGTCATGTTTATAATCCTTACCCTAGAATATTTTAATTATTTTTATTTGGGGGATTTTCGGTAAATGAAATGATGAGAAAAGGTGGAAATATACTACTTGTATTAAATTTATTTTAATATCGTTGTTGATATGTAAGTAAGATTATACTTTTTTTTATAAAACGGATCCTAGAGACCCAAATGTTGTGGATGAAGAACAAAAAATCATATTTAATACATTTTATAATCAACATTGATCTCGTTATTTATAAACTATTATATTGTACATTATGATTTCATATTGGGGATTATATTTTTCAATTTAAATTTTCATTTCTAATATTATAATGTTATATCATACTTCTCTCAGGGAAAAAATTTGGATATGTTTAATATAGTTATAGAATAAATAAATGGTATTTGACTAGACCCCTAAATTAAACATTAAATTTATTTTAAATAAAGGATAAATAAGAGAATCTACTATATGGAAAATATTCCCATTGTGTAAAGTTGTATTTCCAAATAATTTATAAGGAAAATCGATGTTCTAATGCATGAATTACATTAGCATTCAACACCTCAATTTTTATTTAGTAATTTTTATATTGATTATCTTAGGATTATTACAAATTCAAAGGGAGAAAATTTGATGTCATTATTTATAAATAATCAATTTAAATCAATAATAAGATTTATTTATTTCAATGTTAAATAGAAAAAACTCTTTATCAATAGGTGAACTATTATTTAATTGATGATTACATATTATTGGGATATTTGAGTGATGAACATTATTCAAAATGAACATAAATATGAGAAACATACAAATAATAATTTTCATAATGAAATTTAAAACATATGATGAAATTAGTAATGGTGAATTATTTTTTTCTATTTTAGAATATAAGGGACAATAATAACTTATTATAATATTATGTATTTTATATATTACTTTCCTATGAAAATTTGGCCTTGCCTAGACATAATGGATAGATGGAGCTACTAACTCTACTGGAACATGGTTTAACTACAGTGGAAACATTTTATTATTAGTGGGACTGTGATCTATCGTTCTGGATGAATTCAAAAACATTGGTTCTTTATTAGGTTAGACAAGATTCATGGATATATGAATAGAGATATTGGTTGATAATTGTGGGGTAGAAACAATCATTAAAGAACCTATCTGCAGTGTCTCTTAGATCCAACTAAGGTTCCATTTTTTTAGAGGTTTGTATCATGTCCAATAACAATATGAATCAATGTAACATGAGTTTGAAATATATTGAAGAATTATAGATTATGGACCTTTTCGGTCACTACTAAATAGAAGGATATAATTTTATAAATTCAATCATATTATAGTATTCCATTTAATTAATATTTAAGGTCATGTGTTTCTCTACAGGGTCATAATATATCTATTAAAACATTGAAGCTGACAACATGTACATATATATAGCCATAGAAGAAAAAAATTCAAGATGAACACCAGAACATGATTGAAAAAAATGTTCACTTAAAACCAAACCAACTAAATAAATTGAAGTGTACCTATTACATAAAGACCTTCAAGCCTACCTCCTAATGAAAATTTGTGTTATCATATGATTAAGTGAGCTACCATAAGGGTATTTTATGATTCCCTGATCCATCATTGTAGATTGATATTTCATGAGTGAAAAGTTCTAATCCAAATATGTTCGATGATCCAACCAAATGAGGGACCATCAATTAGTACATTACGGTTGAATGAGTGACCATATATTTTTACTAAATACATGATGTGTTTTTATAGGAATTTTAAAATGATTATAAGAATTGTAGGTTAATCATATATGATAAATATTATAAAAGATTAAATAAAATAATTCAACTATGATAGTTGAATTTGAGATATTAATTTAATTATTTCATTCATGCATCAATTTTTGGCAATAAATCAAATATATAAAATCCATATTTATATCAATATTGTGATTTTCCATTTTCACATATTACCATTGAGTAAATTTTGACCCATATTAATGTTATCATCATTCAAATCCGAAATCTAAGAGGAGCATTCCATATATGATTTTTTATCATGCTTAAATATACCATATAGATATATGCAGAAAGATTAATGAAGTAATATAATGTAGAAATTTTGTGAGGTATTTTAGTAAGGAATTACTATGAAATATTACAAAGGATATAATTCCCATGTTAATAATGTGGAATTATGTATTAAAGGAGATGATGCATATGTACATTGCATCAAATAATGAATATTTCAATAAATGCACCATGATTTATAAAACATTTTATTGAAGGATTATTTTTGGATATTGAACAGAAAATAAAAATAGAATAAATTAGGAGATAATTAGGTATTCCCAAAAAAAATTATAAAAGTGTAAAATACATACTTCCAATGATAATAATTATTGAGTAATTAGATTCACAATATTTATTATTAATATATAGTTGTAGTTGATAATAGAAAGATGTTTTAGACATGGAAATATTTTTTTATTAAACACATTTAAAAAATTAGGAGTATAATTGAATAAGATAAATGTTTTGTATTGATAAGAGAGAATTAATATTGGATCCAATATTACACAATATCCAGTGAAAGGTTTGGATACTAGCCATATATATAATGTTCTTAATGACTATACATTATTATACATATTGATATGGAATTATTTTGGACAATGATCAAATTACATTTGGGGTTGAACATCACAATAATTATCAAGGTTATCTATAACATTACCAAAATTTTAATGAAATTGTAATTAGGTTGTATAACTAGTTACTGTAGAAATTTAGTTTGGGTCTATCAGCAATAAATATTTTTTAAATATTGTGGTTTATAATTACTTCCAATTGTAGAAATATAAATAATTAATTGACAATCCAAGATAGGATGTGTAACTAAAATTCCAAGATGTCGTATTTTATACAAATCCTATTATAATACCAATTACTAAGTTCAATCTTATTATTATTTCATATAAAGTGATACATGGAAAGAATATCGATTTTTTTGAGAACTATAGTTTTTCAATGGGGTAGAAATCAAATGGATGAGAAACCAAAAAATATTTCCACTGATTCAACCCCATTATCAATGATATTCCATTCTGGTTGTTCCAAATTAGACATTATAACCCCACATAATTTTGTGTATGTTATGAACTATGAGCATATTAATAATATATAAAAAATATTACAATATTTGTTTGAAATATTTTTATAGTTTATCTCGTGTTCAATAGAAACCAAACCACTAAATTAATGGGAATTCATTATGTGTATTAATTATAAAAATGAAGTAATATTAATTATATATACTAAAATTCATTATATATGATATGAATGAATGGTCTAATTATTTATTTCATTTACAATACTAAGAATTTTGTTTCATATTCAATAAATACAATTGATGGAGACATGTGAATTCATATATTAGGATTTACATGTGATTTATGAATTTCTCATTCAATTTTATTAGT
Source organism: Viscum album (assembly GCA_963277665.1). Taxonomy (NCBI): domain Eukaryota; kingdom Viridiplantae; phylum Streptophyta; class Magnoliopsida; order Santalales; family Viscaceae; genus Viscum; species Viscum album. The sequence goes on along the minus strand of OY728126.1, from coordinate 1,858,055,320 downwards.
TCCTCTCATTTTATCTTATTGATAGAAGTATTATCACCCTTAAAATTAGTAGGTTTTGATATATGGTTTGAAATATGAATAATATTGTCAGAAATCATTGTTATGGGAAAAAATGCTTCTCAAAATGATGTTTCTAATATGGTGGGATTGGGAGTAAAAAACCTAAAGGCTTTAATTTCAAAGATAACTAAATAAACAAATATTAATATGAACCATGTTTAGGAACAATATATTATTTTGAAGAAAAATTAGAGACGCTCTATTTATAATATAATGGACAAACACTTTTGTGTAATCATCTAATCATTCACTCATATAAAATTGGATAACATCCATGTATAAATATTCTCACTGCATTGAGAAAAGGATAGGGTGAACATTCCCTTTTATAACATAGTGAGATAAAATGATAAGTGAAGGAAAATTATCAAGAATATAAAGACTATAGAAAATAAAAAATGAATGGATTTATATGAATTTGAGAAAATAGTTTTACATATATATATTCATCTCCATTTCACTATTAAAATATAGAGGATTATTTTATCAAGAAATGTTAGAAATAATCATTTAGTTTATATGAATAGAAAGAAACAAGTCCAGTACGGTACTCCTTAACATTTTTAATTACCATAATTAAATGTTTTTATACTTTATTAGGGAAACATAACCTTGTCTTCCAAAAGAGTAAGTGGTTTTATACATTTATGATGAAGTGGAGGTCAAATATGACCGTATGGATTTGATGGATATTAGTGAATCTAAATTTTGTAGTAGGAATGGTAATAAGAAATGAATATTTATGTTAGGATTTGGAGGTTCAATTGATCAACCATATAATATAAAAAATATTAAATTACTTATAGATCTTATGAACTCAAAAATGCATCCATGAAACAAACTCAATGTTCTGAGTAGTTTCTTTTTGTATAGGGAATCATGAACAAAGAAAATTATTTTCATTGGAAGATTGAAAATCCCATCAATCTGATTGATGAAAGCAAGGTTCTACTAAATCCTTTATACATAGTCCAATTCTAAACCTATAAGAAAAATAATAAATATAAATATAATTAAACATAACAAAGGATCATAAGGGGTGATTTATGACTATAATATCTATTGAGAAAATAATAATAAAGGTTTAAAAAAATAAATACTACCATGGTTGATCATTATAAAAAATGTGATGAAAAGTGTAGTTATTATTCATTAAATAATAATTAATGTTCTATTTTATCATTTATTAACACATTTAACCATTCATTTTATAATATAATTTTTTTTTCAAACAATACACTATGATGTCGATGTCAATTTATTTAGGAAAATTCAATGTTTTGTAATCCATTCAATTAATGTTTATTAAATTTTTAAAATAAATATTTTTGGAAAAATTATTACATAAAATATATTTTTAATCCCTTTTTAATAATTTGATTATGTCTTTTGAATGGACTAGTTTTCTTTATAAAGAGGTAATATCTACCACCAATAGAGTGAATATTAATTCAAAATCCAAAACTATCACCAAATTCGATACACATTTAATTAGATTTAATAATATATATTGAATATAACTTTATTAATTGGGTTTTAATACCCTATGAACAATATTATCAAGGATAACTTATTGGGATAATGAGAAGGATAATCCTTCATAACAATCCAAATTTCATAGATTTGGAATTTGTATTTGTTAAAGTTTAATATTATATTCCCCATAATTGAGAGGCAGAGTTATCAAAAAATAATATAACTAGTTATATACCATTATAAAATAGTTCCTATATAATATCCATTACTCGACTAAAAATGTTAAGGGAGGAAACAAACTAACATATTGGATAATGATTTTACACTACCTAGTGTTTTTTTCTAGGGTACCAATGTCCTTGTGTTTAAAAAGATGGATGGGTAACTATGTATATATATTTATTATTTGTTATCTTAACATGGTCATGATAAAGATAAAATATCCCCATTCAAATATTTATGACATTTTTTACCAACTAAAATTGGAATTATACTTCTAAATGTTGGATCACTGATCATTATATTATTAATAGAATATGAAAATTATGATATTACAATGAATTACATTATAGAAAGATATGGATACTATGAGAACATAAATATACCATATAGAATTATTAATTATCGATTAATATTAATTTAAATTATGAAAATAATTGTAATTTATTAGGTAAATATTTTGGTAGGAATTTAGAGGACATATTTTGATACATTCCAATACCCTAGAAGGGTATGATGGTCCTCAGACCATTCTATTATTTAATTTTCATAAGAAAAAGTTTTAGGTTTTTTTTTAAATGTAACTTCTAGAAATTTCATGTCATATTTCGAGATAATTTTATCATATGTGAAGGGATATATGAGGACCCATAAAAATTAAGTAAATTAAAATACATGGATATTACCATTAACAGTGATCCATGGATTCCATATACTATGAGGGTATATTGGATGGTTTTGGAGAATTTTTTTAAAATTTTCAAACCAACTAACCATATATATTAAAAAGGATTAAATTTAATCATAATAGATTAATTTTAATTGGGATTCATGAGACTAATAAAATAGCCTTGTAAAAAGACCTGTATTTTCATATTTCTCAATAGGGGAATGATTTTGGGTATATAGAGATCCTTTATAAAAAGTCTTCGGTTTCATAATAATAAAGTATAATAAACTTATATCCTATTGTGGAGGATTATTGGTGGAAAATGAGAGAAATTTCCTAATTCATTATATGGATTTTGTAGAGGAAATCATTCCCCTAGATATTTAAAGACTCTAACATAATGATGAAATGTGCGATAATTATACTTATCGTGAAATTATAATTTTTCTATTTACATTGAAGGATCAAGGGATACACGAATAAAAAAGTTTATAGGTTAAATAGTTTTTCTAGAAATAAATATAGAACCATTTGGGAAAACAAAATAGTATTATAGATTCCATCAAAAAATTATAAAGTAAAGAAATTCAATTATTGAGTATTAAAAGGGTTCCATTCTTTTTATTCATTTATAATATTAATGTGGGAATCCTAAAGAATGGTACACCATCTTAAAATTCATGGAAAATTTCTCAACTATCTATCAAAGAGATGATTATGGTTATACAAAGGGATGGAGTAGAAATATAAAATTAAACAGACGATATGAAAAAGGTGGAACTATAATTGATCAACATAGAGTTGTATGATATTGGACATGATTTTTTATTGAATATTATATTGAGATTACGAACAAGATATTATGTGATGATAATAAATCACAACTATCTACCCTCATAAAAATCAGAAGAATTATTATGCATTATTGAGATCAACTATATTTGGAGAATATGAATAATAAGACCAAAAAATATATATCTATGTTCTTAGTTTGTAAAAAATAATGATGTAATATAAATTTCTATGAGGATAATGAAAAGATTACCCTTACAAAACAAGGTAATTTGAAATCATCCACATGCCCATTTTATATGTATTCAAAATAAATCCAATTAAAATATTTTGATATGGGTTCTGGTAGGTTATATAATAGTTATTCTGAAAGAATTACCACATGAGTAACATCGAAATATATAAGTGTTGAGGCCACATATATCAATAAAATCCATTATATATAATAAAAATACCGTACATTCTTCTTGGTTCAAATCAATTCACCAGATAGAATTGATGATAGAGTTAAAATTAATAATATATCACATTCATAGATAAGTGGTAAATATTAAAGGACCATTAGAATTTTAGAATAATTTCTAAGAGATTTATTTGTTGATCAAAAAATTTGTTGGGATCAATATCATTTTCTATTGATGTTATCATACAATAATTGATTCAACTTATTCATTTAAATAGATATTTATTAATCCCTCTATATTATGAAATATATAACTACAACATGGTATATTAAAGTTGGATTTAAAGATTTATTCAATAATTACCGGATGAAATTGATAACATAATGTTTCGAATTAATTGACAAAAAAAATTAGGGATGTAAGGGGAGGACAAATATTTATTCTGAAAAGCCTCATCTTGGCCTAGAGTCTAATTATTTCGTTAATTTATTTCTTGGGATAACTCCATTGGAAATAGTTTTTTGGTTTAGAAAGACATGAATGAAATTCACATGGAATATTGTTCCATGTCAAATTCATGACCGCCTTGTATTCATGTCTTGTCAAGTGGCATATCTACTATACCATTGTAAAATAAAAAATATTTTATACATGTCCATATTATGGGAGTATGTACCATACCCTCATGTGTCCTAAATCCATAGGTTGAATAGTTTGATAATGATATCGCTAATCAGGGGAATCCATTTGGATTATATCATCATATAAAGAATTTATATGGACTATATCACTCAAGTTATCAATTTCTTAATGTAAAATGGTGTAAATGAAGATGTATTTTGGTAACCTAAATATATATTGTAAAAAATACACAACATTGTTTTCATAATAGGGATTCAGTAGACATGTTAAGGATGTAATTTTTGTGTTGGGTAAGAATGTAATGAATGTGACATTACATATATTATTAATTATTATCTCCAAATATGTTATTATGATATTTAACTATAATGTATATTAATAATTAATTAAATGTAATAATAAAAAACTCTATATAATTTCATATCAATAAAATGATATATGAACACTGTTAACAAACACAATAAATATCAAAATATTACAGTGGTAAGGTAATAATATATAATTAACAATATTACATTTGTAATTTTAGTTAAATTTAATATCATTAATTTATCACAGACCAACGAATAATAAAAAAATAACTAAAAAATTCAAAATTTTCGGTAAATTTTTATTTGAAATTTATATAACATTGGTTTAAATTTTTTTTGAATGAATAATGATCTAAATGGTTTCTATTAATAGTAATTTTTACAAATAAATGTATATAATAATAATAAATAACTCTTGAATATAATAAATGACCGTTGAAATATAACATGACTATAGAATGTATTAAAAATGAGAAAAATTAATTTTTAAAATTATCTAAATAAGTAATTTATAATATTATAATAGAAAGGAATTATTTCAAAAATAATCTAACTTAAGGAATAAATATACATACATTTTTATAAAGTGGGTTTTAAAATATTTATTACAATATCTAGTATTTTTATTATTTATTAAATATATAATTATCTAATTTTAAATGGTAATGTCATTATTAAATAAATGTTATATAATTATAAATAATATATTGAAAATGAAATATTAAATAATATAAATGTAATCAGTCATAGTAAAGAAACAAACATCATTTTAGATAAACCAATTTTTCCATATACTCAGGGAGATTATCCAAATATAGATATTTATAGAATTTTTAAATTTAATTTTATAAATCAAGAATCATTTAATAAATCAGTTATCTTTATGTTTCATTAGTTGATTATTTATTTGTTATTAATTTTTTGTATTTTGTTGAATAGTGATGAAAAAAAAATTTACATGTACTTTTATTTTTATGAAACAATTAATCTATAAATAAGAATCAAAAGCATATATTTATTTTTTAAAAAATAATTATTCTATATGTGCTATAAATAATATAATATAATAATATTGAATATAAAACAAATAAATAAATCTTTAAATACAACGATATACGATTGAAAATAATAAACTATATTTTATTCTATACATGTATAAACTATCTAAAATATAACATTTAGTTTTGTGTGGGTATAAATTTAATTTTATCTTTATATTTTTTAATAAATTACACATAAAATTCATATTAATCGATAATATTATTATTGTTGAGCCTTAATAGTAATTCAATTAATATTTTATTGAAAAATACCCCTCCCCTTTGGTATATCAACACCACTCGTCCCCGACAATCACATAAAATAAAAATCAAATTTTCTTTGCAAATACCTACTCATATTCTTTTATATAATCTACTATCTAAATATCTATTGTATTGTTTTTTTAAACATCCCTCTATAGAAGACTTATAACTCTATCCAAATGAGGTGAATCAAATAACTTGTCATGGGATTCGTAACATGTATCTTCATATTTCAATTATACTCTGAGACCACATATAATATAATTTATCATTAAAAATAAATATATAATTTTCAATTAATCATAATGTAAATTTTATATAATATTTAAGTAATTATTTGTTTTCCCATTATCCTAAACACTTTATAAAAAATTATTTCCCCTTTTAGTGTTTTAGAATTACTAAGTGAATGATGATGTTTCATTTATCAGTTATATCTTTCATAAATATTCATAAAAAATAATTTCTAAATTTATTATGAATATAATAATAAAACAATTTTATTTATAATATTTATATGATAAAATAACCAATATGATAATGGTAATCATAATAAAAAATCACTGTCCTTTTTAAAATTTAAAAATAAAACTATGGAGGATGATTTAATGAAATGTCAATATCTGGAAATATTTATAACTCACTAACTTATATAATGACATAAAAACTATAAAATTAAGGTTATGGTAGTTATGGAACCATTTTATACTATTTTTTACCATTAGAAATGCAATAAAACTATTTTGAAACATTAGACTAAACAACCTCAAAATGGTCGATGTGAAAACTATTAAATTAATATATAAATAACCACAGTAATAAATGTATAAAAATTGAAAATAAATAATAATAAAGATCCAAAATATGAATATGTTAAATTTATCATGACTTTTCAAGTGTTTAGAAGAGAATCAAAACCTTTTTAGTACTTGAGGTATGGGTAATTTCCCTTTCATTATCATTTTCAATGTTTTATTCACTATGATTAAATATCATTATATATTAATATTTATAATTTTAATTTAAGTTAATTAATTTTTATATATAAAAATTTAAATTATTTCTAACCTATCATTATCCATTTATTTTCTTGGGGTTTAAGGTATCTTATTTTTTGTAGATTATAATTTATATTAATCAAGGAAAATGGTAAAATTAAATTTCTTCTTCCTTTACATGTTCAACACTAATATTATTGAGTTTTGTAAATGATATGATGAATAAATCCTTGATTAAAAACAATTAGGGTTTTATTGTTTTGGTATATCCCCATTCCCTTATAATTTTCAAATATTATTTTCCCCCTCATTTAAATTTTTTTAAAAATAGTTTTCTTTTATAAATTCATATTCATATTTTATTATTATTCTTCATTGTAGTTTAGATATATTTTCATGAATCATTTAAAATTATATTAAATTGAGTTCCTAAAATATCTAAATATGTTATTTTATAGTAATATTATTATATACCTTAATGGTTATTTATTTGTTGATTTATTTTCTTACCAATTTCTATCTCACGAGTTTATTTTGTTTTTATGTTTTATGTATGATTCTTTTAAATATGTTACCCATATAAAAGAAATATTTTTATGATGGTAAATCATGTAGCTACAACATTCGTTAATGTATTTTGTAATGAATTATGTTTCAAGATATCATTATACATGGGCATGTTGTTGTTATATTTGTATTCAATATTATGTAGGGACATGATTTTGTTTGATTTTTTTTTATATTGTTAAGATGTATTATTGGTAATCATATACATGTGTTTATGATAAATTTCGTTTTCTTCTTTATAAATATTAGTATTTTAATAATTTCCATGATCATATGATATTTTTTTCGTTTTACCCATTTTTTCAAGTGACAATTTTTTATCTTATTAATTTATGATTCCATGTTTAGATATTTTTTTTACACTTATGAGATCACAATAGATGATTTTCAAATTTTGACACTTTCCTATGAATTTTTTATCACCCCTTCATTTATTTTTTCCCCAATACATCCAATTCAGTGATATGTATACAGTGAGGTCTATGAGAATATTATGAAAATGAAAATAAAATAATACATTGTTCATTTTAAATTTTTTGTGGTGCATCTAATATAACAAATTTACTATAAATAAATTTCTTTGTTGTATTTATAGGTATTTATGTTATGTATTTTAGAGATATTATGTGTTTAGGTATTTATAATGAAAATATATTATTTTAGTGATTAACTATATTTTTAACTACCAAAAGAAATGAATGTTCCAGTGAACATAAAAATAAAATAACCAACAAAATGTATAATCCAAAAAATTTTAACATAATATCTTATAATATTATATAAAAATTATATAAATAATATCGTCAAAATAAATAGATTCCTTTAATGATATTTCCAATGTAAAATTGAAAATGAATCATCAAACATTAATTATCCACTATGTTGTATACTATTATTTTCTGACATGGTAACCAACATAATCTTGAAAATATTAAAAAAAATATGTTGAACTATTAGTGTGAATATAAAAATACTCAATAAGTTTCCCCCAAAAATAAATAATTTCAATATGGATGAATCAAACTAATGATTTTATGAATAAACATTGAAAAAAATTATTATCCCATACCAATCCATTTACTAACCCATATAACCATAAATACACTCTCTAAAAATGATATTGTAGGTATATGAGTTTGTTATAAAACAAAAAATTGGTGACCCATATTAAATTCAAAATCAATTTAATCACCCTAGAACTATAATTTCATGTTTCTTGAGTTCCCATCCCATATTTATATATTTTTTAGAAACATAACTATTACCTTCCCATACAAAAATCACATCCATTTCAACCATATAACACATTCTGAAAACAAAATATTTAATCAAAAAAAAATTAAAAGGGATTTTGTTAGAGGGAGAGTAGTCATAAAATCATTTCCATAATTTCGTGGTTGTTAATTGATCATTGTTTAACTAATATATAATGGTTTTTGTTTGATAATTCAACTAGGGTGGAGGTGGTTCATAGTATAGTTTAATTTCACAATATCCATGATTGAATTTAAAAAATATAAAATTATATACCTAGAATCTTAAAAAAAATGGATCTATGTCCATCAAATTTCATCTATAATAACAATCATACAAGAACCATCCTCATTATATAATTTCTCCTCCTTAACTAAGAATAATTAATGTTTTATTAATTAAACACTAAATTTATTTTTAAAATATATTACATTTTTTATAACATCATCATAATTCACCAATTTCTATACATATATATTAATATATATTTTTACATTATTATCTAAAATTTTATTAAATATTTTTTATTTCTATAGTTCACATATTGTTTTAGGTATATTTTAATTTATCATTTAGTTAAATATCATTGAAAAAAATAATCCGTATAAATCAATCTATGTTAACCATTCTACTTATCCTATAAAATATCTATTTTCAAATATTATGTTGTTTCATGTTATAGAAATTATATAAATAACAATTTTTTGAAAATAATTACTACTTTGAAATTCCAGAAACCATTAGGTTTAGGGTTTTATAGAAATATGAAATCCAATAAAAAAATCTATAAGATAAAATCCACACCTCCACTTAGTATGTGTTTATTTTTGGATATACATATTTTTATAAATGATACAATTTATTATTCAAGAGTAAAAGCCATGAAATAAAATCATACATTTTTACTATCCAAGCACATCCTAAACCCCTATATTAATAACAATAAAATATTTAATCTGAAATTTATTCCCAATAAGGTGTAAAAAAATTAATAAACTCATTAAAAATGAAATAAATTAAAATTCATGAATTTTTTAAAATAGAAATAAAATTTTTGTTATATTCAATCATTAATTATACTAGGCTATATGATTATTTTAATTATATAAATTCAATAAAAATAAGATCATAATGAAATATCATAATAATGAATAAAGATAGTATAATAATCATTTGGGTTTCTTAGAACATAAAATTTGTATCGCATGTAATAATTCATAATTAGCTATATTGAGCCATGATTGAATAAAATATCCCATTAATTATAATAAATTATATTTCTATAGTAAGTAATTAACCTATGAATTGGTGGGAGGGAATATAATTCAACAACCACATAACATGTTATGCAATTTACAAAAAAAAACTTATTTTAAAATAATACTCATTGGATATTTATAAAAACCAATATTCCATTATCATTATATACCATACTTTTCAATATGAATGATAATAAATACCCATAAAAACGAAATTTCGTATGTCCTTTTATTATCAGGATCATAATATTGAACATTAAAATTAGTTATCTAATAATTTTTTTAACTTTTTAAAAATCTTTGATCGCTTCCATTACTCCAATCCATGCATGGGATATCCTGAGGAAATATATAAAAAATATGGTGGGACATAAAGCATAGTAATTTTGTAATATTGGATAATCAAGTGGTTATGTATAATGAGTATCAAAAAAATACAATTGAATCAATAAGATATGTATATGTAACCCTTATATAAAAGATTGATAAATAATAAAATTATCATATGATCATAGTAATCATGGGAATTACAAAATATGGAATAAATATAATACATTCCATCCTAAAAATATGTAATATTTTTCAAACTAATAATCATAACATCATGGACAAGGATTTTTTTGGATCATATACCTAAAATTTTAGATAACTCTAACTGCATGATGTCCGTAAATAACATGACCGATACACAAAAATACATAATGGGCAGAAAAATGATTCTCCTAAGCTATAATGATTTTCCAAATTTATTGGGGAAATATATTCTGGTCTCTCTAATTAAATATTAATACATCATGAATATGTGTTCCAATTATAAAAAACATTCATAAAGTATAATCATAAAATTAACCCCCAAGGAAGAATTGTATAGCCTAGTAAATTTATAAATATATATTTATCACATTATCATGTAAGATTAAATGAAAATAATTGAGTTAAAAATATTGAAAATTTTTGAATAAAAAATGGATCATTTTTTTCGACAAAACGAATTTCATCGGGAATGAACATAAGAAGAAAATACGAATAAATTATTTATAAAATGAAACTATTTATTCAATATTTAATGAAAAGTTGTAAAAAAATAAAATAACAATGGAATATATTTTTTAAAAATTATATTAATATAAAAAATTATTTTTATTAAATAAAAGTATTTATTTGGAAATAATAGAGTTATAATAATAACTATCAAATAAAATAAATGAAAATTGATACAAAATGGAAATGTTTGATTTAATGGGATTAAATTAAAAAAGCTAGAAAAAGGGATCTTGGAAGGTTATTCTTTTTACAGAAAAAGGGAAAATATTACCATTGATAACATGAAGGGTTAAAAATATAATTTAAAAATGTGGAATAGAGAGAGATATGTTCATAGGGTGATAGATATCTTAACCGTAAGAAAACAAAATAATGCAAAAGAAATCTTACTTTGAGATCAAATATGCATCTAAAAAAACTTCTCTCAAAAATAATATACTTAAATTTATTAATTACATAATTAAAACCCAATTTCATTCTTATTATGTGACATAAATTAAATTTCCACCAAATTATTTTCATTTTTTTAATTAATATTGTGTGCATCGACTGTTTTGTGTTTGGTGGGATCATTGTTTTAATACCACCTCAATATACTGGTAATGGTTAAAACCCAATATAAAATCGATACATAAGTTAGAAGAATTAAATATATATGGTTAAAATAATTAGGGAAGGATCCATTTTAATATACTAGTATATGGTAATAAATTATGACAATATTCATTAGTAATCATTTTTAACAATTGAAAATAAATATGATTATTTATATTTTATATCATTAATACTAAAGTATGTTTCTTTTAAAATATATGTGATATAATTTTATTATTATATAATATTTAATCTTGAGAAGGAATACTAAAAATATCATTAAAGACATTAGAGGTTAAAAAATTTATTCAATTATTTAGTGTTAATCCACATTTGAAAAATTATTGTTTTTGATAGGATTTTTTAAAGAATAAGTATACTTTTAAAAATTATAATTTTATTAAAAACAATTAGGTTTTTGTTTTTGAAAATTTTATTTTTATTTTCAAAAAAATTTATATAATGAATAAATGAAGAATTAAACTGGAATCATAGAATTTAAAGCACTTACCTTACCCCTTGACTAACAACTATCGAATTGATCCAAAATACCTAAAATTAGGGAACATTTTGTTATGGTAGAGAATTAGGTATGTGACTAAAATTTTGATGAGAGTTCTATTTGATGATATTTTTAATTTGTTTTTGAAAATTAGGAGAATCATGAGTACTTGTGCTATATAGCCATTGTGGTGGAGTAATTTAGTAAAATGTTTTGATTATTTCATTATAGAGGACAAATAATAGGAATAGTTTTGTATTTTTTTAGTTTAATTAGTGTATATATTTAAATGTTTATTTCCTTGACAATTTATGTCACCTTATACTTGAATGAATCATGGAAATAATTACTTTGGTGTAAAAAATAAAATAAAGTTTTATATTTGAATAAAATGTAACATGGATTTTAAAGAATGAATATATGGATTTTAATTATTATTTATTTTTATTAAAAATATTATAATGACTAAATAGATTGTAATTCATTCCATATTTATATATTGGAAACCTAGAACATACATACCTATTATGTTGTATGATTTGAAAAATGTATATTTGAGGAAGTTTCTAGAAGAAGGAAGGGTTTTTTAATGTTTAAATGTTACCAAGCATTTGGTTATGTCCCCAGGAAGGATCGAATTCATTGTGAAGGGGTGGATATTGGATTGGTTTTTAGGTGTCCTTGTATCAATGTATGCGATATTGTATAATGGTTGGGTTCAAAGGTTCAATGACTATGTTGTTTAAATTATCCTTAAATCATGGTCTATATCTAGGATTATTTGATATTGTTGTTGGATAATTTATGAAAAGTGAGATAGGTGGAGTGAAATTTATAGATCTAGCAGGATATGGCACATTAAAGTATGAATTATATGGTCATGAAGTTTTTTTGAGTATAAAAACAAGTTTATGATTTAGTATGACATTGCATCATTGTATTCTGTCATCCAAGTCCTATTATTTGTTTGGAAGCAACATTGGATACCATTTTTTCCTTTTATTATATATTCTCGTAATTGAATAAATTTTGGTATTGGGTGACCCTTCATGACCACTTTTATTATTATTAATCCTTGGACAAGGATATCAATTGATTGTGATCTTAGGTTTGTGACTTATATTTTCATCATACATCCATTCTATTAAAACCTTATGAGTTCATGGTGGAAATGTTAGCTTGAATAATATGGTTTTGGTCAATTTTCTTGGATTATCAATTACTCATGCTTATGTTGATTGATAGTTTCCTTTTTATTTTTTATTTTTTTTATCTCCTCTTATTGCACAGTATATTGTGATTCTTCAATTGATATATGGGACTCAATGACATTATTATACATTCAATATAATTTATATTATGAAGTAATTTTTTAATTTTTGGTGGTTTTTATTGATCTTACTAATAAATATATCAAATCATTCATAAATATATTTTTGAAAAAAGTGGTGTCCCATGTGTGTTTAATAGTTTTCGTGATATTGATATTTTTCTTGATAACTGTTTAATGTAGCATTCTAAAAAAATATAGATTTATTTTGATGTAATTTATTATTATTTGAATCACATATATAAAATGGATAATAAAATAAAAATATTAATTGAACTGGATTCAGTGAATATGATAATGAAATTGTGTTTCATGGAAAAGAGGTCATTGTAATTTAAATTTCACTCTCTAGGATATTTGTAATAATACAGTTATTTGATAATAGTTTGTACTATATTGTTTCTCACTTCATTAGGTGGATATAATTGTTTTGGGATGGAGTTTAATAATCTTCCATGGGTGTCATACTGTGATGTAGATAGGGATTTTGACAGTTCACTAGGATTGAAATTTCACTTGCATGGTTGAAATGAGTGATTTTCAACCTTATACCAAAATTGAATGTACATTTGAAGTGTTATTATTTTATAGTTTCATAGTTTTTATGGAATATATATGGAAAGGATGAACATGAAATGTGTCTATAAATAATAGAATTAAATCCATAATATAATAGAAAAATGATGTCAGAAATGAATGAGTACTCACTTAAATAAATGTGGGCATTAGGTTGAGTAGTTTTCATTAAATATTATCATATGTTGATGTAGCTAAGATAATATTATCATGGTATGTGATTAGTTTTTAGATAGAAAATGGTGTGGGGAGATGAAAGGTATATGGGGTACTATCAAACCCCTTGACAGATTGGCGTAATGATATGTATATGTTGTATTATTAGACCCTAAGGTGTGGTGATGAGGAGGAATGTGGTGTACTAGAAGACATCATGGGAATTGATAACAATATATTACACTATGGGGGTGCTGCGTGGGAGGAGGATGTTTGTGGTTACTATTGTACATGATTATGATACCATACTATACACGATACGAGATATGGGGATGTTTCATGACATATGGAAGCGTATATGGGATGATGAGTGGGACATGGTTGTGGCATATTTTTTCCAATTGAGATGTGATATATGGGGTCCTATGAAAAATATTTTTAATCTATTAGTTGTACAAAACATAAGACATTGCGGCCTAAGATCAATAAAACAATACAATATGTTGCATTATGTAGTAGATAAGAGAACCTTGAATTCCATGACCATTATCATTGGAGTGATGGATTCTATATTCTGATAGTTCATGGATATGATCATGGTTGTGTTATTCTATGACATACATAGATACTCTAACATAGTGTCTTTGTATGTTGAGAACCTTTTGTCTATTTAACAAGTCCATAACACTAAAATCATTATGGATTGCGTTATATTGTAACGTTATATATATTTTAGTTTCATTTTAGTATGCATATTGTGGATGTACTTGGAGTCATAATGGATACATTAGATATTGAGGCCCCTAATTTTTTCTCAACATCCATGAAAGTTTTAGAAGTATATATTTTACTATGTATCATGTTCTATAATCAAAGTATAATTTCATAATTTTCTATTGTTAGATATATGTTTGTATCTCTAACTATAAAGTCACATGACTTCCAAGAGACTATTTGGTACAGAAATCATTTCACTACCAAAAGTAGATATCAGTCACTTCTCGTATACATTGTGTTTTAGATGAGAGAGTTATTTTGGAGGCCATCTATGAAAATTACTATCTCAGTATGGGTTGTATTCATATGTAGAAGAGAAAATATATATTATTCTGCTCTAGGAAAATATATCTCCATGATTTTACTATTCTACCCATGATCTTGAGTTTTTTGTAGTGGTCTTCTTCTTTATCGATATGTCAACAACACATCATCTGTAAGAGATTTGTTGTAATATCATATAACAAAATCGTGAGGTATTTTTTCTCACTACCAGATATTAATTTGTGATAGGTGGAAAGGATGGTTTTTCTTTAATCATATAAATTGGATATACATTACCAACTAGGGGATACAAAATATTTTTTCTAATGCACTGAGTAATATATCGTAGGAAAATATTTTTTGAATGTATGTAGATTCTCAAAGAGGTATGGGGGATTTTTCGTTGATTCATTTAATTATTTTGGGAGATAGAGATAGATATTTTCTATTTTAAAAAATATTGTATCTCTATTCAATAAAATAGTTATAGGAGTCATAGTTGGTAGATTTTGAGGGAAAGGTTATGCAATACTATGATCTTTTTGGGATTTTTTAGAGTGATGATTATAGGATTCTTGATATTGGATGTTGTTCCTAGGGATATTGGTTATATATTTTTTGATTTTGGAATATGTTTCATGTGAGTTCGATAGATCCAGAGTGGTAGAATGATTGGTTGTATCAAGGATATACCATGATTTTTTGGACCACTATATTGGGATGGGATGAATCAGTTGATAGTGAAGTTCATATAATGTTGCCTATTCGGTTAATAGGTGAAGGCATAGAATTATAATATTACTGATCTATTATAGCCATTGTATATCTTTATATAGAACTATGACAACATATAAAAGTAATTACGCACTATAATTCTATGATCCTAAAGATGAAATGATTCTATTTTGGTGTTTATAGATTGGTTGATTAATTACACTCACCTCATGGTGATCAGGGAGTAATGTTTTGTAGTTGAACTTGTGAGGTTGAACGAATATGATGTGGTACAACTATAGTGTGTAATATGGAAAATTATTTTTTATTAGAATCAACATTTTTCGTCATAGGTTTTTTTAATATTCTAAAAATATTTTTCATAATATTTTACCCTTGGGTATTTTTTTCATCTATATTAGGGTTAAATGTATGAGCAGACCATTCAAATACCAGAGAATATTTCTTGTTTTTATACTTTATATATCAGTGGATTTTGGGTGAATAATTTTATATTGGTTTATTTTTATTATAATAAATACTTTTACACATCCATTGGCTCATTTGTTTCTGGTTTCTAATGAGTGTTCATATCATTATCTATTTTTTTATAGAGTATATGGAGTCGGAAATCCATTAAAAACACATGGCATAAAGTAAAAATGAAAAGTTTTGTATGGTTATGGAGAGGGTAATGGAGGATCATGGCTTTTAGAAGTTTGAAGAATATCCAAAGTGGATACATATCATGTATTATTTTAAATACATTGGGTTCTTTCATGTTTCCAGTCATTATTGCGTGTTGATGTTTGGTTATGGGTGTATGCTCTCTCTAAGGATTATTAGGTCTATAAGGGTGTTAGAGTGTGTTGTTGTGGTAGTATTTTGGTTGTATCTCCCTCTATGTTTGGACAATGTGCATGATTTTTTCTAAATTTCATTACATCATGGGTATATTAATAATGAACTTGTTGTTATTTATCTAGGTTAATTGGATATTTCGTAAGATGAAACATTCATTGAGAATCAGATTTTAATATGAGATTCTTAAGTGAATGTGGTTCACTGATATGTTATCCCTATAATGCATATTCACTAGAGGAATTTTCGTATTGGGAGAATACATGGTAATGTAATTCATACATTATCAATAAACTTCATTTGAATTATATTTTTAATATTTATAAATATTGTGGAGTATATAAAAACGTATAAAAAAATAAAAGTAAAATTTTCATTAAAATAGGTATTTTAAATAATTTCTAAAAAAACATAATGAATATTTGGGAGGTTTTAAACAATACATTTGAAATAAAAAAAAATTAATTTCCATATTTCATAATTTGTCTAATCTTATTAACAATCTGAAATCTAACACCATGGGGATTACTATGAAATTAAACAATAACATTTCAATAGTATATCATGGTCTAAATAAACTCTATGTAAAGTATAATGAAGTATATCTATGAAATAAACATTATTTACAGTGAAATATTTTATATAATCACATCATTATACATTCTATGACATTATTAGAATTATTCCTTGTTAATTCTATCACTAAAATAAAATGTGAGGATACTTCTATCTCATCCCATCATTGGGTTCACACATAGCTTCCATGAATTCACTGGTTGTCTTTACATATTTGATTCGGAGAGTGTTTTATTTCGTAACACTATCTCTATTTAATCAAGAATCTCCACCAATTATTCTTGACTTGATATATCATACTATAGTGGGATGGCCTCTAAGATCAGTTCCTGTGATGGAATAGTTATGTACTTCCTCAAGATAGATTGATGGAAGACATCATGAACATGAGATAAATTCATTGGAAGTTGTAAATGATAGTAAACATTCCCAATATGATCAGGAATTTGGAATGGGATGATATATATAGGCTCATGTTTCTCTTAATTCCAAATCACATAACAATATTCTTTATAGTTATTCATAGGAATACATTATCACAACCTTTTAATTATAGATCTCATCGATGATTTTAATTATTACTTTTTTTAAATGAGCTACCATAATGTTATATTTAATGAATCAATCATTATATTCAATATCCTCAACTAGCTTAGGTCCTAATAACTTTCACTAACCGAAAATATCCCAACATAGTTTATTTCTCTACCTACCATATAATGCTTCCTAAGGACCCATCTAAATAATCAATATGATGCTATTATTTTAGAATAACATGACTAGAGAATGATGTTTATCTCAAACACTATTTAAATATATAGAACGTGATCCCAACATATATTCAATGGTTTGAATGGTCCTTTCACGATGACCATTTTTAATGGTGATATGTTTTCAAATAGTTAACTCCACATTCTATCATTATAGATGGAATATTTGTAACATTATTATAAACAATATAAGATAATAATATTTACTTAAATATTTTAATCCATGAAAACATACAAATTCATTAATGTATATGACGGAAATCTGAC
Source organism: Viscum album (assembly GCA_963277665.1). Classification (NCBI taxonomy): domain Eukaryota; kingdom Viridiplantae; phylum Streptophyta; class Magnoliopsida; order Santalales; family Viscaceae; genus Viscum; species Viscum album. Next base: position 1,858,036,933 of record OY728126.1, on the reverse strand, counting down.
CAATAGAGAAATATTCACTTATTATAATGATTTTTTTGACTTAAAAAGGTGATTAACTACAGAAAAATATTAATATGTACATTAGTTGTTTTGTGGTTTCTGGTTATGAAATCTAAGCTGGAATTTTCTGATATCAATTGTTGCATTGGAAATCATTTTAACATACCCTTAGACTTCAATCTCTCATCATTAACATGTTGTCATTCCTAGCTTTGAGATACATAATATGCAATACCAATTCTAATTTTTTGGTACAATATATAATATTGTAGATAACTATATATGATTTTATGTCCAAGATGAAGATAATGAAAAACTATGAAAATACTCATATTGATCATTTTCTAAATCCATTATTAAGAGAAAACATATGTGGTTCATGAACCATATCATTCAACCACCATCATGTTTGAACATGGAATCTATAATAACTTTATTTTATAGTTCCTCATATTTTTCAAACCCAATATTAAACTTGTGATGGATGGATGGTTGAACATTAATATAATAATGATAACATAAATCACATTTCCTCAGGATATATAGATCCCTGTTATATAAATCAAAACGTAATAAATATCTTATAATCATCATTAAAAAAATATTTTTTTTCCTTCCTTCACAGAGCACGGAACACCTTGTTATTCTTCCTAGGGTGGAAATGTATTAAAAACATGATATTTAATCAACAACAATCATATTGCATCGAGAATATTTAACTACTTTTGTGTATGTATATACATCAATATCTTCTGATCAATATAAATATCCAACCTATAATCATAATGACATTACTTAGATGTTTTCATTGTAAAAAATAGCATTTCTCGCTCCATAATAATTTGTTGGTGTAAATAATCGCATGAAATTTAATTATGGGTGAGTAATATGGTATCACCATATAAGTTTTTATGGGGAATAATCCTATATTCTTTATTGATGAATCACTATAGATAAAAAAATCTCCATCACTGTTTGATAGTTTTAGCAAATGTAGAATGACCAACATCAATATCAGGGCATTTATATTTCCTTCACATTAGTCATTTCAATGGGAAATGTATCCATTTGGATTCATCTAGATTTTTAGATAGATAGACATGAGAAATAAACCAATATTAATTATTAGTTTGCATAAAACTCATGAGAAATAAGGATCTTTATCACCGTGGTTGGTTATGACACTATTTAATAACATCAATCTTTAAAGGATCCACCTATATCAGAAGTTTTGGAATTAGATAACCCAAGAATGGTTCAATATTTTACTATTTTTCAAGCATTATGAATTTACAAAAAAAAATTATTATACCATATGATCATAAATAAAATTATCAAATTATCATAATGGACTTCCTTAAACATTAAATATATATAATATCATCTATAAAGAGTAGCATAAGAAATTCACATTCATGCACTAGAGGATTATTTTTTGATCTAAAAAGTTTCTAAAAAAGATAAAAACATATTATAAATATCAGTAATCTATATTTTGGGTAATAAATTCCAATTAAGAAAATATTTTTTATGATTCCCTAAATAATGAAACCTTAATTCAACCACTAACACATTAATTTAATATCACATCACTATATATTATCATAGTATTTTTTAATTATACCCACTCATTAATCCTAATAGTTTAAAAAGTTAATTTGAATTTACTCAAGCATATAACATGATATTGTCTTTTAATGTCTGTAGACATATGCCCACCAATATGGAACTGATGATGATCAAGTTAATGATAAATTTACCACATCATTGTTTTTAACAATAGGATTATCTATCAGATTACATAATTCACATTACAAAGTCAATATAGTGATATATTTTTCAAGAAAAAAATAAAATATATGCTTTACCAAATAAAAAAGGATGTTTACCATTAGTGTGACTTATCCCTAGCGATTCCAAAAAAAATTATGTAATACTAATTACTAAAAAAATATGATTTTATTATATTACAACTATGCTAAACCTAATATTTCATATATATATATATATTAATATATTACATAATTTGAGATTAATATTAAATATATATCCTAACAAAAAACACCCTATATTAGAAAATTCGTAGTTTCTTTGGCGAGTAGACACATAATAATCTAATTTCATAAATGATGATCAACATATCCCACAATGTAGTCATCACCTACTAAACTTGAAATCCATAACCAACTTCAAAACAATTTTAGTTATTTTTAGAATTTGATAATAAGAATGTGTGGGCTCAAATTGTTAGTAATGGTAAATATAATAGATATTAATCAATTGTCATTATTAAGAATATGATATGAATGTAGGTATGTGAAAATGATCATACCCTATGAATGAAATTCCCAATCAGACAAATATTGTAAATATTATATCTTGGAAAAATTATTTATCAAAAAATATTATACTTCATAAAATTTGGAATCATCTATAATCAATCATCATCCATGAGAAAATATCATAAGCATAATACTAATGTTTTTTGAATACAAAAAATAATAAGAATCTATTTCATTAGAAAAGGATCAGTTCTTATATTATCATTGGTGATTGGGTCCACTCCATATTTAATCATATAAGTTTTCATGGTTCACTCCAAAGACTATCCTACAGTTTACCGTAAATTACTAGAGAAGGTGTACTCACCAATCTAGTCCCTTATATCTCATGAAATATCATTCTTTACCTAGTTCATTGTATATATATATAATTATGTTTCCACCCATGACAGAATGAAAACCATACATATTTTCACCAAATTATTTTAAAATATTAATTAATTCATCATGTCATATCCCATTGAATGTATATGCCTTCCAATAATTCATTTTATTATATCAAAACTCTTGAAAATAAATGATTTTAATTAAAAAATTATTGTAAATTAATCAAACCATTAGAATGAAACATGATTCATAGAATCATCTTTAAATCATCATAATCATATGAAATACAAAGTGTAAAATTGGATTATATCATAATATCATGCCATTATAGAATCATAAAAATCCTTAGAGTATCCAGACATATATAAAAATTTCACTAGAACATAATTTGAACATTTTATTGAAAATAAAAAAATATCCATTTCATTCAATCAATTTAAATACAAAAAAAATTATAAAATTTGATGAAAAATATTTTAATGTAAAATAATTATGGATAATTAAAATGATATAAAATGAAATAGATTTTAATGGTGGTGGGAAAATCATTTCATATACTAAACAAACATTATGTCACGAATTTTTTAAATGTAATAGATAACCATATTGAAAACAATTTAAATTTCATTTCATAATTTTTTTGTGAAAATAAAATTTTATTGAATTTTAATTTAAGCTATCGTTGGATTTTTTGGAAAATAATTATTCATGAAATCATTCTAAATAATTTGGCCATTGATAAAATATTTCATTAACTAAATATAAAATATTGTCGGTTTAGATGAGGAAATATTTTGAGTAATTTTAACAACAAAAGATGGGAATATTGTATAGTTAGATAAATATTAGACGAAGAACCAGAGAATATGAATGTAATTTATTAAATGTTTTTGAACAATTTATTTTATCATAAAATAAATTAATAATAGAAAATCCCGATAAAAAAATATTAAAAAAAACATTCCTCAAGACACATATTTCTTTGTGCACATTGAGAAAATTTTTATAATAAATTATGATGTTTAACATATATTTTATAGAACTAGATACAAGATTGATCGTTTGGGGGTTTAGACACTCTGCCACCATGGGGCTCTAGTTCCATATTAGGGTTTGGGATGCCACATCTACAATTTTATGTTTTTCTACTAATTTCTAGAGAATGTGGATTATCATGGAATTATGGTCTATGATGTCCTTCTAGCAGTGCTGCACAATGTGATGCCACAGGTAAAACATCGATGGTTGTGGATCATGATGCATAATGAAATGTTTTCCTAGAAGCTGTTAGTTTATAAATTCCAAATCTGTAAAAAACTTATATGGATGATTCTGAGGTTTTTATTTCTAGATCTACACATGAAACTTAGACCATCGGTGTTTTTCTAGTTGATGGCGATGTTTATGATTTCATTGATCTGTCATTAGAGATGAATAGGTTGATGACTTTTCCCTATACTTATGTGATTTTTAATCTAGTTATCGTGAAAACTAAGGGGGTTTTAAAGGCCTTGAATGGTAGTTCTAATTAGAATTCCCCAGGGGAGTATTGGAATAACCAAAGACACCCCCTTTTACATATTTCATGGACACATTATATGGAAGTATTCTCTGAAAATGGTCATCATCCAATATTGAGGCTAACCCTGATGTGTTTTCTAAAAGAATTACAATTGGAAAATGTTCACAGATTGCTCGTCAATTTTTTAACGAAGTGTATGAAGAGTTGGAGGTTTGAGGATCTTGTAAGACTGATCTCATTTTTTTGGCGATCCTCCAATTATAGGTGTATTTCTCTTGGTTGTGGGTCTTATCATTGAATTTTCACTTCGAATGATTTTAAAATACAACAGTTTAGAATCAAGTCTCTAAATTTGAAACCTGTATGGCTTCACCAACATGAATGGTCCCTATATTCGAATGGGTCACATGTTAGGAGTTCCTTTTATCATTTTGGGGTTTGTTTTCCAGGACTCAAATGTGTTTTTTGGCACAGAAAAATACTGAATGACATTGGTATGGAAATTGGGACTCTTATACGCCATAAAAAGAAAATTGATGTTGTTCAGTTTGGAGACATCGCCAAAATAATAGTTGAGATTGTTTTGAGATCCACATTGGTGGATAAGGTTAATCTCTACTCTCCCTACGATATTATCCATATTTATGATGAATATGAAAGTAATCCCCTTTTTTGTATCGAATGTATGGTTGTTGGGAATACATTGGAGTTATGTCGGATGAAGATTTCCTGTGTGATATCTGGGATGAAGGGGCATCAAGATGACCTCTTAAGAAGGGAACCTGAAAGGAAACATGTGGCTTGGTAAAAGACTTTAGATCTTGATCGATATGTTCTCAATAAAACCATCTACCACAATAAATGATCGGTTGGATTCTAATAAATCTATCTCTCAGGTGACTATTTTGAAAGGAAAGGCCATATGGGGGATAAGTCCCAAATGAGTGGCCCCACTACTACTCAGGACAGATTTTTTAATGGCTATACATACAATGATAGTTGTGTTGTTAATCATATTGTATTTTTAGAGACTGGAGACAATTATTTCCCCACTATTGTTGGGTCTCCTACTTGCATTGACACTTCAACCCCTATCAGGATTGATTTTCCAACTGCAATACTAACATGCGATGGGTCTGTTGTGCTTGATCAAAGCTTGTATGATCACATTGGGATTCCCCAACATGTTGCTTTTCATATTGAGATCTAGAATATAGAGAACTCTTATTTGATAGCTGGGAAGTTGTATTTCATATATGAGGTGTAAGGGATGATAACATGAAGTGTTGGTCCTTCTTTTATTAAATATTCACTATTATCATTAAGAGGGAATACAAATGAAATCCTCCTCTCTAAAATAGAAGGATGATGAAGGACTAATCTAACATACCTCACAATGTGTCCACTCGAACTTCTTTGAATATGTATGGAAAGTTGAATTATGATATTTTCTAGATCATCAACAAGGGAAAGTAACAATCTGAATGGGAATCATGTGATTATTTTGATAATGGGAATGAAATTTCATATTATGATCTATACTTTTGTTCTTGATAGATGAGGTAAAGTCCTTTTGTATGACCCCGACCATCTCCCCAGTATGTTTTGATTTATTTTTCATAAATTGGCATAAGATTATCTTGGGGCTAGGTTTTCTAGTATAGAACCAGAATCAAACATTAAATACTATTTATAATTCCTTTATAATGTAATATTATTCATTTATTAAAAATTTCATCATTAAAATGAACATTCAAGTAAAAGTGTGTCTGTTATCCATGTATGTTTCATTTTAAAATTTCTAATACATTCACATTGGTCATGGTTAAATCATATAAATAACCTATATCATGAATAAATTATCATATTTATTAATTATATAATCTTGAATAACCATTCATAAAATGAGGTCAAGAAAAATGAATTACATCAGAATATAGAGATAATAGTTCATTTATAATCTTGAGATGTTTTAAATTTGTTATGGATGTAATTAAAGAATGGTAATTAATAAAACAACACTTTATAAACATTATTATAACATAGATATCATATATATTATTAAAATATGCTATAATTTCCATTTATTAATGATTGTGATGGAAAATTAATCATATATCCACATTGAGGCACCAATACATACGAATGAACAAGCATTCCATTCATTAACCATTTAATAGAAAATAGGTGGAAAATTGTTTTACTATAATCGTAATAAAATATCTATATATTTTATGGATTATGATAAAACAACTTAGTTTTTATATAATGTAATTAATAAAAGGGTATGAATAGGTAAAATCTGTAAGAGTCATGTATAACAATTACCTTTTCTGGGATAGACCACATTTTTCTTAAATATTATGCCTTCATATAATGGATATAGAGTATCAATAGGATATAAAAAATGAATTTAATTAATACAGAATTTTTTTTATCTAAAAATATTGTTCCCAATAATTGAATGAATGATTTTATATTTCATATTATAGATAAAATTTTTATTATGTTTTCTCTAAAGAATTTTGTAATAAGGTTTGTTATGAAAGGAATAATAATCCCCAGGTCTATATTGTAACACCCCAAGCTTCTACGGTACGTTTCCCTTCGAATAATCGATAGCGTGTGTTGTACGCAACCTCGAGTTCTAACACACACCACAACTAATCAAACTAGCCGTTATGAATAGTAATACCTACTTTTTGAAATCATATACATTCTATATTTCAAAATGGACTTCATTTTTGGATTCGGAATATCGAAATTATCCTTGGGTGAAATTTTGGTACTTTTCGGATAACTTTTATATTTTGATGAATAGTGAAAATTACTAAATTTTAATTAAAAACAACTTTTTTAATCAAAATAATTAATAGTGATAAATTGTGAATTTGAGTGGTTTTAAAGTATATTTAGAATATATTTTTACCATTTAATATAATGTTGGTCATTGGACATAATTTTACAATTAAACCGAACATAAACAAGTGTCAATCTTTTGATAGTTATTATCTCTTAAAAACACGCTTTTTGTTTTGACAGCGGGAATTAATTTTAAATTAATTTCTGCCACTTCTGTGTTTTGAATTTAGGAAAATGGATTCCATATTTGGAATCAGGATGTTCAAATTGTTTAAATAGATAACTTTTATTTTTAGACATTTTGAATAATTACTGCGGTAAATATTTTATTTACCATGGTTAAGGGTAAATCCGGTAAATAAGGGTTAAAAAAATAATATTATAATAATACTAAATTACCCTAAAAACGTGTCTTAACCCTATTGGTTGATAGATGGTCGACCATGGACATCTTTGTGTCAATTTTGGGACCCCATGGATCCACTTGTAAGTGATAATGACACTTTATTTTAATTTAGTTAAAATGAATACAAAAATGACACAAGCATATATCTTTTAGAACAACAATTTTTACATAGGGTTATATATGTTGGATTTTAGATTATAAATATTCATTAGAAAGCTAAACAGATTTCCTACATAATGATATTTTATTTATAATTTTTAGACATTAAATAATTTATTTTATTTATGACACAATGATGATGCAGTAATTACTAAAATAGTAAAAAATTAAAATAATTGATATTATAAATACCCAAATAAATATAATATGAAACTTTTAATGAATTAAACTAATTTTCTAGGCTAATATGATATATCAGGATTGATTTAATGGACTTTGTTCGAAGTAATCAATCTGTTATGAGTTTCACAAAAATCAACTATTGAATAGTGTCAAAATTGACATAAAAGAGTTCTTAAAACAAATATTATATTATTAATTGATATTAAATTCCTAAAAATCTAAGGTTCGGCCAAGAGACTTATATTATGATAGGTTAATCATTAATGGACCACTTGGGGGTAGCTTGGATGTATATAGTAAGTTTATTAACCATATTATATAAAAATACAAAGAGACATTGTAAAAGTGAAACTAATTAACTTAGAGTTAATACTTAAAGATAAGGTTAATATAAGTACCCAAACCTGTCTAAATTCTATTGGTTGAGTGGTTTTCGACCTATCCCCACCTTAACCTTTGAATAATAAGCTTTGGAGCCATTAGAAACCGAATATGAATTTATTATAAATTAATATTTCTAGCTTTTCCAAAGGTGCCCCTCACCCCTCTTATAAAAGGGCACTCCTCCTTCTCATTTCTTCACACCTCTAAAGCCTTTTGGTTCGGCCAAACTCTGCCCAAATACTCTCCCAACATCCCTCACTACAACCTAGATGCCTTATTTTGATCAGAAAGCCAACCTAAGGAGCCCTTTTGATCAAATCAAAAGGAAGAACCCGAAGAAGAGGTAATGATTTCACCACCCTTTTCTAAGTTCATTTCTTCTTCCACTTCTTCTTCCTTTGTTCTTACCATTCTAAAATAATAACTCCAGTATCTCACATATACTGTGATGTTATTATATGTATGGTACAACCATATTCAGTATTCTATCCACCCTTTGAATAACATGTCACCATACGTGCGTACGTACGGCTTACCGTCTCCACGTCGTGGTGTAATTGTTATTCAATATAATATTATTTGGATGGGTATAATAATGATGTGTAACTCATGTAAATAATAAATATAACATGTTAATGATTCTGTATATATGATATACTATCCATTTATATATTATTTTAATATCAAAAGAATGATATTGTCGCTCGTGCGTACGTACGGACTACCGTCTCCACGAACGCGATGAGATTCATTCTCCATCGTAACCATTCAAGTATAATTATCATTTGATGATTTAAAAATTATGTTTAAGGACTAGATATCATTCTGGATATGAATAAGATACAACAACCATGGCTTATGTAACAAAACATATAAAGAAAATGAGTAAGTTAACACCCGAAACGACGATAATTCTAAGATATTATTAACAAATCAATGTTAAAAGATCATATATGATATCATATTAATATATATGATTCTTGTATAATTTAATAACAATTATTTCACCATTATACAGGAGGTTAACCTACCCCAACCAAGGAAAAGTACAAGGTAAGGGTTATTTCACAATCTCTTCATTATCCGAGGTTGTATTATACGTAATAATCTACTGGGATCTCTTTATCATCCACATCCATGTTTCTTTGAAATGTATTTCAAAACATTTTTACTATTTACAAGAATATGGGTTAAAGTCATTTATACCCTTGTTTGACTTTTTATAAGAGGTTTATAAAGGAATCTTTCTGTCGTTTTCAAAACAAGGTCCTTTTTAACCTTTTCGACAGAATTGAGGTAAGAATGTTTTTTTTAACTTATACGGCGGGTGCGGTTATTTTACGCCGTTATAAAATCTTCAAAGCTTTACTTAAAAGCTTATAAGAATATTTTCAAAGAAAATGTTTTATTTTATATGGATCTTAAATGATTTCAAAATAAAAGGAGATATTTCTTTAAAAAGAATTTTGATTTCATCTACGTCAACATCCTTTGATGGATTTTAAGATTATTTGAAGTTGATTTATTATGATACAAAACTTCTATATTGTATTGAAGGTTTTGTGATATGTTTGACTATGGATGTGCTATTTTTATACCATTCATAGTTTATGGTGAAATTATTGACATTTCGTATGCTAGTTTTAATACGAATGTTTATGTTATGTTTAAACCTTTTCATATGGGAATGCATTGGACTTAATAAGTGACGGGTGGAGCCCGCTATAGCTCCTCGATGCATCGGTAGGTCTAATGAGACAAACTAGTGTCTTGGCACAAGGCCTTGAAAAAATCTTATTTTTAGTCTTGGCACGAGGCCTTGGCTATGTGGTTATGATAGTCTGGAATTATGCATTCCAACATTATGAAAGTGGTTATTGATATTGCATGTGATTATTCGATTAGTAGAATATCCATGTGAATAAGTAAATGGCATTATTTCATTTTTATTTTTGCCATACTATGTTGAAGTTCAATTTTAAAAGGCTTTTGTTTTAGTAATTCATTGCCTTAAATGTTTATGCTTATTATGAATGTTCCGCTATATTGTTATCCTTACTGGGCATTTGAGCTCACCCCTTTTCTATGTTTTATTTTTCCCAGGTAGTGAAGAAGTAAATTATGAATGACTTGCAGGGATATTATGAGGGGTTAATAGTGTGGATATGAAGACTTTGTTGTTGTAGTAGTTTTTCACTTTGAAATGTAATGTAAAACTTTATGATTATATCTAGTGTTTCCAAGGCTACTAAACCAATCGGTCTTTCGAGATTTGATCTTTCTTGTGATAATGCCAATGCTACGAAGTAATGCACCGACTCTGGGTAGCTGGGGTCAGGGTGTTACAGTTGGTATCAGAGGAAGTTTAGTACAAACCTTGGAAACTAGATTTAGATAAACTCGGATTAGAGCACGTAGACCTAAGATGAACTTTGAGGATTAGTATAGAAGAACTTCCTAGAATTTTGGTATTGTAGAGATTTTGTGAGTTTTCCGAGCAATACATCCCTGTCTGGATACGAGGAGGTAGAGGCGGCTCTGGAACAGATGTACCTAGGGGTAAAACCCGAAAACACCGCTTTGAGCTAGACTCGAACGGGAACTGGTGCACGACAACGGGCCTTGCTGCACTCTTGGTTACGACACTCCCGGGGGATATGCTTAGGATAACTCTCATTATCTTTACAAATCATTATGAAGGGTTTATGAGTATATACTTCCTCAAAGAAAACATTTTTATGATTATGGATTATATCCATAAATAGTTCAATTTATGTTAAGTGTTTTATAAGTATTGGATTATGTATTTTGATTCATAAACTGATCTAGTTTATGCCATTGTTTAGAAATGGCGCCTAGTGGAAGAAATGGAAACCGTATCAATGCACGCACTCCATGTAGGGATTTCCCTCCTGCTCAAGATAATTATAGTGGGGCAGGTGATGCAACTGGTGCTGATCAGCTAATCACCATATTGGGACAACTTACTCAGGTTATGAATAATAACCTTACCCGTATGGAGCACCCTGATCCGCAGCGTGGAGGATCAATGTTAGATAGATTCATGAGGCAACAACCACCAACGTTCAATGGGAATACAAATCCCTTAGTAGCTGAGCAATGGATATGTTCCCTAGAGAAAATATTTCAGGCTTTGGGGAGCAGTGAAAGGGAAAAAGTTATCATGGCAGTTTACCGCCTCACTGGAGATGCTGATCAATGGTGGTCATTGATTCAAAATATGAAGGAAGATGATGAAGTATCAAATATGGAATAGAGGGAATTCAAAGATCTGTTTTTAGAAAAATACTTCCCTCGCGACCATCGAGCGGATATGGAAAGACAATTTCTGAGTCTGAGACAAAAGGAGGATGAGAATGTCACAAAGTATGAGGCTAACTTTACAAGGTTAGCGAGGTATGCTGGAGATTATATTCGCAACCCAAGAAGTAAGATTGATCGTTTATTTTATGGGTTAAAACCATTTCTCCATCGAGCATTAGTCTCACAATCCTTTTCATCGTACGAAGACATTGTCTCATGTGCTATCAAGACCGAAAAGGAATTCTCTAAGTCTTATGACTTTAAAGCAAAGCAAGAGAAGAAGAGACCTGCTGATCAATCTGGGAATGGAAATAAGGGGAAGAAAGGAATGGTTGAATATCCATCTTGTGGTAAATGCGGGAAGAAACATCCTGGTACTTACTTGAAGGGAATGGGAGTCTGTTACAAGTGTGGTGAAAAAGGCCACCAAGATCATGATTGCAAGGGGAATAAGGAAGCTACCAACGTTCAGTGCTACAATTGCAGGGAGATGGGGCATTATTCAAATGCATGTCCTAAGCATCAGGAGAACTTTCCTCAGAAAAGGCCAAGGGATCAAGGCCAGGCTTATGCTATCACTACTGCTGAGGTAGAAGCTCCGAAAGACGTGGTGGCAGGTAATTTAATGGTTTCCTCAAGTTTAGCAAATGCATTATTTGATTCTGGATCATCGCATTGTTTCATATCTTCCCAGTTTTCTAAGAAAATTAGATATTTCCAATTTGATTTAATAAGGGAGTTGTCGGTTAAAACTCCTAAGGGAAGTATCGTTGCAACAAAGTTTTGTGAATCAGTCCCCATTAGAGCACATAAATTTTCTTTATCTGCTGATCTCATCATCATACCTATGATTGAGTTTGATATAATCCTCGGTATGGACTGGCTTTCGGACTATGATGCGAAGATTTATTGTAAGAAGAAAGAGGTTACGATTCTTGATGATAATGATAAGGAACACCTTATTTTTAGAGCAGAATCGTCACCACCTAATTCTTATTTAGATCCACCCCCAGTAGTTCAACATAATTCAATTATTGGGGAGGAAGAGAATGAAATAACTGTCGGTGAGGAAAGGAATGTTCAAATAGAGGATGTACCTGTTGTGAAAGAATTTGTAGATGTATTTCCGGAAGATTTACCTGGACATCCTCCAGAACGAGAAGTTGAGTTTTCCATTGATTTGATTCCTGGATCAAGGCCTATATCGAAGACCCCTTATAGAATGGCCACTGTAGAGTTAGTCGAACTAAAGAAACAACTAGAGGAATTGAGTAATAAGGGATTTATTCGCCCTAGTGTTTCTCCATGGGGAGCCCCTGTTCTTTTTGTTAAAAAGAAAGATGGATCTATGAGGTTATGTATCGACTACAGGGAGATCAATGCTATAACAATAAAGAACAAGTATCCCCTACCTCGTATTGATGATGTATTTGACCAACTGCATGGAGCTCAATACTTTTCAAAGATTGACCTTCGATCTGGATACCATCAGTTGTGTGTAAAGAAGGAAGACATTCCGAAGACAGCATTTCGAACCAGGTACGGGCATTACGAGTTTACTGTAATGCCATTTGGATTGACTAATGCACCCTCTGTATTCATGGATCTGATGAATAGAGTTTTCAAGGAGTATCTCGATGAATTTGTGGTGGTATTTATTGATGATATCTTGGTATACTCCAAAACCTACAAAGATCATGAAAATCACTTGCGCATTATCTTGAAGACTCTGAGGAGGCATGAATTATATGGAATGTTTAGCAAGTGTGAATTCTGGCTTCAGGAGATTTCTTTTCTTGGCCATATTGTCTCTAAAGATGGAATCTCTGTTGATCCTTCTAAGACCAAGGCAATCCAAGAATGGCCAGCACCTACGAGTATAACTGAGGTACGTAGTTTTATTGGTTTGGCAGGTTATGATCGACGTTTCGTCCAGAATTTTTCCCGATTGGCTAACCCATTAACGAAGCTCACACGTAAAGGGGTTAAATTTGTTTGGACAAAAGAGTGTGAAGAATGTTTCGAAGAACTGAAGAGAAGATTAGTCAATGATCCTATATTGACTCTACCATCGGGGAATGATGGGTTCGTTATTTATAGTGATGCATCGAAGAAAGGACTTGGCTGTGTCCTTATGCAGAATGATAGAGTTATTGCCTATGCATCACGACAGTTGAAAATTCATGAACAAAACTATCCTACTCATGATCTTGAGTTAGCAGCTGTGATCTTTGCTTTGAAGATATGGAGGCACTACCTCTATGGTGAAAAATGTGAGATTTATACTGATCACAAGAGTTTGAAGTATATTTTCTCACAAAAAGAACTCAACATGAGGCAAAGGAGATGGCTTGAATTACTCAAGGATTATGATTGCACCATACACTACCACCCGGGGAAAGCAAACAAAGTAGCAGATGCTTTGAGCAGAAAAGACCATGGAGTTCTGAACATGATGAGAATTGAAAGGGATCCAATTTTCATGGATCTTGAGAAGATGGACATAGGAATAACCAGGGAAGGTGAAACATCAATGCTTTTTCAAATGGTTGCCAAACCATCTTTACTAGAAAGGATTAAGAGTTCCCAGACCGATGATGAAGAATTTCAGAAGAAGATTAAAGCTGTGAATGATGGGAGATTGAGAGACTTTGTGTATGAAGATGGGATTTTGAAATTCGGGAAGAGACTTTGTGTTCCCAATATACCTGATCTAAAAAGGGAATTGCTGGATGATGCTCATAGTTCCAATTTCTCTATACACCCTGGGAGCACCAAAATGTATAGAGATTTTAAGGAACATTTTTGGTGGGACAACATGAAGAGGGAGATTGCTGATTTTGTGTCAAGGTGTATGGTTTGTCAACAAGTGAAAGCTGGAAGGCAACAGCCTGGAGGAGTCATGCAACCTCTTCCCATACCGGAGTGGAAATGGGACAATATTACAATGGACTTTGTCATGGGGCTACCAAAGACTCCTAGAAGGAACGATGCAATATGGGTTATTGTTGATCGTCTTACCAAGTCAGCACATTTTCTTGCTATAAGAGAAGATCTACCCCTGGAACGTCTAGCAAGACTATACATTAATGAAGTTGTGAGACTTCATGGAGTACCCCTATCGATTGTTTCTGATCGTGATCCCCGTTTTACTTCAAGATTCTGGAAAAGTCTTCAGAAATCCCTGGATACTGAACTTTATTTGAGCACTGCTTACCACCCTCAGACAGACGGACAATCAGAACGGACTATTCAAACCTTAGAATACATGTTGAGATCTTGCTCACTTGATTTTCAGGGTATGTGGGATCAATATTTACCTCTGGTATAATTTTCCTATAACAATAGCTTCCATTCAAGTATACAGATGGCACCATATGAAGCGTTATACGGAAAGAGATGTCGTACACCAACCTGTTGGGATGACGTTGGTGAAAGAAAACTTGTGGGCCCAGAACTGGTGGAGGAAACGGTGGAAAAGGTGAAGGTAATCCAAAATCACATCAAAGCAGCTCAAAGTAGGCAGAAGAGCTATGCCGATAATCGAAGGAAGGATTTGGAATTTCAAGTCGGTGATCATGTTTTCCTAAAGGTATCTCCGTGGAAGGGAGTCATACGTTTTGGTAAGAAAGGTAAATTGAGTCCCAGGTACATCGGACCTTTCGAAATTATAGAATGAATTGGGGCTGTAGCTTACCGATTGGCAATGCCGCCAAGTCTCTCCAAAGTTCACGATGTGTTCCACGTATCTCGGTTAAGGAAATACATGCCTGACCCAACACATGTACTCACCTATGAAGATTTAGAACTGGAACCCGATCTGTCTTATTGCGAAGAGCCCATCAAGATTCTTGATACGAGAGAACAAGTGCTGAGAAACCGGACGACGCGTCTGGTAAAAGTTTTGTGGAGGAATCATAAGATAGAAGAGGCAACGTGGGAACCCGAGGAACTTATGATGAAGAACCACCCGAGTCTTTTTATACAGTAATACCCTAGAAATTGCGAGGACGCAATTATTTGAAGGAGGGGAGAATGTAACACCCCAAGCTTCTACGGTACGTTTCCCTTCGAATAATCGATAGCGTGTGTTGTACGCAACCTCGAGTTCTAACACACACCACAACTAATCAAACTAGCCGTTATGAATAGTAATACCTACTTTTTGAAATCATATACATTCTATATTTCAAAATGGACTTCATTTTTGGATTCGGAATATCGAAATTATCCTAGGGTGAAATTTTGGTACTTTTCGGATAACTTTTATATTTTGATGAATAGTGAAAATTACTAAATTTTAATTAAAAACAACTTTTTTAATCAAAATAATTAATAGTGATAAATTGTGAATTTGAGTGGTTTTAAAGTATATTTAGAATATATTTTTACCATTTAATATAATGTTGGTCATTGGACATAATTTTACAATTAAACCGAACATAAACAAGTGTCAATCTTTTGATAGTTATTATCTCTTAAAAACACGCTTTTTGTTTTGACAGCGGGAATTAATTTTAAATTAATTTCTGCCACTTCTGTGTTTTGAATTTAGGAAAATGGATTCCATATTTGGAATCAGGATGTTCAAATTGTGTAAATAGGTAACTTTTATTTTTAGACATTTTGAATAATTACTGCGGTAAATATTTTATTTACCATGGTTAAGGGTAAATCCGGTAAATAAGGGTTAAAAAAATAATATTATAATAATACTAAATTACCCTAAAAACGTCTCTTAACCCTATTGGTTGATAGATGGTCGACCATGGACATCTTTGTGTCAATTTTGGGACCCCATGGATCCACTTGTAAGTGATAATGACACTTTATTTTAATTTAGTTAAAATGAATAAAAAAATGACACAAGCATATATCTTTTAGAACAACAATTTTTACATAGGGTTATATATGTTGGATTTTAGATTATAAATATTCATTAGAAAGCTAAAAAAAATTTCTACATAATGATATTTTATTTATAATTTTTAGACATTAAATAATTTATTTTATTTATGACAAAATGATGATGCAGTAATTACTAAAATAGTAAAAAATTAAAATAATTGATATTATAAATACCCAAATAAATATAATATGAAACTTTTAATGAATTAAACTAATTTTCTAGGATAATATGATATATTAGGATTTATTTAATGGACGTTGTTCGAAGTAATCAATCTGTTATGAGTTTCACAAAAATCAACTATTGAATAGTGTCAAAATTGACATAAAAGAGTTCTTAAAACAAATATTATATTATTAATTGATATTAAATTCCTAAAAATCTAAGGTTCGGCCAAGAGACTTATATTATGATAGTTTAATCATTAATGGACCACTTGGGGGTAGCTTGGATGTATATAGTAAGTTTATTAACCATATTATATAAAAATACAAAGAGACATTGTAAAAGTGAAACTAATTAACTTAGAGTTAATACTTAAAGATAAGGTTAATATAAGTACCCAAACCTGTCTAAATTCTATTGGTTGTATGGTTTTCGACCTATCCCCACCTTAACCTTTTAATAATAAGCTTTGGAGCCATTAGAAACCTAATATGAATTTATTATAAATTAATATTTCTAGCTTTTCCAAAGGTGCCCCTCACCCCTCTTATAAAAGGGCACTCCTCCTTCTCATTTCTTCACACCTCTAAAGCCTTTTGGTTCGGCCAAACTCTGCCCAAATACTCTCCCAACATCCCTCACTACAACCTAGATGCCTTAGTTTGATCAGAAAGCCAACTTAAGGAGCCCTTTTGATCAAATCAAAAGGAAGAACCCGAAGAAGAGGTAATGATTTCACCACCCTTTTCTAAGTTCATTTCTTCTTCCACTTCTTCTTCCTTTGTTCTTACCATTCTAAAATAATAACTCCAGTATCTCACATATACTGTGATGTTATTATAAGTATGGTACAACCATATTCAGTATTCTATCCACCCTTTGAATAACATGTCACCATACATGCGTACGTACGGCTTACCGTCTCCACGTCGTGGTGTAATTGTTATTCAATATAATATTATTTGGATGGGTATAATAATGATGTGTAACTCATGTAAATAATAAATATAACATGTTAATGATTCTGTATATATGATATACTATCCATTTATATATTATTTTAATATCAAATGAATGATATTGTCGCTCGTGCGTACGTACGGACTACCGTCTCCACGAACGCGATGAGATTCATTCTCCATCGTAACCATTCAAGTATAATTATCATTTGATGATTTAAAAATTATGTTTAAGGACTAGATATCATTCTGGATATGAATAAGATAAAACAACCATGGCTTATGTAACAAAACATATAAAGAAAATGAGTAAGTTCACACCCGAAACGACGATAATTCTAAGATATTATTAACAAATCAATGTTAAAAGATCATATATGATATCATATTAATATATATGATTCCTGTATAATTTAATAAAAATTATTTCACCATTATACAGGAGGTTAACCTACCCCAACCAAGGAAAAGTACAAGGTAAGGGTTATTTCACAATCTCTTCATTATCCGAGGTTGTATTATACGTAATAATCTACTGGGATCTCTTTATCATCCACATCCATGTTTCTTTGAAATGTATTTCAAAACATTTTTACTATTTACAAGAATATGGGTTAAAGTCATTTATACCCTTGTTTGACTTTTTATAAGAGGTTTATAAAGGAATCTTTCTGTCGTTTTCAAAACAACGTCCTTTTTAACCTTTTCGACAGAATTGAGGTAAGAATGTTTTTTTTAACTTATACGGCGGTGCGGTTATTTTACGCCGTTATAAAATCTTCAAAGCTTTACTTACAAGATTATAAGAATATTTTCAAAGAAAATGTTTTATTTTATATGGATCTTAAATGATTTCAATATAAAAGGAGATATTTCTTTAAAAAGAATTTTGATTTCATCTACGTCAACATCCTTTGATGGATTTTAAGATTATTTGAAGTTGATTTATTATGATACAAAACTTCTATATTGTATTGAAGGTTTTGTGATATGTTTGACTATGGATGTGCTATTTTTATACCATTCATAGTTTATGGTAAAATTATTGACATTTCGTATGCTAGTTTTAATACGAATGTTTATGTTATGTTTAAACCTTTTCATATGGGAATGCATTGGACTTAATAAGTGACGGGTGGAGCCCGCTATAGCTCCTCGATGCATCGGTAGGTCTCATGAGACAAACTAGTGTCTTGGCACAAGGCCTTGACAAAATCTTATTTGTAGTCTTGGCACGAGGCCTTGGCTATGTGGTTATGATAGTCTGGCATTATGCATTCCAACATTATGAAAGTGGTTATTGATATTGCATGTGATTATTCGATTAGTAGAATATCCATGTGAATAAGTAAATGGCATTATTTCATTTTTATTTTTGCCATACTATGTTGAAGTTCAATTTTAAAAGGCTTTTGTTTTAGTAATTCATT
This sequence comes from Viscum album, assembly GCA_963277665.1. Classification (NCBI taxonomy): domain Eukaryota; kingdom Viridiplantae; phylum Streptophyta; class Magnoliopsida; order Santalales; family Viscaceae; genus Viscum; species Viscum album. Next base: position 1,858,017,961 of record OY728126.1, on the reverse strand, counting down.
TCCTTAAATGTTTATGCTTATTATGAATGTTCCGCTATATTGTTATCCTTACTGGGCATTTGAGCTCACCCCTTTTCTATGTTTTATTTTTCCCAGGTAGTGAAGAAGTAAATTATGAATGACTTGCAGGGATATTATGAGGGGTTAATAGTGTGGATATGAAAACTTTGTTGTTGTAGTAGTATTTCACTTTGAAATGTAATGTAAAACTTTATGATTATATCTAGTGTTTCCAAGGCTACTAAACCAATCGGTCTTTCGAGATTTGATCTTTCTTGTGATCATGCCAATGTTATGTAATTAATGCACCGACTCTGGGCAACTGGGGTCGGGGCGTTACATATATGCCCCATTGAAGTTTTTGAAACAATTGGTGTCATGGATTTCCATTTTAAAATTCCATTGATCCTCTCTAATGTAGATTATGTGTTCTATATCTCAATAACGAGTAGTTATAATCTAGAACCAACACATGTTTTCCCAAATAAAAAAATATAATTACAACCATGTCTATCTTACCAGGAATATCTTATCATGATTCTGGATGATAGAGAACATGTTAGTATAAATACGATAAATTATGTTGTAATGGTTCTTTTGTGAAAAAATATAATGGTGGAATCAATGTATGAACATTAGGATGTTCTGAAGAAGAAGTGAAATTTTTTTTTAGAGAGTAATATCAATAAAAATTTCAGAAGATATTATTTCGAAAGAAGAGAATAATATAACATTTAAGCTTCAATTATCATATGTAACAGATTATATTTTTGAAAACTATAAAAAATTTCACAATTTAATTTTTTTTAGAAAAAAATCTAAATTTATAGGGTTAATATCTTTTTTTGAATATACAAGATCAAAATAACCCAAGAATAATATTTTTGAAATTTTCCCTATGAGATAAGAATTCATAAATAATTTAATTTTTATTATTTATTTAGTACTCATTTTATTTATAATAATTTATTATATTATTATTAATTATCTTTGAAATTATTATTAATTCAATAGAAATAATGATAAAATCAATTCTTCGTAAAGGGATATTTTATCAAAGAACAATTCTTTATTACATTATGATATTACATTTTAATTAATTAAAATAATATTTCATATTGAATAAATATAATTTTTTTTATAGATTACTTATCTAAATATATAAATTTTATTACCCAAAATTATGATTACAAGTCACAAGGAAATTTAATACCATCTTATGCCCCAAAAATGCATTTAAAGAAAAATAGTGTTTCGCCCAAATGTTTTCGTTTATTTTTAAATTTAATTAACCCACATAAATGTAAGAAATTTTATAACACATATTCCATTTTTTTAATTATAATAACTAATATTATGTAATTTTTTTATCAATATGCTTTCTTATAATTAATAGAAAAAACAATAGAAATTTGTTATTTTGATTAAGGTCTAAATTGGTTTACATGGGGTTTAATTTAATTTTTTAGGTGATAAAATAACCTAAATATTATATAAATTTAAATTGGATCATTTTATATATTCTTTAACATTATCTCATTATAATTTAATTCATTTTGAATCGTTTAAAATGATAATTTTACTTAATGATATTTTTAAACATTGAAAATTTACAATTATTCAACTCACCTCTATTATATAATGGAACCTCATCCCATCACATATTCATAGATATTGAGTAATTTATCACAAAAAAATAGCTAAAATATACTCTCCCTAACATCCTTATGTATTTCTAAAGGATATTTTATACAAAAAATTGTATCCCTAGGTTGTGTAAGAAGTTGTCCAGAAGTTGTTTCTCTAAGATGAGATAATCATCTTCCCCCATATCATTCATTATAACCTTTTTTTTACATAAAATATTTATATAGTTAAAATTAAAATATAATAACCCTAGAATATAATAAATAATTGGATTTATTATGTTTATTTTATATTTTTTATCCATCCCATTCTCTAAAAAATTGGATATAAATCCATATGTTGAGTTTACAGTAGGATACGGCCTCACAAATCAATGAAATCTATTTTACATTACTTCCCAAATGAAAAATATGATGGTGAAACTAATAAATATATAATATATTTGTGAAATAATATTTATTCTATAAATTATATATATCATCTACTTACACATTCACCCATTTTAAAATTACCAGTTATGTAGTGTATATGTATGGCTTATCAACTCTATGAAGCAAATTGATTCCTTTTTCATGTTCATGTTTCATGACTAATTCAAAAAATTATCCAATTAATGAATATTATATTGGTAATATTATGATCATTATATATTTCCAGAAACATTTTCCTATGTGTAGAAACCGGAATACATGTGATGAAACATATATGATAAACTAACTATGAAACAAAAAAAATAATGAATGATTATCAACGAATATGTGATAAGATGTCATGAGTGGATAATTTATGACATTATAAATATGAATATTTTTCTTTTATAAGTAAATAATTTTTTTCAAACATTAAATTGGATGTAATGTCGCATTCAGCAAAATTGATGCCAGAGGTATGAGATCTTGTCTCAATTTCCACTCCATTAAGAAGTATTTGATATTTTCCCCAATTTATATGCATTTATGTACATATATCCCATTTGATTTATTTTACATCAATATCTATTTATCAATGTTGAATAATTTTTCAATAAATGTTTACTATTTGAATGTGTTACCATTTCAAGGCTTCCAAATTGTTAATAATTCCTTTTACAATATCATTTTTTGGATATCTCTTATTTTCATTAAAGGAAACAAATAATATATCCTTTAAAAAATCTATCTATTTTTAATCTTGTAAATATTTCATAAATTATAATTTTTTTTCTAATTTATACTTCCATTAAACCGTGAATCTATGTAAGAAAATAAATATTGAAAATATTTTTTTTCATCAGTTATATTATTATACCATGTATATATTTAAAAATTTTGTTTTACATGACCTTTTTATTTATTTTAATTATTTATAAAAGAAATTTTATATTATCCGTGAAATATTAAATGGTTTTAAAGGAATATCTCTAAATTATTATGATATAGTTATTTTTTGTACTTTTTTTTAAATATGAAACTAAATATTTTTAATTAAAATGTAACTAATTAACATATTCTCTCACTACCATTAACATTTTATTCAATTATGATTAAAATAAAAGTATTTAAATGTTTTAAAAAATAATTTATTAATCATTTTTTTAATATCTTTTATAATATTATTTTTTTCTATGGTGGACATGATTTTATAAAAACCAATAATATCGATAAATAGATTATTATCTTTTACCTCTTATTATTTTTGGGGTCATTAACATTCCCCTAAAACATTAGCATTCTATTGATAAATTTCAATTCGAAAATATATTTCACATAAGAATACATATTTTCTATATCATGTATATGATTATTGTATAAACAATATATCATTTTAGATTTGGTGTTTGATATTTAAAGATATTTAATTGACTATGGGAATATTGGTATTCTACAGTGTATACTCAATAATGATGTTTTTTGACAATGAATATTTTCAATGAAATAAGTTGATAATTCAATATATAAAGACCTAATTAGATATGTATTATTTTGTGGGCCCTAATAGAGATATCCCATTGATTCATCGACACGTATAATGAGAATAATTAGTTGGTAAGACCTATTCAATTAGTTTTTGGTTTATCACAACAAATAAATTAAACAGTATTGGTGCAATTCCTTGGAAATAAAGATATCTTTGTTCTTGATACCATGATGACCAATATTATGAATTTACATTATTTAAAATTTAATTTTTATTATCCATAATATTAATACATTGATATTATACATAGATTTATTTCTTGTTCAGATTGTTGATTAAATGGATTTTTTTTCAGTTACTTTCCTTTCAAAAAGTCTTATTACTTATTTACTAATAATAGTGTCCATGGTATAAAACAACTAATTTATATCTAATATATTCTTAATTTAATCTATTCTCTAAATATGAAGATGGAAGTTTTTAAAGATTTCATGGATACAAAACAACAAAATTCACTATGTTATATATTTTATTTCTATCCTAAAAATGGATGCATGTTTGTATCTAATTCTTCAAGAATATTTATTTGACTAATATTTTAGGATGATATCCTTTATATCTAATGACACTGTAATAATTTATATACTATCTATGGGTTTATAGAGATGGTTTTTTTACAAAATAAATAAATTATCAATAAGAATAAAGTTTCAATATAGATTGTTTTAGTGGATTTAACACTATTTTTTATTTTTTATGGAAGAAATTGATTGAGTAGTCAGAGTAATTGAAATTTTTTAATAATATCAAACATCCTATTTGGAGTTCATTGGATTTGAATATATAATTTAAAATATGGTGAACAATATATATTTCAAAAAATTTCCCATATAAAAAATGTCACTAAATTTTTAATGGAAATATTAATACATATTACTATATATTATTTAAAAAAATCGCATGTGCCTATACATTATATGACATTAGATATGAAATTAACTTTTATTGTATTATAAAACCCAATAATATTTCTAAAGTGTTTTTGTATTTCCCAAATCCACCCCCACATGAGGTATTTGCGAGTATATGTGTTTGGACATGAATTTCCTCTAATCACATTAACCCTTATTGAAAACATTTATTACATAAATCATTACTCATATCTAGGTTATCATGATTACTGTATATGGAAGTCAAATGAAATTTATCACCAAATCATCAATAGCACCCTTCTAATGCATGGAATATATGAATCACTAATATTTATTTTGGTACGTTCCATTCTCACCAATATTACTCATTGATATATCAACTTATAATCCTTCACATGTTATAACATAGCCTAATAATATGATTTTCCCTATCCATAAATTATATTTATGACATTATTCTAATAGATACACCTTTTTAAAAAATATAATATTTACATGTAATTAATGATTTACATTTTTTTCTGAAAATACAATAATATACTTTATAAATTCACTCATAATATATTCATGGTAACATATAATGTTCCCTTTTATCATGACCATAATTATTATTGGATCATTAATGAGTCTGATTATCATTACTATGAACTCATAGTTTCACTATCTTATACAAAATTTTCTAAGGGGAATATCCTCTTAATAAAAATTAAATTAATTATTTATGGATCAAATAACCATGTTTAATTTTCATTGATACCCAAGTAGATAATTTAAAAAGTCATCAATATGTTGTATATGTTACTTGTTTGTTATCATGGTATTATTAATTGTATGATAATCAATGGTAATTTTCATTGAAATATTATTTTTATTGTCAAGGAAAACCACGGAAACACATTGTGTCATCACCCACATTCTCCAAGATGAGGGAATGGATAGAATGTTTCCCTTCCCTTAATTTTACTAGGTGAAGGAGAGATAATGACCCTGAGTCCCACATTCAGTATTACTAGTAGTGGTGACTAAATCCCATGATAAATAATCTCACATAAATGGAAGGAATTTCCCATTTTATATAACATGTTTGGGATAAAAATGGTATGTCCCAACAACACTAAGAAATAAATATAAGTGTAAATCCAAAAATCCATCCACACATGTAGGTTCAAAATAATGTCATAAAAAGTACAAGGAAACTCATGAAGAATGATCCAGAAGAATGAAAATTAGCAATGAAAACAATCATGTTGCCCGAGATAGTAATGTTTGGAACGGTCCACAAATCATCATGGAAACCTGAAAGAAGCATGATATACACAAGGTGAGTATAAAGGTAATTTCATTATAGAAATTAAAATCACTTATGAACAAATGGGGATGAATTCTAATGCCTCGTGAGAAATAGAGGTAAACAAAACACCTTTCCTGGAAAACAATCCACCCAACCTCACCCAAAAACACTCTCCAAATAGTACAGTTCAGATAAAATAATAGTAATAGAAATTCAATGTTTGGTTTCACCGGACCACTTTCCCTCTAGTTATTTAGAACATCATATGCATCAGAACTCCCCCACATGTCTTATAACTTTCCCACTGCAAACCCCAACAAAAACAATATGGGATATCCCAACCACATTTTTATCCCACTTGAAATCAATTGGGCCACCACAAGAACATATCCTTTCGGAAAACCCTAGGGCCATCACAACCACAATTTTTTCTACAAACACCAGGGCCTAATCCCAAAGACACTTGGGAAACAACTTGCAAACACACTCATAGTCGAACCCAATGAAACACACAATTCTCGAAGAGTCATGGGATATAATAAACCTTAGGTCGACAAAACCTACACAAAGATTGATGGGATTCCAATAGAGGGAGCATGAAGGAGATAATAACCAGTAACTCATAACAATTTTGGCAAAAACACTGTCCCCCTTGAAATATGGGTTTTCGGAAAAAAGTGATCAAAATGGGTGGGGTGCGTATAAGAAACACAACAACTACATTTTATTCATATATGAAACAAATAACCCATCCCAACCTAAGGGTACTGAAACCAAAAATTAGCCTAAATAGAACCACTCTCGATGTTACCCCCATATTCAGAAGTATTCAAAAGAAACACCTAGAGTACAACCCATTTCTGGAAACCTATTTCCTTTTGTTCCCATTCTCATTATCATGTTCAAGTGGTTACATTTATATATCCCTTAACTATGGGAAACGAAGAGGAATATCTTCAATTCAATACAACCACTAAATGGAATCAACCATGTATGAATTTAATAATTCAGTTCTAGTTCTATTATATATAACAACATCAAAATTGGATCATGTGGGATCTCTATATGTACAGGAACTAAAACAATCCCCAACATACCAGATCCAAAACATTTACTGTTGACTCCACACCACCTTAGATTCAAAATATAATAACCACTTAACCATTGATTTCATTCCCATCTACATCATGCCACAAAAAATCAAAAATAATAATCATGAATATCACAATACTAGAGAAATAATGTTTTTATATTCATCGAACACCATTCATTATGTTCTTTCTCTCTGTTTGGTTAACCACGATGATCACATAAGGGTTCTAATTCATCAGTCATCCATTTAATATACCACGTTTATGTGATTAATCGTCATAAATGTTAAAGTTGTTCAAGCACATAATATCTTGAAAATAGAGCTTCCATAGTTTATAAGAAAGGAAAATAGACAGCCATAATTTTTAGTGGTCATGAGCCCATAAAATTCACAACATAAAAATGAATATAAAATATAAAAAAATCTATATCATTCCCAACCATTCATTATATATTATCACATTTACTATCTTAATTAACAATGTTTTCATATACATACCAAGGGGACACCATCAAACCCACCCCGTATGATGCATGATAAATAGATAGGATGGAAGAAACACTACTTAGATGATTAAGGATCGTTGTTTCCTCATTGCGCCAAGAACATTAGATTACATGACTTGCTGGAAAAACTCCAAGGCTGAGTATGAAGGTTCCTGGAAAGGGAGTAAAACTCATCTCAGGATGAAGTATAGAAGCACCCATAGAGAAATAAAGAGGACGAAGGAAGATAAGATCTTGGATTAATAATATGTCAGATCATTAAATCTGGGAGACCATTAGAATGTACATAAATGTCAGATCATGGATTGAAAAAGTAGATTGGTGGTCTCACTCATTTGAATTATTTGAGATTTAATAATTCCTCTTTGAAATGGTGGAGATAAACCTATAGATGGATGTGAGTTGATTGATTTCATTTAAATGGGGAGAAACATTTAAAATGTTCCAAACTTGAAAACACGGGAGATTGGAAAATGCAGCATATGGAGTGATATTGATAATAAGGCCACATGTTTTGGTAGTTTACGGGTCGCCCGAATCATTAGTGATTCAAAAAAAATTTTTATCGGCCTTAAATAACATTGAAATGGATATTAAAAATCTTTTATGCAAAAAGATTCATTACAATAGATAAATTAAAATATTCTCGAGAGTTGGGAAATATCTCACCAATGGGTGACTCACTGACACCCTGGCACAGATGCCCTAACACCAGTTGGTCTATCACCATTTTCGATCAGTGCCATAGGGTCCCATTGGTGAAACTGTTGGCCAGTTGGTGCAAGCAATGGATGGTAGATGCCACTAATGCTGATCAGTTCCACTAATGTGGATCCGTGCCACTGATGGCTGATTGGTGCCACTGATGCAGATCAGTGCCACCAATGCAGGTTAGTTCCACCGATTTCGATCGATGAAACCGATTTGGTTTAGTGCCACCAATGTTGATCAGTTCCACCAAGGATGATTCGGGCCACTAATGCCGATCAGTGCCCCCAATTTTGATCAGGTCCACCGTTCACTCACCATGAAATTTGGAAAACTCCTCAATGATTCACTAATTGTCCCCATAATTCCTCAAACATGAGGATTTTGTAAATTAATAGACTAATAGGGTCTGGTCCCTTGAACATTGATATTTAATAATTCATATAAAACCATTATATATGTTTTTATGATATTTTTTTTTTAAATTATTCAAATTCAACGGTTTATATTTTGTAAGGAAATATGGATATGGGAAAACCTCCTTGGATATTTTTTATTATCAATTCGTCATCCAAATTTTGAGTTATAAAATAAAAATCATTAATTTATAAATTATATATTCCCACCCAATTAGAATTTATTAAAGGGTTATAATTTTATTTTTCACAAATATTTTATCCATATATTCTTTCTCAAATGTTAGAAATTGGATGGTATTATAGTATTATCATTTTATTACATCCATTTATTTGAGAAACTTATTATTACTCATAAATAAATATTATCCACACATTATAATGAGTTTATAATATAGATACATAATTCTTCTTGGATATATATTAGATTGGTATATGGTTACGTATAAGAATTGTAATTTACTTTTTATATTAGTTCTTTTTATACTAGTAAAATTAAAAACATTCAATGAACAATATTTAAAAAATTTCATATAAATAGAGAATATAAATATTTTATTGAAGATTATTTAAATAATATTAATGATAAAATCATTGTAATAATGATATGAAATAATTTAATAAATTAGTGTCCTCAAAGATATATTAACCTCCATAGGTAGTGGTGATGTTTAAATTTTTCTAGAGAATATTTATTATATGAATTATTTTTTGAACCTAAATCAAATAATACATTCATTTTTAATGATTTAAATTTTGTGTGCCTTTCACAAAGTCAATTTCATTATATTATATGATTTTTTAAATTTCCTTTTCTCCCAATTATTCCCAATGATTAAATAATTTTCTTATTAGTTATCCAATACAATCTATTTTATATTTTAATGAATTTCATATTTTAATGAATTTCATATTATCTTGGTTCCTTATAAGTGTAATATTTTAATTCTTGGGAGGGTTAAGATGAAAATTAATTTATTTTACTATATTTATTGGATTATTCATATCATATTGTTAATATTGTGCTTGATTTACTTATTTTTTATAGATGAATTATTTCCTTATTAATTTGACGAAATTTATAGGATTATTCACCCCATACATTTGACATGTTTGTGATTATATTTTCATTCCTAAAATATTTTTATCTAATGAAACTCAATAGTTATTATTTATGTGTTGACTTTAATATTAATTTCTATGTGATAATTTAGATTATTAAATAAAACTTTATCCTGAATAGTCAACATAATACACCTTTGTACATAGGTAAATCAAGAATAATTATATATTTTCTAAGACTTTGTTTTTGTTCACTAGACAAAAAAAAATCTACCATTATTTCTATTAAATAAATAACTATTTGTATACCTTATATTCATTGTGAAGTTCCATTCATATGAATAAATATACACAAATACCATTGATTTGGAATAATAAATTCCATTTCCATGTATTAATGACGAGTATGAGGAATTTATTTTTTTAATTTATCCCATTCTATTTCATGGATGTAATACTTTCTATTTTCATTCCTTATCATTGACTACTAATTATAGGTTTCTCCATCTCATTGAAACAATGGAAATTATAATTTACTATTTCATAAAGAATTTGGTATTAAAAATAATTCTCAATGTAGTTTATTAATGTATTCTTGGATAAATGATTATAGGATGTTGAAAAATGGGTGGTCATTGATTAATAAGGTACTCAATTTCACCTTTATTTTCCTTTATATGAGTTCTTCAGTTTAACTATTTCATATTATTGATTATCCCCTAGATAAATTTATCATGTAACACCATGAAATTTTTGAATCATGTTCCCATTACATTTAGTTTCATAGTTATATAAAATCTCATTACCCATCACATTTATCGTTTACACAATTTCAAATATTTGTAACAATGTACTAAATCAAATGAGAGTAATCAATGGTCTAAAATATTTTGTCACAATATGTTAGTCAAATTATGATCGTATAAATTTTAAATCATGAGTAAGATATAAATCCAATCATACTAATTCTAAACATTATATCAATGAAATTATGTTATTAATGAACTATAGAAAATCATTATTAAACAGATGATCATTGATCCTCAAAATAATACTCATTGTGAAGTAAAATCTTAATAAAACTTCAATATATAGAAATGAAATTAATAATACATCCCTAAAAAATTTTATAATGTAAAAATGATATTTTAATTGAATATGAAAATATATTTCTTTATAAATTGTAATTAAAACGAAAATATATTATAGTAACAAATTTGAGTTTTTATAAATTTATTAATTGAAGTGATCATTATAAAATAAAATGGTAAATTGATATAAAAATTAGAAATGTTACATTTTTATTATATTAATATCACAAAAAAATATTTACAAGGAAATAAAATGACATTAATATGAAATAAATGGAGGAATAATAAGAATACAGTATATAGTGTGATTATAATACAAATAAAAATACTAAAAGAGTGATAGATAATTACCGATAGAGAATAAATCCTCTATAATGAAAATACACGGGAATAAACCCTTAAATCACATCCCAGGATACATATATTTCTCCATATCCCCGGAATAGTCCATTAATATTTATGAACTATTATTTTTAAAACCAATTAAATTGTTTTATCCTTTTAAATTTATTATCTTCTACTAATTTATTAAAATAATATTCTAATGTTGATCATTTTGATTTTATTCCATATGTAGTACCAAAAAAACCTTGATGTACATGTAAATATTGAAATCAATTTTTCTTTGGTTTTATAATGTAAATATGTATCTTGGGTTGTAATTCATGTCACATAATATGTTATGGAGTTTAATAGGTTAAAAAGTAGTTAAAATAATGAATCTTTTTCTTCACAATATTATTTATTATGGATAAAATTGATAATTATTATATAAAATTAGTTACATTATTACCCTGCTTATTCATTAATTATAAATCCTTATAAATTAAAATTCATTATTATTATTTTGTATTGAATTATGAAATTTATTTATATGAATAACCATTAAGTGTAAAATAACATATCATCAATCACACAAGTTGTATAAAACTACAACGTATGAAATGTGTTTTCTATGGTATTTTTAGAGAAATGAGAAATAAAATACTAAATATTATATTTTTATAAAAAACCATTGTGTATATTAAAACATTTAACCTGATATTACTTTTTATTTTGATCATATATTATAGAATTCATATGAATAAAATTAAACTATAACATGGGTTTTGAAATCCTTAAATCAATCATTGAGTCACCACATTTGGATTGATCCTATATAATTCAAAGGAGGGTATATTTGTTGCACCATGATATTAAGAACATGGATCAACTATATTGCCGATGAATATGGGTAGATATTTTGAAAATGTATTTTATTGGATGGGGGAAATGTGTATAAATTAATGTTTTCATAAATCACCGATGGAGGGGTATTTTGGAAAAATATATTGATTATTATATTAGTTAAGATAAAATATATACATATTATTTATTAAAATTACATTTAATCATTTTATTATTTGAAAATTTTCATTTTTTGAGATTAAGAACTCGAAAAAATGAAATACATCATTGAAACCGTTTATTGAAAATAAATTCTCAAATATGGTTTCATATTTTAGTCATCTATAAAATTAGTTTTAAATAGTTATTTATAGTATCAAAAGTTATATTTATTATATTTAATTAGATTATTTTCTATTGACATTCATATTAATTAATGTACATTCTTTGTAAAGTTTTTATTCATATTGATATTTTGTTTTATCATCAACAAATGGTATTTGTAAATACACTGTATTTTTTTCAATTCACATGTAATTAATACAAAAATTAAATGAAGGAAAAACAATAATTTAAGCTAATTTCAATATGAAAATTCATCAAATTAACTCAATTTTATCAAATAAAATTTCTAATTACTTGAAATAGAAATTTTAAATAAAATTATGTATATATACATGTATAGTTATCTTTAATAAATTAGACATATTATATCAAGAGTGTTAAAATTTATAACTATTATAATATCTAATTAATATATTATTCATAAATAATTTTAATATATCATTGAAAAAATATGTTTCCAAATTACATAATAAAATGATTAGCAATAAATAAAATATTTTAATATATATGTTAAAAAGTATATTTTTAAAATTTAAAAAGAGTTTTATTTTATGTTACAATATCATTAAAATAATTTTATAGAATTATGATTATTACAATAAAGAGGTTGTATTAGAGATTTTTGGAATATAATTGAAGGGAAATGGTGACTGTATAATGATGGTGATGAATTTATAAGGATAATTTTTTAATGGTAAAAAGATAATGATTTGGAAGGGCCTGAGTGATATAATGACACATAAGAATTCTACAGAAATATGTATGATGATTTATAATGAGTGAAGAATATTGGAAAGGAATTATTATTGAATATATATGAAATTTTTCATCATATATGATGTATTTCGATACCAATGATGGTCAGTTTCATACAAAACAATTTATGCAATAAAAAGATGTTATATAAAAATCCATATTCAATACATATATAGTTGAAAAATATATAATAATTTATATAATACATAAAAGGATGTAGGATTTATAATAAATTTTAATAGAATACAAAAGATGGTTCACATTACATTTGAAATAAATGTTTAAATGGAAGGAATTGTATCCAAAATATTCTTCATGTAGAGGAAACAAGTCAATGGATAATAATATTGGTCAAACTCTAACTAAATTGATGAAGTAAAATTAACGATGTCCCCCCAAACATATGATCAATCTTTTAATTATTACATATGATATCTCAATATGTCATTTTTTGACTTTCATTTTTCATGGAATACCTTAATAGGCCACACCATGATGTTTTATTGGATGAACATCTGTTACACTACAAATATTAACTCAATCTATAGATTGATAAATAATGCTTCAAATTTTGTGAGAAAATTTTTCGTTAGCATTTCTCAAATTATGTCATTTACTAGATAACTAAAAGACACCATGACATAATTCATGATTTAGGAAATTTCAACGAGGCCACACCTTGACTAATCACCGTAGAAAAGTATTTGGGATATGATTTTATACATTAAAGCTATTTAGTATTGGAATCACTCTATAAATCATTCAGAGTTTTATTTTTTCATGCATGATCTATTAGATAATGTTCATTATATAATAAAAATACTATTCACGTAGTAGTGTTGTTTGTCTTGTCATTACTTCTAAAGTTTATATATATACAAGTATACTTGATTCTTTATTAAACTGAATGAGTTTTTTTGTATATTTTAAAATATATAAAATAATATTTCAATTATAATTGGTGTTATCATGATTGTTGTTTGAAATTAAAATTTTAAATTTAGAATTACTTTGAAATATATTCATCATCAATGAATATTTGAAGAAGGTAATAGAAAATATAGAATAAGAAGTTCTATTTTTTCCTAGAGATGAGTACAATTATGTATCATTATATCAGGAATTTTCTGAATATTGAAATTACATATGTATAATTATTGATGAATATGATTATAATGATGAGTTTTTAAGGGAAATAATGTTATGAATATAATTGAAGATCATTTTTATGATAATGATATTTTGTCTATATAATTGATATTTATAAAGTGAATAATTTATGCACTGAAAATATTATTTTGAGTATTGCTACTATTTAATTCTTGGGATATGACTGAACACTCATCCATTGTCACAAGAAGTTTCCTACATCTAAATTCAAAATAAAAATAATCACATTTAATTAATTAGATCATAAACCTTAATATTTACATTTAAAATTAAAATTTCATTTACGTGAGTTACCTTTATAGAAATAACATGACTAGAGACCAATAATTTTATAAATTGACGTCTTTTAATGTACGGATCAATGTAGGTAGAAAAGATGTTATAATTTGGAGGAAATTAGATTTTTTAAAACATGAACAATAAATTTTTCTAAGAGATATGTGACAACAATTAACCATTACATTTAAAAAAAATAGTTAGTTTTATTATATTTTTGTACACAAACATAATTCTAAGAGTATTCAACATTGACGTAGAATATTGTATCTAATCCAAGTAAATTCCCAATATCCTTACCTGTTTTGCTTTTCTGCATTTTCATGTTGAATAATATAGATCCCCTTAAGAAAATTTAGGTTCAATTGTGCTCATTATAATTATATAAAAACAAACAATAGAAAGTAGATAAACGAATAAGCTAAAATATATTAAAACCCTTAATAACCCCCTATAATGGTGTATCATATTATAATAAATTGTATCAACACCAGTTTGTTTAATTATGGATTAATCCTAAGATATTTATCCAAAGTTGAATTTTTATCTAATAATAAATATTCTTTTTTTATTTAGGAATATCTAACTCAATTATTATTTATATGTATTATCATGCTGCTAATTAATTATGAATATAATAAACAAGATGGATTTTTTATCATGATGTAAATATTTTTGGTGTTCTGGATGAATTAGATATTTTAAGAGAGAATGAACAAAATATGTGAGGAATTTTAATAAAAATATATAAGATAGTCTACAATAATGTGATGATGTTAAAAAATTTAGTAACTATTTAAATATATATGTTCATTTCATAAAGAATAAAAACAATATATAAATTTCAATATTTTTTAAAATCAATCCATGGGGATTATATATATGTTTAATTATATTAAAGAATAAAATTATAGAATTATTTTAATATGGATTTTTTTTATTTTATAAAAGAGACATTAATATTTCACTAAGGTGATGGATTCTTTAATTTTAATTGATTTTGAAAATTTATGAATGAGTTAAAGTAAAAAATTTATGATGAGTGTACTGATTCAGAAGAGATAACCTTGTTTTCAATGAATAATTGTAAAGAATCTCTTAAGGAATATATTTAATCTCGGGAGAAACAACTGATATAATTTCATGATGTTGTAGAAATGATATCTCAGGATCTCATTAAGAATGTTGTTGAAGTAAAAGTTTTTATTGGTTAGTCAATTATTGAGATGTATAATTTTAGTGATAAATTATCAATAAATAGACTTAAAATAAATTTCATTAGTGTAGGGAGTATTAAAATTATTAGTATATGTATAAAATTTAAGAGTTATATTTCAATAGAAAATGGTCTAAGAACAAGATTTTTAATCTATTTTTAATAAGTAAATTAAATTAACATTATGATAATAAAAATAGAATATGAATTAAATGTGTAATCAATGTTAAAAT
Source organism: Viscum album (assembly GCA_963277665.1). Taxonomy (NCBI): domain Eukaryota; kingdom Viridiplantae; phylum Streptophyta; class Magnoliopsida; order Santalales; family Viscaceae; genus Viscum; species Viscum album. The sequence goes on along the minus strand of OY728126.1, from coordinate 1,858,002,156 downwards.
AATAAATTATATCAATTTGATGATAATTATATATAATATGTATTTGTAAATGTTGGAGAATATGATACATAAAATAAGAAAATTGGATATTTATTTTCAAAATCACCAAGAACGACTGAAGAGATTCCTGAAAATAAAAGACTATATTTGTGGGAATTAAATTCTTATGGATTGATATATTATCATAAATAAGAATTAAAAAACATGATGGAACTATCAAAGTACAGAATGAATTTCAACAGTGAAAAAAACACAAATTAAATTTAGAAAATGATAGTTTTATTTAAATGAAACAATTCTATTAAAAAGATGTGTAATGGAATATGTGGTTAAATTAGGTGATTCTTGGTCATAAAATAAAATATTATGAATAATCATTTGTGTTTAATTTAAAGTAAAAATGTATGAAGAAAAATGATATTTATTCCTAAATAATTAAGATAAAATTCATATATTTTGATTCATATCCATTAAATAGTTGGATTAATATAATGAAATAATAAAAATTTAAAATAGATTTTATTCCCAAAGAGTGGAATTTAAATTAAACCTTTTTAGGTAAATTCTATTATTGTGTATAATAATAAATATGTATTAGTAATTGATGAATTTATTTGGTGAATAAGAATCTATGGAGAAGAGTAATATGAAGTGATCATCAATGTATAATATCTTATAAATTGGACTATAGGGGAGATGTTATATTGCCATATAAAATTAGAATATGAAAAGTAATGATGGGGATTTCCACACATCTTATGAAAAGTGCCAATGAATTTTTTATAAAAATAAAATATAATACATTTAAAATATAATAATATTTTTTTATGAATGTTGAGATAAATAATAAAGGTTGTGTTTTCTTGACATCATAGGTTGTTCTTCTATAGCATCCTTCAAGGAATAAAAATAAGAAATTTCAGAAAATCAAAAAAAATTGGTTTATTTCTACATAAATAGAAATGAATATATCATGATAAAAAATATTATTACTATAATGAAAATTTAGGATAATAAATATTGATTTTGTATAAGTTTGTAATTTATTATTATAAAAATAATGTAATTTACCTTAACATGAGAAAATATTTATATTCTCTAAATACACATAAAGTTAAAAGATAATAATAGTGACAAATAATAGACTAATGAGGAAAAATAATTTAGCAGTATCAATGAATTAAATTTCACTGAAAATAAATTCCTTAATTACATAATATTTTTTCGTTCATGTTGAAAAATATTATTCCACTACAAGAGACTCTTGGATGTAACTGAATTCCAAATTTTTATATTTTTTTGAATAAGGATTAAAGGAGAAATATGATCCATGGAAAACAATTCATTTTGGGTGAAAATAATATTGACTAATTAATTATAAAATTTAAATTCATTTAGATTGATTGGTTGTATTGAAAGTATATAGACTCCAATAATAATTTTTGGATGCATCCATTATTGTAGAAAAAAGAAAAATCTTTTACAATATGATGTATCACCACTAGTAAAAGAGTCAAAGTTATTGATTAAAATTTGAGTTAGATATTAGAAGTGGAACATTTAAAAATATTGTGATACATATTGTGTTTAAAAATTCAATTGGTGCTAATACCATGCATGATAAACAAGTTAAATCAAATAGTAACTATGAAGAGTCGAGGCTGAATCTATTCATACATTATAAGAAGATAAATTAAAGATTGTATGAAGACTAATTTGGTGTGAAATAGGTATCAAAATAATGTTTTTTGTTGTTCCAATAGTATTAATCCAATTTTAGAAATCAAAATTTTGGCATTAATAGTTTATCATGAGATAATAGTTTTGGTCCCAAGAGGATATGATATAAATTTTATGACCAGTGTGGCAGAATAATTGGGGGATATGATAAGATTTAGTGTTATGGATTTTTATTTTAATACATAAATTATATTTTATGTAAAATTTATTGATGATAAGATGGATGAACACATTTAAACTATATATATGATTGGTTGTTAATGATTCATGATTTTTGGGAATTGAATAAGGGTCTTGAATTGTTGAATAAGTCTGAATGTCCATTCCCATAGTTTAGGGTGTGTTTGAAAATCCATGAAAGTCCACTTCAACGGTAGAGGGTGTTTTTAAGATTGTGGGTTGTTAAAAAACAACCAATAAACATCCAACATGCCATAGTGAAAACCATGGTGATATTAATGGTTACCCTTGAAATATATTTATACCCAAAATGGTTTTAATGTAATTCAATATTTATTATGGTCAATATAATATGTATCATATAAAAACATCCATAGGAGAAGGTCCATTCCGATGGTTTGAAATTCATCGCCCGATTGGTCATGGAACATGAAAAAACATTTAAGTGTATGAGAATAAGAATGTGCTAGAAGCATACATGATCCAAAGGTGTAGCATCTTCAAAATATTTAAAAAAAATTGAGGATAACACCCACGGTTCTTCTTCTTTCAAAAAAAGGACAGAATACTTTTTAGTAGTCCATACTGGATAACTTTTGGCAAGATAGTTTCAATTTCAAGTGGTTTTGAGAATGTTTCTTCTTAAATGTCATTATAGCATAGTTAAAAGATTTATAATGTCTTATTTGTGTGTAATAATGAAATATAAACAATTTAATAATACTTAAAGGCCTCAAAAGTAGGATTAATTGAGATGGTGGAATAAATTTGATGATTTGAAATTAAGATTAAAATTTTTGAATTGGATGATATATAATATTGTTGTTATTATGTAATGATGAAAAAATTATTTTGTGTGATGTTTAATTATAGTGTGGTCCATGTAATTTCTATATAAAGGGAAATTAGTTGTTAAGTAGAATAATTAGTGGATATAAAAATTTAACAAACTGAAGCGAATCTACATGACTTTCTATATCTTATTGAAAAAGTATTAGAGATTTGTTGTATAAAAAATGATGGCCATATCTAAATGTAACTATTTATAATGTTATAAGGTTAATTATCTTAGTAAAAGTGTAGTATGTACAATCATAGTTTAGAGATATTTGGTAACATGAGTAAATCGATAATCTCTTTTAATTTTTTTACAAGATGAAACTATTTGGTACACTTATATTTGTGAAATATTGATCTTGATAAGGACTAGATTATCATTTAGTTATGTACACATTGTATATGTGATTTTACCTAACATTATTTATATAAAATATGATAAATATTCACATTAACTAGTAACATTAGGTATTTAACAGATAATACATAAAAATATTTTAAATAATTGTTCATCCACTAATAGTTATTTTTCATATATCCAAGATGTGATTTTTCCATTTGTAATCAAACCAAAGTTTCCTTTTATTAGATAATGGATAAGGGGGTTATCTTTTTTCTTCATATTATTTCTGAATTTTTATACATTGTAATGAAAAATCATAAATTTATGATTTAAAAGTAGATTCTAGTAATTTAAAATAATATATATTTCATGTGGAAATAAATAATGTTTCTATACAATTTATCTATTAGTTATTACATTTTTAAAGTAAAAACATTTGGGTTTATTCTCCAAGAATATATTATCTTAATTAAAGTAGTACAGAAGAGGAATGTTGAAAAAATATGGTCCTGAAATGATTGTTAATATATCACGACTCTAAAAAAAGTATGTTTTCAAAGGTCAAAGGACTGAAATTAGCAAATGATATATGGGATAAACATCTAAGAAGATGTGAAGGAATGACCAGTGCGAAGTGAGATAAATATATATTTTGGGAAATATTTTATGAATAACACATGAATAATTTTAACAAAACTTTTAAAGGTTTATTCAAATTGGTTAATAATAGTGCCATCAAATATAATACAATGGTGATATGTTAGAAGGTACATATATTGTAGAAAATATTTTTGGTATCAATAATATATGTTTCATACTGATGATTACTCTTTGATAAAAAAGGTACTAGTGTTATTTATATTGATTATTTTAAAAACAAATTACTATTGAAGGAAGTATTGAAGTACAACACAATCAATATGATGAAAAATGTTGAAAAAGACGTTATAATTAAATTCCATAATGGGAGTGCAGAATAAGAAAATGTTTGAGGAATAACATGTTAATTATTTTGTTTTTAATTATATATATATAATATGTTTTATAAGATTATATGTATAATATCTTAAAATGATGGAAGAGTAAAGTAAAGGTAATAAGGAAATGATAAACCGAAATTATTTCGTTGTGGAGAAGTTATAAATATTCTACAACATTTCAAATGATAAATGAATATGGATTCAATGATAAATAAGGAGAATAACATAAAGAATTATTTATAGAGGGATCAATGATATTCAAATAAACATTAGTTTATTCTAATAGAAAATCAAATAACTTTTCAAAATCCAAGATGTGAAAAATCATATTTATATGTGTGTCTCTGTGTGTGTCTATGTGTGTGAAATTATTTATAATAAGGATGAATAAGACTAAATAGATATGCCAAGATATGTTGCTGAAACAAATCTCATTGCTAAATTGAATGAATGAGAATCATTTAGTGATATCAAGGAAACAACTAAAACTGATCTAGAGTTATTGATTTAATGGAAATTAAAAGTGTGGTTGTTAAATTTCTCAATACTTTAATATATTAAAATATTAATTATTTATATCAAGAAATAAAAATAATCAATAAATTGACATTATAGAATAGTAAATGTTGAATAATTGTGTTGAAAATAGAATAAAATGATTCTTGAATAGAATCTTTTAAGAATAAAGTTGAATGAATGGGTTAATTAGAAATAAGAGGTTTATATTTTACAAAATTAGTGAAGAAGGAAAATTAAATTTAAAAATTATGTTTAATTTCTAAAAGAATATTCATGAAGTTAGGGGAAACTCATATAAACATAACGATAGAAAAATAAATGATGTTTAATAAAAATTCAATAGAAAAATATGTAATGAAATTATAATGAGTTTGTGAAGAAGAATAAAATCTATACTAACTTATTTAATGTGAAATCATCGGGTGTTAAATATTATATAAATTATGAATAAAAACAAAATAATTAAAAATATCATCAAAGGGAGAGGGAAATGGCTTAAAGGAAGTGGTATGTGATGAAATAGGATTCAGCTGTTTGGAAAAATAATTCTTCACAAAAATGATCCCAGATTAATGGTGTAAAAATGTTGATATTTTATATCACATTTTAGGAAAACATGATTTTATTAAAAAAGAATATCATTTTTATGGTTTTTTATGAAAAAATGGAGGATTATAAACATGAGAATAATATGTTGGTTAAATTACCAAAATAATATTGAGTTTAAATGGCATTGAATAAATAGATTTAGAATGATCTCCCCTATTCAAATCAATTATATTCCAAGATAGCCAATGAAATATGGATTGTGAATTAAAAAATATATTTAAACCTTTAGAAGATATTTTTGAATGAATTGAGTGGCATAGCCATGTTGAAATTGGATGAATTATTAGGAATCCATCACAATTTTTCTCATAATATAGTAATGAGATGCCTCATAAGGAAAATGATAAAGGAGATGAAAAATATCTTGTTTTTGATGTTTCCTACAATCCATCCAAATGAAAATGTATATGGATTCTTTACTATAGTTATTCCTCATATAAAACAAGAAATTTTAATATATGTAATGATGTTAAAAAATTAAAGGAAGGATTAGTGGATATTAGAAATTATTGGTCACTAAGGATCAATGGTTACAGATCTATATTTATTGAAAAATAACAATTTATATCCATGATCACATTATACATGGATGATTGAAACATAATATTTTTATTGTTTACTAGTAATTTGATGAGGTAAATAATGTGATCCTTCTCAACAATGGGTTTGTTGTTAAGTGTTTGGATAAAGTATTTTCTTGTCAAGAGAAAAATGGATATGAGAATATTTATTTTCATCAGAATTTCATGAAAATATTCTAATTTGATAATGAATGAAGACAATAAATTGTTGCATTAAAGAAAATGTAATCATAGAGAAAATAATATCTTTATGAATATTAATTGAGAAAATGTTTTTGATAAATCAAATTAGGAATAATAATTCAATAGGTTGTGTTATGACTATAGAAAGAGTAAAATTTTCAATACTTCACAAAAGAATGTTAAAAACCTATTAGAAACATCCTAAACTAGTTGACCACTAAGAGGGTAGCAAGACCGGTGGGTCCTATGGAATCATGCGTGTCTCCATGTATTCCAGAGGAACCCAACTAGTTGAAAGGATATTAGGAGGTGAAAATGGGGAGACTATAGCATCATATCAGTGTAAAATAGTAGTCAAACACAATAACAAGAAGAAAATAGAAGAATAATAAATAAAAAATATCTATGTAGTAAAAGTAAATTAATATAATAACTGAATTAAATTTTCCACTACCAGTTTATACATGCATGCATGAAATATGATGATACATTATCTAAAATGGTAAAATACTATAATATTTTCAATATATTATAATACATTAATCAAGTAAAGAGAAAATAATGGAATGAAATAAAGGCATCTCCCTGAGAATCATGAGCTCCAACTCATTCTTTTACTCCTAACTCTAATGCACACAACAACAAGCCCGGTCCATGGTCCTACGAACAAGACAATATACTCGGGTTCCCTAGTGTAATGGAATCTTGATAAGGGTATGAGATATATATCTCAATAGGAAATCAGCCTTGGTTTCTAGGATAATCCAGATACATCAATATAAAATTAAACACCGTGCAGGTATAAACAAATAATTTAATGTACTATATAAATAAATAACTACTCGTACATGTTCCTAAAGGGAACCTTCATGGTATAATGCCTAAAATCATAGACCAAATTAATATCTGATCATGTCAATATATTTATATATTTGGAGTGTACAATGAAAAAACAATGATGCATGAAACCCCAGTCAACGAGATTAAAAGCTCTACTCATGGTATAAAAATCCTAACATCCTGATTGGGTGGGGGTTTTCATCTCAGTCAAACATGATGGGTAGTTTGTATTCCATGGAAACACTCTAGAATGAATGTGGAACTCAAAATCATATTCCACATATTGAAGTTGTTGTGAGGATCGCATTTCCCAAAAATAATGTAATGGAGCATGGGTCATCATGCTCATTCGTACCTACCTTTCAATAATATCATAGCATATATTAATGGAACATTTATAACTCTCAAGGGGAAAGAAAACATCTCATCGATATATTTATTAATAAACTTATTAAATAAATAAAATCACTTTTAAGATGCAATCCATTAGGAAGTAGCTATCATGATTTTCATTTAACCACCCAATTATATCAACTATCATAATTATAATATAATTAATAAGGCAACACCTCTTAAGCATTTTAAACCCCAATATTCCATTCCATTATACGGAATCCATTTCATTTTACCCATTTTATTAAATATATTCCAATATGTTCAGATAATAATGGAAATTCATTTATTAGAACAATGTCATCATAATTTCTACATTCAATGTAAGGATTTCAATTATGAGATGCCATCCCATCAAAAACATGATACTCACATTATAAGAATATTAAAATTTTATTTAATGATCTGAAGGAACATATTAGGTTCTGTGGTCAAGAGGGATTTTACCTACATGGGTAATCTTTTATTGAAAACATCTCATGACGATTAATATAAAATATGGTCTAAATACTAGATTTCCGGATATCAAGAACTAAAAGGGAGGTATATTGAAAACTCAAACTAGATGTAGCATGATATAAAATACTATCTGTGTTTTTTGGTTTTAAGGACACTTCAAATCTGTTGGATGTGTCTAATTATAAAATCATGAAATTTATCTAAGAAAAATTCATTTTTCATATTAATCATTTAAATTAGGAATCATTATCAACTCACATTTTAGAGGAATTTAATATAAATACCATACAATATTAATTAAATTTTGAGGAAGGTTGCCCAGATTCTTGGGGTTCTATTTCTTGTACAAATGTAGCTAGAATCAACTCAGATCATAACCCTATTATGGTTGACTTGGTGGGTTGTAACAACCCAAGCTTCTACGGTACGTTTCCCTTTGAATAATGCAATAGCGTGTGTTGTACGCAACATCGAGTTCTAACACACACCACAACCGATCAAACTAGCCGTTATGAATAGTAATACCTACCTTTTGAAATTATATATATTTTATATTTCAAAATGGACTTCATTTTTTGATTCAGAATATCGAATTTATCCTAAGTTGAATTTTTGGTATTTTTCTAAGAACATCCAATTTTTATGAATAGTGAAAAATACTTAAAAACAAATTTTTTAATCAAAATAATTTATAGTGATAAATTATATTATTTAGTGGTTTTAAAGTATAATTAGAATATATTTTTTCCATTTTATCCAATGGTTTTCATTATAATTAATTTCATTTTGAAATTGGATATAAACAATTTTCAATCTTTTAATATATATTGTTTCTTAAAAGCACGCTACTTGTTGTGACAACGGGAATTAATTATAAAATTAATTAATGAAACTTTTGTGTTTGGTATTTTTTAAAACAGACATCATTTTTGAATTCGGAATATCAATTATAACATAGGGTGAAATTTTGGCATTGATCTTAAAAACATCAATTTTTGATGAATAGTGAAACTACTAAGTGGTAGTTAAAAAAACTGAATTTTTCATAAAACATAATTTTACCGCTTCTGTGATAGGAATTTAGAAACTCCGAGAGACACGGTTAATATAAAAGAATAAAATGTGGTTCAATGAGATTAAAATAATTTTTGGTGAATAGTAACTTTTTACTTTTATTTACCACGGTTAAAAGTAATTAGGGTAATTAGGGTAAAAATGATATTAATATTACCCTAATACATGTCCTAATTCTATTGGACAAGTATATCTTGACCGAAAACAGCCTTAGGAATAAAATATTATCATTTAGGTCTACTTGGATTAGATTAGGACATTTATTATTATTTAATTCAATGAAGAGTTAAAAGATATAAAATCAAAGTTTACTTACTAATTTTTTTTTAATATATGGTTATAAATAAGATAAATTATATTTCAAATATTCATTATAAAGCTAAAAAGATTTCCTACATAATGATATTTTATTTAAAATTTTTAGACATTAAATAATTTAATTTATTTATGATACAATGATGATGCATGAATTACCATAATAGTGAAAAGTTAAAATAATTGATAATATAAATACCCAAACAAATATAATTTTAGACTTTTAATGTATTACACTAATTTTCTAGGTTAATATGACATGTTAGGAGTTACTTAAGTAACTCTTTTCGAAGTAATCATTCTTTTATGATGTTCACAAAAATCAATTATTGAATAGTGTCAAAATTGACATAAAATACTTTTTAAAACAAATTTTATATTATTAATTGATAATAAATTCCAAAAAATATAAGGTTCGGCCAAGAGAATTTTATAATGATAGGTTTATCATTAGTGGACCACTTGGGGGTCTCATGGATGTATATAGTTAGTTTATTAACCATATAATATAAAAATACAAAGAGACATTGTAAAAGTGAAACTAATTAACTAAGAGTTAATACTTAATGATAAAGTTACAATAATGACCCAAACCTATCTAAATTATATTGGTTGAGTGGTTTTCGACCTATCCCCACCTTTTCCTTTAAATAATCCACCTTGGAGCCATTAGAAAAGGAATATGAATTTATTATAAAATAATATTTCTAGCTTTTCCAAAGGTGCCCCTCACCCCTCTTATAAAAGGGAACTCCAACTTCTCATTACTTCACACCATCAAAGCCTTTTGTTTGGGCCAAACTCTTCCCAAATACTGTCTCAAATTTCCTCACTTCATCCTAGAGGCCTTCTGTTAGTCAGAACACCATCTTACGAGCCCTTTTGATCAAATCAAAAGGAAGAACCAGGAGAAGAGGTAATGATTTCACCACCCTTTTCCAAGTTCCTTTCTTCTTCCACTTCTTCTTTCATTGTTATTAACATTAAAAAATAATAACTCCAGTATATTATATATAATTTTATTTTATTATAAACATTTTACACCCATATTTCAGTATTTTATCCATCCTTTGAATAATATGTCACCATACATGCGTACGTACGACTTACTGTCTCCACGTTGTGGTGTAATTGTTATTCAATAAATTATTATTTGGATGGGTATAATAATGATGTTTAATTCATGTAAATAATAAATATAACATTATAATGATTATTTATATATGATATACCATCCAATTATATATTATTTTAATTTCAAAAGAATGATATTGTCGCTCGTGCATACGTACGGACTACCGTCTCCACGAACACGATGAGATTCATTATCCATCGTATCCGTTCAAGTATAATTACCATTTGATGATTTAAAAATAATTATTAAGGACTTGATATCATTCTGGATATGAATAAGATACAACCTATCCATGCCAAACATGTCTTACATAACAAAACATATAAAAGAAAACAAGTAAGTTAACACCCGAAACAACGATAATACTAAGATATTATTAACAAATCAATGTTAAAAGATCATATATGATATCATATTAATATATATGATTCTTGTATAATTTAATAACAATTATTTCACCACTATATAGGAGGTTAACCTACCCCCAACCAAGTAAAAGTACAAGGTATGGGTTTTTTCACAATCTATTCATTATCCAAGGTTGTTTATACGTAATAATCTACTGGGATCTCTTTATCATCCACATCCATGTTTCTTAAAAATGAATTTCAAAACATTTTTAATACATTATATAATATGGGTTAAATTCATTTATACCCTTCTTTGACTTTTTATAAGAGGTTTATAAAGGCATCTTTCTGTCGTTTTCCAAATAAGGTTTTTTTAACCTTTTCGACAAAATTATGGTAAGAATGTTTTTTTTAACTTATAAAGAGGGTGCAGCTATTTTCCGCTGTTATAAAATCGTCGAAGCTTCCCTTAAAAGCTTATAAGAATATTTTCAAAGAAAATGTTTTATTTTATAAATATATGACTCTTAAATTATTTCAAAATAGAAAGAGATATTTGTCTAAAAATAGTTTTGATTTCAACTATGTCAACATCATTTGATGGATTTTATGCTTATTTGTAGTTGATTTATTATGATACAAAACATCTATATTGTATTGAATGTTTTGTGATATTTTTGACTGTGGATATGCTATTTTTATACCATTCATGGTTTATGGTGAAAGTATTGACATTTTGTATGCTAGTTTTAATACGAATGTTTATGTTATGTTTAAACCTTTTCATATGGGAATGCATTGGACTTAATATGTGACGGGTGCACCCGCTATAGCTCCTCGATGCCTCGGTAGGTCTCATGAGACAAACTAGTGTCTTGGAACAAGGCCTTGAAAAAATTTTATTTCTAGTTTTGGAACGAGGCCTTGACTATGTGGTTATGATAGTCTGGCATTATGCATTCCATCATTATGAAAGTGGTTATTGATATTGCATGTGATTATTAGATTAGTAGAATATCCATGTGAATAAGTAAATGGCATTATTTCATTTTATTTTTTCCATACTATGTTGAAGTTCAAGTTTAAAAGGCTTTTGTTTTAGTTATACACTGCCTTAAATGTTTATACTTATTTATGAAAGTTTCTTCAATATTGTTATCCTTACTGGGTATTTGAGCTCACCCCTTTCAATGTTTTATTTTTCCCAGTATGTGAAGAAGTAATTTATGAATGACCTGCAGGGATAGTATGTGGGGATATGAGTGTGGACTATGGAGACAATATGTTGTTGTAGTAGTTTTTCACTTTATGTTGTAATGTAAAACTTTATGAATATTTCTAGTGTTTCCAAGGCTACTAAACCAATCGGTCTTTCGAGATTTTATCTTTCTTGTGATCATGCCAATGTTATGTAATAATGCACTAAGTCTGTGTAACTGGGTTCGGGGTGTTACATGGGTAAATATCTTAGGCCTCTGTTTCCTTTTAGGTTCAACAAGGCATGGATTTTATACCCACAATGTAAACTCATTTTTGAGCAGATTTGGAACTACATGAATTGATGGAAGGAAGAGATTTATTGTGTCATCAAGATTATGCTTCATAAATGGTCTCTCAAAATAAGGAGCATGAAACTTTTTATCTCTATTGATTAGGAAATCTCCTCTATTGAGACTTATATCAAGAATTTACAGGATCAAAGCACCCTCAATAATTTCTATAGTGGTGTTAATGTGGAATATGAAAGTGTTTCTAAACGGAAAAATCATTTGAATATCATGAATTCTTTAAAAATGTATATTTTTAGAGAAAAATGGTTAAAGGATTGTGATAGGAATTCCTTATTCTGGAATTCACTTCATAAAATCAGAATGGTCTCTGGCCCATTATCCTTAAATAGAATCAGGGATCATAATTATGAAAATTGGGAGGATCTCTCAAATCATGTGATTGATTATTTCATGGACCTTTACAATGAATCTTCCTTCCCAATGGATCCTTTGGAGGTTATCATTCTCAAACATGTAAATAATGATTATAACACTAATATCAACTATGTACCTTTTATTAATAAGATACAAGAGGTGGTCTTTAGCCATAAATCAAAATGTTTTCCAAGCTCGGATGGATTTGGTAATATATATTTTTTAACATATTGGGATATAATTCAATATGATGTTTGTAGTCTTGTAATTAATTTTTTCATGGGGGGTTATCTTGCTCAAATCCTAAATTCTCAGTTCTTATATGTGGTTCCTAAAGAAGAAAATTCCAATGAAATTAATCTATTCAGGCCAGTTTCATTGGTCAAAAATATTTAAAAAATCATTTGTAAAATTATAGCTACACGGTTTTCTTTGGTTTCAAGTAGGGTTGATTCTCATAATCAGTTCGGTTTTATTAAAGGAAGGTCCAACCAAGATTGTCTCATTACTGATTTGGAAGGTGTGAATATTCTTAGGAAACTAACTTGGAGTGATAATATTTCTCTCAAGATTGATTTCAGGAATTATTTTCACACAATGTACTCAGGCTTCATTTGCAAGGTTCATGATTTGTTTTGTTTTAATGGAACCATTACTAATTCGATCAGAACCATTCTTAGTTCTGCTTACATCTCCATCCTTATTATTGGGTCTCCTGAGGGATTATTTGATTTTTCCAGATGGGTCAGGAATGGTGACCCTCTTTCAACCATTATCTTCCCCATTGCAGAGTATTATCATAGCAGACTTCTATCCATCCTAGAAACTAATGGAAAAATGAAGGCTCTTAGTGTAGGTAGAACACTTGTTTCCCCCACTCATTTTTTTTGCTGATGATATTATCCTTTTCACCCTGGGTGATAAGAGGAATACAATTAATATCAAGAGGTCCTTCTCTCATTATTACTCTATTTTGGGTCCATAGATAAGTTGGGAAATTTCTTTTGTTTACTTTTGCAGGAATATTTCTATTCCCTGGAAGAGTTATAATGCTAGAGACATGGGAATTCGTGATGGGACTGTTCCTTTCAAGTGCTATTGGTGCCATTATTTTGGGGGAGGCCTAAAGCTAGTCATTTTGCAGATATTTTAAGCAAGTTAAGAAAAAATTTGGCTACATCGAAAGAGAAAAATCTCTCAATGGATGGAAGATCTTTTTTGGTTAAATTTGTTATTTCCTCAAAGTTTGTTTATTCCTTTATGGTTTATAAGTGTCCCTTCTCTATCATTATGAATATCAATATTTCTCTTAGGAATTTCATTTGGATCCAAAACATCCTTGAAATGAAACTGGTTACGGATCCTTGGAATACCTATTGCAAGCCATATGATATGAGGGGTTTGAGGATCAAAAATCATCAGCTCTTTAATTATTCATTGTAATCTTTTTTTACATGGATACTTTTCAATAGAAATTATGAGGCTCATTCATTCCTTCAGATTAAATTTATGAATAGTTTGAAGATTGGTGATTTTAACCATATTGATTCCTCTATGTGGAATGCATTCAAATATATCTTTTTCTCAATTTATTCTCACTCTCTGTGGTTAGTATCCAAGGATTCATCTCTTGATTTTTGGATAGTGAACTGGACCTCTACTACTCTTGAAGATTTTATTAATGGAGTAGATTCTATCATGGATTAGGATATTTCAATCGTGGATCAGCTTGGTAGCATGTAGGGCCTTCCAAGGCAAATTTTCAACATTGTTAGCAATTATAATTTCTCTAACAGAGATTATTTGTGGGCTTGGTAGCCTTTTACAAATGGTATTCTTTCTTTCATGTTGTCTTATATGTTTTCATTACATTGTGACTCAGCATCACACTGGATAGAGGGGTTGCACATGAATAATATCAGACCCTTCAGATCCAAATTGGCATGGAGAGTTTCTAATCATAAAATACCTATAGAGTGTTATATTCACTCTAGTGGAATATCTATTTGGTATATATGTCTTCATTGTCACCAACATATGGAGGTAAAAAATTAACCTTTTCCCCAGTTTTGTTGATTCTGCTTCAATGTGGAAAGCCATTGGAGATCTTTTTGAAGTCTCTCTACCACAGATGATCTACATCTGTGACTTCATGTAGAGTTGGGGGGTCCCGTTCCCAGTCCATGCAGTTGCATGATCTCATTATGGTCGCTGTTGTAGAGTTGTTTCATTATATTGCGTATGCTCAAAATCGGGATCTTCATGCAGGTATGTATTTCTCGGCCCAAACTTCTCTAACTCGGGTTCATGTTTTTGTTCATGAGGCCTCCACCCCAAAAAATCAATTTTTTTCTATTTAAATTCATGGTATTACTATTTTATCTCAAATTCAAATCATTGGTGTTATTCAACCATCATTTGGTACTCTAGATGTGTTTTGGTTGTAGCCCATTTTCGGTGGTCTTTAGGCCAATTGGGATGGAGCTTCTCATAGTAATCATGGTATTTCTATATATGGAGACATCTACAAAGATCAGTTAGGTAACGTTCTTTGATGTTTCCATGTTCCTTGTGGCTTCACCTCCTCTATAAAGGCTGAGATGCATATAATTATTATAGAGATGGAGTAGGCGAAGAGGCATGGGGGGAATAACATTTGGCTTGAATGTGATTTTACAACTATTGATTCTGCTATCAGGTTGGGATCATCTCATTTATCTTGGATGCTCAATATTCATTGTGTTAATTTCCTGGACTCTCTTCTTTCTATGAATCATATCATCACTCATAACTATAAAGAAGCTAATTTGGTGGTGGATGGCCCTGAAAAAAAGGGGGTCATTGGAGTAGATCTCATCTGGCATGACTAACTTCCTGATGAGTTTTTATCTCTTCAAAAGATGTATTATGACAAGACTCCACTTTTTAGAATTTTGTAAGTTTCTTCTTTTTTTCAATAAAGAAGCCTTCTCTCCTAAAAAATATGAAAACGGTAAGGGATCCTACCTCAAAAGTAGGCCAATAAGAACACATGACACTTGATGACATTAACAATGAAAATTAATTCCCCACACATGCGCGCATATATTAATATATATATGCATCATTCCAATGTACATATTCTCATATCCATGATAGAATATGTTAATGGATGACATATATATACATATACTAACCTATTTATATGAGTGAAAGACATCCCAGAGTCGTCAAAAATTCTAAAAACAATACCAAGAACTCAAAAACATTGTGGAAAGGTCCAACATGCCCATGGAAAAAATACCAACACCTCAAAAAATACTAAATACCAAACAGGAATTATAAGAATATAAATAATGAGGAATGATGAAAAAACATTCCATAAAGTGATGATGAAAATATGAATCAATGTAATACACTCCCTGTTATTGGGGTGATACCAGAACTTTAACAAGGGAGTCTAATGGAAACTTTTCATGCTCTAGAATATAATGAAACACATAAAATATGGATTACCCTTTGACCCAGGATTTGGAAGAACCTCACTATGTGAAGGGGAGAGAGAAAAATCATATAATAGAGGAAGTAAAGGGAAGGGAAGTATTAACTTGAGAGCTCAAACGAGGATCATGAATAAATATGGTGGATTTCATTGATCGAAAAAGATATAGAGAGGGGGGTCTGGCGGATAAATGGGGATCCCAATAGGGAGGTGTATCATGATCTATGGGGTAATGGGAGGGGTAGTATGGTGACCTGATCTTTATATACAATAATATTACATCATTTTCAATAAATATTTACTACCTAATAGTAATACATGCATGAGTACATTAATAGTTTAGTTTCTCAGGAATCATGTAAACAACTTCTTTTATCCTAGTCAAATATCTTCAACATCTCCCTAAAATATCTCAACCCTTATTACATCTACCAAAAAACATTTTTCATGTCCTAGGGAAAGGAAACATAAGAAATCGGTGAGTTCAAATTCTCAATAAAGGTAAACAAAGGAGATATGAAAGCATAATCATGAGAATAAGGGTATGATATTGTCATCATAACATCTGAAGATAATTCGATGTATATAAATGATATAGAATAATCAAGAGAAAATTAAATGCAATCCCCCATCAGATCATGAAATTTTCACAAGTGTTGAAATTGTGGAATTCACATCATCTTAAAACATTGTGAACATGTTAAAATATTAATATGTTCACTCATTAATGAAATTAAATCATGCCCTTGAATAAACATATTGACATGATAACCATGTCCATCCATAAAATTGTGGAGATGAAAACCAGGGCCACATATTGAATTTTTAACATGAAATAATGTTCATGCATATCATATATACCTCATGAGTTTTCAAACATTTCCCAATTAATAGGAGTGTGATATAGGTCCCACTATGAAATTTCAAATGAAAAATTATATTAGAACATATATTTTTTATAAGGACACACTATTAATTATTTACATATTAAATTTTGAATATGACACTTTTGACTCTTCATTAAATATAATATAATAAATTTTGTAATATTAAAAAAGTGGCATAAAAAAGTTAATAGTTTTTACATAAGATTTATTTGGGTCAAAAAATAATGATACAATGAAATTAGATCAAGTGTTATGGTAATTTCATATTATAGTAATATTATTTTTATCTTTAACTACCCTATTTACCTTTAAACTCGTTAAATAAAACACCATAGTTACAATTCAATAAAAATTTTATTTATCCTATGAGACCAAATATTTCATACATATTAAAACCATGTATATCTATTTTGTGAAAGAAAATTCCTAGAATTTGTAAAATTACATTTACTGTTAATCCAGCAAATGTGGCTAGAAGGTGGGTAAAAGAGTCGTTCAAAAGTTCAATAATTTTATTTAACTAATTATATAAAAAACCAATACTAATTAATTAAATTGGATGAATATATGTATTATTTATCTATTTTACCTTAAAATAAATTTAAATAAAATTATTATTTAAATTGGAAAACTTGGGTTTTAATAAAAATGTAGTACTGTCACTATTCATCAACAATTAAAAAATACCAGAAAAATATAAATAATTAACCCTAGGATTATTTTGATATTATGAATTCAAAAATGATATATATTCTACAAAATTAAATTTTTATGATTGTATAAAAATAATTTTATTATTATTCATCAAAGGACTTATAATTTTGTTCTGTTTAGAAATTAATATTATTAAAAAAATACAAAGTTACTAAAAATTAATATTTTCAATATCTAAATTATTATAAAAAATAAATAAACTGATGTTATTATTCTTTATATTACACGGTTAGTATCTATTTTATAACTATATTATTTAAATAGTTATACCTGTAATGTATTGCTTCACATAAACTGAGTGTTGCATATAACACAAGCCAAGTCTGTGTTGCGTATAGTGTGTGATTATCTTGTTGCTGTGTATAACATAATCCAAAACATAGTTTTATTTTGTAACTAATATAAATCTATATTCACTATTGTGAGACGTGAAATTATAAAAATATTAGCTTATTTTCATAAAAATAAATTGAAAAAAATCTCTGGATTTTAGAGGTATATTTAGGATTTATGTTTTTTAAATTTTTATTAAATTTAATTAAATTTTTATGTAGGTTATAATGTACTGTCTAAGAAACATTTTTTCATCAAATGTGTTCCAACCATTCCCATTCCACTGGGTTCCTAGAGCACATATCATGGGATGGTCACATAGTTTGGATATTGTTCGCCAGTAATGTGGTGAATAATATTGAGGTACTTAAAATATTTCACTCGCCATGTGGGTTGGGAACATGGTTTGGTAATCCTTTCAATGGTAATGAGATACCTTTTGTTCTCCAATATAAGGCTTCATAGTTTCCTATTGTGTGATGCACATCTTCATAAAAAACTATGTTCCCCCTATATGCTTCCAAAACATACAATTCCTAGCCCAGAACAAACAAAACTGTATGAGGCACCAAGGAAACCACTATGGCCATCGCTTTCATGACCCACCTTCAACAAAAGGAGGGATGAATCAGCAGATTTCTAGGCCCTACATTTCTTATGTTGAAGGAGAGATAATGACCCCCGAAACCCGCCTTCAATAGGTCCCGGAGTGGTGACTAGAACCAAATGCATGAAATCACACTCTAAATGGATGGCATTACCCATTTTTTTGTTTAATAGGATCAGGAGATAAGAGAGTAAATCCCACAACACCAAACTGAAAGTAAAAGTAAATCCAAGAACCATTCCCAATGCATGTTACAAAAGTGAAATTCACAATGTATAAGGAGACTACAAAGAAAAATACAAAAATAAAGAAAAACATCAAGAACAATGATATGTCATAGGGTCTCAGCTAATATGGTCCAGCACGATCCCTGAAGTCCTCCTAGATACCTGAAATCAGTTTTATATACGTAGGGTGAGCATACAAGTATACTCGGTAGGGAAAAAAAGACTCTCATGCACAAGTGGGGAGTCCTACTAATGCCCTGTGAGAAAAGAGATAACCAAGCACCTAACAAGGAAACTAACCACCCAAGCCTCACCAAGGCACACTCCCTAAATAACGCAAGTCTAGTAATGTATAGTAATAGCACATTGATGTTTGGGTACCCCACAAAACATTCCCACTGGTTGTTGAATACATCCTACACATTGGACCAATCCCGCCATTCTCATCGCAGTCCCACTGCCATATCCTGCCCGCACACACCTGGGCCACAACCACACATTGTACCCACAAACACCTTGTCCACAACCACTATCCCGCCCATAGACACTTGGTCCACAACAGTCACACGTAACCAAGACTGCAAACATCTAGGCCAGAACAACCACTGCCACGCCCGAAGACACCTGGGCCTTGTCCTGAATATATTTGGGAAACCACCTGCCTGCACACACCTGGGCCATCCACCACACTACCCTGCCCGAAGATTGTTGGGCTAATAATGGACTTCAGGCCATCACAGCCTGCCCGAAGAATCTTGGTATATTCAGCTATGCGAGTAGAAAAGGAGCTAATAACAAGCCACTCATAGGAGTGTTGGGAAAAGCACCCTCCCCCATGAAATGGGTGTGTTCGGCACTAAGTGCTCAACTTGGGAGGGGTGTGAATAAGAAACACAAGCACTACAGGTATATTTTTAGGTAATAAGGACTCACCCAATATAGGTTTTTCTTAATCCAACCTAAAGAACACTATCTTTACTATCGATTCTCAAGAGAAGAGAACATCACCGAAGCCCAAGTAACAACTCACACCAAACCAAATCCTCATTTGTCCCATAATTGTCTTCATGTTCATTAATAATGTTTAAATAAGTTTCTGCACTATTGGGCAACTAGCAACATAAGCACAAACCAAGGTAAAAATTTATATCCAACAACAATTTAAGCATTCACACCTAGTTCTGTTGCAAATTCACAACAACAATGGGATAAGGGAGATCCCTCAAAGTACTGGAACCAATGAAAACCATAAGATATAGCCCCATGTCCCCCAATATCCCAGAGCCATCATTTTCTCAATAACAGAGGATCCCACCCCAATTCGTGGTACAAACAGAGGATCCCATCCTCACCCACATCACCCCCAGCAATCTAAGCCCTCATCTAAGAAAACCATACGGTCACCCGCAAATAGCCTATGGAGTAAACAACCAAACCAAAACTACCATCACAAGGCAGACTCTACAGGTGTTTTCATATTTAAAATATTTAACACACACCATGATTTCAATTTCACTGGGCATAAACCGGGGTTATCATAGAAAAGGAGTTGATCCTGGTGCTTCCAATACATTTAGCCGAATATAAGTAATTAACCAACTTCCTTAACACAGCAAAGGTTTCACAACCAAATTACAATCCATTTAATCATCATAAAGGGTAAGGTTTTATTAGTGCATAGAGAAAGACCACCAACGATCATTATTTTTAGTGGGCGTAAGCCCGCACAATTCGGAAATTATCAATCATGAAAGAGGATAAAAGCAGAGCAGCATCATCGATCACAACCCTCCACTTCATTCTTTAGAATCCGTTTATTGACTTCATTAAAGTATGGTTGATTCAATTCTATAGAAGCAGTAGCGTACCCACCCCACACTATAGATAGAAATGAGAGACGAAGGTGAAACCCCTACCTGACGATCAAGGATCGACGTTAAGTCCCCGCGTGGAAAACTGGAAAACAGGAGTTGCAAGAACACCACAGAACGCGATCAAAGAAAACCTCGCAACATGGGTATGTCTTGTCGGGAGGAAGGGTACTCTGAGTAGGATGATCGAGACAAATATGTATGGAGAATATTCAAGTTTATAAAGGATGATAAGGGTGAGATTCAGCACTCCCATATGGTTAAGATACAGAGAGAAACCGTGTAAGGAGCGGGATCGTGGGTTGACCACGCAGCTAGGACACCCCACACGTCATTAAAGGGTCCTCGCCTTTCATGGTGGTTTAAACTGATTTACAACTCATGGTTTTTTTAATTTATGGAGTACCTCACCAATCATTTATTTTAAACGGGCATTAATGGGCATTAAAACAGGATTAAAGGGGTCAAAACGCGGCATAAAAGACAATTTGCGCAAAAAGAGGTGGCACTGGGAAAACCCGTTGTCACTAGTAGGTTGGGTCTACCCGTAGGCCGAGCCACTGGTAAGTCGTGACTACTAGTAGGCCAAGCTACTGGTTTGGCAAAGCTACCGATAGACTGAGCCACCGGTAAGCCGTGCTACCGGTAGGCCGAGCTACCGGTAAGCCGTGCTACCGGTAGGCCGAGCTACCGGTAGACCGAGCTACCGGTAGGCATTCTACATGTAGACCGAGCAACCGGTAGACCGAGATATGTATAGTCTGAGCTACTTGTAAGCCGCGACTACCGGTATGCCGAGCTACCGGTATGCCGAGCTACCGGTAGACCGAGCTACCGGTAGACAGAGCTACCGGTAGGCCAAGCTACCGGTAGGTCGAGCTATTGGGAGGCCGAGCTATTGGTAGGCCTGCTACCGGTAGACCGAGCTACAGGTAGACCGAGCTACCGGTAGGCCGAGCTACCGGTAGGCCGAGCTACCGGTAGGCCAAGGCTACCATTAAGCTTCACCGAGAAGCTGTGATAGCTTCCCAGACTACCCCGAACACCTAAACATCACATTATCAACAAGTAATGGACCCTAATACCCCAGTCCATTACATCAGATACTTCTCAAATTATTCTCATCCCCAATAAAATATGAACACTCCAGAAATGAGAAAATGAGGGTCTGAACAACCACCCTCTAAAGATACTTCACAGGGGTAAACCCATGAGTTGTTGCAAAGCTGGAACAGAACCCCTCCTACATCCAGGAACACTCGCCCAAATTTCATCAACCACAACCTTCACAACAAGCACAAGGATCACACTATCCAATACATGAGTTAGGGATTCCCCTCCTACATGTTAGGATATTATCTGCTTTGGGTGGCACTGAATCGCCCACACGGGTTTAATCACATCCACAGTAATGCGTCCTGATTAGCAGTCATGTTTTCCCATCATCACACATTCATACACACACAAAGAGAACAAGGAATAGATCATCTAATAGATAATAAAAACAGTAATTCCATATATTAAAGCACAAGTTACAATATCTCTAGGATCAGAACAAAAAAATCAAGTCAAAATAGCTCTGGGTACTGAACGCGTAAATGGGCCTCCCGCTCCCATGTGCTCTCGTCCAGGCCACCATGCCTCCAAAACATATGAACCAAGGGGATGGTTCATCCCCAAAGAACTTTATCCTTATGATCCCAGATCTTGATTGGTCGTTCTACGATGGTCACATCTTCTTCAACATCTAACTCTCTCCAATCGATGACACGGGATTCGTCGTGCAGATATCGATGAAGTTGGGACACAAGGAATACATCTTGTATCCCCAGTAGCGGCGGTGGTAGCACTAGCTAATAATCCACTTCACAGACCCGTCACAACACTTAAAAGGGTCTGATGAACCTAGGAGAAAGCTTACATTCCCAGTCGAACCTCTGATGTCCACTCCAAGGGGAGAACCTCAAGAACATGTGGTCCCCAACCTCGAACTCCAAGGGTCTCCTCCAATTATCAGCATATGACTTCTTCTGGTCCTGAGCCGCCTTCATCCTTTCTTATATAAGCTAAACCTTCTCTAACATGCTCTGCACCACCTACGAGCCACGAACTCCTATTTATCCAACCTTAGTCCAGCACACGGGTGAGCGACACAGCCTTCAATATAGGGCTTTTAATGGATCCATGCCAATGGTTGAGAGATGGCTATTATTGTAGGTGAACTCTACCAGATGCAAGTGTTGCACCCGTGATCCCCCAAAGTATAGAATACATGCCCGCAACATTTCCACCAGGGTCTGGATGGTGCGCACTATCTGCCCATCGGTCTGGGGGTGGAAAGTAGTGCTAAGAAGTAGCTTGGTGCCAAAAGAATGATGCAATCCCATTTGGAACCGTGAGGTAAAATGTGCATCCCTTTCAGAGACTACAGAACATGGAACTCTATGATAATACACAACCTCGTCCACATTCTTCCGTGCTAGAGCGTCCACTCCACTTGAATCCTTAATCGCCAGAAAGTTAGTCAACTTCGTCAAGCAGTACAACACTACATATATGGAGTCGCAGCCCCCTTACACCTTGGGTAGTCCCATGGAGAAATCCATCGAGATGTCTTCCCATTTCCACTTGGGGACATCTAAAGGTTGCAACAACCCACCTGGAACATGATGTTCAACCTTTTCCAGCTGACACACTAAGCACTTGGCCACAAACTCTGCCACTACTCGTTTTATTCTGGGCCACCAAAGTTGTCTCCTCAGACCCTGGTACATCTTGGAAACACATGGGTGTACCGCTAGTGGTGAGTTGTGAAACTCATTAAAAACATGGTCGTGCATCGCCTCTGGGAAAAACAACCTTCCTCTGAAAAGCATCGGGTTCTGACCATCCTCTATCCACCCATCTGGAGCATTGCCATGGTCAACTCGCTCACGCATCACTTAGCACTCTGGGTCTCCCCACTGAGACTCCTCCACTTTCCATAAAAGAAAAGACTGCACTATCATCTGATACAGGAATCCTCTACCGCTATCCATCCTCGCATCTAGGTGCAAGGAAGCCAACTCCTCCATCGCCTTCCAAGCGTCTTCCGACTCTCATACCACATCCTTCTGCGACCTCCTTCTCAAAGCATTGACCACTACATTCCCTTTTCCGGAAGTGTAGGAAATCTCGAAGTCGTAATCCTAGAGGAACTCCATCCACCTTCACTGCCATATGTTTAGGTCCATCTAGGAGAAGACATACCTCAAGTTTTTTGATCCATGAAGACCAAAATGTGTTCTCCGATGAGGTAATGATGCCATAACATTAGTATGAAAACAAATACTGCATGTTCCAGATCATGGGTGGCATAATTATGCTCATGAGGGCGTAGCTTCGTAGACCAATAACAGATCACCCCTTATTGCTGGATCAACACACATCTGAGGCCCTTCCCTGAAGCATCACAGAACACCACATACACTTCCCCTTCTTCTGGTAGGCTCAGCACTGGGGAACTAACCAATTTATCCTTCAGATAGCTGAAGGTTTCCTTGCACTGCTCAATCCATACAAAAACCTGGTCCTTCTTGGTCATGGATGTCAAAGGGACTGCAACTCAGGAGAATATGGGTACAAACCTCCGATAGTAACCTACCAGCCTGAGGAAAATGCAAACCTCTGCCACATTCATGGGTGCTACCAAAGAAACAACCGCCTCAACGTTTTATGGGTCCATTGCTAGCTCGAATAACAAGGAGAGGAGGGGTTCCACTCGCCTGCTGCCCTTCTGGCCACTCCGCTCACCGGTGAATGTAGCACGTCGGCCACCAAGGTCATTGAACACAACCCTTCCTCGAAAGCAGTCGATGATGGTACACACAGAGAATAGCTAGTCGATGCCTAGGATGACATCGTATGGCTGTATTTATAGTAGTAGTAGATCACTGACTGAATGATGTGGCCCTATCATCAGTGTCCATCCTCTAAAAACATATAACAAGTCAATCTAACCTCCGACTGGTGTGCTCAGCACCAGGGGCACATGATTTCTCTCGGCATCTAGACACAGAGCATAGGCCAGAACGGGTGCAACAAAGGAGTGTGGAGATCTGGTATTGAACAAGGCATAAGAAAGGGTACTGAACAAACTGATTGTACCTCGAACAACCTAAGGTCCCACTGGAACTGTTGCCTCCGCGGGGTGCAACTATACATGCCCAGCTCCTCTCCCCCTCATCTGGCGGCTGCCTCCCTGACCAAGCCCTGGTCTGGGTCCTTGAGGAGTGCCCTGATGTCAGCCTCCCCCTGTAACATCTGCCCTCGGAGGAGCGGGAGCTTGCTTCCCCTGCTACTACTACTGGAAGGTCCTAGCTGGAAGCTACTGGTGAGGCGGGTGCTAGGCATGTCCACCACTACCATACTGAACTCGGTCCGGGCACTAATTCCAAATATTTCCATGGCTCCCACATATGAAGCACCTCGGTCCTGGGCCCGAAGGGAAAGGGCAAGGAACGGGGGACCGGAACTAGAAATGCTGCGGCCTGCTCCCTGCTGGTCAAAACCTAGAGGGTCTCGATGCTGGAGGACTGGTGTTCATGACCTTTCCCATTGACAGTACTAGCTGAATCCCCTCTCGCGACACAACGCCTAGCGTGTGCATCCTATCCACCACATATGCCTTCTTCTGGACCTCCAATTATGTCAGCAATGTGAAGGGGGTTACAGCATACTAGAGGGAGGGTCGAAGAGCCTCCCCTAAATATCTCGCCTGTGACTCCTCATCTGGAATGAGGTAATGGGAAAAGCATAGGTGGTCCTTGAAGATGATCCCCAGCTCCCTTACCGACATACTGCCCTTCTGGGGGGAGAGTAGCTCATGCTTCTTCTATTCCTTCATCATAGAAGAGAGGAATTTCGCCCGGAACTCCTCGAAATCAGCCCATGCCACCTCTGCCTCTCTCCTCTCCCCCAGGAAGTGCGTCCACCACTGACGCATTGCTCCCCACATATTTCTGACTGCTAGAGGAACCCAGTACTCAGTCGAATCCCGGATCAAGCCGAAGGCTATATCCAGCTCCTCTAGCCAGCCCATTGTCTTCATGTTAGAGGTGCTACCCTCATACATCTCGAGGGTCTGCCGCTGGAAGGCTCGAAGCATCTTCTTCCACTGGTCATCCTCCTCCTCTCGATCTTCCCTCTTCTAATCGGCCAAGGCAACCTCCTGGGCCTCGATGGCACGTACAGCTCGTGGTCGTCTCCCGGGTGCCATAGCCACAAGGTAATCAAAGAATGCCTAATACCATGTAGTGCAGAATATTGTTCTTAAAACTTCTTAAACATCTAATTTATTTCAAATTCCCCAAAAACCCCATAAATACAATAACACAAGTCATTATGATGCATGTACCTTTCCAAGGGTCTCTACCCTACAATCATTGTGGCCTTACTTGGTCGTTCGGTAGGTCCAGAGTCCTTGCATCAGATCATGAGGGGCCCTAAAATCTTGTGTCCTAGCCGGTCTTCCCTGGCCTAATTCTCGCACCACGGTCACCCATCACCATTTCCCTTCCATCCCATGCAATCCTCACTATGCCTAACTCCAGAAGAAATCCTCTCTCTCAACCATCACCTCTGATACCATTCTGTCACGACTCACCTTCACCAAATGTAGGGAAGGGTCAGCAGATTTTCAGGCCCTTCCTTCTTTCAGTTGAAGGAGAGATAATGACCCCCAAAACCCGCATTCAATAGGTCATGGAGTGGCAACCAGCACCAAGGGCATGAAATAACACTCTAAAAGGAAGGTATTACCCTTTTGTTAGATTTTAATAGTATCAGGAGATAAGATATTATAATCCCACAACACCAAACAGAATGTAAAAGTAAAGACAAGAACCATTACCAATGCATGTTACAACTGTGAAATCCACAATGTATAAGGATACTACAAACAAAAATACCATATTAAAGAACAACATCAACTGCGATGATCTGTCACAAGGTCTCAGCTAGTACGGTCCAACACGATCCCCAAAGTCCTCCAGGAAACATGAAAGCAGTTTTATATATGTAGGGTGATAGTACAAGTATACTCAGTAGGGAAAACCCATAGAATCTCATGCACAAGTGGGGATGCATACTAATTTCTTGTGAGAAAAGAGATAACCAGCACCTAGAAAGGAAACTAACCACCCAAGCCTCACTAAGGTAAACTCCCCAAATAACGCAAGTCATGTAATGCATAGTAATAGCACATCGATGTTTGGGTACCCCGTGCTACTTTCCCACTGGTTATTAAAGACATCCTATGCAACAAACGAATCCCGCCATTCTCATCGCAGTCCCACTTTCATACCCCACCCGGTCACACCTGGGCCACAACCACACTTCCTGCCCGCAAACACCTAGGCCACAACCACTAACCCGCCCACAGACACCTGTGCCACAACAGTCACACGTAACCATGCCCGCAAACACCTAGTCCAGAACAACCACTGCCATGCCTGAAGACACCTGGGCCTCATCCCGATGATACCTAGTAAACCACCTACCCACACACACCTAGGATAACCACCACACTACCCTACCCGAAGATTCTTGGTCTAATAGTGGACTTCAGCCCATCATAGCCTGCACGAAGAATCTTGGGCCATTCTGGAAAGGGAGCCGAAAAGGAGCTAATAACCGACCACTCATAGGAGTGTTGGAAAAACACCCTCCCCCATGAAATGGGGGTGTTTGGAACTAAGTTCTCAACTTGGGTGGGGTGCGAATAAGAAACACAAAAACAACAAGTATATGTATAGGTAACAAGCACTCACCCAATCTCGGTTTTTCTTCAGCCAGCCTAAAGAAAACTATCCTTACTATTCATTCGCAAGAGAAGAGAACAACACCCAAGCCCAAGTCACAAATCACACCAAAACACATCCCCATTTGTCCCATCCTTGTCTTAATGTCCAGTAATAATGTTTAAATAAGTTTTTTCACTACTAGGAAACAAACAGCATAAGCGTCAACCAAGGGAAAAAGTTACAGCCAACAATAATTTAAGCATTCACACCTGGTTCTATTGCAAAGTCACAACAAAAAAGGGATGATGAAGATACATCGAAGTACTGGAACCAAAGAAAACCCCATGATACAACCCCATGTCCCCCAATATCCATGAGGCAATGGTTTCTCAATAACAGGGGATCTAACCCCAATTCGTGATACAAACAGAGGATCACATCCTCACCCACATCACCCCCAGCAATCTATGCCCCCATCCAAGATAACCATACGGTAACCTGAAAACGGCCAGTGGAATAAACAACCAAACCAATACTACCAACACAAGGTAGAATCAATATGTATTTTTAGATTTAAATGATTTAACACAATCCATGATTTCAATTCCACTAGGCTTACACCGGGGTTATCATAGAAAAGCAGTTGATCCTGGTGCTTCCAATTCATTTAGCCGAATATAAGTAATTACCCAATTTCCATTACACAACAAAGGTGTCACAATCAAATTACAGGCCATTTAAATATCGCAAGGGGTATGGGTTTATTAGTGCACAGAGAAAGACCCACAATGACCATGATTTTTAGTGGGCGTAAGCCTGGACAATTCAGAAATCATCAATGATGAAAGAGGATAAAAACAGAGCAACATCATTGATCACAACCCTCCTCTACATTCTTTAGAATCCATTTATTATCTTCATAAATATTTGGTTCATCCAATTCTACAGAAGAAGTAGTGTACCCACCCTGGAAGATACAAAGAAAGGAGAGACAAAGGTGAAACCCCTACCTGACGATCAAGGATCGATGTTAATTCCTCACGTGGAAACTGGAAAAGAGGATTGGCAGGAACCCCACGGAACGCGATCAAGGAATACCTCGAAACCGGGGTACAACTCGTTTGGAGGAAGGGTACTCTGAGTAGAATGATCGTGAAAAGAAATGTAGGAAAATGATTTTAGGTTATCAAGGCTGATAAGGGTGAGATACAAGACTCTCGTATGGTTAATATACGGAGAGAAACTGCGTAAGGAGGGGGATCGTAGGTTGGCCACGCGGCTAGGACACCCCACACGTCATTAAAGGGTCCCCATCTTTAGGTGCGGTTTAAACTGATGTACACCTCATGTTTTTTTCATTCATGACTATCTCACCAATCATTTAATTTAAACATGCATTAATGGTATTTAAAACAGGATTAAATGGGTCAAAACGCGGATTGGAAGCCAATTTGCGCAAAAAGAGGCACCACTGGGAAAACTCGTGGTAACCAGTAGGTTGGGTCTACTGGTAGGCCGAGCCACCGGTATGTCGCGGCTACCGGTAGGCCCAGCTATCTATTGGCCAAAGCTACTGGTAGGTCGAGCAATGGTAAGCTGCGACTACCGGTAGGCCGAGCTACCGGTAAGCTGAGCTACCGGTAGGCCGAGCTAACGGTAGACCGAGCTACCCGTAGGCCTACTACCAGTAGACTAATCTATAGGTAGACCGAGATACCGATCGGCCGAGCTACCGGTAGGCCAAGCTACCGATAGACCGAGCTACCGTTAGACCGAGCTACCGATAGACCGAGCTACCGGTAGGCCAAGCAAATGGTAGCCATGCTATCGGTAGACCAAGCTACTAGAAGACCGACCTACCGTTAGGCCGATTTACCGGTAGGCCGATCTACAGGTTGGCCGAGCTACAGGTAGGCCAAGGCTACCGTTAAGCTTCACCGATAAGCTGTGATAGCTTCCCAAACTACCATGAACACCAAAATTTCACATTTTCACCAAGTAATGGGCCCCAAGACCCCGGGCCATTATATTCAACAAAGTCCAAAATCAACGGATCGATGTATTACAACTTTTGGAATTACACTCCAAAGATCAGTTTTAAAAATGGGCCATCCAGTAAACAACGAAATTCAAATTTCATTGGAATTTTAATCTGCTTAAAAATAAGTGATGTTACAACATCCCCGTCATAGAACTTCTCATCCATGAGAATACTTCAGCAACAATAAGAACATCAAAGGACCTACATGGGTCATGGAGTCCCGTTAAAATGGTCAGGTTGAGTTTCTATATTCTTACACACACTCGTTCCTTCATTTATACATTCAGGAATTAATCCATGACCACCATAACCAATGCTCATTTTCCATATGAAATAATGAATCAAACGTACCTGATACCTTTAAAAAAGAGACATGGAACCATCATTATCACATTAAAAAAAATGGACTATGGTGCTCCATACATTATGTCTTTAACTTGGAAAATTAAAAATTGCAATCCATGGTAACCCCACTATTCACATTTCCTTATAAAGCATGTCCTCAAAAATTCAAATGACATTCATGGAACAATTAATATATTCAGGGTAAACTCAAAACATCCAAATCCAATACATGATCCTGACAAGATGAAAATTTTCAAACTACATATCAACAAAACTGAAATCATCTGTGCGATCATTCATTTAAGGACACTATGGACCCCTACCCCACTCTCTCCATAAACAGGATACATGTTCAAAATAGTTCCACATCTAAATTATTCAATATAAATATGTAAACCATGTTGATCCACTCAACTCGACTTTTCTAGAGATTATCAGCTTAGGTATTCATCACATTCCAACAAAACATTGAATCCTTCTCCCAAGGCATCTCACAGCCAACAACTGAAAGTATACTGAATCTCTTACCGTTCTTTTAGTGACATACCTTCATCAAAACATCACCTAACATATTTAAACATCCATTTCATAGTACAATCCTGGATTTTATCCCAGATTGAATCCACAAACGTTGTTACCCTTTGAGGCTTTACCTATGAGCTCGACGACTAGTCCATGGTAACATTAGAATCATTTAATTTATTTCAGTGAATGAACCAATGGAATTTTATAATGTACAACTATCAGTGATACATTTAATCAAGGAAAATATGTACACATTATATTTTTGACTAATCCCATAATATAATTCACCTAGCAGTCGATTCAAGGGAAATGGGCAGTGTCCAAGAGTTTGTCAAGGGTGTTCTTATATGGGATCCCAATGGTCCATCGGAACCACCCTTCCATTATAAGAACCATTCATAAACATGTAACATTTATAAAAACACATAAACTATCTTAATATCCCTTAAACATGTAGCATGGTATAATACAATGGCTCTCTTAGTGCATAAAGAAAAAATTCTATTTAGGGGACATAATTGTCACGTAGATGAGTACACTAAGAGGATAGAAATAGATTCTAGTCAATTATAACCAAATTATTAAAATTTATAAGGATATAACCACACATGGTAAACAGATTAAAGGAAACATAGAATCAACTTATGGTGAAATGTCACTAAATGTCCAGAAGACATCTCCACCCGATGCATTCCATTATGGTTCAATATTTAACCACTGAAGACCATATGAGAACAAAAATGTTTTCCCGACAGCATACCTGAACTAATACATCACCATCATTCTACCATGGAGTAATTTACATGTTTCATGAATAGAGAGCCTCAAATTATTTTGAGAAAGACTTCCCTTTCATCATGTCCCTTCATGGCATGTGTCCTTCTACATGATATAGGAAACACATTCAAAAATTGATGTGATTATTCCCATCTAAATAGTGTTGATGTCATATAAAGAAGATAAACAAGCCTCTCATAAGTGTGGTGAATCATAATATTCAAATGAAAATCTATTTATCTCATTAAATCAATGAACACAATGTCAAAACATCACAAGAAAGCCAAAATCCAATAGACTATAATCTCATAAAATAATGTCTTCCTAAAATGTCATCATGAGCATTGGGACTATCTGGATTCTTCATTTCCCGGTCACTCTACTATTTATTTGACCTAAGGCCAGACTCTATTAAAATATTTTCAGCATCCTATCGAAACTCTAACAGTTCTTTACATCATCAAACACTCAGTGGAACTCCGCATATCAATGCATACTACGAAAAGGTTATATGAGAAAACGACACTACATAAATACTACACATATGATTATTAACATTATTCATTCATGTGTTGGATTTATTGCACTAATGATTCAATCAATAATCAAATTTTCACATACAAATATTAACCTTGAGGATGACATTCTGAGTAATCATCACTAAGGAAGAAGAAAGTTCTTTGAGAACTAATGAGTAGTTGACTATGCCCGAGGCATGTATAACCTTTTAAAAACGAGAAATAATCAATGCCCGTTCCCACAAAAAAGACCAAAAACATAACAAACACTCATCCAAACATGGCCATCATTAGAATCTAAATGTCTTATTTGAGAAGACAACTCCTGAATGAAACCAAATGATGAAATATCACCTGAATTATCAAATATGTAAACTCAAGGTTGATACCTACCATGGGATATCCCTTTATTGAATCACAAGTGTTAACCTTGATACTATGCCACATCAAAAAATGTATCCAGGAAAACCCGATCATTTTAATCCATTTTTAAATTGGAAAATGCCTATGGAAAAGAATCCCTTTTGTGTTCAAAGGAAACTCAATGAGGAATATGAAACTACCCTTATATGCATGTTTTAAATAACATTACACCTATGATTCTTTTTATAATTCCTTAAAATTTAATCAAATTTAATATTTAATATTATAAATGTTTTTATTAATAAAATCAAGTACGCATTTTATTACAAAATTCATATCCACATTATTTTTCAGCACAAAAGTCAAGGAATAATTGGATAGTCTGATAAAACACCCTTCAAAACATTATTCATTTTATACATCATATAATTATTAAGAAATTTATTAAATAATATTTCTATTAATATATAAGGAGTCTTAAAAGGTCTAATACGACAACACAAGATCATCAAAAAAGCATTCCAATAGTAGTATATCATTCACCAAAATTTTATAACCCCCAAATTGGTCACCTCCAAAGAAACATGCCTCAACCAACCCACTTGGGTTATGTAGTTTATTTTCATTTAAAAAATTAATTTCATAATATAAATTACAAGTCCATTAAAATTTATATGTTTTCTCAATATAAGATAGACGAAAAAATATTCACATACATGGGATTCCATTTTTCAATTCATGAACCACCCATACATTAAATTGATTGAAAATTTGCTCCCATTTTTTGAAACCCATCCCATTTCAGAATATAAATTTCTCAAACAGAGTGGTATATTCATATGTGTGTCCATATACCAATCCATAAAGTGACTATACACTTTATAGGTTGGGATTTGGTTATCTTTTAATCAAAATCACATTCAATTTAGCAATTAAATTTATCCCCCTTTACATTATTGCAATAGCCTTAGAATGAATGTATATATCATTCTCATGGTGGTTAGAATATATTTATTATCCACTACTAGTATAATGGTGGCCACACACCTCACTATCGAAAACTGGTTCTTCTTCACTAACAACCAATATATTTGCATCACATGCAACAAATTATATAACATCGAAACATTACATATTATCTTAAGAAGTAAAACCAAAAAAAGATATAACATAGAAGCATGGAATTTCAAAAAAAAATGGCTAATCAAAAAGAATAATGGAATATAAATACTAAATCATGTTTTATAATCAATAATTGTAACACATAAAAGGCATGGTAATACATATACAATTATTCCTAAAATGCATGAAGAAGGCATGGAACAATAATGACATGTTAATCTATATGTTCCTATACTATTGCATGAAATTATTATTTCATTTTGAAATTCGAAAAGGATGAAAATACCATAAATCCACAAATCCCCATCTTATGGAAATTTCATAATCCACTCAATGTGATATAGTATCAACTAAGATAACAAAACAACCAAACAACAATTCCCATCTTTGTCCTCTTGGTAATTTTCCATATGTGGGGTGATCATTTAGAAAAATGACTAAAAACCAAGAACAAAATAATCCATATTCACCTATCTATCACTCCAAATCAAAAATATAATATTAAAAAAATTATCCTATGTTATGAATTTTTAATTAACCAACCTAGCTATCCACATAGATGGTAGTCGAACTAGAGGGTCACATGGCCTCAAGCTCCTCTCCGTATATGCCAAAGGCTGCTGAATATTAGTGGGGGTATCATGAGGTGATATAGAGGATAATATTCCCTTATATATAAGCTTCACAACATTATAAGTGAATAAATTATGGAAATAGTTGAAGAAGAAATAAAAAAATGACAAACGAGCACAAGTAAAATAATCATAATAGCTAAATTAATGTGTTTAATACTAGTTTATTAAATAATACATGACATATGATGATATAAAAATAAAACAATAAACATATGGAATGATTTTTAATACATTATAATAAAAGACTCATTTAAATAGGAAATAATTAAAAATACCAATGGAAATCTATACGAGCATCCTGATCTCTAGCTTAGTCCATTGCTCCAAACTACCTAGTACAAGCCCAAAACAACTAGCAGGGTCCAAGGTCATGTGAAAAAGGTCTACTCGGGACCCCCAGTGCAAATAAGGCATGAATAGGGTGAGATATATAAATATAAATAGTTTATAACCCATGTTATTTATCCTAGTCTAGATAGTGAAATTAAAAATTAAACACCGTGGATAAATAGATAAATAATTTATAAAAAAAATTAAATAAATTACTACCCATCTTGGTTCTTAAGGTATCCCCGATGGAAATAAATACATTTTATTATAATTGGATTAAGATGCTGATCATGAAACTATATAAATAGTAAATTTAAATACTTATATATATCTAAAGTCGATCGTGACATTAGACACAATCATCAAACACAAGTCTATGAGTTGATAAGCTCAACTCATGTGGTAGTAAGATTTATATCCTGATGGAGTGGGGGTTGTAACCCCTGTCACATGGGATGGCGAGTGTGTATTCAATAGAAACACTCTAGATGAAAAAACGTGCTTAGAATTCCATCACCCATATCAAATTAGTAGTGAGTGTCACCATGCCCAAAACCGATGTAAGGGAGCATGAGTCTCGATGCTCATCTAGACCTCCCTTACAATCAAATCACAACCTATTTTAAAGTAACATTTTTAAATCACATATGGAATGAAAACCCCCATCAATATCCTTATTTATCCATTATGAAAATATTTACAATCAAATTTATGATGGAATCCCTTATTCAATACCTCACATGATTTTCATATATCAATCCCATTATAACCACTATCAGAATTATAATTTAACACATAAGGTAGTTCCTATTTTTCATTTCAATAGTCATATTAATTTTTTTTCATGGAATCATTTTCATTTAAACCATTTCAAAAAAATTCCATCAACTTCCACAAAGCATGGAAATTTATTTATTATAAGATGGTCATCAATATTTAAACATTCAAGAAAAGGATAAACATTATGATAATGGGTTATATCTAAAACATGATATTTACATTATAAAAACAATGAAATGGTATTTAAGGGAATGAAGGAACATATAAGGTCCTATGGTCATGTGGGAAATTACCTATATGGGTAATTCCTTGTACATAGCATTCCATGTTAATCAATTTACAATTAGGCCTAAATACTAACATTCCAAACATCAAGAACTATCAATGATTAATATGGAGAAATAGAAACATAATATCACAATGTTTTGGTTTAGAATAAATCACACCTCTATTAGAGGGGTATTTTTATAATATCATGGCATTGATCTTCAAACAATCAATTTACATATTAAACATTTCAATCGAGATACATACTCAATTGAAATTTCTGGTGACTTTAATTTAAATAAAATAATGGATTAATTAAAATCTATTTAATTTGAGATAAGTAATTAATTAATGTCTTATCAATATTAAAATGGAATGAAAGGGATCCTACCTCAAAATTAAAACATGTTGAACCCTGTGAAAATGAATAATTTAATGTCACTAATGAATGGTACACACTTGTGCACACACACATTCTTATATATATACCCCTTAATATAATGTACAAATTCTCCTCACAATGAAGAAATATGTAAAAGAAAAAAATATATAATTATATATTCAAATACATACCTATGTATATGATTGTAATTCTTCACGGAGTCATCAATCTCTCTACAGACTATACCAAGAACTCAAAAACCCCATGGAAAGGACAAACTAAACCATGTAAAAATACAACCACCTCAAAAACTATTATAACCCCTATTATAATTTTAAGAAATGAATTGAATGAAGTAAAACATTATACATTATCAATAAAGGAACAACTAATCGGACCAATCTGCTTTGCCTTTGGTGTCGAATCCTCGAGTACAAACTTGGGGTTCCCAAGAAGCCTTTTCTATGCCCTAGAACCAGAAGAAACAAAAAAAATCTAAATTACCCCTTGACCTATGTTTCCAAAAAACCTTATCATGTGATGGTGAGATGGAAAATGATACGAATATAGGAAGATTAGGGAGGACAAGGCGTACCTAGAGACCTCAACCAACAATCATCAAGATGTCTGATGGATTTCGTTGATCAAAGAGGACCCATATAGGGGGTTTTGGGAGACTCAGTGGGGATCACAATGGATGACGTGATTCCTAATCTAGAAATTGGGAGAGGGATAGATATAGGTTTTATGTTTTAATAATATTTTTACTAAAATTAAATTAAATTTTAAAAAGTTTATTGTGTACAGTTTGAGCAGTAGTGTCCATTAAACTGTGAACCAACTTTTCACCCTCCCATGGGAACATGGAGCACCTCACATGATTTGGAAACCATGCACCAAATATTTAGTTAATACTTTTGATGTACTACCCACATTCCCATAACCATGCGGAATAGGCAGACGGTTTGGTAAACCTTTCAAATCCCATGTTATTTCCTCTATCTACCAACATAAGGCTGGACATTTTCATGAAGAGATAGGCATAGTTTAAAAAACCATGCACCCTCTGCCAACTTCCAAAACAAATTATTACTTGTCCATTAACTTGTGAATATCCCTGAGTTTCTAGGGAAACCTCTCAAGCCTTCACGCAAGTCAATAACCAATATTTTGATGTATTCCATATATTGGAATTTTGTTTACAATCTCAATTTACAAATGACTAATCTATTAATTGAAAAAATCAAAATACCTTGTAATTTTCATCTGATTCAAAAAATGGGATGTTAAAACCTCCCCACCATAGACACTATCATCCCCAACTAATCTTTGGTGAAAATGAGAACAATGCCATACCTAAATGGATCATTATGTCCTGTTCAAATAGTCATATTGCATTTCCAAATGCCCATGCACCCTAGAGAATTCATTTAACCATTCAGTAGTTAAACCATTAACACCCAAGATAATCCTTGTCTTCCAACCAAAATAATGAAACCATGATAACACAAGCCTTTTCTGATAGTGACATGAACCCATCTACATGTATTTAAACATATGGACTATAGTGCTTCACACCATAGGTGTTTAGAATTAATAATGGATTATTCAAAGCCTTTGTACCCCACCATTGGAATTTACATACTATGAACACCATTAAGAAATATAATGATTCTCCTGGAATGATTTATTTATAAATGTAAAACCCAAAAACATATGATTCGATAACCGGAACCTCAGTACATGGAAGCCTTAAAATTCCATATTTACCATACTGAAACAGTTCTCGTGCTCTTTCCTTGAAATATAGTGTTGATAAATACACCACACTCGCCTTAAAAAAGTTATGTGTTCAAAATGTTTCTACACTAATTGTATTAAAAATATAAATAAAACATATTTATCCACTAAAGAAGACATATCTCAATAAGAACATCTTATAATATTGGTACATTCAAACTAAACAATGATTCGTTCTCCCAAGGAATCTTATAACCAACCCAAGATCAATTATCAAATTGCATACATGTATTTTGGATGTTTCACTTTAATAAAACATCACCTAAACACTTTAAACTACCATACCACTAAATGAAATATGTTGTAACCCAGATCCATCCAACAAAAGTCATTACCCATTTAAACTATACCTTCAAGTCTGATAACAAGTTCAGGGTAATCATAGAATCATTTACTGGAGTCTAGGGGTCCAAACCATGGTTTTCCATACTCCATAATTACAAGTGAGACATTTATACAATACAAGATGTCCAAATTAGATTTCTATCTATACCTAGAATAGTGTCCACATGGTAGTAGGATAACATAAAATAGAAGGTGTCTAAGAGTCTTCCTAGGGAACTATTACATGGGATCCAATTGGGGACTCTAAATCACACTACCATTATAAGAACCACAAATCATCATAATGCACTAAGAAACCACATAAACAATCCCAAAATCCTTTATAAATGTATTAAAGTTAATACCAACACTCTTCTAGTACATCAAGATTGATGTCAAGATAGGGTACATGCTCATCCCATACCACGAAGGGACTAGATAATTTTATATTCAATCATAAAAAACTTATTGGAATGAATAATGATCAAATCACACCTGGTAGACATCATAGAAGACACTAGGATTCACCTAATGAAACACTGTCACTAAATGATAACAATTATTCACTACACATGAAATTTTGTTATCATTCAATAGTTAACCACTAAATTCCATCATACACCAAAAAAACTTCTGAGGTTTCATACACAGACAATTACATCAACATCGCACATCCATGCTAGCACCAACATGATCCAAGACACATATGGATCAACGTATTGTAAAATAATATGACCCTTTCCTAGATTTTATTCTTGGTATGTTGTTTATAGTTGAAAAGGGAACACATTGAAGAACCGATGTGATGATCCCCATCGTAGAATTGTAGGAATCATAAAAAAAGATAAACTACCTACTCATGAGAATTAAAGTAAAAAATCCTAAATGAACATGTTTCTCTGTAAAGATACATGATCACACTATCAATGAATTCAATGAAATTTAAAACATGATAGGATGATGTATCAAAACACCCGAGTATTCTTAAATGTTCTTACAGAAAATTGGGATGAACACATTTGCTCAATTGTAGGTCCCTCTACTCTGGAGATGACCTGAGACCATACTCAATAGTATGAGGATCAATAACCTAAAAGAGTTGAA
Source organism: Viscum album (assembly GCA_963277665.1). NCBI lineage: Eukaryota > Viridiplantae > Streptophyta > Magnoliopsida > Santalales > Viscaceae > Viscum > Viscum album. The sequence continues at coordinate 1,857,963,478 of OY728126.1, read as the reverse complement.
CTATAATTTTACATAATTAAACACTCAATAACATTGCATATATCCACACACACTACCCCTACGATACACTACAAATCGACACATCCTAAATACTACTCGCTGGATTTTAAAATGTATACTTTCAGGTATTGTATGGCTTAACCTATAGTTTTAGTCCTTAATCGCATTACCGCATTCAATTATTAACAATGATGATGAAATTGTTGGTTATCCATCACCACAAAAAAAATAAAGTGTAATGTGGCCTACTGAGAATCTTACCATGCCTTAGGAATGTCTAACCTTATAAAAACGGGAGTTACTCAGTGCTCATGCCCACAAAAAGGCCAAAAACAATATGAAAACCCATCCAAACATGGGTTTCATTAGAAAATAAATGTCCTACAATGTAAAATGATACACGAACTACACAAAATGTTGGAATGCTCACAATAATTAGCAGGTAATTAAACTAAACGTTTATAACTACAATGCGATAACCTTTTATTAAAGAACATGTGATAAAATTATCACAAGGTCACACAAACTGAATTCACAGTGCTTAAAAGATGATAATTTTAAGAAATCACTATGAAGGAAATGGACTATGTAAATTATCACTCATTTGTTCTATGGAAACTAAATGGAGGAAGTCAAAATACAGTTACATTATTATTTTACAATAATGACACCAACTGGGGATCAATTTCTATTCCATTCATATTTAATCAAAATTAATATTTATACCTCTAAAATTATTTAATTCAAAACATCATGTACCCATTTTATAATATATTCACCTGGATATTTATTTCTCAACCAACATATCAAACGAAAACAGTTAAGTCTCATTAAACATCCTTTTCAAACACTAAAACTTTTTTGACAACCCATCATTATTTGTCAATTTATCCAATAAAATTCATTGTAATGGATAAGTAGACCTACAAATGTCCAATAATCCAACCTAGATTGATTAGAAAAGACACCCAATAGAAGTTTCTCATTTACCAAAATTTGAAAACAATAAAATGGGTCACCCCAAAATAAAAATTCCTCATCCAACCTTTTGGGTTTTATTTTGTATTGATTTGATAAACAATTCATTTCTAATTATTAATTACCCATCCATTTAAATTATAAGTTTTTCCAATATAAAAAAGTCACATACAAAATTTTGACTACATGGGGATCTATTTAACAAGTCATGAAGTTCCCAAACACTGCGTGAAATTAACATTGGATATCATTAATTCAAACCAATCCCATTTTAGATTTTAGCAATCTGAAACATAGTGGTAGAGTCATATGGGTGTCCATATATCAATCCATATTGTTCCCATTAACATTACAGGTTGGCATTTGGTTCCTATTTAATCAATATAAAATTCACTTAGGTATTTTAACTTAACTGCCTTTACATTTTAACAATGCCCGTAATGTTTTTAATATAATATGCCCATGTTGGATTGAATATACTTGATACCATTTCATAGTTGTATGATTCCAAAAAACAAATAAAATATAAAACTAGTTCTTATTCATTCGTAGCCCATATAATTTCATCCCATGTAACAAATTACAAATCATCAAAACATAGCATGTTATTATATATAGTAACACAAAATAATACTATAAAAAACTATTTGAATATTATATAAGGAGTTTAAATAGAAAACTGATATGGAATAAAACCACTAAAACATGTTAGATAATCAATCATCATAAAGAATACATGTAATTATATTTCATATAATAAGCATTCTACAAACAAAAATACAAGGAATGAAACATGCATGACCTCTTAATCCCTAAGTGACTATAATGATCCATGAAATGCTTCATTGTTTATAAACCTGGACAATAATAAGAATACCATAAACTAATATATCAATTTGATGTGGAAATTACACTAGTCACTAAAATTGCAACAATACCAACTATATCATTAAACAACACGAACGAAATTCTCATCCTTGGAAAATTTGTCATTTCCTAAGAATATAGTGATCATTTTCATGCATTACTATTAATCAATCCATAACACATTCCATGTATCCTTTATAACAACCAAAAATAATAAAAAAGTAAAAAATTTATCCTCTGATACCACATTGTTACACACCAACCGGACTTACCTCTATGATAATAGAAGAAACACTGGGTTTCATGGCCACTAGAACTTATCTTCGTATGCCAGAGGCTACCGACTAGAAACAAGGGTATTAAGAGGTGATAGTGGGGAGACTATACTCCCAAATAATATTATCACAATAGTATAACTGAATAAGTAGAATAAAAAATTTGAAGCATAAATAAAAATGATGAAGTAGTGGAAGACAATTATTATAATAACAGAACTAAGGTTTCAAATACTGTTTATACATGAATGCATGAAAGATGATGATATTTAAAATAAAATGGTAAACATAAAAATTAATTGAAATATATTACAATACATTACTCTTTGAATGAAAATAAATGAAAAAAACAAATGGAAATCTCTATGGACAAGCTGACCTCCAACTCAATCCTTTTATCCTAACACCCATGCACAAGAACACAACAACAAGTAGTGTCCATGGTCCTGTGAAAAATAAGGTATACATTGGTAACCTAGTGAAATGGTGGCATGTGCAGTGTGTGAGATATAAATATCAATAGTTTTGTACCCACGGTATCTATCCCAATTCTGATAGTGCAATATAAAATTAAATTGTGTGCCGACATAGAAAAATAATTTATAGAACTAAATAAATAAATAACTACCCATTCATGTTCTTGGGGGACACATCCCAAAAATACCTAATTCATCTCATATAAGGAATAATAGTATCATCATATTAATATATATAAATATAATAATATATTTATTTATATATTACAGGGGTGGATCAGGACATAACATGCAGACATCTAATATCAGTCTATGAGATGATAAGGATTACTCACAAGGTAGTAAGGCCGACAACCTTATGGAGTGAGGGTTGTCACCACCGTCACATGGGATATAGATTTTTCTCTCCATTGAAAATCTATAAATGGAATGTGGGGCTCAGAAACCACTATCACTTATTTACGTTGTTGTGATGGTCTCTATGCCCAAAATCAATGTAAGGGAGTGTCAGTCTCAGTGATCATACATACATCTCTTTCCATCGTATCACATCCTCTTTTAAGTGTGAATCTATAACCAACATGGGGAATGAAATCCTCCTTTCCATGTCATGATTAATCATTTTAAAAAATAAATATAATTACATATATGATGAAAGAAAAATCTAAGTACCTCCCATTATTTTCATTTATCCATCGAATTATAACCACTATCACAATTATAAAATTATTAATAAATAAATACCACTTATGTATTTCAAAGGGATATTCAATTCCATGTGGTATGATCCATTTCATTTAATAAATTTTATCAAATACAATTCATTATGTTCAATAAATCATGGTAATTAATTTATTATAACAAGGTCATCACAATTGTAACATTCAAGGAATGGAACTCCATCATGACAGGACATTCCGTCCAAAAACATGATATTTACATTATCAAAACAGTACAATTGGATTTAAAGGACAGAATCCAAATATAAGGTTTTATGGTTATGTGGGAAATTAACATCCTGGGTAATCTTCTGTATAATGAATATCTTATTAATCAATTTATACAATGGAAAAAATACTATCTTGCCACACATCAAGCACTAGCAAAGAGACATATAGAAAAAGTATACTGGAACATGCATAATATAAAATATTATCCATGATTTTTGGTTTATAAGGTATACCACCTCTATTGGAGGGGTTTTATTATAAAATCATTAAATTTCTCTTCAAACAATCCCTTTATCATTTTAACATTTCAATCATAAAGCATACTCAATTACCGTTTTGGAGGAATTTAATCTAAATATCATACTACAGTAACAAAAATATCAGGATGGTGTGATAAGTTATTAACTAATGAATTAATTATATTAACGGTTATGGAATGGAATCTTACCTCAAATGTAGACCGAGCCAAAAACTCGACACTTGATAACATTAATGAAAACAATGAACGCTCCAATGTTTCAAACTCAAAAATTTATATATATATATATATACCCATTGATCCAATGTACCTACTACCCTATCCATGAGGTAATATTTAAAAATAATATATATATATATATGTGTGTGTGTAGAGAAATACGTATTTATTTGGCTAAAAGCCCTCTCGGAGTAGTGAAACTCTCAAAAAACAATACCTGAATCTAAAAAACTATTAAAATACAAATTATAAACTGAAAAACAATTATTAAAGATGAAAAAACCTACCCCAAACGTTTGATGAAAATCTAAATCAATCCAATCTACTTTCCTATTGGTGGTGGGTGCTAAAATATGAACAATGGAGTCTTGAGAAAATGTTAGCATTCCCTAGAACATAAATACACACCAAAATACATATTACACAATGACAATTGGTTCATCAAAACCTTACTGTGTGAATTAGATAGGGAAAATGAATAGAATTATGGAAAAAGTGTGAGGAAAAGGTGTAACTTGAGTCGTCGACCAATGATAGGAAGGAAATCTAGTAAATTTCCTCGAATGAAGAGGAAACCGAGTGGGGGTGTGGCAAAAATAAAAGGTGATCCCAAGGGGGAGGTGTATTCTGATATAGGGTTAAGGGGAAGGGTATATTTAGGTTTTAATTTTTAATTTTATGTATAAATAAAGGTAATTCGGTTTTAAAACAACGTATTGTAAATAGTTTAAGCCAGATGACTTGGTAAATTGTTCACCAACTATGCACCATCCACTAGGGATATAAGGAACCGACCTTAAAAAATTACATAATATTGAATTAAACAAGTAATTCACATTAAGGATATTTTCAGGTTTATAGTTTTAGAGAATTAGGTCATAACTATAACATTTCAAAAGATTACAAAGTAGACACTTCTACTCAGTTTTAATTTTTTTCATAAAATAAAAACTATTGAAAAAAAGGGTCATGTATAGTTCCATTTTTAAGACATCATGAATTTTCCGTGATCCCATCCTTGAACCTATTCCACATTATGTCATGTGAAAAACATTTCAAAAATGTTGCATGAGCATAAAAAGATCAGTAAGGGATACACAATGAAGGAAAACTGTTAGTTTTTCAAAACAACAAGTAAACCATGTATAATTTATAAAATATAATACTTTTCACCTTTGATAAATACTCTTCACAGAGTAAAAGATCACTACATACCCTTTTTAACAAAAAGATTACCACAAAACCAATATAAATAACACATAACATGTAATGGTAACTCAGACATAAACATACTTAAATAGAATAACCATACGATCGACTTCCACACATATCACTAAATAGAATATCCATACAACCGACTTCCATACCAAATGCATTGGAGGTTATAACGTAACCCCCCATCCTAGTTTATCAAGGCACCACCCATCATTAGGTTTATCACTTAACCACCCATCAAATGTCCATTAACCATTATAAAATCATAACATATAAAATATTGCAAATATAATCATTTCACTAATAACATTCAATTTGAAATCACAAGAAATAAATTTCAAGATATTGAAATAATTAATCCATTCCAAAAACCATTTTCAATACCAAAACACTGAAAAATAGAATAAGGGATTTCCTTTTCATTTTTGAAATCATTAAGGCTTATAGAGGAAGCCAAATGATGATTACAGCGGCGTAGAGGTCATTGTAGCCACAAAAGTTAAAAACATTATATATTTCCTTTAGTAAAACACTTCATTGAAAAACGATTCCCTTTGAATGAAAGTAAAATTCGAAGGGTTTTATTATAAACCATGTAAAAGAAGAAGGTATATATTATCAAAATATGCCTCAATGAAAGGAGATTGAGACGATTACCCATAGCTTATGTCCGACAAGACTTGACCATTCATTAAAATCCGGAATAATAAACTAAATCTAATTTCAACTTACAAAAGAACATTTTTCAAGTTTAGTATTCCTTTTATATCACTTATTACCATGTTATAAACATTATGTAATCATTTAAGTTAATAATGGTTGTTTGGTCGATATTTGTTTTGTTATTAAAAAATGAACACCTTATATTTACAAGTTGTCCATGTTTTAAATAGTCCATTATATCAAGAATTATATTCATTATTCATATATCATATATATCATATATCCAGTAAATAAATGTCTTTATAATTGTACATAACATTTGGAGATATGAAATTAAATGCACTATTCATAGAGACGGTAAGTCGTACGTACGGATGAATGCTACATTCATTTCTATATCATATTTTAATAGAATTAAATCATAATGATATATAATTATATTATAATTATAGTATTATAATATATCTAATACCATTAACACTATCCTTTATACATCCCACATATGGCATGAATGATTCATATCACTATGAGGGGGCGGTAGTATGCACTTCCTCAAATGAAATTATCGTGTTTACAATAATGGAAACCATAAAGGTATTTTATAAGAAAAAAATATTGAAGAATAAAGACATCCTAGAAATAATATATATAATATATAAATACAGTTCCATATTAATTTCCACCATGAGAAGCGATTGAAGATAATCAAATAATCATCGTTTCATGAGGCGTTAGTTTGTCATCCGCAGAAACAGTATGTTCTTCAACAATTAGATGGAGGTGTATGTAAGAGTAGTTTGAATACATCTCATAACAACATACTAGTATATTGAGTATACTGGTGTTGATATAAAAGAATGGATTAAAATGTTTTTAGGGGTTGGAGAAGTAAAATAAAAAGAAATGTGTTAAGATAAATCGTTACCTTTAATTTGGGTAATGTTTTTTTGCTTGAACTAAAAGGACTTCTTGAAGTGCTTTCAGCCTATGATAAGTCTTATAGGAGGAGGATAGGGATGTAGGGAGCATAATTGGGTAGAGGTTGTATGAGCCAAGTGGCTTGAAAGGTTTGTGGAATTGGATAGAAATAGAATTCTTTTATAAAGGGGAGGAGGGGCTCTTTAAGAAAGTTTACAATTATTATTTTATTATAAACCTATATTCGGTTTCTAAAGATCAAGAACTCCTGAAAGATAAATATAAGATTTCTCATTTTTTAAATAAAATAATCCAATAAGAATTGGAAATCTTTTGGATGTTATTTTAATATTTATAATCTTATTTAATTAAAATATTTATTAATGAGGTAAACACATCATTATTATTTTGTCATAAATAATTTAATTTATTCTATGTATAAAAATTATAAAAAAATACCATGATGTACGAAATATTTTTAGCTTTCCAATTAAAATTGTATTCAAAATTATAACTTATATAACACCATTTAAAAATTAATTCAATAAAAGACGTTTTTTTAGGTCATTTTTGCCTTTACTTTATGTTAATTAATCAAAAGTGTCATTATCACTACCAATTGGCTCAATGGGGTAACCAAATCAACCCAAAGATACCCATGGTCATAAATTACTCACAAAATAAGGTTTGGACAAGTGTTAAGGTAATTTAGAATTATTATAATACTCATTTTTACGTTGAATTACCCTATTTACCATTAACCGTAGTAAATAAAAGTCAAAAGCTACTATTCACCAAATATTATTTTCATCTTATTGATCCAAATTTTGCTTAATAATAACAACCATGTATGTTGTCTTTTTGAAATTCAATTAGAATAAGTGATAAAAGTTTATTTAAATGTAAAAGTCAGTTTTTTAACTACTACTATGTTGTTTCACTATTTATAAAAAATTGATGTTTTTCAGAAAAATACCAAAAATTCAGCCAAAGATTTATTTTATATTAAAAATTAATTTTTTTTTCTATTTTACCAAATTCTAAACATTGTAGTTATTGTTAAAACAAATAGCCTGTTTTTAAGAAATATTAACTGTAAAAAGATTGTCACTTTTTTTATGTCGAAATTCAAAGTGAAATTAATTCCAATAACCAACATTGGATTAAATGGTAAAAATATATTCTCATTACACGTTAAAACTAAATAGAACGATAACTTATCCATATAAACAAATTATATTAAAATGCAAGTTTGAATTAAAATACAATATTCTTCATTATTCATTAAAAATGAACTTTATCGGAAAAATTCAAAATTTTTACACAAAGTAAATTTTGATGTCCCCATTCTATGAAATGATTTTATTTGTTCATATAGAATTTATGAAAATGAGAAAAAAATATTTAAAGAGAATTATCCATTTAAAGGTGGTAAATCTACCTTTTAATGTAAATTATTCTTAAAATAAGATTCATTCACATTTTAATCCTCAAAATTTTATTGGATAAAAGTAAATACATTTAAAAAACTTGTATAATAATATTGTAGTTAGTTTTGTTCATTCCCTCCAATTAAAATGGCTAGGTGTCAACTTCTATTTTAAATAATAATATTATATTATTAACATGAAATGTAAGATTTCAAAGAATACAGATGTTGTGTATCGAGTACGCTATCGAACATAGAAACCTTTTTAAAGTAAAATTAATATATAATTCACAAATATTAATATTTATGAAAATATCTTATTCACCATTTACCTGGGATGTTACATCCTTCCCCCATTTTAGAAATTTTATCCTCGCAATTTTTATTCACATATCAAAATAAGTTGGGGTATTTATCCCTCATATCATTTTTAGATTCCCACGTTGCCTCTTCAAACATATGGTTTTTCCAAAAAATATTTACCTGGTAAATTTCTTTATTCCATAACACTTTCTCTTTACGGCCAAGAATTTGGATTGGTTCTTCCTCATAAGAGAGATTATCTTCCAATTGAACTACCTCGGGACTCAAAACAAGAGATGTATCTGGTATATACTTTCTCAACATCAAAAAATGAAAAACATTGTTTACCTGGGATAAACTTGGAGGTAAATCTACTCTGTTCAAAACTGCTCCAATTTTCTCTAGTATTTCAAAAGGTCCAATGTACTTCAGACTCAACTTTCCCTTCTTATAAAAACACATCCCACATTTCCATGGAGAAACTTTGAGAAAGACGTGATCACCTACCGCAAAAGAAATATCCTTCCTCTGGTTATCCGCATATCTTTTCTATCTACTTTGATCTATTCTCATGTCCTTATGAATCAACACAACTTTCTCTACCATCTCTTCTACCAATTATGGTCCCATCAGCTTTCTTGCACATACTTCATCCAAAAAATATGGAGTTCGAAAACTCTTTCCTTATAAATCCTCAAATGAAGCCATCTGTATACTGGAATGAAAACTGTTATTATAAAAAAAATTCAACCAAAAATGATGTTGGTCCCAACTTCCATGGAAATCCAGTGATCAAGCCTGTATCATATCCTCAAAAGTCGGAATTTTTTTCACTGACATCCCATTTTATTGAGGATGAAAAGATGTACTAAAATTTAATTCCGTACCCAACGACTTCTGAACTCCTTTCCAAATGTTAGATGTAAACCTGAGATCACTATCAGATAAAATAGAGAGAGGAACTATATACAACCGGGTTATCACAAGAACATACAACCGAGAAGGTTTATATAGAGAAAATTTATCTCAAATAGGAAGGAAATTAGCATATTTAGTCAACTGATCAACAATAACCCATATTTCATTATTACCTCGATAAGTATTTGGTAATCCAACAATGAAGTCCATGAATATATTTTCCCATTTCCACGCCTGCACCGGTAAGGACTGAAGAATCCCTTTCGGTAACTTCCTCTCTAAATTAACCTACAGAAAGTCAAACACTTCACAGTAAAATCAGCAGTATCAGTTTTCTTTTAATCCCACCAGTAATACTCCTGAAGATCTCTATGCATCTTAGTACTACATGGATGAACTGAAAACGGAGAACTATGAGCTTCACATAACAACTCATTCTTCAACTGTGAATCACAAGGCACACAAAATCTCTTCCAAAACATTAAAAAAATCATTATCAACGTTAAAATCAGGAAACATACCATTCTTAACCAACTCTACCTTTTTCTTCAAATCACTATATTTTTTCTGAACATGCTTTATTTCATCTAATAGAGATGATTTCACTGACACCTGAAACAAAATTTAAAAATTTCCTTCACTAACAACTTCTATTCCAAACATTATCAAATAAAAAACCAAAGGATCTCGTTCCAAACGTAGTATGGTCAATGAAGAATTATATTTTCTAGAGAAAGCATCAGCCACTTTATTTGCTTTTCCCAAATAGTAATTGATCGTGCAATCATTATCACTGATTTATTCCAGCCACCTCTTCTGTCTCATGTTCAATTATTTTTGAGTAAATATATACTTTTAACATTTGTGGTCAGTATTTATTTCACATTTTACTCAACAAAAATAATGCTTCCAAATTTGTAAAGAAAAAAATAAAACAGCTAATTCTAAATGATGTGTAGGGTAATTTAACTCATGAGGTTTCAACTGATGTGAAGTATAATAAATTACATGATCATTCTACATTAGGATACAACCAAGTCCATTCAACTAAGAATCATTGTAGATAACAATATCACCATTTCTGGATGGTAGTTCCAAAACTGAAGCATTCACCAAACTTATTTTCAATTCCAAAAAACAATCATCGCATTATTTTTTCCAAATTAACTTAACATCCTTTTGAGTAAATGTAGTCATTAGAATAGATTATGGTGAATTTTTTCAAAAACCCCCCTTAATAACCTGTCAAACCAAGAAAACTACGTATCTATCCTATATTTGTGGGTTTTGATAATTATTCTACAACTTCTGTTTTAACAGGATCAATGGTAATGCCATTTTAATAAACAATGTGACCAAGGAAAGAAATTTTTTGTAACCAAAACTCACACATGCTGAATTTCCCAAAAGTTTCTTTTCTTTTAAGGTTTTAAAGATGACCCTTAAATGACTTTAATTCTCTTTTTTACTTTTAAAATAATCCAAAATATCATAAATGAACACAACCACAAACTTATCTAAGAACTCAGGAAAAATTATATTCATAAGATCCATGAATACAGCAGGTTCATTAGTTAACCCAAAAGGTATAACTAGAAATTAATAATGGAAATATCTAATAAGAAATGTGCTCTTTGAAATGTCTGATTCTATCACTTTCAACTGATTATACCCCGACCTCAAATCAATATTCGAAAAATACTGAGCTCCCTGGAGCTGATCAAACAAATCATCGATATGAGGAAAAGGATACTGGTTCTTAACATTGATGTTATTCAATGCAATATAATCAAAGAAACGTCTCATTGAACAATATTTTTTTTACAAAAAAGACAAGATCACCCCATGGTGATATGCTATGTCAAATGAAACCTTTATCTAATGACTCCAGCAATTTCTTTTTTAACTCTAAATGTTCAATTTGAGTAATTTGATAAGGGGGTTTTGAAATTGTCTTATCAACAAAAACTAATTCAACAGTAAATTTAACTTCACTATCAGGTATAATACTATGAAACTCATTAGAAAAACATCAAGATACTCATTTACCATGGGCACATAATTAATCTGAATAGTTCCTTTATTTTCAACAATATGTTCATGGTAACATTCATTTCTATAAATTAATAGTTTCTTAGCTTCCTGATATGTTATCGAAATGAAGGGTTTATTCTTGTAAAAAAACACTAAATCTTTTTTAAATGAAACATCTTTACCTCTGAAGTCAATCATTGCATGATAAACAGACATTGAATAAATGACCAAAATAACATCAAACTCTACTGCAGGAAAAATAATAAGGTTTGTAGATAGATTTTTCTCGTATAGAAGGACAAGAAGGTCCGCATGTTTTCTTTTTTTCTCAGCATTTCCTCTATGTGTTTTTTCCATTAGTTCCATATTCATATCTTAATATGGAATTTCCAATTTATTAGAAACATTTTTAGAAATAATATAGTGTGTAGTCCCTGAATCATACAATATATTGGCATTATCTGAACAAATAAAGAGTGTACCTGATACTACTTTGTTTGATGGCCCAATATCTGTGGAAGTAGATGCAAATGATTTCACCACCCCTTTCTGCTTGTAGTCTGGCTGCTTTCCCTCAATTGAGTTCTTTGTTGGACACTCATTTGCATATTGACCCATTTCATTACACGTAAAACATATTACTGATGGCTTTTCATTGCCTTCTTGATCATATTCCTTACAATTACGAGCAATATAACAGGACTTATCACACCAGAATCACTTTCCATACATTGATAAACATCATCATGGAGGCTTTTTACACCACTCCTCACAAGTTGGATATTTAATTTTCATACCTACAAGGTTATTTGATGAATTCGTTCCCTTTTCCTTCCAAATGGACCTCTTATTCTGTTTTTTTTTTCAACAAAATGATGATCATCGGAAAACTCCATTTCCACATTCTCCACACATCAAACATGTTTTTCATAACTGTTGAAATCACGAGATGAAAATTCTTTTCGATATCATGGATTTAGTCCTGAGTAAAACCGATTTATCTTACTATCATGATCTTGGATGAAATTTGAAGCATACCTTCCCAGTCGAGTGAATGTTTCTTCATAAGCAGCCACAGATTCATCCTACTGCCTCAATTCCAGGAATTTTTTTCCATCCTATGATCAACAACCTTAGGAAAATCTTTCTCATGAAACATACCATTGAATTAATCCCAATTAAGAGAATCAATCTCCTCATTATCCATGATATTTTTCACCATCGACCACCTCTGATCAAATTCACCTTCAAAATGGTAAATAGCGAGACTAACCTTTTGATGTTTTGAACACCCCATGACATCAAAAATCATCTCAAGTGCTTTAGTCAACCCTTCAGCTAGCGCAGGGTCAGATGATCCTATGAATGATGGGGGATGTTTCCACATGAAATTCTCCACTACTGACATGATACTTTGTGGTTAATCTAGATGATCTCGTTCATGAATTCCACCACCATTTATAGCCTGAGTCACTTATGCCATCACTACAAAAAACTGTTCAGTTCTGATTTCGACCGTCTCATGTTGCTGATTTGGAAGGTTGTCTTCCTCCTAATTTCCTCCCAACATAGTTCCTCTATTTCCTCTACGGAAAACCATTATGAACATAGAAAAATAATTGGCAAAGAATCATGGTAATATTTAAAGGTTATATCATCTCAATATTACCATAAGATAATTTATGGACATTTATTTAGTAATACGCTTACTCCTAAAGTTGTCTAAACCGACCTCTGATACAAACTATATGGACACGACATTAAAAAATAACATAATATTAAATTAAATGAATAATTAACATTAATAATATTTTCAGGTTTAGTGTTTTAGAGAATTAGGACATAAATATTACATCTCAAATGATTATAATATAGGCACTTCTACTCAGTTTCAATTTTTATCTTAAAATAAAAACTCTTGAAAAAAATGATCCATGTGTAGTTCCATGTTTAAGAAAACATGAAATTTCCTTGATCCCATCCTTGACCCTATTCCAAATTATATCCTATTAAAAATATTTAAAATTTTTGTGATGATCATAAAAAGCTCAGTAAGGGATACACAATGATGGAAAAATGTTTTTTTTCAAAACAAAAAGTAAACCATGAAGACTTTAACATAAGTAATAATTTTCACCTTTGTGAAATAGTAAATTCTCATCACTGAATAAAAGATCTGTAATTAAACTTTTTTACAAAAATATTTAAATAAAACCCATATAAATAACACATAACATAGAAAGGAAAATTGTGACAAAAAAATCCTAAAATGGAATAAACATACCGTCGACTTCCACACATATCACTAAATGGAATAGTCATACGGCCGAATTCAATACCCAATGCCTTGGAGGTTATAATGTAACCACCCATCCTGATTTATCACACCACCACCCGTCATTTTGATTATCACATAACCACCCGTCAAATTTCCAAGTACCATTATAAAATCATTAAATATAAAATATTGCAAATATAAACTTTTCACTAATAAAGTTTAATTTTCAGTCACAAGAAATAATATTAAGATGTTGAAATTATAAATCCATTTAAAAATCCATTTTCAATACAAAAAACCAATAAAACATAATAAGGGATTTTCTTTTTGTTTTAGAAAACATTAAGTATTATAGAGGAAGCCAAATAAGGATTACGGCGGCAGAGAGGACATTGTCTCCACAAACATTAAAAAAATTCAATCTTCCATTTACTAAAACACTTATTAGATATTAGATTCCCTTTTAATGAATGTAAAATTCAATAGGTTTTATTATACACCATGTAAAATAATAAGGTATATATTATCATAATATGCCTCAATGAAAGGAGATTGAGATGAAGTCCCTTTCCTCATGTCTGACTTGACCTGATCGTTCATTAATATCAAAAATAATAAAATATAGTTAATTTATACTTGATTAATAACCTTTTTCAAGTTTATTATTCATTTTATATCACTTATTACCATGTAATAAACATTATGTAATAATTTAAGTTAATAATGGATGTTTTGTCGATATTTGGTACCTGAGTCAAAAATGTGCACCTTATATTTACAGTATGTATATATTGTCAATAGTCGATTTTATCCAGAATTATATTCATTATTCAGATATCATATATTTCATATATCTCTGGTATACATATCTATTTATAAATGTACATAACATTTGGAGGTAAGAAATGAAATTCACCATTCATGGGGACGGTAAGTCGTATGTATGCATGAATGCAACTTTCATTTATATTACATATTTTAATTGAATAAAAACATAATGATACATAGGTATATTATAAATACATTATAATATTACATATAATACCATTATATCTATATTTATACATCCCACGAATGGCATGAACAAATCATATCACTTTCAGGGGGTGGTAGTCTGCACATCCTCAAATAAAATTGTCATGTTTACATATAATAGAAACCATAATGGTATGAAATAAAGGAAAAATACAGAAGCATAAAGAAAAAATAAACCTAATATATATCATATATAAATAAATTTCTATTTTAATGGACCCCATGAGAGGCGATAGGAGATAATTGAACAATCATCGTTTCGTGAGGCGTTAGTTTTCCATCCACAGAAACAGTATGTTCTTCACCCAGTAGAGGGAGGTGTGTGTATTTTTAGTTCAAATAAATCTATCAAATACATCCTAGTATATTTAGGATACTATTTTTGTTATAAAAGATAGTAATAAAATGTGTTTCGGGGTTGGAGAAGTAAAATTAATGAAAAGGTGTTAAGATAAATTGTTACCTTTAATTTGGATAACTTCCTTTGGATTGATCCAAAAGGACTTCTTTGTGATATTTCAGCCTAGTGTACGGATTATAGGAGGAGTAGAGGGATGTAGGGAGATTAATCGGGTTGTGTTTGGACGAGCCAAAAGGCTAGAGTGGTTTGTGGAATTGGATAGAAATAGTCTCCTTTTATAAGGGGGGGGGAGGGGCTCTTTAGGAATGTTTGAAAATATTATTTAATTATAAACATATAATTAGTTTATAAAGATATAAAACTAATTAATGATGAAGATAAGATGACTGATGGTTGAAATAGAATCTTCCAATAAGAATTGGATAGGTTTTTGGAAGATATTTTAATATTTATAATCTTATTTAATTACATGATTTATTAATGAGTTAAACACTACATTATCATTGTTTCATAAATAATTCAATTTATTGGATGTCTAAAAATTATAAAAAAACTAACATGATGTAGTAAATTTTTTTAGCCTTCTAATTAATAATTATAGTCGTAATGATAACTTATATAAAACCATATAAAAAATTATTTACTAAAAGATGTTTGTTTATGTCATTTTGGCCTTTACTTTAATTTAGTTAATCTAATGTGTCATTATCACTCCCAAGTGGCTCAATGGGGTCCCAAAATCGACCCAAAGATTCCCATGTTCATTAATGACACAAAAAATAAGGTTTGGACATGTGTTAATGTAATTTGAAATTATTATAAAAATCATTTTACCTTAAATTACCCTATTTACCATTAACTAAGGTAAATTAAAGTCTAAATTTACTATTCACCTAAAATTATTTTATTCTTATTGAAACAAATTTTAATTTATAATAACAACCATGTCTATATGATTTTTGAAATTCAATTCACAGAAGTGGTATATTTTCATTTAAATGAAAAAGTCAGTTTTTTTACTATTACTAAGTGGTTCCACTAATCATAAAAAATTGAAGATTTTCAGAAAAATAACAAAAATTCATCCTAATATATATTTGATATTCCAAATTGAAAAATCATATCAATTTAACCAAATTATAGACATATATGTTGTTTTTAAAACAAAGAGTGGGTTTTTATGAAACTGTAACTATTAAAAGATTGACACTTGTTTTTGTCCAAATTCAAAGTGAAATTAATTCCAATGACCAACAGTGGATTAAATGGTAATGATATATTCTAATTACACTTTTAATCCAAATAAAAAGATAATATAACCATATA
The DNA here is from genome assembly GCA_963277665.1 of Viscum album. Lineage (NCBI taxonomy): Eukaryota > Viridiplantae > Streptophyta > Magnoliopsida > Santalales > Viscaceae > Viscum > Viscum album. The sequence goes on along the minus strand of OY728126.1, from coordinate 1,857,946,974 downwards.
AATGAATTAGAATAAAATAAATATTTGCAATAAAATACAATATTTATCACTATTCATTAAAAAAATGAACATTATCGGAAAAATTCCAAAAATTTACACAATCTAAATTTTGTTTCCCATTATAAAAAAGGATTTTATTTGGTAATATAGAATGTATTATAGTGACCAAAAGTAGATTTATATAGGTTTCTCCATTAAAAGGTGGTAAATCAGCCTTTTAATATAAATTAAGCTTAAAATTAGATTCATTCACATTTTATGCCTCTAAATTTTATTGGATAAAAGTAAATAAATTTAACAAACATGTATAATCATATTTTTCTTAGTTTTGTTCATTCTTTCCAATTACAACATCTAGGAGTTAACATCAATTTTAAATAATAATATTATATTACTAGTGTGCAATTTAAGATTTCAATGAAACCTGTTGTTGCCTATCAGGTACACTATCGAACATAGAAATCCTTTTAAAGTAGAATTAATATTTATTTCAAATATTTTAATAAGTATGAAAGTCTCTTATTCTCCATTTACCAAGGATGTTATAGGGCACCAGGAGTTCCCAGTAAGGGATAGCCACCTGATTTACAAACCTTTCACTAAATGTGTGGTGAATAGTGTTGTGGTACTACCCAATTTCCGCAAAATGTGTGGGCTAGGAACACGTTTTGGTAAACTATGAAAACCCCATGTGACACCTATTTCCACCTAAATAAATCCAAATAGTTTTCTTCTAGGGGCTCTGTGGTTTTAGAAAAATTGTGCACCCTATGTAGAATTCAAAAAATTAGAATTCTCATCCTGTTCAATTTCAAATCATCATGAGGCATTTGGGAAAACAATTGGACGTACACCCAAGTGAAAAAAACATGTATAAGTATTCAACCATTTAGGATTATTTTATATATATGTATTTTAAAAACAAAAAATTTGATAAATGAAACAAATTTCAAATTACAAATATATTTTTATCCCATTAAAAACACATGATGTTATACTATATACTCATCCTTTAGAGTGAATAAAATATTTAATTTTTGAGACCATTGGGATCACTGAACTAATAAATATAATCATTTTATTTCCAATATTAAAATATGTTCTAACATTACATATAATACATTTAGGAATAATAAATTATAGGCTCTAAAAGGATCAAGGGTTGAAAGAGATGTGTAATGAAATTCCATGGTTTCATTTTGAATAATATTCAATTTTTAATGTGTTGAACATACTATTTCAACATTTGAAGACTATAATGTAAATCATGGTATCAATAATGGAATCAAGGAACCATAAACACCTCATATGGATGGTGTAGTGGAATAATGAAATTATAGTATTGAAGTTATGCCAAAAACTATGTTTTTAGAACATGATACATCTAATTATTTTTAGAGATTTTATAGTGACCCTTAAATTTAATTCACTAATATGACATTATTTTTGGTGTAATACATAAAATAATACACAAACTGATGTCCAAAGACTATATTAGTATAGTTTCATTAGAAACATGGAAACATAAAAACTCATACAAAAGTGAAATACACTATCTCTTACATAGTTCTTCTTTACATGAAACCACTTTGGACACGTATAACATTATATATATATATATATTCATTAACTAAGGGAAATAAAATATAAAATGGGGGACCTCATATTCTCAGTAAGGGTAGACAATGGAAATATGAAAACATAATCAAGATAATAATGATTTTAGAACATGATCATGAAAATAAAAATTCACAAAATACATATCAAATATCACAAATAAGAATTAGGGTATAATTTTTTTTGAAATTTATAAGACATTAATCATAACGAAATAACGAACATAATTAATGAATTTATAAAATAGGAATAAGAAATGGAATAGTGTTTGGCACATATTCATATAAAATTATTTCTATTATAGTCAAGGCATCACTACCAAGAATATATTAGTGCAATATGTCAAATACCTATACCTTTTTGTAATTAATGGTTAACTCTAATAACCATCTTAGTAGTATGTGTCCTCTTTCCCTTCCATCTTGGAAGTAATGGTTCACTTCCATGACTACCATAGTATTCAATGTTCACTCTCAAGTCCATAGTAGTCTATCTCATGAGATAATAATATTTATACCAATCCATTGAAGGGAAATATAGGTCTCAACAATATAATAATTAATTCATATGTACATGGTCCACAAGTTCTTAAAAAAATCATATCACTACAAAATATCATAAATGGGTGTCATAAACATATAAACTGGTAGAAAAGAGACAATATTCATAATCATTTCATCCATGCATAACCTATAAAAATAAGTGGGTTTCATAATCATATAACATATGAAAGTGAAAACATATTTCATAAACAAATATCTCATTAAGGAGAAAACAAATTCATGAAAATATTAATTGTGACAGAGAAATGTATTTCATAGACATATAATCCACAAAATAGAAGATAATTTCATGAAAATATAACCCATGAAAGGTAAATTTATTTTATAATGATATAAACTAAAAAGAGAAATTGATTTTATAATTATAATTCCATAAAACATAAACAATTCAATGAAATAACATGAATGGATAGTTTGGATAATTTCCATGAAAGACATGATTAACACCAAAAGATATCATATTAGATGGGAAATAATTTTGAATGATCAACAGAATAGATTTTTTAATGAATATATCCTTTCATATTTAAAAATTCTTTTCTAAATATTGTTTTTTTTAAAACAATTTCATTAAAAATATTCTTGAAAAAATATAATTGATTCTTGAAAAAAAATTAAATTACTTCCATGATAATATATAAATTAATATTGAATAAATTTTGAAAACATTTTTCATTGAAACATATAAATGATGCTTGAAAATTATTCGAAAAACATTTTCCTTGATCATATATAAAAGATACATGAAAACATTTTTGAATGTTTTTTCCTTGAAAAAATAAAATATATGATTGAAAAAAATTTGTAAACATTTTTTCCTTGAAAAAATATAAAATAAGCTTGAAAACCATTTGAAATTTTTTTTCTTTGAAAACCCTATTAAACTAATTAAATTCAAGATTATTAAGAAAAAAATTAATTTTATTTTAAAAAAATATCTTATTTATTTTATAAAGGATTATTCAACGGAATGTCCATCATGATGGATGCTAAATGTATACATACCTAACATGACTTTTTTCACCATAAAAAGGTTCTTAATGAACCTCAACTAGAAAATTACAAGAAGATTTTATTTTAACAAAACCCTTTTGTTCAAAAGGAAAGCACAATTGATATAAAAAATGGATTTCTATAATTTTATAATTAATTTATATTTTATCTGATCCCAAAATATTATTTTTATATAGTAAAATCTCCCATTTTATCATTTAGTGGTATTTTGAGCTCAATCAGAAATATGGGAAGTTCTGAATTTTCTATTTCTTTATTATTTTTATTGTTATCACATAAAATATTATATATTTATCCCAAACATTAATTTATTTATTTATATGATTTTATAAATCCTATAATTATATTTATTTATCTAGAAAGAAATCAAAACATATCTTTTGGAAGTTTAAAACTAGCTCAATAGTTGGTCCTTCACAATTGTTCATAGATGTGATGATTTTTTACGGTGGGACCATATATCATTATTGGATAGAACACATAATTTAAAATTTAGATTGGATTCTAAAATTACATTTTAAATAGATTTTATGAAGGATTCCCTATAGGAATCAGTTATTTGGAAAGACATTAAATCTGGGAAATTGGAGATCAGAAATATGGGGATATTTGTTGTGATGATTAAATAATTGGAGTGAAATGACAATAATACTCTCTAAACATGGCCAAATGTTCCAATATTTAGAGTGAACTGAAATAAATTTATTCACAACATTTTTGAAGGAGTCCACATGTGCATCGACCATTTATTGGATTTAACATATAGAATATTTTGATGGGAAATTCTAGCCAAAAAATGGAGGATAGATCCTCCAGCCCTAATCATTCCAATCTATTTCATACCATCATCTGGGAAACAAAGTACAATATGTCCACCAGAGGAGTGAAGATTAAAATAACCATCATTTATTATTCTTAAATTTCTATATTTCATTATTTTAGTTTTATTATTAGTGGTATTATAAATTTAAATTTCATTGAACTAATACATGCATTTGTGTTTCTCCAATAATTCAATAATATTCCTTTTAAATTTTATTATTTTAATTATAATAAATATAATTAATATTTTAATTAATAATAATAATATTATTATTTTTATTATTATTAAAAATAATATTACTATTGTGATTATTATAATTACAACATTATTATTTTAAAATTATTATAACATTTTCTTTCACTCTATTCTTTTTAAAAAATTCTACCTTTTATAACAAGAATAATTATTATAATTTTGAAATTATTTATTAAATATATAATTGATATTTTTGAGCTTTTATTTATTTTATTTATCTCTTTATCCCAACTTCACTCATTATCCTATTTTTATTTAATTCATCCTACATTGTATATTTAAATATATTTATTCTTCTTCAGTTACACCTACTCTACCCAGAAATCACTTACTCTCGGAAATGAGAGACTAAAACCGAGAATTGGCATAGGGAGAGGTGAATGTGTTCACTTATTTTATTCAATTTTTAATTTTATGTTTGAAGATATAATTGTGTATTATTCATGGGTGAGTTAAAGGCCACATATGTGTTGACTCCCCCCAATGACTTGCATCTCAATCTGTCTATATTATTTTATTTAATTACATTACCCTCTACTAATTGTTTATTTATTTAAATGTTGGAGTTTTCTAATAAATGGGTAAAACCACATATATATATGTTGGTCTAGGAAGATGGATCCTCATAGAAAAATAAGTGTCATCATAATTGATTAAAGGAGGATGTATAATTAAGAGTTCTTTTACATTCAATGATATTAAATGATTTATAAATAAATAATTTTATTTCAAACATGATATTTCATGATAGTATTAAAAAAATAAAATAGAAAAATTAAATAAGAATATTGATTGACCATGAAATGAAAACCAAAAAAAATTTCAATGTTATAAACTCATTCTATATAGTTTTCTGTATTAATTTAAATTATTATTTTTCTTGTCTTTACATAAAATAATAAAAACCAAAAAATCATTTTTTCTTTAAAATAAATATAAAATAAAAATTTAATTGACATTAAAAATTTTGGTTAAATAACTAAGAATCTACTCATGTTATATGACCATGGTCATCCACAATGTTATACTAGGAAAAATTATAATCGTTTTGATCATTCCCAATAAAAGGTCTATATCAAAAATAGTACTATTTCTAGGGATCCAATATGTTATTCATTTATTTTTACTATTTTAAAATTATAGATTGACTTAATTTCATTTAATAAAATAAACAATCTAAAAAAAATACATCCATGACGATTTTTTATTACAATTTTATCAATTATTGGAACAAAAAAATATTCTCATGTGCCCGGTCAAGTGGTTGAAGCCTCCATGTGTATAGAAGATAGTGTTATGTTATGGGATTGATTGATCTGGGTGATAAAGCCAAAATTTCAAAGATAATAAATTTGAGGACCTCATACAGGGTCTAAAGGTGACCCTCAATAATTTAGTTGATAAAGGATTGGACAGAGAGATCATTGAATTTTTGGAGTACATTCATGACTTTTAACCAGAAGAGGCCATGAAATTAAAAGTGTTCTCCTCAATTCCTCCCAAAACATTCGACGATGTTCCACTAGAATATTTCTAGGAGAATGTAGAAAATAAACGAACATGAGTATGATATTCAAGAGATTGATTAAAATGCATAAGGACTCCATATAAGAATAGACTAGATAACTACATACTTTCAAGAATCATTAGAAGAACTTGATCCTTACTATAAACATGAACCAGAAGATGTGACACTTTTCATACCTGAGGAAGCAAGGGATGAAGAATTTCTTACTGAGCTGCATGTGATAGATCTATAAGGACTATATGGATTTTATATTTAATGTGCGGAATTTCATGATCTCCCGAGACCTAGAAATAAAGAACGGATAGCATCTATGATGGGAGACCCCACCCATGCTGGATAATTTGAATTAAATATATAGGATCATAACTTCCTACTTCCATAAACTAAGAATCTACTTGAATAGGAACTTACCAATAATGTATTGAATGATTCTGAAGAAGTTATGTGAATTTATCTTTTCTCATACACTATCACATCTATCATTATTGAAACTAAAATATTCATCACTCTATATTGTTTTGAAATTTCAGATTTATACAATCTTTTTTATACCATAGATGAGGATGAAGCATCTAGACATGAACCTATTGAGAAACACTTGGAGGTCAATGATTTTTATGAACACACATTTGAGGATCCAAAAAAAGAGATCCTACTTATGGAGTATAAGGAAATCATATAAGGGGATGATCATATTAATGTCATGATATTACTTATAACTATTATTATTCAATTTATGATACTTATTTAATTATGCTTTTATTATTTAATTATAGCATACCATGACAAAACAACATTGCAAATGAAATTGGTTTTACATATATAATCCAAGAAGGGGGAAGATTAATAATTTTTCCTACCAACTCCATGCAAGCTATACGGTGTTTTGAATGGGGGGTTTTTTGCAATGTATCCATTGATAATTCATCATCATAAATGATGAATCATTACTTGGGAAAATCCACTTATGGTGCTTCAAATCAATAAAAACATCATCTACTATATTATTTTGGGAAACAGCTAGTACATCCCTTTTTGAGGTAGTAAAAATTTTGGATCCACCTGGGGGATTATAGATTAAATTATCACATTGAGTGATTTCTTGTAATTTATATTTTAATTTCATTTTTTCTAGTATTCTATCATGCATCCCCACTCCCCTTTCATTTTTATCTTAAATGACATGATCCTTCTGCTTAATTTTTTCATTATCTTTAATAGGGTCACAAATAAAAGAAATTTACCTCATATAGTGAAGAAGAATGGCTATGATACATTGAAAAGCTAGATCAATTTTTAAGGATTATCATTTAAAATCCTCTCATTTTTGGTCCAAAACATGTTTTTAGCATTAATGATAAAAATACATGCCCACACATGAATTCATATTTTAATTGACTAACATAGAACATATTATTTTTTAGGAATATTGCGATTCCATGTTTCATATTTCAATTTTAATAAACATTAATGATTAAAATAAATAGTTGAATGATTAATGTGGAGAATAGATATTAATGTGAGTACTCATTATTTGATGAAATTTATTTATTCATGTGCATGAAATTTCTCAACTATTTTCATGCTTTTCATTAATGAAATTAATGTTAATTTGTTTTTTATTATTAATAATTCATTGGGTGATTTTCTAAAATTATATGTCCTTACCTGAGAAGATATTTAGACTATATACATCCAATATTATCTTGACAATATTTATGGAGTGATCTTGGGGAATGCAACGAGCTAGAACTTGAATTTTAACTTTTTAATGTTATGAAAATACGAAAAATTAAAAATATAGGGGTATCCTTTTAAAATTCACATATACAAAAAAGTAAGCCTTTAAATCAATCATTTTGTAGCCCATAGAGAACATAAATGTCCTTTTTAGTTATGATCCACGTTTCAATCCATCTTTATCTATTTGTACCATACTCTAATTCATTTCTTGTTAATTTAAAGTTGATTTATGGGGGTAAAGGGAATCATGGAAAATGGGTGATTTAAAATGTTTAGGAAGATATGTGGGGGCGCATAATGATATAATTTTATATTTTTGCAGAATCATTCATTGTACATGGTATTTTTCCGCTCATGAACATAAAAAAATTACAAAAAATATCCAATAAATGATAAAATGGGATTTGATTTGGGTAAACTGAATATCACCATTACTGGACATATTATTTCTATCATAAATGCTTAGGTGTTTCATGTGAGATTAATTATAAATCATGACTTCAAAGAAATTTAAAAATTAAAAATTTCTTCAATAATTTAAAAAAAATTAAAGTAAAAAAATATTCAAGAGTTGGAACTAATCATTCATTCTTCTTAAAAAGTTCATGATAATTACTTTATTCTTGTGGAATACTGGGTGTTTTTTAAATCTGAAGGGGAGAATGTATTTAATGTTTTCACTTTGAATATCATGATTTAGGATTTAAGAGTTAAATATATTCCTTGAAAATTATTTTTAATAGTAAAATCCTTCTATAGTTAAGCCTTATAATCAGTAGAACATTAATTTCAAGTCCACGTGATTATATTTAAATTTTATATTTACATAGTGGAGAGAATAATTAATCTATAAAATTAAGGATAAGATTAATTTTCAAATAATATGAGAATAAAATTATATGAATTATATCATTATTGTTAAAAGATAAGATTGAAAATTAATTTAGATCATGAATTAGAATGTTTAATAATAAATTATTGAGGATCTTGAATGAAAGAAATGAGAATATCTATCATTTTTCAAAATTGGAAAAGTAATTTAAATAAATTGAATATTTTTTTTAAGAAATAGAAGTTGATTTTATATTTTAAGTGTAATTGGATATTTTGATTTCATATTTATAATTTTTTTCAGACAATTCATTGAAATTTAAATATTGATAACAATGGTTCCTTCTAATTTTCAATAATGATATTTTATGAATGATTAAAATCTTGTATTTTGTGTTGGGAAATTTATTGAAATAAAATTTCCCATACTTTCATGTTGAATATAAATGTTTTTAATCACACAAAAGTGTTATTTTATGTAATATTCTAACATTTTATGATTTTATGGGTATTTTGAGCATAATAGAAAAAATGACATATTTTAAATTTTAACAGTTTTAATGTATTTCCCTACTTAGTCCCTAAAATATTATATAATTATCCAAATCGATATTATCATTTTTTAGGATTTTATACATTTTATGATCGATTCTATTCTTCTGGACACAACTAAAACCACCATTTAGAATCCAAAAACTAGCTCAATGTTGGGCCATCAAAATAATACACATATCCCATAATTGTATATTGTAGGACCATATCACTTGATATGATTCCCCAAAGTCTTTGAAATTTTTATTTTATATGAAAAATACATTTCATAGCAACTTTTCTAAAGGACATTCGGCACGAATAATCCATTTAATGGTTATAACACATTGAATATTTCGAGGAGAAATTATACCTACAAAAGAAGGAGAACTATTTCATCAAAAATCATTCTAATCCATTTTATAACATCATATGAGTCACCTAAGATTAGATCCTTACTGAGGGATTCCATCAATTAATCTCCCCCATTTTCACTTTTTTCTTTTTTAGTTTTCTATATTATAGTTTTATTTTCAATAGTAATTTAAATTTAAATTTTAATATATCAATCCTTGAATTTATGTTTATCAATCTATTCCAGAATTATTATTCTCAATTTTAGTCATTTAATTATAAGTATTATTATAATTATCATCATCATCATCATTATGATTATAATTAATTTAATTATGTCATTATTTTTTTAAAATTATTTTATACTTTTATTTGTCAATATTTTTTTCATAAAATATTCTTTTAATTATAAAAATAAGACTAATAGTATTAATTATTGTATTATTATTTTATTATTATTTATAAATTATATATTTCATTCTATTTACTTATTTATTTCTCTTAATATCTTTATCTCTTCATCCCCCATTCTTTTATTTATATTTTATTCATCCATAATTCTTTATTTTATTCTATTTCCTCTTCTTATCATCCATTAAATCCACCACAAGATCTATTACTCTCTAAAATGAGTGCCTAATCATGAAAATTTTCCTGGAGGGATGTTAAGTTGATCTTGAATTTTTGTTTAAAGTTTAATTTTTTGTTTGTAAATATAATTTAGTAGCACGCATGGTTGGGGAAAATATCCTAGATGTTTTGAATTCCCCTAATTTCATGAAAATCAATCTATCTCTCATAATTTATTTAATAAAATTTCCCATTAATTATTGGTAAGTTCATTATATTTTAGTGTGTATAATATTAATGAATTAAACATCATCAATTGACTGTGGGCCTAAATGATTCCACCCCCTAGATCAAAGAGTGTCATCAACCATGATTCATCGTGAAGGTTGAATTAAAATTTCATTGATATTCAATGATATTCCACAATTTATAAATAATTAATAGTAGTTAAAATAAGGGATTTCATGTTGTTATTATATAATTGAAATAAAAAATTTAAAAGGGAAAAAGATTGAACCTTAAACCGAACTCTAAAACCAAGTGTTTTATTATTAAATCATTCTGTTTAGATTTTCGTAATAGTTTAAATTCATATTTCTCATGCCATTAATTAATTTTTTTTTAAAAAAAATTAATGTTTAATTTTAAATAAAAAAATGAAAATAAATGGTTCAAGTTATTTATATGAAGTTGGAGAAAAGATAGTGGTGCTTTTCAAGTGAGATGATCTTGGTCAGCCACTATACTACATTATGAGAAATTATAATTTATTTTTAAAACACCAAATTAAATGTGTTCATAAAGAGGTAAAATTTTATTTTTAAAATCATATAAATATTGTATAATATTTTTTTAAACTATTAAGAATCCACTGTTTGGAAGCTACATAGATTTCTTCATAAAGATAGAGGTAAAGTCGATCATTCTTAAAATCAGTACCCTGGTCATCTTATTTTACAAAATGTGGGAAGATATTATCATTAAATAGATATAAAATGTATAAATAGATAATATTATAACTCATGATAGTTCTTTATGTATCATAATATTTCATCAATGAATGAATAGTCTTAATCAAACTCGATAAATGATTTTATTTCATAAAAAATACTAATCACATAATAATTACCAATCGTACTCTCCAAGTAAGAAAATTTAATTTCATTGATCATAAAATAAAAATAAAAATAATTATATTCATCACATAACATGTCAATTTGATTAATATACACCTCATAAAATAATACAGGTTCATAAAAGAACTTGTCTCTCAAAGAAAAATAATTGGGAAAAAGTTCATTAGCAAATATTGTAACTTTTTAAATATAAAATCTATGAAAGAAATATAATAAAATTTATATTAAAATACCCCATAAATTTATTCTTAATAATAATATAATATATTCATGGGGATTATATACACCACCCAAAAGAAAATAGTAGCAAACATGGAATGTATCCAATGAATATAAAAAATGAAATGAAATACCATTACCTTATTTATTGAATCTCATAATACACATACAAGCATCATGTATCATAAATTTATGTTTATTATAAATAATTTACATACAAATATTATTTTATAAAAATCCATGTTTTATATTTTTAGGAATTTATATTACTGACTTATTCACAATTCAATATTAAAGTTACACTTTATGTGATATCATCTTGGTTATTCGCATGTGTCTTAATTATTTATATATTTGGTCATTATAATTATATCATTTTTTTCTAAATTAAAACCTTTATATTAATATCAATTGTATTAATTATATTTTTATTTTAAAAATTCATTAAATATGTAATTATGAATAGAGTACATGATTTTTGCAGACATTGTGTTCTATGTATGCACTAATGTTCTTTTCGTTTTATTGTTGCGTTAAAGGAATGAAATTAAATAACATATATCTATATATATATATAAAATTATTTAATTATCATTATTATATCATAAATATTTATCTTATAATTTTACTAAACCCAACCATTTTTTATTCTATGTTGATTGTGAATGAATCATATCACATTAGGGAGGTGGTAGTCCAAACGTCCACAAATGATGTTATCGTATTTACACAAGATATAATATATAAAAGTATGAGTTATAAAATAATTAAAAAATCATAAAAAAATAAATAAGTATCATATATATAATATATAAACAGTGCTCCCATCAAAACTCACAACCATGAATGAAGAAAAAAACGAACAAAATTGTTTCGTGTGGTGGTAGTTTATTGTACAAAATAACGATAAGTTTGTTACCCATTAGATGAATTTGTTTGTAATTTAAGGTTTAAAAATTACTATAAATAATATAATTAGATTGATTAAATTTTTTTATTGAATAACCATTTAATAATTATAGATTACATGTTGGATAAAAATAATAAATGAAAGGATCCTGAGGTAAAATGATACATCATCTTTTGGTAACTCATTTTTTGTTTTCACCAAAGGGATATCTTCATTGACATTATTATCAAAGAGATTCCTTATGTATAAAAGAAGTGTTTTTGGTTTGATATTTTAGTATATTTTTAAGATGATCCAAATGTCTTGAGAGGAGTTAGGAAGTAGAGAGGCATAGTGTCTTTTTATAGTGGATGATGAGTGTCATTCTTATAAATTTTTGAAAAACGATTTCCACCAAAGTTATTAACAAGAATATTGAATCTAATAATGGAATGAATAATATATAAAATATTATAGGGTATAAATATTCTAATAAATTGGAAATGGGAAATTTTCTAGGCCTTTTGGAGCCTCAATATTAAGATTTAGTCTTTTATTAAACTAAGTTTTCAATTTATCGTTGTAAATAATTTTAATCATATTCCCAAATATTATTGGATATAAATAATCTATTTTAGAAAATATAAATTATTGTGGATAAAAATATTGATTATAATTTTATAAAATAAAAAAGTGGCATAAATAAATTTAAAATTAATGAGGTAGGCGTCGCAACACTACGGGGGTTAAATTAAAAATATTCGAAAGATTGATATGTTTTTTATCCAATTTCATAGTGGAATTAAATAAAATTTCTTAAATTTAATTAATTTATAAAAAATTAATCTAATTCAATATTAAAAACATTTAATAATATAATTTTTTCTTTATAATTAAATTAAAAAAATCAATTTTGAAATGGAACTCATTATTTTTTACTCTTTATTAGAAATAAAACATTACAGAAAATTAAAAAATAAACTTATCATAATTTTAATGTTTATATTTCAAAAAAGAAATTTAATTTTACAAATAATATTTATATGTTTTCCAAGATTTATATTTAAAATATGTTCTCCATTAACATGTGGTAATAATTCTTTTATAAGAGAAAATAGTTTTTTATGTGTCGTATTGGGTCTATTGCAGCTAATTCCTATAAAATCAATTGGTTGAATATCAAAAATATTTTATGGAATATATGAAATATTAAATTAATTAATTTCATTAAATAATATTAATTAATTTATCTTATTAATAAGATTAAAATTTTTTGAATCCAAATATTCTTTTATAAAATTCCCTTTGTATACATTTGGTTTTTACATTCATTTGTAATTAATAGGTAAAAATTGAATTCAACTATTTATTTTCATAAGTTAATTAATCTAATAAATTTCTAGGTTATATCCTATTATATTAAATAAAAATATTTTAATAATATATTATTTTTTGGTAACACTCGGTCAAGTGTGTTATGAATGGCAACATGGAAAGTCAATCTTCAATGTGGCATGAGCTAACCATACTGTTTTTTTAGATTAACAAAAACTCATGTTGTGTGTGGTGAATGATTTACCTTGTTTTATGTATATTGAAATCCAAATGTATGAAGAAACTATTTTCCATGTTCAATGAAATGAAAAATATTGGACAAAATAAAATAATTTGAAAACAATAATTCAAAAAATCATAGGTTTTTATATTCTACACCGCTTAAAATGAATTTATCCCATGAAATTCATTGGGGTTATCAAAGTTTTTATATTTTATAGTTAATATAATAGAATCCCACATCATGAAAATTAATACTAAAGCATCCTTTAAAAAGTGAAATATATAACTGTAATTGTTACCATAAGAAACTCATAACTATATTTCCACATCAGAGAACATATGTCAAAAGTGAAAACATCAACATAGAAGAGAAATATAACTATCATTTTCTAATAGAGAGAGATAGAGAACATGGATATGATAAATTTAACAATCACAAATCCATAAATTTGTGATGGATTATGGGTACCTTTGATTCGTAAAAAATGATGGTACAAGGATAAAGTTTCCAGTTTTAAGATCCCTTTTCCAAAAGTTGAATAATTTTAATGAAAATATATACTAATATGGTATCATGAAAACATAACCTCTGTTGTTCTTTGATCAACTTCCTCATCATATATCATTACAATGAGATGAAGATGAATTTTTTGTGCTTGATGAAATAACATATCTTGATATACCTAATAAGTTATCCAATCGGAATTTATCTACCATTAATGAAAAGTGGTTAGAACATGTCATCCAATATACATAAATCCTCATGTGGATAGATAATACATAATCTCAAAATCGTCATTCTATTTTTAACTTAGACATACTATAAATGGTTATCCTTAAAACACTATATAATGACAAAATTTTAAAACATTATATAGAATGTTGTTAAATTATCTTAAAATTGATCCCCCCATATGTCAAAATGTTTCTATTGGGTTTCACATTCCAAACATGTGAATACCTTCATCTTATATTCTCTTGAATTATTTTTGTATCATATGTTATTATATATCATTTTGGAAAACATTCATGCTGCCTTATTGAAATGATTAATGGATATATTCAACAAATCCATTATGTTTTAAACATTATCCATGATGGCATATAATACTTTTTCAGAAAATTATTTTTTGTTTGTATGTTCATAGATACTATCAAATTTACATTTTCCAATAAAAAATATATATTTATCAATGCTAAACAACATTTTCTCTTTATCGTTAAAATAATAAGGGTTACCTTCACTTAATCAAAATACCACTTTTTAGTTAAATATCTTTTCTAGGTCTTAATCACTATTCAACATATCTTTTAAGAAAACATATACAAAAAATATATATAAATTTCATGATTAATATAACAGATTCAATGAATTCATAAATAGAAATACTTCATTCATCTATGTTATTTCATAATCCATTAATAAGGACTCATCAACTTATTCTTTAATATTTCCTTTCTAGAATATAAAATATGAATCTAGTATTATGGTTCTTCAATATAAATTTAATCAAGGTTATCACATTTCATTTAAATTATATTAGATGATCATCCCAAACCTTTCATATGTTTTTTGTGGAATCATTATCTTCAGCAGCATAACCAATACTTTTGGACATTCCCAATTCTATTCATGAAATTTCCAACAAATTTTCATCATGTACATACATTCCACATCTGATACATTCAATTATAAACTAGTTCCATTGGGTTCCCATCATTGACTCCAACAATAAAGTGTAGTGTAAGAAACACTTATCATAGTGGGAAAAAATCATAAAAATAAACTAATTATATGATTTAAAATATGGAAACATTACATAATCTATAACATCCTTAGCTTATAATATGTTATTCCTATCAAAAATATTCTTAAATCATTCTTGATGCTTTCTGAATATTTGGTCTATTCTAAAAAAACATCACTTGGGAGTGTCAAACCATGTGTGCAGTAAGGCATGTTTTCATATACCATGTTACATTAAGTGAATATCGGCACACCTTGTCAGAGTTATTAACCCTAGGTACATGTGTGTAAGATATAAAACCACATATAATATCAAGATATGGACATATTTCTTGGAAGCTACCCACTATATGTTTAACCATAATTCCCGAAATTTTTTCTATACTTTTCCATTACCTTAAAAATATCCATAAACATTGACTTGGGGTTCTCACTAATGTGTCATCTTCCTATTTTTAAAATATTAAGTAAATTGTTTCTATAATACCAAATATAGAGACCGTATATTTTTATACACTAACAATATATCTTTCTTCATGGAATAATAAATACATAACACAAACCGATGCCTGAAGACCATATTAGTCTCATGAATTTGGAAACATGGAAACAAAAACAAAAGTACAATGGTAAGATGAACTATCACCTACAAGGTTATAAATGACTACTAGCCATATTAAAAACTGAAAAAATTATATATATCTTCATAAAATTGGGGAAATATATAAATATGGTACATTTAAAATGGTCTGAATGGTTAAACAAGGGAGATATGAAAATATAATCATTATCATAAGGGTATGGGAGGAGAAAAATAACTGTATAAGATCAAACAAATCATTTTAAATATTATAAAATAGGAATCATAGAATACTTATTGATAGTTTATAATATAAGAATAAAAAAAAGAACATAAATCATAAAATCATAACAAAGAAATTTGAAATGGAATTCTAGCAGACAAATAGCATAGAAGATGATTTCCACTCTTTTCAAGGAATTGTTTCAATGGTAATATTAGTATTGTGAGTTAACTACCCATACCATATTATTAGTCCTCATTAAATACAAAATTTATATTAGTATTATTAAATAAATTATCATACCATCTTGGTAGTCATAGATCACTCCCATGGCCATCATAGAAGTCAAGGTTCACTCCCAAGATCAACTTTGTACAACATATGTTATATAAGTATTTCTCAATGCATAGAAGGGAGATTTAGGTCCCACCCATATTATAATAAAATCATACTTATATGTTCTACAAGATCAAAAAAAAACATATCATACCCCAATAATTGAAATTGTTATCATAAACATCTGATTATATTATAACCTATTGAAAAGGTATAGTTTTCATAAGCATTTAATAAAATAATTACCTATTAATCGAAGTGGGTTTAAAAAAAATATATCCTATTAAATAAAAATGGAATTAATAAGAATATAACCCATAAAAGTGAAACTGATTTCATAAAAATACAGTATACTAATGAGAAATTTTTTTCATAAACATAGAACCCGTGAAAGAGAAATTGATTTTGTAAACTTCATTCCAAGAAATGTAAACCATTAAAATATATAATATAAATGTATCATTTTGATAATTTTTTATAAAGGCTTGTGTAAAAACAATGAATTTCATCTTATACAGAAAATAATTTAGAAATATATTTTTAAAATATTTCTTGAAGAAAATATCCTTTATTTATTAAAATAATATTTTGAAGGAAAAAACATTTAGAAAACAATTTTTATATAAAAAAATTGTGAAAACATATATTGGTTTCTTGAAATGCATTATCCCTAAAAACATGTAATAGAAAATTCAAAAAAATTTGAATACCTTTTTCAATGAACCACATAATATATTATTGTAGAAATTTTGAAAACCATTTTTCATGAAAACATATAAATGAATAATAAAAACATATTGAAAACCGTTTTCCCTAATAAGTTATAAAATATGATTCAAATCATTTTGAATTATTTTTCATTGAACCCAACATAAAAAATTAAATTTAAGGAATATTAGTGAAACATTTTGTTTTTTAAACATTATATTTTTAATATTTTATAGGATTCTTAAAGGGAATGAAGGTCATGACGGTATGAAAAATCATACATTTTGAAAAATCAATTTTCACCATAAAATGGTTTGAAAAGTGCCACACCAAAAAACAATAAAAATATTCATTCAAATACCCCTTTTATAATAGAATAACATTAGTAAAAATGTAATTCAAAAAACATACAAAAATATTAGAATATTTTTTAAAACCATTTATAAAACATGGTTTTGAAGGAAGATAGATTTTGGACAGAAGAGAGAGGTAATGTAGAAATTTCTTAACAAAAACTACTGATCATCATTTATAAAAAAAATTTTAAATGGTACCATAACATTGATAATACATGAAAAAAAATTGTGTAAGAAAACTCATGGGATTTCATGATAGATGGATCATTATATTTTATCAATGAAAGCATACTCACAATCAATTTCCATAAATGATGAGATTGTTTAGAAAAACACTTATCACCTGGTAACATTGAATCATAATCCCCATGTAAGAAAATAAAAGTACACGGATCCTAAAATATCAGGAAAAATAATAAATTTCATGATATATTATGTTAACCAGAATCTTATAAAAATCATAAAATAACAAAGGGGAATAACAAAACATGTGTCACATAGAAGGAAAATCGAGACAATGTTACGTTACTGATTTTGTAACTTCTAAACCAAAAAACTATTGAATTAAACATAAGAAAATTGATATGAAAATACCAAAATGTTTATGAAAAATAATCATACAAATTCATTCAAGGGAATTATACACACCACATAAAATATAAGAGTGGGTACACAACATGTATCTCGTGAATATAAAAATTGGGCTGAAATTCTCATACCTTATGTATTGACACTCATTGTACTAATAAAATATGTCTATATAATTAATGTTATATTTTCATAAATATTTTATAAAATAAAATTCTCTATCGGTTACCATATATTATTTTATTATGACTTTATATTACATTATTATAAACAATTTGATTCTAAGGTTATTATTCAGGTAATATCTGCTTAGTTTTTCTTATGATGCTTAATTTGTTTTATCCTTGTTCCTTTTACATATACCGTGATTAATAGAATGTCAAAAAGATATAAATATTTTTTATATAAATTATAGGTGTATTATAATAATCTATATAGTATATAATTATGAAATGTAATACACCGTTCATGGATATGGTAGGTCGTACATACTAATGAACAATGTTTTTTTTATTTTCTTATAAATAGAAAGAAACAAGATGATAAATATGTACGAATATGTATAGATATAATTATTCTTATAGAATTATTATATCATATAATATCACTAAACGTATCATTAATTCTTTCCATGTATAGTGTGCATGAATCACATTTCATGGAGGACGTGGTAGTCCACATGTCTACAGAAAATGTTATCATATTTTCACAAGATGGAATGTATAAAAATATATGATATAAATAAATTAAATAAGCATAAAGAAATAATAAATATCATGTATAACATGTATAAATAGTGTGTACATTATAATTTCCAACCATCAATGGTCTTAAAGTAAAAAATGAACATCATATTTTCATAATATGATAGATTTATATATATATATGAACGGTAAGTTTGTGTAACATACTAATCCAGGTGCCACGTGATGGGGAACTATGCTGGTTATATACATGACATCATGACTGATTCCCCATATGTTAGATGTTTCTAAAAATCAGTGTGGTTCGGGTAAGAGAATAATGAGGATAATATACCCTCTTTTATTACAGTAATTCACCAATGAAAGTAAATATACAATAATAAAAACATTTATAACCTGAAAAATAGTCATGTCAAAAGATAATCAAATAGGAAATGAAATTCCCCAATGAATGTTAAAACATGTTATGCCAATGTAAGTGTCATGTGTCTATAATGAAACTAAAATAAAATACATTGTGACTCCATAAGAGGGTTATGAACCCTATATAGTCCTCTAATCCTATCTCCATCTCTAATCTATAATCTATCCATAGGCTACTACCATTATCTGGTCCTGCAAAAATATAATCTATTAAGGTTCCGATTAAGCATCCTGAATAGGGTGTGAGTATAACATTCTAGGACACTACCAATGGTGTCTAAAACGTGTCCATTCAAAAGATACATAATGCAGTTCTATAATAAATAAGTACAATGAATAAATACCTAGTTATTACATTATCAATTGCCCTTATCTAACTGGATTAACTCTAGGGTTCCCAAGGTGACCCATACCCCAATACTAGCTTCATATCACGTCAGATCATGAAGTGTTCCCAATGTAATACCAGTTCTTAATACAATATTCTTTGACAATGCTTAAAGAACTCAAGGGTGCTATAATATCTCAGTACCTGATTCAACTCATGCTAGAGATCAAATATTCACATGTCAGGCCATATCTCGGAGTTTTATTTTTTTATTCTTTAATTTCACATTTATATTGAATATTTCCAAAGATACCAATATCACAAATATAAGTATGATAACCTTACTTCCATGAATACTCTGAAATAGAATGATTTCTATCCCATTATCTTACTCATAAGTATAACAACCATGTTAAAATTTATACTTCTCAATAGAATGACAATGTTCTAATTCTCTTACTCATATGTATGGTGAACTAGTTACCAGTTTTACTTCTCAATTATAAATAAACATGTTCCTATTAGTTCACACATAAATAACTCATAAGTAATTATCAACATAAATCCTATTACTAATTCAACCATTAGATAGAAAAGAGAAATCAGTTAGTTATGTCAATTATTAAATAAAAATTTCAATCATCAATATTTAATTCAATAAAATAATTAATCAATTTCATAATTATATCATAAAAATTAATTCTTAGAAATTAATTATCCCATTCTAAATCTAAACTCATCATAACTAATTCCATAATTAATTATATAGATTATATTTTCAAATCCAATATTTAACTCACCATTAATTATCTCAACATATCCAATTTGATATCTCATAATTAGTCCCATGGTTAATTATCATGATTCCATTCCCTATACATCCAATAACAATACAAAAATAATTATCTAATATGGAATTCCCTTAGTCTCATGACCAATTCCTTTACTTATCATTTAATTCAACAATGTTATGATAAAAAAATTGGTCAACCTAATTAACTAAACATATAAAAAACCATTACTAAATGAAGATATATATTCTATAATTTTTTATATACATATTCAATTCATGAATATGGAAATTAGATTTCAAACTAACTACCTCAATTAGCTGAGGAATGTTCATTAAATGGAAATCCCCAAAAACAGAGTAACATAATGACGTACATGTGTGTTTCATATTTAAAATACATAATGTAAAACCAATATATCTAGAACTGTTCAATTTAAATATATATATACAATCTTTGATATATATCTCACTAAATTGTTTTGGATATAAAGAAACAGGGAACATACTTCTCCAAAATATCTAGGAAATAGAGAGGATAGGAATCAGCATGAGATACACATTCTGAACAATGAAAAGATCTTCAATTTGATCATTGGAAATTGAATAATGGTGGTTATATAGCCTAGGAAACCCTCTACAATTTTTTGGGATCACCCAAAAATGTAAAGTTCTAAGACAAGTTCAAATTTGAGGTGTTTCGTGGGTTTTAGAGATTTGAAAACTAATTTTCACGTTGATGGAAATAGCACACATGGTTTCCTGGGAAAGGGAACATTATAAGATTTTTTTTGCCAACAATGTGGACCTCACCATATATGGTATCATTCATTGCTAGGTTTGGGTCCATTGTTTTTAAACCATGTGACTACCATGTGATCATATCATCCTAGGTTCAAAAATTTAGTTGGGCTGGGTGAATGGTTTAACCTAACCATGCACCTACTACGCACAAAACCATTTTTTCAAGTTGTTTTAATAACTCCACCCAAAGAAACCCTATTTCTTAACTCCAATCAAAGGTACTTAAATAAAAATTATGAGTACTTGAGTTTAATCCCTAGATAACTTGGGAAATGTTCATAATCTTATAATCGCCCAACCTTATAATAGCTCATCAATGAGCTGTACTCCCAAGAATTTCTAAGACTTCAAGCCAAAATTATAGGGCCATTGAGCCGTTAGATCTACCTCAATTTCGGTTTTTTCTTTTTGGACATGTCTGTGTTTCAATAACACATGAACTATTGGCATAGTCTCTCTCTGTAACACTTTCTCACTGTGATCCAACAAAAGTATCTCATTCACCTTAAAGGATGCATCTATCCCCAGGTAAATCTCACCCACATCGATCACATGAGAAGGGTACGAGTGATACTACCAAAGTTGTGAAATATCAAAAATATCATGCATAGCCCGATACCTCTCTAAATGATCCAAATAGTATGCCACCAACCCAATTTTATCCACCCTCTCAAATGAACCAACAAATATAGGAACCAAAATTCCATGCCTTTGTGTCATGCGATAACCAACCTATGAGATGCCTAAATTAACACCTGATCACCATATTTGAACTCTAAGGGTCATCGCCATCTATCATCATATGATTATAATATACACTGAGTTATAACCATAGATTTTTGAATCAACAATACCTTCTCTAATGTCTACTTCACGAGACACAGTTCCAAAAACATTGACACAGTAGCCTTCTTCTTGAATAGCGACGATCTACACGACCTACCGTAAATATACTTATATGGTTCCAAGTGTATTGTTTTTGGATAACAATTTTTATGATCGAACCCCACTATATCCATATACGTTTACCAATAACCACTAATGCAAAGAACACTTTCACATAGATTGTTCTCAATCACCAGTGTAGTATATTCTGACTGCCCTTCTGTCTATGGGTGGAAATCGTTACCCAATAATACATGTATTCCATGGAATTTCTAAAATCTCTTCAATAAGAATCATGTAATGCAAGAATCATTCTCAGAAACTATATTCCATGGCACTCCATTCAGATGGAATATCTATCGAATGTATAGTTCTCTGAACTCTTATATGGTAATGATTTCCCTCATAGGTTAAAAAGGGTTTACATTTCTTAGTTGATCCACAATGACCTGAATTGAGGCATTATTCCTGATTGTCTTCATGAGGCACAACAAAATTCATGGTCACGTCATCTAACATCCATTTTGGGATAAGAAATGGTTGTATTAATCCTCCAGGTCTTTGATTCACCACCTTCCCATGCTGATAGGTGTATAATCATGTCAAAAACCCTAATATATCCTTTTTCTTGCTTTGAAACCAAAACTATCATTATAGGTCATGATTCATTTTGGATACACCTAGATGAAAACCCCATTTCGAGCCAAGAAATTTTCGTATGAGATCTTCTCACATGATCATTGGATCCAAAAAACCAATTCTTCAAAAAGACGATCTCATCTTCATCTGTCAACTAGTTTGATAATTTCTCCCCACATTCATTGTTATCCCCTAAGGCTATACACGTTGGATAATCATAAATTCTATCCATACTTTGTTTCAATACTGTATAATCCCCTACAACAGAAACATTATTCATCAAATCCTGACACTCCAAAACCACCACATGATTTTCATCCAGAAATTTCATCATCATCAACTATGTAATCGACTCATGAACCATATGAGTCATTTTTCTTGATTAAGACATCATCCACAATATTTACATTCTTGGGAGTATATGCCAGATAAAACTCTAAATTCTTCATATATTAAACACATATATACTTTCAACGATTCATATCACAATATGAACGTATATATAATAAGCTCTTGTGATCAGTATTGACTGCAAATTTTTCTCTCAAAAGTCATTTTCACCCACACCTAAGACCATAAACCACGGCTTCCAACTAGAGTTCACACATAGTGTGATTCTATTCATGTGGCCTCAATTTATGTGACCCATATGCCATAACTAAATGTCCCTAAATCAGCACAGCTCTTTATATGATCCTAGAAGCATCAAAATGAACCATATAGTCCTCACTTGACTTAGCTAGGATCAAAATTGGTGCTAATGTTTACAACATCTTCAACTCTTGAAAATATCACTCAAAAGTCTCTAAATGTTCAAACATTAATACCATTTTTTTAACCCATAATGTGGTAATGCTAAATGGGAAATGTCTTGGATGAATATTTTTTAATACCCAGCTAATTTGATGATGATTTAGATTTCAAAAAAAATAATGGGAAGCTCCAAAAAAACAACTTCCTAATCCTTCTCTGCTTCCACTAACACACCTTCCTCCAAGATGATTTTCTCCAAAATGTGTACAAGGTCAATCCAAAAAAAGACTTAGATGTCATGTAAAATTACTTATTCTCTCTTATTTTACATTAAAAATTTTCAGGATTTTGGGCATGATCATAATGTGTTTTTAAGTACACCGGGATGTCATATAGAAACACCCACACAAACTAATCTAGATACGGATTGAAGATGTTGTTCATCGAATTCATAAACATAGCTAGTGATCTTTTCATCCCAAATGGTGTTACAAAAAACTCATAATGTACATTCCTATATTTTAAGGTATTCATTGTTATATCATAACTTCATACTCTCAAATAATGATACCATGATCTTAAATCGATCTTTGAGAACACACAAGACACCTTTAATTGGTCAAAGAGATCATTGATATGTGGAGTAGGGTTTTGGATATTCACATTCATTTTTTTCAACATTAGGTAATCAACACACAAATGTAAACTCTTGTAATCCTTCATTGTAAACATAACATGTGATCTTCAAGGAGATGTACGTGGAAGGATAAATCCCTTATACTCCAACTCATCAAACCGAGTCTTAAGATCTTGAATCTAATTCAGATCCATTCTGTATAGTGGAATAAATACTAGCTCACCCCCACTCCCATACTTGAGATCAACAATTAATTCTACATTTATATTAGGTGGTAGACATGATAAGTATATATTAAGGACATCTTGAAACATTTTCACTACTAGTGGAAGGATACTTTTCATAACACCTACTTATTCTAATAGTAGACTCGCAACATGGGATGTGATCTCTCCCAGTTTTTGGGTAATTGGCCCTTCTCATCCTGCCAAGAAAACCCACTATTCATGATGAATATAATGGTCACCCATAAGAGACAAAATGCTCACTATCCTATAATAAAAATCAATGTGGGGTTGGTAGGTGACTGGAAAATCCATCCCTATAATCAAGACAGATCCTGTTGTATCAAGAGCATAAAATTCCAATTGGAAATGAGATTCCCTAATCTCTAGTGAAAATACATTTAATAAATAGATATCTCTACACCACACACCCAATGTTGTATCTATAGTCATCACCCATTTCAAAAACTCAACCATCATGCTGAAACCATAAACTACGTTTTCAAAAATAAAGGAATTAGAGGAAACCAAATCAAGAAAGGAACTACATAAAGTAGAAGATAATATAATACTACCCCTAACTCTTAATGCTCTATCCTTGATATCCACAAGTGTAGGTAGTACTACATTTAACTATGATTGTCTTATTCCTTATGATATTATCTAACTCCCTAAAGTAGCACCACTTGGATGATATCGAAACTCCTAACCTGAAGCACAACGAACTCTACCTCTAAACCATGGCCAATAGAACTCTGACTACCATCCCGATATGGGGGTGAAGATCGTACTGATTCACTGATTCATCCCATATTCTCCTTCTTTACATATCAATAAATAAAACATATATTATTTTGGTAGATATAAAATCATTTTGCATGATTAACACTCTACTAGTCGTTGAGAACTTTGTTGATGATAGTGTCTTGGCCTACCACACTGATGATAGATCACCCCAGTATGGTTATGTGCAACCAAAAATCATATCTGCGTACTCTAGTTACCACAAACATGGATAATGTATTTATAATAGTTCTTCTTACTCCTAGAATTCTCACCTCATGATCATCTAATAACATGTATCTATCCAGCATATAGAGCCTCCCTAAGGTTCCCTTCAACTATGATTGATTAATCCACTACTTTCTTAAAACCCTTCAACCAGAAAATATTGACTTGGGACATACTCTCACACTTATGTCCATCCGAAAAGCGTTTCCTCATATCATCCTCATATCCTATTAAATTTAAAGAAAAGCATTGTAGATCAGTGTTTTGTTCATCATAGTCCACCACATACATATTCCCTGGGGTCAGATGCTTGATCTAAATAGCTTTCTCCTGTCTCATCATCTCTAGATATAATTTTTCGTTGAATATCTCCATGATGTCCTTCAATAAAAAACATTTATTCTTTATAGTTTATGGGTGAATTTCGCACCAATTTTTCACGGATCCATGTAGCATATAAGCAGTAATCATGACCCTCTTTTCAGCCTGTGTATCCAAATTTTCATGTTTTGTCTCAATGGAATCAACCCAAAATTCATCCACCTTAGGTACATGCTATCAATTAAAAGTCAGAGGGTTATGAAAATGAAACTCCCATGTCAACTCATACATGACTTCTTTAACCCTCCTTGAGAATAATTCAGTTAATTTTATTGAATAATAATATTTCTTATGAAATAGCTCCCCTTAATCCTCAGCTATCACAGTTGATACCTTAATTTCCCTAACTAGATAATCAATGTTAGGGACACCCCTCAATCATTCCCCAATCAAGATTCATGGAGGAATACTCCTTAAACCCCCAAATACATGTCTTAGGTCTCATAACACATTATTATGACATTTATGTAGGATATAATACTCATAATAGGTCACCACATGTGTTTTCCCACAAATCTCTCCACTAGCTAAAATTGATGTTCTATCACCACCATTAATTATAATATTCCTTGGATTTGGTTAACAAGGGTAAACACACTATCATAAAAATATGTCACATTTAGACACCAAATTATTCTAATTACACATAATTTATTTAATAAAAATTATTAATCATGTTTGGTACCATTTTATTTATTTAAATATAATAAACACGGAAAAAAGTTTAGGTTTATTAACATAATCATAAATTTTTTCCCATGCGTTCCTAAAATGATGCATGTCACTATCATTATGAGTTCCTATAATTATGCATGAATACATGAATGTAATGCCAATTCAGGCCGTGAGGATGTACTAAAAAATTATTAGAAAAAATAATCAAATCATACCACATGCATGCCACCCATGGTGAAAAAATATTCAACTGTAAGGGAAATCCAAAATTACAACAATCCCACCTTGAGAACTATGGCTTTCCTATAATTGGGTTTTCATTTCCCATGAATGAGCTCACTAATGAGCTCTGAATCTTCCAAGTACCCTATATAAATTTCATAAAATAGTAAGACAAAATAAGATGAATGAAAATTTGACCTTTGATACAAATTTGTAACATCCAGACCTAGGTTCCACATGATGGTGCCCCAATCCAGTTCACTACATAACCTAAAGCATGCCTTCTTATATGGTAGATGTTGTTGACTATCAGAACGGGTCTTGTATGTCATTAAAGGGGAGTTTATGACCTCTTTTATTAGTGTAAAACACTAGTAGAATTTAATAAAAAATATAAAAATAATATATAACCAGAACAATAAACATGTAACACAATAACCAAACATGAAATACAATACTCAAAAGAAATGGAAAAATAATTATGACCATGTAAGTGTCAAGTGTATATAATAAAATTTAATATAAAGAAACATGGAATACCCTGGAAAGTTTTGAATCATGTCTAATCTATTCATCACAACACCATCCCCATGAAATCATCCATCCCAATACCATTTACCTTATCATGTCCTTCGATAATATAATCTATTTAGGTATCAAGAAGGAATCCTGAAAAGGATGTGAGCACAACTTATTTGACGATTAGAAATGGTGTCTAAAACTAGTCTAGTAAACATATTGTATGAATTTAAATATGAAATAATTACAATGCATAGATAAACATTTAATACCTTATCATTTGTTTTGATCTAGCTACATTAAATACTAGGTAACCAAGGAGACTTGTACCACAATAATAGCTTCGTCTCTTGCTAAATCCAGATGTTTTATTTTGGTAATATCGTATAAAAAAAACCACTTATTTTCAAAGAACTATATATTCAAATGTTTTATTATATATCATTACCTTATTGACTCAGGTAGGTATTTGAATACTCTTGTGTGAGGCCGTTACTCAGAGTTCCATTATTTCCATTACGTAATTTCACCTGTAAATACCACATTGGAAAAGTTACTAATATCACATACTTACGTAATATGACTATTTTACCATGCTTACTCCTCAATAGAATGAATGTGTTCCAATTTTTATACTTATATGTATAATGATCATGTTACCATGTATATGTATCATTATAATTTCTTTTTTCCCATTCTCCTACTCATAATTCTGATTACCATGTTAAAATTTGGAATTATCAATTTCGAATGGACATGTTCCTATTAATTCATAGATAATTAATTAATAATAATTTATTCTCATCAATCACAATACTTCTTAAAAATTAGTGAGATACAATAAATCCACTAGTTAAATTAATAAATAACTAATCATTTCCATCATCATTAATCAATTCAATCGATTCGGAAAATCAATTCGACAATTAATATCCCAATAATTAATTTTTCATGAAGTAAATATTCAGTTATAAATTTCATCTCATCATAATAAATCCTGAAATTAATTATATTGATCATAATCTAAAATCCTGTAATAAATTCACTATGAATTATATCCACCATGAAAATTTGATATCTCATAATTTATCCCATGATTAATTATCAATATTTAAATCCATAAATCTCATAATCAATTTTCGATCTAATAGTGCAGACTCTTAGTCTCATGATTAATTTCTCTAGTAAACATGAAATTTAATAATGATTCGATAAATTAATTGGTCAACCATAGTATCAAAATTTACGAAATTAGTTTTTAAAAGAAGACAAAAATTATACAATTTTTCATATACGTGTCTAATATATAACTATAAGAATTATCTTTTAGAACCCCTACCATAATTCATTAATGGACATTTACTGAATGGAACTGCACAAAATCCATGTAGTGCAATGACATAGATATTAGTTCGAGATTTAAAACCATAAAACCAAAACCAATATATCATGATACATTCAACATAGATCTATATCTCACCTAATAGTTTTAAATCAAAATAAAATGATAATAAACACCTCAATAATATTGATGTAAAAGATATGATAGGTATAGGGATGTGATCCTCTAATCCAGAGGAGAGAATATTGTCAATTTATTATTTGGATACTGAAGAGGTGAGGAAGGACAGCCTGGGAACCCCTCTAGAAAGATATGGGATAACCCAAAGTCATCATATCTCGATCCAATGTTTAATTGTAGTATTTTCGGGGGTTTGAGAGATTTTAAACTGATTTTAGATTGAAAATCAACATTGTATGTGGTTTTCTATTTAGGGGTGCTCGATTAGTATAAACCGTGCACCAACCGTATGAACTACACTATCTAGGGATGTAATCATTCTTGGGGTTGGCCGCACAGGTTTTCGAATTTTGTGGAAACCGTGTGAACCCATCTAGATGGGTTCACTGAATTAGGTGGGTTACATGCATTGTTTACCCTTAATGAGCACCAACTATGAACAAACCAATTTTCACCAATTATATTAAAAAATCCACCCAAAAACACAACATGTCCAAAATACAATCAATGTAAGTCAACTAAGAATGATAAGTACCTAAGATTGATCACTACATAAATTTTGAAATGGTCGGGATGTACATTTTGATACCCATTAGATGGATATGTGCTTAATTGTATGTCAAACCCATAATATAAAAACATATATGTATATAAAGGAAACTAGTGTTATTATATAATCATGGAATATGTAGTGGTTGGGTGGTAAAGGTTGAAAATAAAAAAGAAACAATTTTGAGGAATAATAGTACATCTTTATTGAGTAACAACTTTTTGGTTTGAACCAAAGGGTTTCTTTGGGTGGAATTAATTAAAAAGGATACTTTATGGTAGTCGATAGGGTTTTTGGAAAGATATTTGAGAAGAGTTTGTGTCAGACAAATGGCTTGATCGGTGTGAGGATGTAGTAATAGTGACAACCATTTTATAGTGGATGGGGAGTGTAATTATAGTATATTTTGGAAAAGAAAATTCCAGAGATATTTTTCACTTGTTTTCCTTCACAAATAATTGAATATTTTATAGGAAATTGAGGGTATTTTCTAAATATAGATAGTAATGTCATTTTCAAAAGTATCTATGAGATATTTTGATTTATTTTTATGTATTAATATTTTCATAACAAAATTTTTCATTAAGTTTTGGTAATTAATTTTAATCATTTTCAACAAAAGTATTTTTAAATTGATATGTTTAGAATATTTGACATGATAAATTTTACTGATTCCAAATATTGAATCCCATTTTATAATTTCCAAAAAAAAAATTTGGTATAAATTAATTGAAATTTAATCCCACATATTGGACGACACTACTATTTTTTAAAGTAAAAATGCTAAAATGTTTGATAGGTTTTAATATTCAATTTCAAAGTGAAATTTATTCTAATGGCCATGATTGTAATAATTCGTAAAAAAATTAATCCAATTAAACATTGAAACCATTTAAAATATAATTTTACCATATAAATATATGTGAAAAAGAATAAAATTTTAATGAAATTTAAATTTTTTCATCAAACATAAAAATGAATTTTCACAAAAATATCACAAAATTCCCCATAACCATATTATTTGTTTTTTTATCTCTATAATTAAGTTTATTTTGACAAAAAAAATTTTAAAAATGTAAAAAAATTAAGATTTATATTTTTTTTCAATTATCAATCTCTAAAACATCTTTTATAAAAATATAGGTTTTTATGTTCTTTATTGTGTCAGTTCTTATCATAAACATATAAAATAAATTAAATGAATTTTAAAAATAGTTTCTCGAATAAATAAAATAAAAATAAAAATAAAATTATTTTCAAATAATAATTAATTTAACTTATCATGATAAATTACATTTTTTCACCTAAAAACAGACTTTTATAAAATAATTCTCTTTATATTCATTTGATTTAAATATTTATTTTTCCTTAATATGTAACCAATTAATTCCAATATATGTTTCTATAAGTTATTTAATCTTATAATAATCATTTCAAGGACAATGTTATATCATATTATTTTAAATTATAATATTTTAGTAACATATTATTGTTCGGTAACAGTCAGTCTTGAGTGTAACATAAACCATCGAGGAAAGTTAGTATTTCATTTAATTTAAGCTAACAACATTGTTTCATGTAGATAATTCCAAAATTTATGCTATTTTTAGTTCCCTAGTAATATGGTGTTTCATATAATTCTCTATTTTTTTTAAAAAAATATCTTTTTAGTGTTGTTTGATATAAAAAATATACTATAATAAAAAAATTTGAAAACATATTTCACAAAATATAGCAGTGTTACATATATTATATTATAGAAATGGTTCAAATTAAATATCATTACCTTCATTGGAAAAATAATTAGATTTCATTATAGGATATTTTCTATATAAAATATCATCTATGATGTATCTTGGTGTGGTCATAAGCCCATTCATTATCAATGTTAATGGTGAAAATCTTGGTAAATATGAATAATGTGGTATTGAGGTTATCTTCTTTCAATATATAAAAAAGGGAAGAGGGTATCACGATTAAAGAAAATATTTATTGATAATTTTTATTCTATTGATATGAAATTAACATAATGAACAAATAACGTGAACTCATATGATGATTATATTTTTGGAAGTGATAATAATGAATCAAATATTGGGATATTCAAAAGTAAATATTTATAAAATGGTCTCAATTCTAAAAATATTCTTCAAGTAAAATTGAATTTTTATATTCATGTGATGAATAATAATGATGTTCAAATCATCCATGGTTTTGAAAGAATTTTTAAGACCAAAATATGAGTTGAATCACATATAAAAAATAATGGAAATCCTCTCATATCTCACTATATTATATTTTAAATGAAGAGACGTGAGAGAAAAAATTTGATTCATATATTAAATTTATTAAATAAATGATTATCTTAATAAAATAGAATAGAATGAGACATTATATTTTTCACCCATGAAAAAATATAAGATCACTATCCGTTAATAGTGGGTGTTCTGAATTATGATGAATAAAAAGGTGAAAAAGAGAGAAATATTGAATTATTGTGTGTAAACCTTATTCAATGTTTAAAGGAGTTGACATTTATTAGGCTATTTCTTTAGTTTCATGAAATGAATCCATAATAATTTTTAATTCCATTACAGCAGAATGGAAATTCGATATCATTAAAATTGATTTTATTTACACCTTATTCAATAATGAATTGGAATTGGAATTGTAAATTTAATAGTAATGAGGTTAGTTTCATGGTAATTTTATGAATAGTGAATTAATGATAATATATGGTTTATATATACTAAATAAATCCAAAATATATTGGGATTAAATGATGGTCACTTTTTTAATGATGTTGAAACTAAAAAAATGAAGATCTAAAAATGACATCTACTTTAAATGTAAAAAGAGGTATTTTGAAAAGTTATTGTTTATTTTAATGATATCATTTTTATTGATATGTTGATGAATACATTGATTATTTTTTCCAAATAAATCAATAAAATTGTTAAAATTTCAATGCTCAATAAGATGAAATAATTTTTTGGAATAAGTTTTTTTAATAAAAACAATTCCCTTTTACTATATCAATGGAAGTACGATAATAAAATAACATAGCAGTTTAGATTCTAGGATTCAATGTATTAAACAAAAACAATTTCTATAGGAAAAAATAGACTAATGAAAACATCTAATGAAGGATGATCCAAGAGAATTCTAGAATATGATTAGACATTCACATTACATGGAAGTATAAATACTAGATAATTCACATTATGTTACATTTTTTGATATATTACAATGTGTACCAAAATAGTCTCATTGAAGAGATGGAAATAGAATACATGGATACTATATGAGAACATCAAACTATTGATTAAAATATAATTGAAATGGGAATATGTAACTGTTTGAAACTAAGTGTATATTTGGAAGGATTGACTAATGATAAATGGTATAGATATTATGAAATAATATATCATGAAGGAAAGGATGTTTTTTGGAATTCAAGAATGCATAATTTATCTACCACTAGATCATTTTAGGATGAATATGATGCTACTTCCATTCTGCAAGACATCATATGTGGATGAAGACTTTGTTATAAGATTTAAAAGATAAATTGATGTTTTCATTATTATTTGATAATCATAATAAATCTTCTATTAATATTTTAATGAATATCATTAAGTATTAATGGTCTATAAATAAGGTTAATAAATAAAATTTCATTAATGATCTATTGTAGAATAATGAAATAAAAATTTTATTTCTTCTAACAATGTTATAAATTAGTTATATATTGATGGATCCACTATAAAAATAATAGTTTCATAAAATATGGATGGACATATGAGATTATCCACAATCAATATTGGGAAAAGGAATTTATTTACATCTGCTCTCTAATTTTTCAAATGATACAGTTTTCAAATAGGGGGAAATGACAATGAAAATACATCCATTAATTTTTATTTTTATTTTTATTTTCAATGTGAGAGTATATAATATATGTGTATTATTTATTATTAAGTGTTAGATTTATATTTAAACGAATCATATATTTATAGGGGGAGTTGTTAAATGGTTTATTCTATGATATCATTTTGTGTGAATTATTTTAACTATTTTTTCAATGTGGATGAAAAACAATTAGGTTTCGAATGTTGATAATGTGTTGGAAAATTTTTATTCAAATATTGTGATGTTATTGTCATTGAATATTATTATATATTTGTACCTTATTGATAACATTTTATTATTTATTCAATACTATTGTTTCCAACACTATGTTCTATCATGTATGCCAATACATATTTTTTGGTGAACTATTACATTATATTTAGAGATTAAATATTAACTATGTTACTTTTTTTAACAAAAATATTGGTGTTTGTTGAGGTTAATAGGTGTTGACATAGTTATTGTGATAATAAAATTGATTAACTAGGGAAGCGGATATGATAGAGTGTCTCAGGTTTAGTTTTCATTATATAAAGTGTATTCATAGTTCAATCAGTTGATTCCATGTATGATATTCCTAATTTTGTTAAATGTCATGATATATCTTTATTGATTAATTATTTTA
The DNA here is from genome assembly GCA_963277665.1 of Viscum album. NCBI lineage: Eukaryota > Viridiplantae > Streptophyta > Magnoliopsida > Santalales > Viscaceae > Viscum > Viscum album. Next base: position 1,857,913,202 of record OY728126.1, on the reverse strand, counting down.
GAAAAATAAATATGAATTTATAAATGAATTCTATTACAGGAATGTCTCTCCCTTGTTCGATGGTATTTTTGGGAATTTGTCCTCAGTCATTAGCGGATGTTTTGAGGGTCACGTGAAGCATAAAAAGGCCAATAATATTTGAAAATTTCTCATTGATGATTATGGTACAATGAAAATGAATCGGCGAAAAATATCAAGGGTTGTGTCTATTAGTGGATATAGTTCATAATAGAATTATAATGTCAAAAAGGGAACACAATAATGTTTTTAAATGTTATAGTTGACAGGCATAGCTATATGATTAAATTAATTGATGAAAGAGACATAATCATTATTAGATGGTTTTTTATTGATAAAGTGAAGTATCATTCCAACACACCTAGAATTAGATGGAACATACACATTATTAACAAAATTTTGAGGTAAATATTTCAAAATATTTATCATAGCCCACGGTGCAAGACAGGATAGGAGGATTGTTCCAAATTCAAATATTTTTGATAATGGGGCTATGTAAATGTCTTTATATCTCACTTACATTATCAATGACTTAACTTTTGTAAGAAAAAACAATATATAATTTATCCAATTAGCTCCATAGGATAAAAATGAAGAGGGATCTGTTTGTTTGGTTTATAGAAGTTGATCACTAAAATTTGAATTAAAAAAAATTAAAATTTGATGATTTATTTTTCTTTTAATTAAATAAAATGTAAGAAAAAATATAATTTGTGATGTGTATGAATTTTGTGGTAGGACGAAAGTGGAAAATTGAATTATGATAATGTAACACGTAATAATTAATGGCTATGAATTCTGTAATAATGAATAGAATCTATATGAGATTGAATAATTTAAATATGAAGTGGAAGGGTATAACTACGTCAAAAAAATTATTTTCTATGTATGGAATGATTTATTCTTATTTATTTTTTTTATTAACATTATATAAAGGTAGGACACACTTTCATAGTTGGGATACAATTTTTATCATGTGTAAAAGAATTAACCTAGAATATGATAACTATAAGTTTAATCAATTGGGTAGTATGATATTGTAAAAATAATTATCATAACAATAATTGGCCCTCTTGTTTTGGGAGGTGAACCATAAAAATTAATTTTTTCCCGTCATGTGTGTGTTTCACAATGAAAAATATTAACTATAATCGAGGATGAATTTTTTTACCAAGTAATCATATAAAATAATTTAATAAATGACTCATCCAAACCATCAAGGATTGTTCACTATTCTAAGATGTTACTTTTTAATATAGTCACTAATGAAGAAGATTTGAACATTGTCCTTGTATCAGATATATCTATAGAGGAAAAAACATTCTATTTTTTAATGAAAGTACCAAATATAATCCTATAATTTTATTTCATTATACTAATTGTTTTTTGATAAGATTGTTATTATGACAAATATATGGTTTTTAAATGGATAATTTTAATTTAAAGGTTGATTAACCTCGTATGAGAATAGAGAGGTCCTTTGACTAAAAAGATGATAATTAACATGAAGTTGTATCACTTGTTTTTTATTAGCACATGGTATCAATGGACTCAAAAGGTTATATGTTTCACTCCCTTATTTATTTTTACATATACATAGATTGTTTTGTGTGTATCAGATTTACATCATAATAAATTTTATTATAACGAAATTAAATTACCTAGGTTCCAAGTGTTTCAATGAAGTGAGTTAGTGATCTGGAAGAAATTTATTCTGATATCAAAGATTATTGTTGTAACATAATAGGTAATGATAGAATAGTTCTTTTTCATATTTAATAATATTATGGGATTAGATAGTGATTTTTCTATTAAAAGGGATTCTATGTTCAATATTATATATGAAACACATCATTAATATCTTTGAAATATTGCATCACATGCATGATTGTGGTTTACCAAACCATAATAAGATGTTATTACTATTATTTAATATTATATTTTATCCAACCCTTATCTTATGATTTATTTGAAAAATAAATTTTTATTAATTTTTTTAACTAAATTTCAATTTTTAATTGGACTATAAAAATTAAATATGGGTAAATTTTATATATTTTTCTATATCTTTTTTCCAATAGTCAAAACTATGAGTTCTAATTGAAAGCATCATTTTTTATACATTATTTATATAGTTATGTAACATTTATATTTGTTTATATAGTTTAACTTACTAAATTTTATGTCCATAAATCCAATTTAGTACATTGGAATGAATTTCCCATTGAAATTCAATTTAAAACCATTTCTATATTTTAAACTTTTTTACATTAATAACCCATTGCATCCTCTCTTCTACGAGAATAATTATAAATAAAATTCCACAAATTATGTGATTTTTGTTTTGAAAATGGGTTCCATATATAGAATAAAATTAATTTATAATTTAAAACAATATCAACATTTTTTTTAAAATGTAGCAAGTGTGCCCTCTCCCTCCATTCTAAAAGGACACATCTCCTACACCTCTATTAATACATATAAATCCATTTGTATAATCTAAAAAATACCAAAATAAACTCACAACATACCTAATCTCTTCATTAAATCCTCACTCTGGTCATAAAAAAAAGTAAGTCTTTCGGTGAAAACTAAAAGGTGTTACTTGAAGAATAGATAACATTATTCAACTTGAGTGTTTGTTTTTATTATTTATCCACCCATAAAATTATTTTCACATATTTATAATATGATAAAATTATTTTCCTAAATATAATATATGGTGTTTTTATTATGGATTATATCAACTACTACACACACATCCATGAAATGGGATGCACAATCATCATTTGTTGGTGCAGTATACTACCTCCTTATAAACCAATGTTGTTCAATCATCCATAATAACCTACTAATATTTTGAATAATGGTGTTATTAATATTATTATATTATATTTAAGATATTTATGATTTAATTAATCATATTTAATATTTATATAACCCATACGTCCATGTTTTCTATTTTCTGTAATTATGTAACATCATTTGTGGACTTCAGGACTACAACCTCTTTAATGGGATGCGATGCATTAACACATTACATGGAATTTATGAAGGGTTTGTTAAAATATTAAGTGTCATAAATGAAATATATATTATATTCATGAAATAATTACCAATATATGAATATAATATTTCATTTTCTGTATTACGTATTCACTCACTAAAAAGTGATGACGTTGTTTATGGACATGTGGATTTGCAGCTCGTCGAAGTGATGTGATTAATATTACATCACATTATTTTTATATATATGTATATATGATTATATAATATTGTTTTTTAGATATAATTATCATTAAATAATGATAAATATTTCATACTCGGTTTACTTAAGTGTTATAAAAAATGGGAATGTTACTCTTTTGTAAGTACGACCTACCATCTCTATGATTATAATGTTGGGTCATTTTTCATAACCCTATTTAATTATTATATTAAAATTATTGTATATATATATGATAATTATTTCCTTATTATTATTATTTATATGTTTATATAATGTCCTCATTGACCGTATTCATCCATCCTTAGTCGTTTTGAAACATAAGTCAAATACGGTCAAAACATCTGATGTAAACCTAATTGATTTTGTAATTGTCTAAAAAAATGTAATAAGTGGAATAAAATAAATTATATACTGAAAAAATGTAATGATTCATGTACATAATATAAGTGTTTTTTTATTTTTGGATGTTATGATTGTTTCATATGAATATCACTTTATTAGTGAATATCATATTGTTATGAACCATAATTCATTAATGAGGAGTTTATAAAGATACATTTATGTATCATATCATGAAGTTATTTTTTCTCATTTTATTATGTTTTATAAAATTTTATCAATCCATGGATATTGTGATTTAGTTATTTCTATGTGGCATGAGAAAAAATGATTTAAAATTCTATTTATTTTCGTCTATGTCTATATTCTTGATATTATTTAACATATTAATTTATATGAATATTAAAGTGTCATAAAGGCAATTTTAAGTCTATTTTTTTATTTTTATTACTATACAAGACATCATGTTTTAAATAGTAAACAAACACCTATTTACACCATTTTGTTATTTTAGTATTAAAATGGGATTTGAAAATGGAATTATTATTTAAATCAATTTAAATTTATTATTATGAATAAAAATAAAATTTTATGAGTGAAATAATGAAAATTGAATTATTTACTTTTTTGGATTATATAATTTTACATAGAAATTTTAATGGTGAAACATCATAAACCAATGACATGTAGTTTTATGATAAACCAATGATGGTTTGCTCAGTGATAAATCGAAGACGTGTGGGTCTGTGATAGACCTATAATTCATTGGGTATAGATGTCAACAGTATGGTTATTCCAATAGTGGAATGTATTTAATTTGCCTCTTGGTTTTTCAATTTGTAATAATGAAATTTATAAGGTTTTTCCAAAATACCTTGATGTGTTATATTTTAGTCTAATGGTTCAATAGTGATCTTGTGATAAAAAGGGAATGAAATGAAATTATTTTAAAAATAAATTACTTTTTACATATTAATGTTCAAAATTAATATATTATTATAATTTTTTCATGGATTTTAATATTTTTATAGGATAAACTTGTTTTTTCTTTATATATCCCATACTGAGCTCTATGTTATAATCCCACATTTTTAATGGTTTTTCAAATGATTCATGGAAGGGTGATGGAATTATAGATGTGAAGTTGAATGTCTTAAAAAAAATTCATAAAATATATCATGACTTATTTTAAACGTTTTATATATTTAAAATTGTCTACTAATAAAAATTCTCCACATTTTTTATAGTTTTGATATATATAAGCTATGGCATAATTGTACGCAATCTCAAAAACATAAAATGATCCTCAATGTGGAAGTAATAAATTTATAAACTATAACTAAATATTATGTAATAATTAAGGATGTGTATTTATAGTTGGTAATAGAGGTTGGTTAATATTAAATTAGATATTATAATAATATTAACAAAAATCCATTAAAATATTTAGTCATATAGTCAAGTTAAATTTTTTATCATTTTAATATTTAATTATTTATTCTTATAAAATAGGTTTGTTTGAAATAAAATTTCATAGAAGTAATATAGAATCTATAGTGGTATGGAACTGAGAGGAAGATATCCTTCTAAATCATTATCCAATAATAGTTAGAATCAGAATGGAATTGTTTTATTTTTGTAATGGATCAATTGAATATAAAAAAAAATGGTTGTGGTATTCATGCTAGAGATGAACCCACTATACCAAGAATGAACATTTATTATGTGTGGAATATTATTAGAAAAAATCTCTAATCATTCATAGAATCATATTTCCCCATGCTAATTGAATGATTGTTTAAATCCCTGCAATAGAAATTTGAAGTCATGTGTTGTTTAGATCACCCAAAGGCAAGCCATGGAAATTATAGTACAGAAGGGTAATCAAAATAGTGGTTATAAATGGTTTAGTATATTACTGAAATTTAATATATTTATGCTATATAATGGGATTAATTTTAAAATATTTTTTTGAGAATTATTTTATTAATTTTGTTTTACTCAAAATGGGAAAATAATTTCATAAACTGAGGAATAAATATAAATATTATGTAGCTTCATATATATAAAAGTTCACAATCTTTGATAGGTATGTCTTATAATTTTTCCTAGAACATAATATTAAGATAAATTGGTTTTAGTCAGGATTGAAGTAGAGATATCAAAGGGAATTAGATTATTTTTATTTCAATATATATGACAAACTTGTTTGATGAGTTGAGAAGGATTAAATGGAGTTTACCGATGATCAATTTTCAAATTAAGGCAAACAAAATAAGTGGCGTAGTTGGTATCTATAAGGAGAGAATTCATTAGAGAAGGATGGAAGTAATAAAATCAAATTTCGATGTTATGAGAATTGCGGTAAAAATATTAATGGAGAATGTATTTCAATTTCAAGGAAGTGCTTATGATGTTGTAATATTTTTTATATGGTTCGTAAATAGAAGGGTAATGAATAGTAAAAAAACAAAAAACTATCTTTAAGATGTTTTAGTTGCATTGTTTTAGGTAAATATGCCAATGTGATTCCAATGTTTACTACTCATGGAGGAATATAAATTTATTAAAAGAAAAATTATCAGGAAAAGTATTTTAATTCTACTACAATTGATGTCGGGTAATCAAATGAAGTGTTTAATGGTATGATACTAGTTTATTAAAATTATTCAAATACTCAGTCTGACTATGTATCATCACATTCATTCATTTCTAGTAAATTTTCATGTAAACTTGTTGTATCAACAAAGGAATTTATGATATAAATTCTAGTAAAAACTGCATGGGGAAGTTTTAAAGAAATAAATATTTAATTTAATATTTTTATTTTATAAGGTGTGATGGTCGTTCATGTATATCATGTGGAATTTGACATAGTATAGAGTGATGTAATTCTTAGTATGGATGGGAATTAAATTAATAATTGTAACATTTATTTAAGTGCTAAACATTTTTTTTCAATGATTTGATTCATTTCATAGCTTACCATGAAGCTAATAAGATGATTATATATTGAAATGAATGTTACCAATATCATATTTTAGAAAAAAAATAAAACATTACCATAATTGATGTGACACTGGTAAATTAATACATGGCAGTTTTTTTAGATAATTTTCCTGGGGTTTTTATTAATTGAGAGGATGAATTTATCATTGACTTTATAACATATGTTAATCCTATTTCTAAACCCCCATATCGAACAACTCAAGTATAATTTCTATAATTGAAATGTTTATTTCATGAGTTACTAAATAAAGTCGTCATGCAACCTAAAACATCATCATTTTGTTCTCTTATCATATTTGTTAAAAATAAATATGGATCAATACACTTTATATTGAATATAGATCCCTTAGTAAAATAAATGTATAGAAAAATAGTCATTTGACTCATATCATTTATTTTTTTGATCAAGTATTGGGGGAAGTGTATTTTTTAATTGTTGACTGAAGCTATGGTACCATAAGTTGAAGGATACGGATGGTAACAATATGAATATATTGTTACAAATAAGATATGAGCATTATGAGTTTATTGTAATTCTGTTTGGGTATATAATCCAACTTCTATATTTTTGAATCTTATGAATAGTGTATTCCATCAGTTTTTTGATTAGTTTTTTGGTTTTTTCATATATTCTATTTTGGTTTATTCTAAAATATCAGATTAACATGAAGGCCACATAAGGAATGTTTTGTAAACCTAAAGGAATATAAATTATATTGAGATATTAGTAAAACTGAATTTTGGATGAATAAAATCTCATTCCATGGACATATTGTTCCTAAATATTGAATAATAATTAATACTTATAAAATAAAAGTTGTTGAGGAATGTCCAAGACCCAAAAATATTACTAACACTCATAGATATCATGGAATATAAGGTTATTAAAAATAATTTATTGAAAAAAATATTGGTTATCTATACCTATAATTAAGATAACAAAAAAATAGAGTTCGGTTAATATGGAAAAAATAATTTTATTTGTTTGAAGAACTAATGAGAAGATTGGACAATGATCTAGTTTTAGACCATCCATCCAAAAATGGATATTATTTAATCTATAGTGAATCTTAGTTGAAATGAGATGGTTTTTTCCCAATAAATAATGATAAGGTAATTCTTAATGCATTGTATCAGTTGAAAACTCGTGATCTAAATTATTGTACAAGTGATTTCAAAATAACTTCTTTTGTGAGTTAAAATTTTGGTGGAATAATTGTTATGGAGTGAATTTTTTATTATATACTAATGAAAAAGGTTTTAAGTATATGTTAATTAATAAAGATTTGTAATGAGATAGAGAATATTGATATAACTGATCAAGAATTATGATTTCACAATTCATTTCTGTCTAAGATAGGAAAAAAAGTTGATGATGCCTTTAGTTGAAAAAATAATACTACATTAAATATGATATATTGGGAACATAACCCTTGTTAAAGGATTTGATAAAATTTTCATAAACATTTTCATTATTGGGACATATTAATTGTTTTAGGATTTAGTGTATTTAACATTGTTAGCTTAGAAGGTGGATAAATATTTTTGGGAAAATGTGTACTCTGATAAGAAGGGCGTGTTTCATCATTTTAATATTCATCACGATTATGTTTTACAATTTGGTAAATGATTATTTTTTAATAGTGTTTCCATGTTGTATAAAGGGTAGTTTAATAAAGCTCATAGTTCTCAATTATCCATTCATCCAAGAAGTTGTAAGATTTGAAGGGGCCATTGAATGTAAAAATGGTAGAATATAATAAGGGATTTAAAGTTGGGATTTCCAAAGACTAATCAAGTTAATAATGTAATTTGGGACATTATTGAATGATAAAAAAAAATAAATTTCATACCAATTTAAGATATATTATATTTAGATCATCTTTCTTGACTATTTCAAAATGATATTGTTATGTTACATGAAGTACCTCTCACTATTGTATTAGAACACAATCTATGGTCCACATATAATTTTTTCAATGGAATTTAAAAATTATTGGGTACTAAATTAAATTCAATTATATATTTTCATCCACAAGCTGATGGACAATCTAAACAGATGATTCAGACCTTGGAATATATATTTTGTTCTTTATTAATGGTTATCTTTTTAGTTTTGGATCTATATCTTCCTTTGGTTGAGTTTTCTTATAAATAATGTTTTAAATCAATTATATATATGGTCCAATTTGAGTCATTATATAGAAATTGGTGTTATACTATTGTTTTTTTGGATGATGTAGGAAAAAGGAAGATAATGGTACTAGAGTTGATATAGGAAACATCTTTGAAGGTTTAGGTGATTTAATGAAACGTGAGGATAACTTATAGCAGAAACAAATGTTATGCGCACAACCTGACAAAAGATCATTCTTTTGAGGTAGGTGATCATGTCTTTCAAAATGTTTCCTGATGGAAATGTTTTTATGAAATTATCTAAGATGGGGAAGCTATGTCCATGAATTATTAGACTATTTCAAATTATATAGAATATGGATCAGTTTCCTAAATAGTTTCATTTTATCTAAGATTATCCTAGGTGGAAAATATATTTCATGATTCAATGTAAATGAAGAATATATCAGATTCATCTCATGTTTTCATCCCTAAAGTAATTTATTCGGAATAGATTCATTCTTATGATAAATTACCATTTTAGGTTCTTGACCATATAATGGAAGTGTTCTGCAATATGGTGATTCACGATGTTATGGTTTTTAATAAAAAAACCTTGATGGAGAGGTAACATGGTAATATGAAAATGCAATAAGGTAAAAATATCATGTCTTATTTAATTAGTGAATAAAATTTCAGGGACACAATTTAAAAAATTGGTAAGGATATAACATCCTAGGTAATAATAGAATAAGTATTTTTTCATATTTATTAATATTTATGAATTATAATTTAATTTTTAAATGAAAATAGATTTTACGTTCAATAGAATATATAGCACAACAGATTATTTTTATTGAAATATTTAGTTTCATTAAATACTGAGTTATGCCAAACAATAATATACTTTATTACTATTGTTTATTATTATATTTTTTCCACATATTAAAGAATGACTTGTTTTAAAATTAAATTTTGAAACATTTCTATTTTTTTTAAAAAATAATATTCATTATTGGAATTTGAATATAAAAACTAACCTTAGGTGAATTTTTTATATTTTTCAATGTTATTAGTTTTCTTGATGAACAGAGATAAAAAATTACATTTTAATAGAAAATTATTTCTCCATGTTATTTATTAATGTTAAAAAAATTATTTTAATTTTTTTTAAGTAAAATTAGTACAGTTAAACATCAGTAAATGAAATATAGGACATTAAAATCAAATTTCTCCAAGAAATTGGATATAAAATCATTTTAGACTTCTGAGTTTTTTTCATAAAAAACCTATGGATTTGTCCCATCTGTGGGATCAATTTTAAAATATATTATTGCACTTATATTACTAGAATTTTGAATAATGGATTCCATATTTAGAATAATAAATATTTATAATTTCAAGTAAGGTAAAAATATTTTTGTTCCAAAATAATATTGAACATAATAAAAATTAATATCAATGATTAAGGTAAAAATGTGTGTCCATTGTTGTTAAACATTAATCTTAAGTGGCCAAATGACCAAGAAACATCCTCAAAACATATTTTCATTCCTTATTTTGAAAATTCCAATAATAAGGCTTTGTGATAGTCCACTTTTTAACCTAAGGGGACATATAAAATATGGTGATTAATTAATTATTTTCATAAATATAAAATGTCTCTTCTCCCTCCCTTATAAATGGACACCACTCCTCCCCCTCTCTTCACACCTCTAAAGAATTTGACCTCATATAAAACCATCCCAATACAATTTTAAATATTCCTCCCATTTCCCATATTCATATCTTTGTAAAAAAATTAAACCAAGGATGACCTATGGTGAAACCCAAAAATGAGTTTCCTGATGAAGTGGTAAAATTCATAAATGACACTACTACAAATACGGGCATTAACAGAGATAAAAACGGTCTTTAACATTGTTAAAAAGTGATCTTAAGATCAACACTGATAAAGGGGGGTACCCTTTATCAACGCTTACTAAGCGCTGATAATTGGGAACTTTATCAGCGCTAAAAAAGCGCTGATAAGTAAAACCATTATCAGCTCTAAAAGAGATTTGATATAACAACACTTTATCAATGCTCAAACAGCGCTGATAATTGAGTGTTTTATCAGCTCTCCTTTAGCACTAAAAAACTTATCCTTTATCAACACTTTTTTAGCGCTGATAAAGATAAATTTTATCAGTTCTTTTTAGAGCTGGTAAAAGCATGATTTATCAGCGCTTTTATAGGACTAATAAATTCCCTCTCTACTACAATGAAAAAATCTGCAGCAGCACACCCGAACACCTGCAAACAAAAATTAGCATCACAATAAGCTCATTAATGAAAGTATACCCATATGAAATTAACTCATTAATAATAAGCTAATTAGACCAAGTATACCCATACAAAAAGTATACTTGTACACCATTAACACATAATTCATAAGATAATTAAGTACATAAAGAATTCAATTCAGAATTCAGGGGGTTGGGTGGCTGTTCAAGGGTTTGGGGTGGCTGTCTAGGGGGGTGGTATGGGGTGTCAGGGGGGCTTTCCAGGGGGTGGGATGGTGTCCAAGGTGTCAGGGGGCTTTACAGTGAGTGGGGGAGTCCAGGGGGGTGGATTGGTGTCCAGGGGGTGGGGGGTGGTCCAGGGGTGGATTGGTGTCCAGGGGGCTTTCTTGGGGGTGGGGTGGTGTCCACGGTATCGGGGGGGCTTTACAGTGGTGGGGGTTGTCTAGAGGGGTGGATTGGTGTCTAGAGGTGGGGGTGGTCCAGGGGGGTGGATTGGATTCCATGGGGGGCTTTCCTGGGGGGTGGGCAGGTGTACAAGGTGTCAGGGGGGCTTTACAGGGGGTGGGGTGTCCAAAGGAGTGGGGGTGGATTGGTCTGTAGGGGGGTTGGGAGAGGTCCAGGGGGTGGATTGGTGTCAGGATGGGCTTTCCAGGCAGTGGGTTCGTGTCCATTGTGTTAGGAGGCATTACAGGGGGTAGTGGGTGTCCAGAGTGGTGGGGGTGTCTGGGGGGTGGATTGGTGACCAGGGGGTGGCGGCGGTCTAGTGCGTTGGCCGGGTTTACTTGTACACGTCACCAAGGACCCTTGTATCGTTCTTATAAAAGATCAAGGAAATCCGACTGCGTTTGGTCGGATTTTCATTGGTCAATTGTTGTATTCAATTAAAATTGTGTCCATTTTAAACAAAAGAGAGACGCTTTGACTGATAGTGGTCACACTGTGCCTCTGATTGAGGTTTGGATGACTCATACACATCGCAAAGGACCCGTGGATCATTTTCCTAAAGGATCAACACAATACGAATGCATTTGGTTGGATTTCCGTAGGTATGTGGTTGTTTTCATTTAAAATCGTGTCTATTTTAAACAAAAGAGAGACCCTATGAGTGGTACAGACCACACAGTGCCCCAGATTGAGGCAGGGAGGGATCTTACACATCACAAAGGTCCCTTGGATCTTTCTTAAAAAATATCAAGGCACTCTGAATGTGTTTGGTTGGATTTTCGTAGGTCATTTGTTGTTTTCAATTAAAATTGTGTCCATTTTAAACAAGAGAGACCCCTTGAGTGGTAGTGGTCACACTATGCCTCGGATTGAGGCGGGGTTGACTCTTACATGTCATAAAGGACCCATGGATGATTCTACTAAAGGATCAACACAATCTGAATGCGTTTGGTTGGATTTCTGTAGGTCAGTTGTTGTTTTCACTTAAAATCTTGTCCATTTTAAACAAAAGTGAGACACTTTGAGTGATAGAGGTCACACCGTGCCTTGGATTGAGGTAGGGTTGGCTCATACACATCACAAAGGACTCGTGGATCATTTTACTAAAGGATCAACAAAATACAAATGTGTTTGGTCTGATTTCCGTAGGTCAGTTGTTGTTTTCACTTAAAATCATGTCCATTTTAACCAAAAGAGATACCCTTTGAGTGATAGCGGTCACAACATGACTTGGATTGAGGTGAGGTTGACTCATAACCATCACAAAGGAAACATGGATTCTTCTCCTAAAGGATCAACACAATCCGAACGGGTTTGGACGGATTTCCGTTGGTCAGTTGTTGTTTTCACTTAAAATCGTGTCCATTTTAATCAAAAGTGAGACTGTTGGAATGGTACAGGCCACGTTGTGCCTCGGATTGAGGCGGGGATATCTCGTACCCGTCACCAAGGACCCTTGGATTATTCTTATTAAAGATCAAGGCAATCTGAATGTGTTTGGTCAGATCTTCGTATGTCAGTTGTGGTTTCCAATTAAATTTTTTTCCATTTTAAACAAAAGAGAGCCCCTTTGAGTGATAGCGGTCACACCGTGCCACGGATTGAGGTGTTTTTGACTCTAACACGTCACAATGGACCCATAGATCATTCTCCTAGAGTATCAACAAAATATGAATGCGTTTGGTCAGATTTCCATTGGTCAGTTGTTGTTTTCACATAAAATCGTGTCCATTTTTAAATAAAAGAGAGACCCTTTGAGGGATAACAGCCACACCGTGCCTTGGATTAAGGCAGGGAAGACTCATACACATCACCAAGGACCCTTGGATCGTTCTTATAAATGATCAAGGAAATTCTAATGCATTTTGTTGGATTTTCATAAGTCAGTTGTGGTTTCCAATTAAAATTGTGTCCATTTTATACAAGAGAGAGCCTGTGAATGTTAGCGGTCACACTGTGCCCCAGAATGAGTCAGGGTTGACTCATTAACTTCACAAAGGACCCACGGATCGTTTTCCTAAAGGATAAACACAATACGAATGCATTTGGTCCGATTTCCATAGGTCATTTGTTGTTTTCACTTAAAATCTTGTCCATTTTAAACAAAAGAGAGACCCTTTGAGTGATAGCGGTCACACCATGCCTCAGATTGAGGCGGGGTTGACTCTTACACATCACAAAGGACCCGTGGATCGTTTTTCTAAAGGATAAACACTATCCTATTTAATTTGGTTGTATTTTCGTAGGTCAATTGTTGTTTTCACTTAAAATCATGTCTATTTTAAACAAAAGAGAGACCCTTTGAGTGGTACCGGCCACACCATGCCTCAGATTGAGGTGGGGATGACTCATACACGTCACCAAGGACCGTTCGATTGTTCTTATAAAAGATCAAGGCAATAAAAATGCGTTTGGTTGTATTTTCATAGTTCAGTTGTTGTTTTCAATTAAAATTGTATCCATTTTAAACAAGAGAGACCCTTTAAGTGGTAGCGGTCACAATGTTCCTCGTATTGAGGCGAGATTGACTCTGACACTTCACAAAGGACCCGTGGATTGATCTCCTAAAGTATCAACATAATCCAAATGGGTTTGGTCAGATTTCATTAGGTCAGTAGTTGTTTTCATTTAAAATCGTGTCCATTTTAAACAAAAGATAGGCCCTTTGAGTGATAGCGGTCACACCGTGCCTCATATTGAGGCGGGGTTGGCTAGTACACATCACAAAGGACCTGTGGATCATTCTTCTTAAGGATCAACACAATCCTATTGCGATTTGTTGGATTTATGTAGGTCAGTTGTTGTTTTCACTTAAAATCATCTCCATTTTAAACAAAAAAGAGACCATTTGAGTGATAGTGGTCACACCGTTCCTCGGATTGAGGCAGGGATGACCCATACACTTCAAAAAGGAATTTTGTATCGTTCTCCTAAAGTATCAACACATCTCAAAGGAATTTGGTCAGATGTCGGTAGGTCAGTTGTTGTTTTCACTTAAAATCGTGTCCATTTTAAACAAAAGAGAGACCCTTTGAGTGGTACTGGCCACACCATGCCTCAAATTTACGTGATAATTGCTCATACATGTCACCAAGGACCATTATATTGTTCTTATAAAATATCAAGGCAATCCCATTGCAATTCGTCATATTTTCATAGGTCAGTTGTTGTTTTCAATTAAAATGGTGTCCATTTTAACCAAAGAGAGACCCTTTGAGTGATAGCGGTCACAACAAGCCTCGGATTGAGGCGGGGTTGACTATACACATCAAAAAGGACCCAGGGATCGTTCTCCTAATGGATCAACACAATATGAAAGCATTTGGTTGGATTTACGTAGGTCAGTTGTTGTATTCACTTAAAATCGTGTCCATTTTAAACAAAATAGAGACCCTTTGAGTGATATCGGTCACACCGTGCCCTGGATTGAGGCGGGGTTGACATTTACATGTCACAAAGGACCTTTGGTTTGTTCTCCTAAAGGATCTACACAATTTGAATGTGTTTGGTTGGATTTCCATAGGTCAGTTATTTTATTCACTTAAAATTGTGTCCATTTTAAACAAAAGAGAGACCCTTTGAGTGGTACTGGACACACCGTGCCTCAGATTGAGGCATGGATTAATTTTACACATCACCAAGGACCCTTGGATCATTCTCCAAAAGGATAAACACAATCTTAATGTGTTTGGTCGTATTTCCGTAGGTCAGTTGTTGTTTTCAATTAAAATTGATTAGATTTTAAACAATAGAGACCCTTTGAGTGATAGCTGTCACACCATGCCTCGGATTGAGGCTGGGTTGACTTTTACAAGTCACAACAGACCCATGGATAGTTTTCCTAATGGGTCAACACAATCTGAATGTGTTTTGTCGAATAACCATAGGTCAATTGTTTTTTTCACTTAAAATCGTGTCCATTTTAAACAAAAGAGAGAGCCTTTGAGTGGTACCAGCCACACCGTGCCTTGGATTGAAGCGGGTATTGATCTTACAAGTCGCCAAGGACCCTTGTATCATTCTTATAAATGATCAAGGCAATCCGAATGTGTTTGGTCGGATATTCATAGGTCAGTTGTTGTTTTCAATTAAAATTTTGTCCATTTTATACAAAAGAGGGACCCTTTTAGTGATAGCGGTCACCCCATGCCTCAGAATGATGCAGGTTTGACACTTACATGACAAAAAGAACCCGTGGATTGTTCTCCTAAAGTATAAACACAATTCAAATGCTTTTGGTTTGATTTCCGTAGGTCAGTTGTTTTTTTCACATATAATCGTGTCCATTTTAAACAAAAATGAGACCCTTTGAGTGAAAGTGGTCACACCGTGCCTCGTATTGAGGCAGGGATGACACATACACATCAAAAAGGACCCTTGGATCGTTCTTATAAATGATCAACACAATCTGAATGCGTTTGTTTGGATTTCCGTAGGTCAGTTGTTGTTTTCACTGAAAATCGTGTCCATTTTAATCAAAAGAGAGACCCTTTGAGTGGTACAATCCACACTGTGCCTCTGATTGAGGCGAGGATTACTCGTACATGTCACCAAGGACCCTTTTATCGTTCTCATAAAGGAAAAACATAATCCAAATGTGTTTGGTCAGATTTTCGTAGGTCGGTTTTTGTTTTCAATTAAAATTGTGTCCATTTTAAATAAGAGAGACCCTTTGAGTGATAGCGGTCACACCATGTCTCGGATTGAGGAGGGGTTGACTCGTACACATCACAAAGCTCCTGTGGATCATTATCCTAAAGGATCAACAAAATATGAATTCATTTGGTCGGATTTCAGTAGGACAGTTGTTGTTTTCACTTAAAATCTTGTCCATTTTGAATAAAATAGAGACACATTGAGGGGTACCAGCCACACTGTGCCTCGGATTGAGGCAGGGATGGCTCATACATGTCACCAAGGATCCTGGAATCGTTCTTATAAAAGATCAAGGCAATCTGAATATGTTTGGTCCGATTTTCGTAGGCCACATGTTGTTTTCAATTAAAATTTTGTCGATTTTAAACAAAAGAGAGACCCTTAGAGTGCTAGCGATCACACCATGCCTCAAATTGATGTGGGGTTGACTCTTACATGTCCCAAAGGACCTGAGGATCATTCTCCTAAATTATCAACATAATTTGAATGTGTTTGGTCAGATTTCCATAGGACAGTTGTTGTTTTCACTTAAAATCATGTCCATTTTAAACAAAAGAGAGACACTTTGAGTGATAGTGGTCACACCGTGACAAGGATTGAGGTGGGGTTAACTCGTAAAAATCCTAAAGGAATCGTGGATCATTCACCTAAAGGATCAACACAATCAGAATGCTTTTTGTCAGATTTTCATTGGTCAGTTATTGTTTTCACTTAAAATTGTGTCCATTTTAAACAAAAGAGAGACCTTTTGAGTGGTACCGGCCACACTGTGCCTTGGATTGAGGCGAGGATGACTCGTACACATCACCAACGACCCTGTTATCGTTCTCCTAAAGGATCAACACAATCCGTATGAGTTCGGTTGGATTTCCTAAGGTCAATTGTTGTTTTCAATTAAAATTGTGTCCATTTTAAACATGAGAGACCCTTTGAGTGATAGGGGTCAAACCGTGCCTCTGATTGAGGCAGGGTTGACTCATACACGTCAAAAAGGACATTTGGATCGTTCTCCTAAAGGATCATCACAATCCGAATGTGTTTGGTCAGATATCCGTAGGTCATTTTTTGTTTTCACTTAAAATCATGTCCATTTTAAACAAAAGAGAGACCCTTTGAGTGGTACCGGCCACATCATGCCTCATATTGAGGTGGGGATGGCTCGTGCACTTCACCAAGGACCATTGTATAGTTCTTATAATAGATAATGGCAATTCAAATGCATTTGGTTTGATTTCCATAGGTCAGTTGTTGTTTTCAATTAAAATTTTGTCCATTTTAAACAAAAGAGAGACCCTTTTAGTGATTGCCATCACACCGTGCCTCGGATTGAGGTAGAGATGACTCTTACACATCAAAAAGAACCTTTTGATCATTATCCTAATGGATCAACACAATCCTAATGCGTTTGGTTAGATTTTCGTAGGTAAGTTGTTGTTTTCACTTAAAATCATGTCCATTTTAAACAAAAGAGAGACCATTTGAGTGATAGCAGGCACACTGTGCCTCGTATAGAGGTGGGTTTGACTCCTAAACATCACAAAGGACCTGTGTATCGTTATTATAAAAAATCAACACAATCTGAATGTGTTTGGTCAGACTTCCATAGGCCAGTTGTTGTTTTCACTTAAAATCGTGTCCATTTTAAACAATAGAGAGACCCTTTGAGTGGTATTGGCCACACTGTGCCTCATATTGAGGCAGGGATGACTCTTACACATCACCAAGGACCCTTGGATCATTATAATATATGATCAACACAATCCTAATTCATTTGGTCAGATTTCCATAGGCCAGTTGTTGTTTTCACTTAAAATCGTGTCAATTTTAAACAAAAGAGAGACCCTTTGAGTGATAGCGGTCACACCTTTTCTCATATTGAGGAAGGGTTGACTCTTACACATCACAATGAACATGTGGATCGTTCTCTTAATGTATCAACACAATCTGAATGTGTTGGTCAGAATTCTGTAGGTCAGTTGTTGTTTTCACTTAAAATCATGTCCATTTTAAAAAAAAGAGAGACAATTCAGTGGTACCGGCCACACTGTGCCTCGGATTGAGGAAAGGATGACTCATACACGTCACTAAGGACCCTTGGATCATTCTCTTAAATTATCAACATAACGTGAATTCATTTGTTTTGATTTCCGTCGGTCAGTTGTTGTTTTCAATTAAAATTTTATCCTTTTTAAATAAAAGAGAGACCCTTTGCATGGTAGCGGTCACACCGTGCCTCAGATTGAGTCGGGGTTGAATTGTACATTTAAAAAAGTACATGTGGATCATTCTCCTAATGGATTAACACAATTCGAATGCATTTGGTCAGATTTCTTTGGTCAGTTGTTGTTTTCACTTAAAATCGTGCCCATTTTAAACAAAAGAGAGACCCTTTGAGTGGTTCAACATTCATGCAGGTTGCTGGTGCATAACATCTATTAAAATGGGAAAATGAATCATTGGAGAAAGGATGTTTTATTTAATAACAATTAAAATTTTCCAATGAACATTTACATAAAACGATGTTTCATCTTTTGATCCCCTTAACCCCTCCCAAAAAATGACCACCAATTGTACGTGTCCCCAAATTAGATCTTCATTGCATTTGTTTATAATCTTCCATCATGTATGCAGCCCACTTATTTCTGAACACATCTATATAGTATTGTGAGTATGAGGCTTTTCGGCAGTCAGAGTAGTACTGCAAAATATAAAAATAAATAATTAATAAATAATTTAAACAAACTAGTAGTTGTTTTTGAAAATACTTATTTAGGGATGCTAGTTTTTGGATGAAAAACGATCTATTTCATAAATTTACAAACATCATAATCACAATCATTATCATTTTTTTGGACACTGCAAAAAAAATTGATCATTAGGAGAATAAGTAACTTGTGTTGAGATGTGTTTGGATAGTGGAATTTTATTATATATACCCTGGTATTTTTCTAGATGTAGTACTTTCTTGCCTCCCTATGCTTATACCCTGTCCTCATTACTTTTTTTAGACGATAATGATACACCACCCGATCATAACAGAATCCTCAGTAAAAGTTAATATAAATTATATAACATGATGTTTATACCTAAAACGTTAGATGTAGTGTCTTAAATTTTCACAAACTCTATCATGTGTTCTCGGTTTGATGGATCTCCTTGCTTTGAGTCTAGAAAATAAATCTTCGGAGTATCCAAGTTCACCGCAATTAGGATCCAATGTTGCCTAAAAACACAAAATGTAATAAGTAATAAAATAAGTGAAAATATAATTGATATTCTTTAATCATAGAGTATTACCCCTGCGCGTTTGGTATAAGGAAAAGTATGTCATTTGTAGTCTTTCTTTCAAATGTTTTCAGCAAGCCGTTCACTATTGAATCCCTTTTTGATGGCTCTATTTTTGTCAGGTGTGTTGATGTGATATGAGGACTAACGAGTCCAGATCATTGATCATGGGAAAATTCCTTCATCTTTATTTCATAAATGCATCTGTCAACAATATAAAATGCATTTAGTCTTAATATGCACAGTAGATCAGCTTTTAGAAAATCATTTCATGGACACATACGTCATAATATGCACAATAGATCAGCTTTTAGGGGATTATTTTGTTTCTGTTTCTGAATACTATTATCACCGATCATCGTCACTAATTGAGTCGCCTATTATCACAATAAGGGGAGGAGGTCGGACCACACAAACATGGCAGACCCTCCCCCCCTTATTGTTTGAATTGTTGGCGGCACGAGCTAGGCAACGCGGTGCCGTTGCACCATGTGGAAATATTAAGGAATGGGCGGAGAAACGAGGTGTCGTCGCGCCGCATCGTTAAAGACGAACAAAGTCGCGTTGTCGTCGCGCCGCACTGGAGAACCTCAAAAAGGCTACGGCTAGAGCGGGGTTGCGATGGAGGAGCGCAGCGCCGTCCTGCCACATCGGTCAGACTAAGGCCGCGGCTGGCGGCTTCCGGCGGTCGGCGTCGGAGCAGGAGGGCGGGACCCCGGCGGTCCCGCGGAAGCAACAACTGTCCGGTTGGACCAAGTCGCCGACTTTCGAGAAGGATGGTGGTGGTAACCTCCGACTGGCCGAAGGAGAAACCCCCCACATGGGGGCCTCGGTTACATGAACATGGGGGGGGGGGGGGGGCAGCACCCCCCCCCCCCTTCCGCTCGGCCGTTTCAGCCGAGCTGCCTAGCCACACCGGCCATGCTGAGTGCGCCAAGTCGGGCCGCGCCCAGGCTAGGCCGGGCGGTGCCGGCCAGGCCGCGCCCTAATGGGCTAGACCCAGACCCGGGTCGGGTCGACACGGTTCGGGCCGACCCCGGGGGTATCGGGCTAGGTCGGACTGGGACCGAACCCCCTATTCACGAACTTCTTTCGTTCTTTTGCTCATAACATGGGCTACAGACCTCCAATCGACGCACCGTCAGCTATGATGTGATCCTTGGATCGAGACGGTCGTTTCGGTATATTACACTCATGGTTTAAGAGAACTTTGTGTTCGTGCGGGTTGGTTCGAACACGAAACCAACCGGGCCCTCGGAGCGGAAACACTTATAACATGAGCTCCGGACGCCCAATTGACGTGTCGTCGACATTGTTGGATTTCTCACAGCGATACGGACCTTTTGGCTTACTTCTCTAGAAGTTTGGATGTAGTTGGAGTATGTCCGGGTTGGTTTTGAATTAAAAAGCAAACGGGACCCTGGGAAGAAAAATCCAATAACTCTCAGACTAGGCGTCCGATTGACGCATCGTCTATCACATTGTGTTCCTTTTGACGATACAGAAATTTTGGATACATCAACTCCGGAAATTGTTTTAGTTGATGTATCAGCCCCTTGGCTCGTGGAGCTGACCCTCCCTGAACGATTTTACTGTGTGCGGGAACCCTATAGCTGGCTGCGACTACAATGACGATGACGACTGTACAGAAATCCTCCGTGGATTCGACAGCGACAACTACAACACTCAGCAATCCTATGTGCATCAGTTCTACCGATCCTGTGTGGGTCAGATCCTGTGTGGGTCAGCGCTCAGCAGTCCTGTGTGGGCCAGAACATACCGATCTTGTGTGTGTCAGATCCTGTGTAGGTCATTGCATGGGTTAGTACCTATCGATACATTGTGGGTCATTGCGGGGGTTAGTACCTATCGATACTTTGTGGGTCATTGCGGGGATTAGTACCTATAGATCTTGTGGGGGTCTGATGGCTTAGATGATTCAGTGGCTACATCTGATCACCTCTATCGTCTTATAAAGAAGTATACCTTTGTGAGCAGAGTCTTGACTTTCAATCTTTATCTTCGATAAGATTGACTTGATATCCTGTGTGGATTACGTTATGCTTTCCTATGTGGATTGGGTTGTGATTTCCTATGTGGAATGGGTTACGTTTTCCTGTGTGGATTGGGTTGTACATGGGCTCGGATGTTGGAACTGAACTGGAATTGATGACTTGGGTATATGTATGGGCATATACCTATTTAATGTTGGATGTTACTTCGTGATTGAATCTTTCCATTGTGGATTATCCTTTGTGGATTTTGGGAGTCCTTCGGGGGTCTCGGGGTACCTACTGAGTAGCGTATACTCAGTACCTCATGACTTTTTAATTCACCACCAATTACAACATGTAATCGTTGGATGAATATATATAAAATATATAGATGTACTACATGTATCATTATTAAATATTTGTGATATAGTCGGAAAAGAAAAATTAATGAGAAATTATATGGTCTTGATTGATGTTATGAAAATTTGCATAAATGATCATTAATGATCCATATTTTAATATTACCAATATATGTATTTAAAAATACTATGATTATATCAATTGGTATAATTTACTATATCTATTTTGGAATTTATAGTGGTTGATGAATTCCACTTTTTTAATTATATGTTTATCATTTAAATCATGAAAAAAATTTATACTAAAATTATCAACATATTAATTCATTTCATCCCATATAAAATATTTAAAAGAATCACCACACATCATTTTACAGCATTTAGAAATGGTATATTTTGATTTGTGGGAATCATTCATTAATTCATATTTCAATTAAAATTATTACATTGTACATAACAAATTTTAAAAGTATATGAAACATTTTTCCTTAATATAATTATCATGTAACCTTTATTCTTCTATATATTTTATCTTTTCTTGGAAACATGATTAATTTTCAATTCATTTTTTTTATTTTGACTAAATATCATTTTACCTTACTAGTGATGTTGAATAATGGGTTTATAACATAAAAATTTCAAATATAAATATTATTAAATTGTTTTAAAATGGAAATTGATCAAATTTTATCATGGTTATAGTTTCATTTTCCATTCTACTCAAAATTATCATCAACCATATTTTATTGACATAGATGATAACTATTTTAATGTTCATATTGTTTTATAAATTACAAAAACTCCATTACCTAATATTAAATATATATTTTTTGAAAATGTACTAAAATATTATAATGATGTGTATATATATTATTTTTTATTTTAAATAAATAATTCATATATATATATATATAAATTAAATTTTGTCCAATTTATTATAATAATCATGTGTTAAGTATTATCAGGTAGTTACAACTGTTTTGACACATATGTTGTCACATGATAATACTTCCTTAGAATGTAAAATTAACTATCTTTTAAAAATTAATATATTTAAAAACTATATTATTTATTAATAAAATAGCTAATTCGATATAATTACTAAATCATATATCTAATTTGAGAACAAATATTATTCACATTCCAATTTCTAACTTAATAATGCCACCATTCTAATTAACCTGACTAAAATGTCAACTAAAAACGTATTTCTTTCAAAAAACTATCAATAATAACCCACTACTCTGAAGATACTATGAACCTATATGAATTTACTAGTCTTTTCAATCCTTCAATATAATCCATATTAGAGAGATCCTCTAACAAAGGATAATTAGTTCAAATATTACTGTGGAATGTAACTTGATTTAACAAAATTCATATTTACTTCATCTTAAACGTAATTTATTTTCCATTAATATACCAAGAGAAATTTTCAAAAATTTTAATGAACCTCATAAATTTGTAAATATGGTATCATATACATACTGAATACCACCAATAATCTTTTTAAATATTTTATTATTAATTTATTAATGACATATGTAATCATTGTGTGTTTATTTTTTAAATTTGAATGGATTGAATATAAACTCATAGTACCATACATTATTCAAAAAGTTGTGATTTTAATACATTTTCTTTTAATCAATAAATAATGATATAAAGGTCCAATGTTAATCTCTAAAAGGTACCAATTTCAATAAATCTACACCAACATGTCATGAATAATCATAAATAGATATTTTTCTATACATATAATAATATAAGAGGATATAAAATTATTTTAATCCCTCCAAGGAATATATTTCATATAAATAAATAAAACATAAAAATAAAAGATGATTAATTTGGTTGAATGAAACCCCCATAAATAATAACTTTTAACTTCATTTTCAATTCCATTTTCTCAATTTGAGTAAATCGGTATGGTGGTTTAGAAAATGGACCACTATTAAGAACCAAGTCAATAGTGAATCATTAAATTGATTTGGAATGACTCTATGAAAATAATCATGAAACCCAATAAAATTTTATTTTACTACTAACACATTACAAATATATTCTTTTTCCTTCATTTCATTTGTATGAGAAAGATAACATCCAACACAATCATTCATCAATTCCATATATTCTTTTCTTAATGTAACAAGTACAAATTCAATATTAAATATAAACATAAGATTATTTAATTAGTCAAATGATAATTCATTTTGAAATCATTAATCATATTTTTATATTCAATCTTCCAATCCATACACAAAGTATTATCATACTATAATATAATAATGTTAAAAATATATTCATTCACACAATATCATTAATAATATTATAAATATTTTTATAACTCTTCTTCTATTATACCATTACCAAATGTTTTCACCAAAATTTCAACCCCTATAATTTAAGAAAGTATTTAATTATAATATAATTTATTTTAGAAATAAATAATATTTTAGATCCAAAATAAAATAAAACATTACTATAAATTTAGTAATCAAATATGTTAGCTTCTAATACTTACCCTAATGACTAAAAATATATGGTAGTACTAGAAAATGGCTCTACCACCCCATTATTCATAAAAATATGATAATTTCATTAAAACACCACTATTTTATGTTATGTATGTTCTTACATAAATTCAATTTTTGTAAAATTGAAGGTTACACACAACACCAAGATTAGACAAACCGTGAGATACTATTGTATATTATTATTTTAGAACAACTATTTTATCTTAGTACTTAGTTAGTTTTTTTGAATATGATTAACAAAATTATAAAAATTTAATTTACAAATTTTTATAAAAAATTTTTATTTATTAACAATTAATTAAAATTAAAAAAATGACCACTTGATTATAAAGGATGTTTTTATTAAAAAATAAAATATATGGCCACAATAAAATTTTAACATAATAAATTAAATTAATCACTGATAATGACTAATAGTAATGATATTGGTATGTTATATATTCAATATTGTGTATTTGAAATCATCCCACGAGTTTGATAGGATTATGATAAGAATAAATTTGATATTAAGTATAAAAGATATATTTTTTTAAAGATAGTTTTACCACCTTTTGACGGTGTACCTATATTAATTATAAATGTCTAATCTATATTAAATTTTATTTGAAAAAAATAAGCTTTATTTTTGAAAAATGAATATCGTAATTTGTATTGGCTGAAATGTTTGTATTTTTTTGGAAAGGATACATTTTTGATGAATAGTAAGAAATATTGAAGTTTAATTGAAAACCTCATTTTTTCTAATATATTTATATAGATAAATTATATTTAAAAATTGTTTTAATTTATAATTTCCTCAATTATACCTTAACAAATAAAACATAGAATATTTGAATAAATTTCGCATTAAAATTTTATATAAAAATATTTCATGCTTTTGAACTTTTCACTTTAAAATTTTCATTCTTCATTGCATCCAAGGGATTAATTTTAGGCATAAATTTTGAAAATTTTATTAATTTAACTTGGTAAAATGTATTTCATATTTGGAATAATAATATCAAATTTATATATACTGTTAAATTTAAATATTAATTATATAAATGATTCCTTGGTAAAATAAATATTTACTAGAGTATATTTAAAATAATGGAAAGGGTTAATGTTAAAAGGAAAAATATTAAAATATATAATAATTACAAACATTATTGAATATATGATGTATTTATCTTCCATAACCATTTTAAACAAATTGAATTAATAATATCATTCATTAAAATTAATTCACCATCAAATTCGTTGGTCTTATACATAATATAACAATTATTTTAATCACATAAACCCTCATGTCCTCAAGTATAAATACCACCCAATTTCGACCCACAATACATGTAGCTCCTCAAATAATTTCCCAAACCACAACGCCTCAATCTAAACAATTCCATGTTTTTCTTCTCTCAATATAAGGCCAATAATAGATCCTTTAATAATAGATTTAAAGGAAGTGAGATCAAGAAGATGAAATGTTCATTAATGAGGAATTATGCTTTATTTTTTTCTCCACCACATAAATTATTATTAAATGTTAGTTACATAATAAAATTTCTATATTCAATTTTTTTTAAAAAAAATCAAGGTAAATACAAATAACTAGACACACTTCTATCAAATTGGATATGAAATCATTGTTCGTGTTTACGATGGACTACCACCTCATGAACTAATATCCATTGTTCTTCAATTAATAATTTAATAGATATTAATAATGATGGATTTATAAATTATAAATTATATATATGGTATTTATAATTTTTTTATTATTCATTAATTATTTTACAACTAATGCCATCATACTTTCAATCCTAGGATAATAAGATAATATCGTTTGTGGACGTGGGGACTATTGTCGCCACAAGGCCACCTGATTCATTCACCTTTTATGTGGAATGTTTTAATAAAGGATTTAATAAATATATTTTTAATATATTAAATAAAATATAATTTGTAATTATAGTATTTATACATATCATTTACATTGTTTTTTTCAATATGATAATAAAATTGAAGCAACATTTAGATGTACATATTACTTACTATCTCCATTAACTGTGTATACTATTACATGTCACTAAATATTATTGATTAATATAAATACCTATATAATGAATATATATTATATTTAAAATGTTTTTTACATTTGTGAGATTATTAAATATTTTTATATCTAATAGTAACAACAAATAACGAGTCACATCATACTTGAAAAAAAATCTGCTGTTACCTGAAATAATGAAAATATTGAGAGTTTATTTACAAACATGAAATAATATGATTTAAATGAATCATATATGATATCATAAATATTAATATGGAAATTTTATAAGTTTATAACATTATTAAAATAATTATGCATTATTTTAAATAATGTTTGACCAGAATGAAGTATAAATGTAAGGGTTCTCTCATGTCACTTTTATTTTTATGAGACATATGCCTTTGTTGGAACAAAGATTTTGTGAGTGGTGTATGTATACATACCATTTATATATAATATCATAAATATATTTATATTTATGGTATTAAATGTTTAATTTTATAAATATTACTTTCATGGGACATATGATTTGACATATTACATGTTGTAAGGGATTTAATTACTCAATTTTCATTCATCAGGTTAGATATCTATTTCATTGATTTTTTCATGAAAAAGTACGGTTTTAAATTTATTTTTATTGTATATTGTTGTATATTCACTTGTTTCATGTGGATTTCTATTTAATACAAATAATTAGTCAAATTGATTAATATAATATCCTTTGTAAAAGACTTCATCACAATCGCCATTTGTTGATCCATACATTGTGGATATACACCAACAATATTTTCTGAGGTGTATATACATCCCATTTAACATAAAATATCATTATATTGTTTTTTTAATATTCTTAAAATTCAATTCCTTCATGTTCTTATGATTCATATCATTAAATGTGTTATGGGACACTTTATTTTAAAAATATCTCTCTATATCGATTATTCAATATACAATGAATGATTTGGATACGAGAATTGGTGGGGACAATTTGATGGGAATATCATTGATTCATTGGTAGTATCATGAGATGAACAATGTTTCCAAATTAAATTGTTATTCCCACAATGAATAAACTATCTTATGAAAAGTCATGACGGTAGTGGTTCATGCTTAAGAAACAAGAAATCTAAAAATTAACCATTACCTGTATTTAAAATTTAGTCATTATATTCCAAAATATTTTCATTGTGAAAAAATATATGGATTCATATATTTCTATATTTAATGATTACATTAAATTTGTTTTTAGTTATTTACCATTCCATAATGATTATTCACATTTTTTCATTATCAATTATGATATACTTAATCCAGAATGAGAATTTGAGGTCCCCCTTTATTATGTTTTATATTTCACAGGTTCCAAAGATGATTCTTATTATTTATATATAATTTCCCATTAAGGGGAATAATGGTGTTCTATGTGAAATTTTTTTATTTTTTTGACAAAATTGTAATTTTAATTTCAAATATATATCTAGTTTTCCATGACTACTAAAATATTATATCCATTGGTATATGATTTCATGTATATATTCCAATATAATAAATGAACGGACTCCAGTCTTCTTGGGTTAAGGTCATTATAATTTGTATTATATGAATTTTTGTATAATCATAGGGAACTAGATTTATGAAAACATAGGTTAGCTAATAAAACCCTTTAAAAAAATTTTCATAAGTATAAGTATAGTATAATATAGTATATATATATTAATGGGAATCAATACCTTTGTTTAATAATAAATAATCATATATTGAAATAATTGTGTAATAATTTATATATATATTTCATAGTATTAGCACACTCTAATTAGTGTATTTTGAGTCTTATACTTTACTTTTTTTGTTTTAGTTAGTGGTGGTAACTAGAATGAACATGGTTATCATTGAATGTAATAAATTATATATGTTTGATAAAAAATGGAAATATGACTATAGTAAGGTATATCATGTTTATGATTAATAATTTTTCAGTATATATGATTATAGATACACAACTTCACCAACTATTAGACTCACCAAAGAAGATAATAATATAGTTAGTTGGGAGATCTGGTGGTGGTTATAATGGAAAAAAGAAGAATTAGTTTCCTATATATTTATAATGTTATAAGAATAATCCATTTTAATGACTTATACGAATTGGAAAATGTTAATTCATTGGGAAGAAATATATAAATCAAGTAATTTTAGTATAAAAATGAAATATTTGGAATAATAGTCTCCCCTAAGTTATCATCGACCGTTAAATTTTTTCAATATGGATAATATAATCATTATAAAAACATATGTCCATGGGGTAAAACACATGATGAGAAATATAAAGGTTATAAAATTAATGGTTATACTACTAACTATGAAGAGACTACAAGTGGAAAATAACCAAAATGAGTTTCCAAACATTAATATAACAAAGTGTAGTTAATGGATGAAGAATTAAGTATAATGATTAAATTTATTGTGTATTTTTATTCCTGAATTATATTATCAAAGAGGATATGGATATATGACAAAGTTGGAAATAATGATTTTATTGAAGTACTTATTCTTTATGTATTTGGAGGTTTGTGATGAATAATACCACCTTACCAAGTGAAGTGATTATGTTATATGTTAATATTTTAAAAAAACATTATTTGTTTAACAAAATGTAATATTTTCTTGATGTTCATATAATAATTCAAAATATTAATTTATAGGATAGTGTTTGTGATAGTGATATTTTTTAGGGATTGTATGATTTATGTTTGGTTAACTACATGGTTGGATTTAAGGAATATAATCAACCACATAAGGTCTTATTTTTTAAGCATTATTTTTATCCATTCAATTTTTATGGTGATAAAAGTTTTAATATATTTGGTATTTGAAAATAAGTTTTAAATTTGGTTGTGCAGGGAATATAATGTTGATTTTCTAGATCTTGAAACCTTCTATCTAAAATTTTTGACTGTGAATTTTTGATTTATTTAGTTTTTATGAGTATTAAGGTTATATACTTGTGGAATGGATTATGTAAAAACATGGATACTAAATTTTACTATTAAATTATGTTTTATCATATTGGATAAAATGTTCTAACCATTTTGGATCAGTAAATATTTAATGATAGATGGAGTGACCAGTGGATATTTTGATTCATTAATGTTCTTCGGGTATGAAAAATTCACCATGAATACAAATTTCACAACATAATGGATGAGGTTATGGTAGATCAAACCTCAATTATATGATAAGATAATGGTTAGGAAATGCAAATAGATAGGGTAAATTTGAAATTTTTAATGTTCTTATCTGGAATGAAAAATAATCCCTCATCTTCTGGAAAAGTATTTTTGAACAAAAATGATATATATTTTCTTTTCGTACTGAGAAATAAATGGTTTTTTAAATGAAAAGGTGATTTTATGTCTTGGATTATTATCTTTATAATGAATATGTATTATCATTCTTCATATGATCATGATATTTTTAAATCTCTTCTATTTACTACTTTTCATTTCACACTAATGTTATCCTATTAGAAAGTCAAATTTTGCGGTGAACCTCACAATTTCACTCCCTCTTATTAATAGGATGTTTTATTTACCCTTGTTATGAGTTAATTTACCGCAATGTAAATTTTTACTGTCAACATTTGAATTTTAAAATGAAATTTCAATTATTGTGGACTAAATTTATCAATAGAGGGGAGAATCTAACACCCCATGATTTTATTTTTATGTCTATTCTTAAATAAATTCAATTTATTTGATCGTATAGATTATATGGAACACCGAGCATAGATAAACCATGATATAGTAGAAAATATTATTATTCTAAAACGACCATTATAGACTAATTGTAATATATCTGGTATTATATATAATTAAATAAATTTTGAAAATATTGTTTACATATGTTAATAAAATAAATTTATTTATGACCATTTAATTGAAAATTAAAATAAATGACCAATATAATATAAATGATGTTTTTCAGTTAAAATCTATTTTATCCCCATAATATAATTTTAGGACAATATATTAATTAAATGAATATTAGGGAAATATATTCATTAAATTTATTATATATAAATTTCATAAATATTCTTAAATTCATAAAAAAAATTTAGTCTTATGATAAGAATAAATCAAATTTTAGAAATAAAAGCAATATATTTTCTAAATGAAATTTTTCCATTATTTAATGGCATGTTTGTTTTAAATATAAATTGTTTAAATTTGATATGTTTTATTTTATAAAATAAATTCTATTTTAGAAGTAATAATATAAATAATATCATAAGAAGAAATTTTTATATTTCCATGTGAATTTTCATTTTTGTATGAATAGTGAAAAAAATTGAATTTTAATTGAAATTTAATTTTTCAATATTTAATAAAAATATTTAAATTATAATATAATTTTTTTAATTATAATTAGTTCAATTATATATCTATAAAACCTATTTTTATATTGGATGAAATTACACTTTTAAATTTGATATAACTACATTTCAAAATTCTCAACATTTCACTTTTTGAAACTCGGTTTTCCCTTGTGTTAGTGGGAAAAATATTAATTATAAAATTTCCAATGTTGTCAATTGAATATGGAAGAATATATTCCATATTTGGAATAATATTTTTTTATTAGGTTTTATGCTGTATTTAATTTTTATGTATAAGAAAATTATTATGTCATGAAATTTAGTTACTGTACTATATATAAAACAATAAAAAAATTCATGTTAAATGTTAAAATATTAATCGAACTAAAAATTAAAAAATTAAATTGATGGATTTGATATTTATAAAACCATAATAGACTACAAAAAATTAATTGAATTTTTTTTATTTGAAATTAATTCCACAACAAATTGTATTACATTATATTAAAATAATAATTATTCTAATTTCACAAACACACCTCACTTCAACTATAAATATCATACCTCACCTCCCCATTTCCGACCATGAACATTTTAGCTCTAAAATTGATCAAAAAACCTCTCCTCCTAAATTTCACCACATACATGTTCTACTAGTATCCCCAAAATACAAATCCTAGATCCTTTAGGAAGAGTTCTCAAGGAAGCCCACCGAAGAGGCGGTAATGTTCTTCCATAATAATTTTTTCCCTATTCCAATCTCCACCACATAAATTATTAATATATATTCCTTATATAGTAACATAGTTATATTAAATATACTAATATGATTTTATCACATGGTTACTACCTATAACATTCCACACATCCACCAAATGGGATACACAATCATCATTTGTGAGTACGGCGGATTACCACCATACGAACCGATGTCATTCATTTATACATAAACACCTTAAAAGGATGCAAATAATTATGTATTTATTTTTTATATATGATATATAGATATTTTTTATTTATTTATGATTCTTTAATTATTATATAACGCATCCCATCGTTCATTCTATTTTGAGAGTTTATGAAAACAACGTTTTTGGGCGTGTCGGAAATGACCTCCTAAAATTGAGGGGATTAATTTGTTCTTTACATGGAATATATTAAGGATTGATTTAATTAAAATATTTTTCATATATTATAAAATATGATATTTAAATTATAATATATATATATATAATTCAAATTACTTTTTTTCAATACGATAATAAAATGGAAACACTATTCACATGTACGTACGACATACTATCTCCATTAATAGTGTACTCCATTTCCAATCACTGAATATTATGGATTATTATAATAACATATACACAAAATTTATATGAAATTTATATCATGGATTAAAATTTTTAGGTTATTAAATCATATTCTAGGTAAAAAGAACAAAAAATAATAACTCACCACATACTTGAAATCCAAAACATTTATTACCCGAAATAATGAAATTATTGAGATATTATTAACTAAATGGTAAAAATAAGATATTAAAGGATTATATATGATATAATAAAAATTAATATGTTTCTTTTATAAGCCAATTCCATATTTAAAACAATAATACAAATTTTTAAATAACGTTCGACCAAAATTGTATCACCCAAAGTATTTCTAAATAAAAATAAAAATGAATGGAACATTGTTTTAAGTAGATATTTATAACTAGACATTAAAAATAATTTTTCCACTTCAATGTTTTTAATTTCATGATACTATCATCTATAATTGCATTCAGTATTTTATTTGGAGTCTGATAAAACCAACTTGTTTTTTTGGTGATTAGTAATATACCCTTATGAATAGTAATATGAATTCTAATATGACCCAAATGAATAGTAATTTATATTTTTATTATATTTTCTTATGGAATTAAGATAATAAAATGATGGCTAATTATTTATCATGATATAGAAGAAGATAGAGAATTGGAATTGTAAATTTTTGACTTAAATATGCTTTTATTTAAAAAATTAATTAATAAAAATTTGAAAATGATTTTCGAAAAATGGAATTCGTTTTTGAGATCTCCACGTCAACAAATGTTTATGGTAAATTTTTGGGATTTTTTTGAAATTCATGAAATTTTGATAAATTTTAAAATACATTAAAATACCATATAATATAATTAATAGTAAAATGCACTATTTATTACATCATAAGTGATACTAGGACACTTGGTCTGAACTGATATTCCATTATTTCTATATGGGGTCCCACGAACTATGACTATTCATAATCATCGGAAAAAAATATTACAATCATGATTAAAATAATGGAAAATACCCACTCTCATCCACTATAAATACCCCCCCCTCTTCTTCCCACACATCTCAAAACTTGAGACACACCTATGTTCTTCCCTATACATCCCCCAAGGCTCTTCCCCACGTTCTATAGTTTTCGGTCTCACCAAATGGACAAAACCAAAGTCCTTATGAAGGATCTTCAGAAGAAGAGATCAAGAGGTAAACATCCTCTTTTATTTCATTTCATTTCATTCATTTTATGTAATTTTATTCCCTTCCCTTTGGATTATTTTGGTATATTTTATTCCATATCCCTCCTTACATTCTATATTACATAGAAGTGATTATATATCCCTTCCCTCTCATAGAACTATTTTTTTTAAATTTTAAAAGACGTTGTTAGGCTTCCGAATTTTTGTGAGAAATTTCTCAATGTTTTTTTATTTCAAGATTCATTTTTTTCATCTTATTTCCTCACCTAATGTTATCCAAGAGGCATGAAATCTCAAGAATAATATATATTCTAGATGATATCTTTTTCATGTAAAATTTATCATCATTCTTCTACTCCTCTCCCTCTTATTCATGCAATTAAAAACATTGTCAATGATGTGTCGAATTAAAGACATTATAGACTATGTTATTTTATTTTTCATTAAATTATTCATGTTTCATCATGAAACCATTTTTATGGTTGATAAAGGTTATATTATATGTATTATGTATCATCCAAGGTTATGTAATATTTTTGTACACAAGGTTCTAATTTATAAAACAAAATGAGGTTGTTAGTATCAAAGAACAATTAAAATGGTCTAAACAAACATCATTAATGTTTCAAATTATGAATCATCTTCATGTATTAATTCAAATTTCTAATTAGTATAATTTATCTTACTTAAAATATGTAAATACTACTCCATTCCAATTTTGTAGTTTCACATCAAATTGATAAGAACAACCATCATGAACCAAGCATGTAAATCATGTTAGGAAGTCACACAAAAATAGTGAAAATAGGAAAATACTCACAAATAAATGGTGAAATAATGTTTTGAAATGATGATATAATATTTTATAAAAAATAAAATATTTCATTAAAATACTAATAACACACTTTTAATCATTGTATAAGAAGTTTATTCAAGTTCTAAGTAAGACATGCCTGATGTAATGGAATTCATAACCGGACTTCAATTCTTTGGGATAACCTCATTCTTCATTATTTATGTTGTATTTGTAATATATTGTGTGATAGGTTTTTCTTATATTGTTTTTAATTATGTATATTTATATTTTATATACATATTCCATCAACTCTATTAAGTCTGTTTTCAGTTGTATGATATTTATAAGGGGCTTTCCTTTTAAAATGTAATTTTAAAATTCTGTTTTTCAAAATTAAAAAAAAAGGTTTTTATGCTAATATTCATGTTGTAGGATTATGTTCTAGATCATGGGAATTTTTTATGAAGAAGGGTGGGAGCTATATCTCAGTCCAATGCATTGGGTATGTGTAAGTTGGTGGTCGGTCATATGGTTACTCCATGTGTAACTGTGATGGTTACATAAATAGTAAGGTAGTCGTGAGGGTTAAAAATTATATGGTTTCCCAGAGGGATACAAGATTTTGTATGAAATGTCCCATGATAAATTTATTGTTCTACTTATATACTTATGTATTTTATAAATCTCATGATTTACAAAGGTCAAATATATACAGAAGTGATATGTATGTCTTTTAAAAATGATTTCAAATGTTACAAATATTCATGGACTAATGTGTTATTTCATTATTCTTTTTTATCCCTTATTGAGTTTTTCTTCTCATACCAAGTTTAAAATTATTTCTCCCATGTTTTTGGATGTGTAAGAAAAATAAATAAGGCATGTTAAACTTTGAATAATTGAAAAAAAATCTTGTTTAAAGTATTAATGTTTTATATTTTGAAAAAAATGGAAACTTTTTTTATGGTATGCACTCTTTAATAATGTGTATCATTATGAATTTATTATGTCAAAATTCACTAAAGCTATATACAAAAATGATCCTCAATGTAAAAAAGAATTGTTTTCTTGACTAAATTCAAATTTATGTTTATATTAAGGTCCGATCCTTATAGTTTGTATCAGGTGATGGCTTAGATAACTTGAGGGGTTAGGATTATGTTAAAAGAATATAGTAAATGATATTTACTTTATGATTAATTTAAAATGTTTTAGAATCTAATTATTACAATGTATCTTCATCGATGATATGTTTATTCGGAATGGTTATTAGCAGAAGAAATGGGGATGTTGAATAGGAGAGGCACTGATAAAATGACATCCTTCCGGATCAACAACACAGAATGATAGGTATTGGAACCCAACAGTTTGAGACAATAATGGCTTAGCTAACGCGAGAAATAAATAGTTGTAGAATCCATCCGTGAGAACAAATAGAGTTACCACAAAAGAACATGAATGTAGTGGAAACTATTATGATACAACACTCCCATTCTTTCAATGGATCTTTTGACGCAGTAGAGATGAAGGTTGGATAAAATACCTTGAAAAGAAAATTTGATGTTATGGGATGTTCAGACAATCAAAATGTAAGTCTTTCCATTTATCATTTTCTTGGTGAAGCTGATCAGCGGTGGTCAATTTTTTGAAATATTAGGGGTGAGAATATTTTTATGCCTTAGAGTGGGTTGAATTTAAATGTATTTTCCTTGAAAATTATTTTCGTATGGTGGTGCCACATAGGATGGGGAAACAATACCATTAATTGAAGAAAAATGAGGAGTATTTAATGGCTTTGTATAAATAAAAATTCACCTGACAGGAGAGGTATTCTACAAATATTATTCTAGATCGTGATAGAAAAATAAACCACTTTTACTGATGACTGAAGAAATGGTATCGATGGGTGTTGTCCTCCCTTGAAATTAAATGTTTTGAGAAATGTGTCTGATGTGTTGAGAGGGTAGATATAGAGTTTTCTAATGATCATGTGCATTTTGGGAATAATGAGAATGGGAGGTCCAGATGGAACGATATGGGTATGAATCAATCAAATAAAACTGGCCAACTAGCATGTACCCTTGTAGTACATGCACATTCATAGCATCCAAACGACATAGGATCAAATCCGAGTAGGGAATAATTTTCCAATACTATAGTAGCACTATAGCAGGGCACCATAGTTGTATTGTAGTATGGTGGAAGAGTAGCAGAGCCAGCACTGTAGCAGCGGAGTCACTGTAGCAGGAACTATAGCGGTGGTAGTACTATAGAAGGTATTGTAGCTGCCCAGGTGTTGTAGTAGTACATTTCATTGAGGGGCCCTTGGGGATAAAAATGGGGTTTCAAGCCTATTTTTCTATCCACTTGGACTTTGGCCTTTGGGATATGTGATGGGACTACCTCTACCTAGTCTAAAGAGGTATTTAATTTAAATAATAAAATGAGGCTTCACCCCCAACCTTTTAAAAAATCAATGATATCTGATGGTAAGAAAATCCAATTTCCAGTTTGTAAAATGTGTGGTAAGAAACACCCTGGGGAATGTCTTATTAAAATTGGGAAGTGTTTAAAATGATGTAATTTTGGTTATATGGCCTGAGATTGTAATTAAAATGATCAAAATAAAAATCCTAACAAACAAACTGTAATAGTTTTTAAATGTGGTGAATGGGTCATTTTGCCATTGCATGCCTAAAGAGAGATCCACATGATGCAAAGATGCCGGAATATAAGTATAAAGGTGTAGTGAGATCCTTTTCAATTACATCAGCAGATGTTGGGTCATCCAATGAAGTTGTATTAGGAACATTGTTTGATCTCTCAGATTTTCCTAAAGTTTCATTTGATACGGGGTCTACACAGTCCTTCATCTCTGAGAAAATTTCTGGTAAATTGGAAATATCACCTCAACAAATGGGACCCAAACATGTTGTTAAAACACTAGGGGGATATTATTTCAATGAAGAATTATTAGAATATTTTTATTTTGGTATTTGCAATGAAATTACTTGAAAACAATTTTTCTTTACCATTATTCGAGTTTGATGATATTCTAGGAATGGATTGGCTTTCTGTTTATCATGCAATGATTGACTGTAGAGTTAAATAAATTGTTTTTCAGAAAGTATTTCTATTTGTATACAAGAATGAACCGATATAATTGATAACAGATCAAGAATATGGGAAACTAATTAAGGATGGAATTTAATGTTATCTTTATTATATTGTTGAAAATAAGGGAACTATTCAGATTAATGATGTGCTAGTTGTAAATGAATACCTTCAACTTTTTCCTAATGAGTTACTCGTTGTCATACTAGATCGGTAAGTCGAAATCACAATTGATTTAGTTCCTGATGCTAAGACTATTTCAGAACCCCATATACTATGGCTCAAATATGACTTCTTGAATTAAAAATTTAGTTACATGATTTGATTGATAAATGCTTCATTCCTCCTAGTAAATTACCATGGGGAGCCCTTGTTTTGTTCATTAAAAAGAAGTTTGTTCCATGATATATTTCATTAAATATAGATGTTTTAATAACATCACTATTAAAAACAATTATACTTCGAGTCATATCAATGACTTGTTTGATAAGATCTAGGGAGCTTAAAACTTTTCCAAGATTGACTTGAGATCCGGATTCCATCAGCTGAAGGTAAAGGAGGATGTCATCCCAGAAACAGCCTTTCGTACTAGATATGTGCATTATGAATTTGTTGTCATGCCATTTGGGTTAACTAATGCACCTATTATATTTAATAATATTATGAATATAGTATTTAATGAGTTCGTTTATAAGTATGTGGTTCTATTTATTGACAACATTCTTGTATTTTCTAAAAATAAAGAGGATCATGAATAACATCTAAGCCTTGTTTAACAAACATCAAACGAAATGAAATTGTATAGAAAATTCATCATGTGTGATTTTTGGTTCCAATAGATTTGGTTTCTTGGGAACATTGTAAATAAGGATGGAATAACTATTAATCCTATGAAAACAAAAGTATTTGATGAATGACCAAGACACACAAATGTTACAGAGATTTGTAGTACTCTTGGGTTATAAGGTTATTACCGATGGTTTGTTAAGAACATTGAATGATTACTTATCCTGATAACTAAGTTAACACGGAAAGGGGATAATTTTTTTTTGGACAGAATAATTTGATGTTTGTTTTCAAGAACTAAAGAAGAGATTGGTGATTAATCCAATTTTGGTCTTACATTACCAAAATGGTGAGTTTTTTATCTATAGTGATTCTTCTTTGAAGGGACTTCATTGTGTTTTGATGAAGAATTACTAGGTAATTTATATTTCTTCGAGACAACTTAATACTCAAGATCTAAATTATCCCACACAGGATTTGGAATTGGTAGCTGTGGTTTTTTATTGTGCAAATTTTGAAGAATCATTTATATGGGGTCAAATGACCAATATATACTGACTATAAAAGTCTGAAATATATTAACTTAGAAGACATTAAACATGAGTTAGAGAAGATGGATTGAACTAAAAAATTATTATGATTACACAATCAATTACTATCCTAGAAAAGAAAACTATGTGGTGAATGCCATAAGTTGGAAACATCCTGTATCATTAACCATGTTACATTTGGAATATGATACCTTGATTAATGATTTGATGAATTTTCACTTTGAATTTATTGGTGTAGTAAATACCATTATTTTGATTCATGTTTCAGTGTAGATGTCATTGTCAGAATGAATTAAACGAGCATAGAAGGACGACCAAGAGCTACAAAAAGGAATAATTGGTTAAAATCTGTATGTTTCCAGAATTGAACCATGATAAAGTTTGTGTTTTAATATTTTTAAAAAGGTTGTGTGTACATAGTGATTATTAGTTGAAAAAATATTTTTTGTGGGAGGATCATATTTCTCCATTTCTGGTTCATGCGGGCAGTACTAAGATGTATAGAGACCTTTGAGTGTATTATTGGTGGGATGGAATGGAAAGAGATATTGCTAATATTACCATGAATTTTTTGATATGACAACATGTTAAATTAGAGCGTCCGTTATCGAAGTGGATGGTTCAACATTTTCCTGTGCTAGATTGGAAATGGGATAATGTATCCATGGTCTTTTTGGGAGGAATACCAAAGAAATGTTGAGATAAAAAAGTGATTTTGGTTATTATTGATTGGCTGTCAAAATCAACACATTTTCATTCTATTTGAGATAAAATTTTATTGGATCACATTTCTCGACTGTATCTCAAATCTATTATCAGGATTCATTGAGTTCCTCTTTATATTGTATCTGATTGAGATCCCAGGTTCACCTCTAACTATTGGAAGGGACATT
The DNA here is from genome assembly GCA_963277665.1 of Viscum album. Classification (NCBI taxonomy): domain Eukaryota; kingdom Viridiplantae; phylum Streptophyta; class Magnoliopsida; order Santalales; family Viscaceae; genus Viscum; species Viscum album. Next base: position 1,857,873,867 of record OY728126.1, on the reverse strand, counting down.
CTTGGGAACAAAATTTAATTTCAGTACCGCTTTTCATCCACAGTAAGATGGTCAGTCAGAACGGATGATTCAAACATTAGAGGATATGATTCGTGCTTGTTGAATGTATTTCCAGGGATATTAGGATCAACATATTATTTAGTTGAGGTTTCTTATAATAATAGTTCTTGTTTTAGTATTCAGATGGCACATTTTGAGGCTTTGTATTTGAAGTAGTGTCGGTCTCCAGTGTTTTGGGAAGAAGTCAGTCAAAGAATGTTAACGGGGTCAGAAATAGTAGAAGAAGTAACTGAGAAATTGAGGATGATACAATAGCAAATGAGTACAGCTTAGAGATGGCTTAAATGTTATGTAGATAACAGGAGGAAACACTTATCTTTCGAGGTAGATGACAAGGTTTTCTTTAAAATATCTCATTGGAAAAGTGTGACGTGTTTCGATAATAATGGGAATCTATGTAAACGGTTCATCAGTACTTTTGAAATCTTGGAGAGGGTTGGAATAGTGGCATACAAATATCTTTGCCTCCGATTTTGTCTCAGGTACATAATGTTTTTCATGTTTCAATTTTGAGAAAGTATGTTCCAAATTTATCACAAGACTTAATCCTAGATGTTGTTCAACTGGAAGAGAACCTTTATTATGAAGAGACACCTATCCAGATTCATGATCAAAGGGAATATATATTTAGGAATAAAGTAATCCACCATGTAATGGTTTTGTGGAGAAACCACATGGTTAAAGAAGCCACATGGGTGTTTGAAAATGCTATCAGGGAAAAGTACCCTTGGTTGTTTAATAAGTAAATAAAACTACGAGGTCGCAATTTCTAGAAGGTGGGGATAATGTAACACACCACGTTTTTCTAAAAATAAATATAAATTCATGGAACCTTGCTTTAAATATATATTTACAATTAGATTTTAAACATAATTTTCCCACTTATAAGTTTTGAATTTCTAGAAACTATAATCTAAAATTGTGTTCAGAATGTTATTTGGAGTCTGGTGAAAGCAATATGTTTTTTGGTGAATAGTAGCATAAACATATGAATTGTAATATTAATAGTAATATGACCCTAATGAATATTAAATTTCATTATTATTTTATTTTCTTAAGGCTTTAAGATAATAATATCTTGGTTAAATTTTCATCATTATATAGAAGTAGTTAAAGAATTAGAATTGTTATTTTTATAATTAAGCATGATTTTATTTAAAAATTAAATTAATAATATTTATAAAATTATTTTCAAAAAAAAATGGACATCATTTTTTAGTTCTACACATTGAAAAATTATTGGGGAAAATTCTTGTATTTTTTTTTGAAATTCATGAATTTCTGATTAATAGAAAAATACAATAAAATACTCTATAAATAAATTATCAGTAAAATACACTATTTATGACATCATATCTGATAAAAGAAAACTTAGTTCGAACTCACATGTCATTATTACAATTTTAGTTCACATTAACTATGATTATTAATGATCATGGTATAAAATATTATAATAATGATTAAAATAATGGAATATACCCCCTCTCCTCCAATATAAATAATTCCCTCACTCCCCTAATTTTATGACACATCTAAAGCCCTGATGCATGCATATGTTCTACCCAATACATCTCCCAAGGATTTTCACCACGTCCTAGAGCTACTGGTCTCACCAAAATACCTATTCCAAATTCTTTATGATGGATCTCAAGGAAAAGAGATCAAGAGGTAAACAACCTTTTTTATTTTCTTTCTTTTCATTCATTTTATGTTATTCTCTTTTTTTACCATTGGAATATGTTGGAATAATTCATTCCATATCCGCCCTTATAGTCCAAATGAAGTATGTGTAATGATATATCCCCTTTTTCTCATCATATTATATTTTTGAAATTTTAAGAGACATTGTTAAGAAACCAAATTTTTGTGAGAAATTTCTCATAGATTTCCTTTATTTCATGATTCCTTTCATTTATTCTTCATTCCACACCACCTCTTTTACCAGAAAAATGAATTCTCATGAACCATGTATACTTTTTATGTTCTCATGTTTATTGAAAATTCAACATCATTGTTCTGATCCTCTCCCACTTATTCAAGGAATTAAAAACATTGTCCATGATGTGTCGAATTACCGACATCATGGACGATGTGATTTTTTTTAAATCATTAATTTCTTGTCATGAAACAATTTTTATGGTGGAAACTGGTAATAATATATGTATTATGTCTCATTCAAGGTGTGATAATTTATTTTTACAGATAGTTTTAATTTATAAAACAAAATGATGTTGTTATTATGAAAGAACAACTAAAATGATCTAAATGAACATCATTAATGTTTTAACATGTGAATAATATTCATGTAAGAATTAAACATTATAAATGATATAATTTATGTTAATGTAAACAATTAAATACTGATACATTCAAATTCTGGAGTTCCACTTCAAATCGACAGGAACATCCATCATGAAACAATCTTGGAAATCATGTAAACAACTCACCCAAAAACAGAGAAAGGGGAAAAATACTAACAATTAAATAGTAAAAGGATGTTATGAAATGATCTTATAAACCTGAAAAATTTTATTTAAAATACTAATAACAGTCTATAAACATTTTTAACAGATTTTTAAACAAGTCTGAAGTATGAAAATCCTGAGGTAAAGGAATTATTAACCTGGTTTCCATCCTTTGGGTTAACATTATTCTTCAATATTTAGGTTGTATTTAAAATTTATTATCTGAAGGGTATTGCTAATATTATTATTAATTATTTCTATTAACAGTTTATATACATATTCCATCCACTCTATTAAGTTTCTCTTCAGTTCTATGATATTTATAAGGGGATTTCTTTTTTAAAATCCACTTTTAAAATTCTGTATTTCAAAATTCAAAATAAATATTTTTATGCTAATATTCATGTTAAATGAATATGTTATGGATCATGGGAATTTTATATGATTAAGGTCGGTACCTCTATCTCCATCTAATTCATTGGGTATGTGTAAGTTGGTGGTCAACCATATGGTTACTCCAAGTGTAACTGTGTTGGTTACACATATAGTAATGTACTAGCGAGGGTTACAAATTATAAGGTATCCGGGATGGTTACAAGATTATTTAAGTGATGCTTCAAGATACCTTTATTGTTCTACTTATGTTCTTATATATTTTTTAATATCATGTTTCACAATGTTAGGATATATACACAAGTGATAAGTATGTCTTATAAAAATGATTTCATACGTTACAAGTATTCATGGACTAATGAGTTCTTTCATTATTTTTATATCCCTTACTGAGTTTTTATAATCATCCCAAGTTGAAAATGATTTTTTATAGGTTACTTGATGTGTAAGAATAAAAATTAAGACATATTAAATTTTGAAGAATTTACAAGGATTCATGTTTTACATTTTAATGTTTTATATTTTAAGAAAAATGGAAACTGTTTTTATGGAATCCATTATGTAATAATGTTTATTGTTTTGAATGTAGTATGAACCAATTATCTAACAGTTAAAACATAAAATGATCAAAAATGTAAACGGAATTGGTTTCATGACTAAATTCAAGATTATGTATGTATTAATGATGAGTCTGTAAAAAATGAAGGGTGGAGAGAAGGGATTTCTTATCTCTCTTTTACTTCTATGAGATATGTCCCATATTATCCACTAATATCTTATGTGTAGTGTATGCATAATTACCATGTATATATCATATCATGAATATAATTATCCTAAAGTTACTAAATGTTACATTTTATATATATTAGTATTTTTGGGAATTTGATTTGACTTGTTACAAGTAGTAAATAATTTCATCACTCAATTTTTATTCCATGGGATGGAATTCTAATTAATAGATTATTTGAGGATAATGATTATTGATTAATAACTTTGGATTATATCCTGTTTTATTTCCACTATTTTTATGTTAATTTAAACATAATACACATAATCGATCCATTTTATTAATGAAATGATTATTATAAGAGACTTAGTATCAATATCTATTCATTGAGGAGTATATTGATGTAATACACCCACCATATTTTATATGGTATATATAAAAACCATTTAACATGTCATATCACTCTTATTTTATTTTCTAAATAGTTACATTCTATTTCTTCATGTTTTTATTATTTATATTTTTCAAAGGTTCTAGGGATCCATTGATTTTAAAATATCATTCTATATCCATTATTAGATATATAATGAATATTTGGGATCCAAAAATGGTTGTGGACTATAGGAATAAAATAAAATGGACAATTTAGAAGTATCATGAGACAAATAATATGGACAAATTAAATGGTGTTTACCTATTATGATTAGACCATCTTGTGAATGGACTTGATGGTAGTGGATCAGGTGCTAGATACGTGACATCCAATAATTAAGCATTACTTATATTCAGAATTCAATCATCAATTTACAAAATACATTCACTATGAAAAAATATATGGAATCCTCTCTTTATAAATTTTTTGATGACAAGTAATTCGTTTTTATTTATTAAAATATTAATATTTGTTACTGTCATGGGATTTTTTGTTTCTTCCACTACACTAAACTCATACTAGGTATTTGATCTCACCTATTTATCATGTTATATTTTCCACAAGTTTCCCATAGGTTATTTATTATTGATATGCATGGTTATATAAATGGGAATAATGGTGTTCTCAAAGAAAATAATTTATAATTTTTTTTCTAAAATTTAGTTTGATTTTTAAATATGTATCTACTTTACAAAGAATAATAAAATATCCGGTACTTTAGGATACTATTATGATTATATATAAAATTTTAATTTTGTAAGGTATTGGTTGAGGGTTACAGGGGTCAGAGTCATTACAATTCCCTTTTAAAATATTTTTCCTCACACAAGTAACTTCATAATATACAATTTCATTATTATTAATATATTTGACTAAAAATTGACCAATTTGATAATTTTTTGGTTCACCATTATACTTATTTTTACCAAATAATTACCCATTTAATTAATGTAAAGGGCTATATATCATACATATCCACACCAATAACACTTCAAAGATCTCATATGTCACTCATGAAAATGATATTCCACAAATTTAGAATGTGAGTGAAATTTTATTCTTCTATAATAAAATTTCGTAGATAATAATATTTTCATTATTTTGTACCTTGATTTCATATTATCATTGATGTAAAATGTTACATAATAGTTAAAAAAAACTATATTTAAACGTTTTTTTAAAATTAGAAAATCCCCTCACATATTAAAAATTCAAGTGTGATCACTAAACATCATAAAATTAATATCATACCTATAAAAAGTCAAATAATTTTACTTTCACGGTTATGAATAAAATTTATACCATATATTTATAATATATTAAAATTTACATTATAAGTAACCATTAACCAGTCTCATATTTTATTATACTCTATAAATACATTTTCAATTCTAATTTTAAAATATTAATAGTTTTTTGAAAAAAATATCATCAGACACATTCATTTCTATAATATGAATCATAATAATATGCTTGGTATTATTCAATTTTGACCAAGATTTATTATCATCACCTTATAAATGATAAAAAAAATAGCTAACTATTCTATTATATGAAAAACCTAATTCTTTAATATATTTTCCAAATAAATTATCATTCCATTAACTATCATTATATGGATGGTCTCATCAAAAAATAATGGATTTTATCTCATGAAATGTTCCACCAGGACATATTTTTATTGGGATAATTTTGTTATTCACATATAATAGATCAAGTATTCATACACCATTTTAGTTCCATTATTTATGAAATAAATTTATTATCTCTAAGAAATATAATTATGTATTTTTTATTTATAATATTATTATTCTATAATTTCTTTCCTACATCATGAACCCTATAGACCCTATGAAATACCAATATTAAATTTTAATTTATTAGATAAATAAATTTAAAAAATATATTATAATAATTATAAAAAAATATAACATTAAAATAAAATAAAATAATAATATTTTATCCCAATCTACACATATTTATTATATATAAATTAAATTTTCCATTAATCTCAACCATCACCCTAAACTTTTTCATTATCTAAACCCTTATTTGATGATAACTATTGTGATATGAACATAACAATATCATAATTGATACTTTTGAGAATAATTTTAATAATTTTAAATTACCAATTTCTTTTGATATATAGCTTTGGAGTATTAAATAAATAAATTACGTTAATGAATAAAAATCAACACTTACATACAAAAAATATGTATTTATTCAAAAAAATATGATCATAAATGATAAAAATTATTATTATTGGATTGACAAAAATAACATGAGATGTTACTTCATTGTCATTAATACTCATCAATAAACAACTTAAATATAATGATAAACATAAAAAAATAAAAAACCCAATATAGGTTTAAACAGTAAATAAAAAATTATGTCATGAAATATATTTATACCGATAATATTAAGATGGGAAAATGTTTATGATGAAATACTAAATTCATTAAATAAATCAATATGATGATAATATATTTAATAATATTGATATAATATGAAGGGGAGGAAAACGATACTCCAATGGAATCATAAATATAATAAAATAATAATTTTTTTTTCTTATAATAAGAAATTTATACGACATGTAATAACTCATAATAACACATAATCATTTGAAATGGAATAATTATCTAATTTTTCAAACATATCCTCTTAGGTGAATAAATAATTATATAATGAACTTGGGGAATATATAATTCATTTATGAATCATTATAATGAACATTGAGTGGTAGTTATATTAGATACAAAACACACTGCATTTTTCATTTAAATACATTAACGTACGAATAAATGTTATCACAAAAATGAAAATTAATAAAGTAGAATTGGATAATTAATTCAAAATTTATCAACAAAAAATAAAGAGAATCGTTAAATATATACAAATAATGGTAGTATGTAAATTATAATATGATATTAAAAATCATAGGTGATGATTGAATATATCTATGATTATCATATGGTGAATGATAAGAGATTAGTTGAGTTATGAATTTAGAAAACACCTTACATAATTTTAACATGATTTTAGATGAATTCTATTATATAAAAAAATATAATGTGCTAAAATTTGTTATAAATCTTTTATAATTTTATTTAGAAATTGTATTTATTTTTTAGTTATTTAATATAATCTTTTAATCTTAATATAATGACACATGTACTCAAAATTCTAGGATATTGAATGTTTCTTATCATAGAAGTTCTGAATTTCATCTTTATTGTGGTTCATTTACTCACATATTAAGAGTTTACAATTAAAAATGAATTTTTTATAGATTATTAATATCAATAATAATTATCATTTTCTATATTAATAATACCATATTCTCTATATATTATTTAATAATAATTAATTTTTTACTAATTTTATATTTTCATTGTTGAACATGTTTGTATAAATATTTTTAAAAAATAAATATTATAAAAATACACGATAAACACTTATTTGTATCAAATAATAACAATTCCATGGAATGGTTTGAAACCTACAAAAATATTATTTGTAAAAATTAAAGAAAATGAAAATATAAATAAAATTATTATGTGGACACTTAATCTATCCAAGAATATTTAATGATATGTATATTTATATATATATGATGGAAAATTATTTCTATACAATAAATTTATAAAAAATGTAAATTAATATTAATTACACATACATAAGTTGAATATCCAGCCAATAAATTTCTAATAAAAATAAAAGGAACAAAATAGGAAAAAAATGAAAATAAAATTGATAGTGAATAAAATTATTTGATATATTTAATAGAGTTATTATTTTTGTATTTTATCTTTTATGAATGAAAATTCAAATTTGAAAATAGATTTTGGAAATCTTGGTTGTTCGAACTATATTTTATTCTTAATAAAATTATAAAACAGAAAAATGTATATATGTAAGAAATAAGGTCAAATTATATCTTCATTGATATATTAATATTATAACAACGATTGAGTTATTTTTTTAAAATGACTCTAATAGAGTGTATAGATCAAATATAATGATATTTGGAGAGTAAATATTGAAAGGAAAATAGTGATGTTCATGATTAAAATGAAGGGTTTTTAGAAGAGAGGGTAGATCACAATTTATGGACATTTCAGGTTTAGTATTGATGTTATATTTTAAAAATATAACAAAAAGTAATAATTATTTTTGTACCATTTAAATCCTTTCATACAAAACTTGTGTGATTAAAAAATTCGAAAATAAACTTATCTATTCAAAATATTATCTTTATATCTACTATTTTTCCATTATATAGGTCATAGTAGCACAGATTTAGAATTAAATAATTATATAGGTGATTATATTATTATATGAAATAGTTTTTAAAAATTAGAAAATATATATTTGATGTAAAACCTAGTTTATTTAAAGTAACAATCTATTTGATTGTGTATATCCCATAGAATAATTATTTGAAATGAATTATGAAATAATATTATTTAAATATGGCAGGTATATCATTGATGTTTAATTTGTTTTTATGAATATTATTAAGTTAATTATGAAATATATTCAAATTTCATAATAAAAAAACCATTAACATATTTTTATGTAATAATAACTGAATTTTGAGTAATTATATTTTATACATATGAAAACAAATCCTCAAAAATTATTTCTGATGATATTTGTGAAAAAATAGTTTAAATAGTTTCTATAAAATAAGTTTTTTTTATGTGTATAATATCATTTCTTATATCATCATATTAAAATTATCTTTGGGAGAAATTTTCATATTTTTTTTCAAAATATTGTTATTCATATTAATAGTTAAAATACATATTTCTTTGGAAATGTTTTTTTAATAATTAAAAAATATCTAAATTATATTAAAATGATTTCAAGAATATTTCATTAAGATTATGATAAAAAAATGACCATTGTAAAAAATTTCAAGATTAAATTTACTAAAAAAATTTACACATAAAAAGGGAATTATTATGAAAAACTCTTTATCCCCACATTTTGTGCATATATTTTAATTTTAATTTATAAGAATTTTAGAATTTTAATTTTATCAAACGGATTCCATTTTTAAATTCAGAGTTTCACATTTGGTATAAATGGTCCTTTTATTTTTTGGGTTTATGAATGTTAGTTGAGGTAAAATTTATCATCTAACTAAATGTTAAATTAGTTTAATATTTGATAAAACAAAATTATAAATTCATTATATATCATCCTAATTATTAATGGATGAATGTATATTGACCCTTATCAACTTATGGTTAATGTAACATTTTCCACAAAATAACATATATGATATTTAAATCATAGAATGTTGCAAACACTCATTTTATTAATTTTAAAAATATATTATATGTCTACATAGTAAAAATATAACGTTTTTGATGAATAAAATTTCAAATATTATGATTATTGAAATTTTCTACATGGTGATAAATTTTTTCAAATTTTTAGGGATAATGTAATTGTCTTAAATGCTTGTGAAACACAATTACAATATAATTTTAACAAAATAGTAAAATTAAATAAATTATATTAAAAATATTAAAAGTAGTACTAAATAAATTATTTATAGTTTTCAATTTATTTTTATATGAATATGAAATTTTAATTATTTCGAAGACAATTAGATATTCAAAAAATATTTCTTCTAATGAATTTGAAGTCAAATTAAATTGATAGTGTCAAAAGTGAAATTAATGAAAATTTATCAAAATAATATTTAATTAAATTACATAAAAACCATTTATATATTAAAATATTATAAGAGGGATATTATATGGAATAAATTATAATTTAACAGTAAATATTCACCTTATAAAAAATATGGAAACCTTTATTAGTGAAAAAATATGTCCCCATGACTAATAATTCAATATATTAACTATGTGTTCAAAACAAATGATTCGGTATAAACAACCATAATATCCTGTAAAATATTTTTGGAATATGATATTTATATCATATCATATCGTGTTCTCTAATCCTAATTCATTTTAATGAACTTTTTGGAGAACTACATAATTATATTTTTTTTTTAAATTCCAAAAGTTCACGTCATATCAATTATAAAAGTGAACCTCCTCCACAACTTCTTTACACCACACTAATCCTTATTTACATTCCAAACCTAATAATATACCTTCTATATATGATAATTCAGATTTTATTGGTTATTGTCATCCCAAAATACCAAAAATAAAACCATTAATTGGATATTTAAATGAGTTCCTTCACAGGTTGCGTAATTTCCTTAATCGATCACTTTCTTTTTTTATTATTTTTTTTACTAATATAAATATATTTTATTTAAAATAAAAATATCTTTATTGTACTACATATATATTAAATAATTTATGCTAAATAAATTACAATTATCAACCAATTTCCCAACAAATGGGAAGTGATATATCATTTTTGTGTAAATGTGAATAATAATCTCCGCATAGAGATATAATTCATTTTCCACCCCATATTTAATGGATGATAATTAATTTGAGTTTAACATTTATATAAGATAATTATAAAAATATTATAACCCTATAATTATTATATCACATTTACCTTCTCACCTTACAATACGTACGAATACAATAATGTCACTCATGTGTATGTCTGGACTACAGACTCTACGAAGTGACATTGTCTGTATTGATTTCCATTTTTGAGAGATAGTAATATATTTATATTTGATAGATAAATATAATTTATAAGATATGGAAGGCAAAAATATTTTATAAAAACTAAAGGAGGGTATTATAATTATATTATTAAATGAAATCATGTATGAAATATTCTAGAGGGATTTATTAGGATTATAAAAGAACCCATCAACTATACGAAAATTCCTCAGAAATTAAAACATTATTTTTTTACTTTTATAATTTAAGAATCATTAGACTGTTATCCTATTATAGATTTATTATTTTAAGGTGATTATATTTATCATTACCATCTTTTATATCACTTTATATTAAGGAATATGTGTTAGTTTTATTTCCTTTTATTTATATTCACATCTCACTATTGTCATTCATTTTGGAAACGTAGTTTTTTGGTGGCCTTCCTACACCCCAATCCATCTTTTTAAGATAAGAATTTATTAATCCTTTTAGAGTCTGGATTTTTCATAATGAAACTTTAAAATGTCATATCCATGAATATAATAAATAAGATAATATTTTTAGGATTAAAGTAATTAAATGAGGAGAGTGTAATAACGTAATATTTTGTTATAAGATGATATTGTATAACATATATTACTTTACAAACTAAGTGTAAAAAACCATGAAATATTATAATTATAATATTATAACTATAACAGATATGTTTAATTACAAGGTATGAATACAATTAAACTAATTATTAATGTTATATAAATAAAATTTTCAATTCAAATCCATTGATTAATTTTATGAAATAAATACATAGTTTTCAAGAATGTTATTTTATTCTTCAAAAAAATCTCTTCATCCACAAAAAATTTAAATTCGTTTTGAGAAAAAATATACATAATTTCAATAAAATCTATAAATTATAATTTAGAAACATAATATCATTTTTTAAGTAATCATTATAAATTATATTAATGTCAAATTTTCATATTTTTGAAAAAAGTTTGATTTTCCAATGAATTGTGAACATAATAAATTTTATTGAAAAATGTATTTTTGTTTCAATTATTAACAATGTTAAATTTAATTTTAATATTATTTAAAAATAATATTAATTATATTGTATTATTGATAATATAGTATTTTTATTTTAATGATTTAATTAATTTATGTTAGTATACAATATTTTTATAGTGAAAATCAAATTAAAAAAAACCATTTCTTTTTGTCATTTAATTTAATATTTATTTCTAAAGAGTATAGAAATTTAGTTTTATAAAATTTATTCCAAATTTTTAATAATTAGTTGATAATTTAGTTAATACACAACATATGGTTAATAAAAATAGTAACTGTGACACAATTTATCACGTTCATAAAGGTAATGTTGACTTAGTTAAGAATTGAACTATGTGATAAGGATATAAAATATCATCTAAATATATATTTTATTACATTGATTTTTCCCTCATCAAATTATTCTGGAAATTATTATGTTTATTAGAACCTTCTGAAGAAACATAAATATATAATATTTAAATCGAAGACTATTACAAAATTTCACACTCTTAGATTTAAATATTTATGATGTGTCCACATATGGACTAAACAAATAACTGAATGAATATAAATGACAATTTTGGGAATAATTAAATTATTTTCCATATGAAAACTTATTTATCATTGTTATTGATATTATAATTATCATAAATGATTTCGAATTTGAAATACATTATTTACTCAATTAATAAGAAATTTAGATTTATTATATTATAAATATTAAAAGTTATATAATAAGAGTGATTTATTTTTTCGGTATTTTTTAGAATAATATTACATATGAGTGAGGTTTAAATGAATTAGATTCAAAATAATTTTTTTAATGATGCAGTAATTTTAAAATGAAATGAATAGTGTCAAAATTGATATATTAATGATAATTAATCAAAATAATATTTGATTAAATTATTTAAAAAAATAAATAAAATTGAGAAAACATGAGGTTTGATATGGTATAAAATTTCACTAAATAGACAGTATTTAGTTTCTATAAAATTAGATCCCTTTATTAGTAAAAAACCTGTTACCTCAATTAATGTTAAATTTTTTTGACAAATGGATTTAACCTAAAATAATGATTAAACATTATATAAAAATGTTAAAATTACATTTGATAATGGTATTTACAAAATATATTACCCTAGTATCAATTACCCATCTCATTTTCTTCACATGTCTTAAGAATTCTATTTTAATAATTAAATATTTTATGAAATTCCTAAAGGGTAATTCACCTCATTTATAAAAGGGAACCTCTCCCTCACTTATTTAAACCACATTTAGCCCCCAATCTATACCAAATCCTACTAAAATACTTTATAGACTTCCTTATACACATTCTATAAGTATTTTCAACGTAAATGTCCAATCATTTTCTCATAAATTGAAATTTAATAGTGTTCTTATAAAGAGATGTAATCTCTATAACTAAACACTAATTTTTTAATTCATCTTTACGTCCTCTATATTTACTTAATTGATCATAAATAATAAAATATGTATCCAAAAAATACTAAAGATTTATTATGATAATGAAATCACTGTTATCCATTCTATTTCCAATCAAATGGGAAGTGATGGTATCATTCATGGATACGTACGACACACCATCATGAGGTGATACTATTCATTATCTTCCACCATATCCCATTGATTATTATCATAATTGGTTTAAATTTTATATATTATATTTTTGACCCAATTACATTCTAATTATTATAATATCAGAAAAACATTATTAACATCCAATATCTTTTATAAAATATCATTGCTCGAGCATACTTTTGGACTACCACCATAACAAAACAATGAGATTTTCCATTTCCTTTTTAGTAGGATGTTAATAAGGATATATTTAATGAATAAATAAAATTTATATTAGGTAAATTGTTTTTGTTGAATAAGAATTATTATTCATCTTTCATTCATTTCTCATCAAAAAATAAAAACAATACTCATGTCTACATATGGAATACCGTCTCCATGAACAGTGTAATTAATTTATATTTCTGTAACATTTATGGATGACCATATATAAGTTTATAATGAAAATATATAATATTAATAACATAATTATAAATTATAAGTAAATGAAACTAGGAATAAATTTTAAGGACCTGCACTACAAAATAAAAACATTAATGAAATAAAAATCCATTACCTCCGTAAATAGTAATTTTAAAAAATAATTATAAATAAACAAGAAGTAATTGTTTATAAAAAACTCATTAATGTTATGACATATATGATAATTTTTTTGGAGTATATAAATAATATATCTATATTTATTATATGTTAGTTTTTAACACACGAGAATGAATTTTAACTTATAACAAGGGATTTCAACTCAATTTCCATTTAATGAGGCATATTTTACTGATATGCACAAAATTTGATTTATATGGCATATATAATAGATAATTAACATGTCAAATGATGATTCCATATATTTTCTCAGTATTTTAATTTTACATCTATGTTATAATATCATGTATTTTTTAACTCAAAAGTTTACTGACCTGTGGGGGTTTATTTCATAATCTTATCCCAATTCAGGATTTTCTATTCTGGAAGATTCTATTCGTCCTTATCCATATTTCCTCAAAATATTGTAAAAAAATTAATATCCATATATAATTTTTAAAATACCATTTTATATATTTTTGGCCATTTTTTAAAATATTTTCTTAAGCAAAACATCTTTTTGTTTTTTGAACGAGGTAATTTTTTACATATTCGAAAAGTTTAAAAGTAATGTTTTTCTATAAATAAAATGCTTCAGTAGAATTTTACACCATCATGAATTATAAATTATTTAATTCATAATTTATAAATTTACACTTTTAATTTCAAGGATTCTTGTTTCACTAATATGTGTGATGATTTATAATTAATTAAAAATATTTATTTTTATTATCAAATAATAGTTTTACTCTTGAAATATTCTAACAAATATCATTAAGGTATATTTATCTATTTTAAAACCAATTTTTAAAATTATTTTGATGATGTAGTATAATGATACCATCTAAAATATTTATATAAATCGTTTATTATTAACTTTACAGTGGGAAGTACTGATATATCATATGATAGTTCTTCAAATATGATTTGTTATTGATTTTTAAAATTTGTTGATTAGCTTGTACTGTTTAATAATATATGTAACGAATTAGAAACATTATGTGATCAGCAAGGATTGTTATACCCCCATCAAATCATCGATATATATTATAGGAAAAACTATATTGGGGTTTTCTGGAGGTGTTATAAATACATTTTAATATTTCATGGCATAAGAACTCAAAATGTTTTTTCAAATGTAATATCCAATGCATCAACTACAATATTTATATTTCTAAAATTATTAATTCTCCCATAATAAAATTGTTTACTAATACCTAGGTGATAATTCTGTTTGTTATGGTATCCATGGATGAGATTTTAGTTAATGTTATTATTTTTATGAAATTATTGTTGACATCATTAATTCATTCCTTGTTATTCAGTTTTTGTTAGCTTCCGTTGTACGCATTCCCTTACCAAGAATCTAAGGAACATATTTATTTTTTTTCATTTTCCCCAAGGATATAGATAAGGGTATTATGAATGATATAATGGACGAATGAATGATTTTATTGTATGTAGTTTTTATTTTTATTTCAACATAGGAATTAGGTTTGTATCCATATATTCAAGACAAATAACTATTTTGACTTTTGGGTTGTGCATACCTATATATAGTGCCAATGTAATAATTTAACCACCAGATCTATGCTACTAGATACTGGATATTTAAAATAGTTATTTTTATAATATTATCATACAAACCCCATTATTTATATTAATAAAATCATTAAAATAATTTTAAGTAAAAATTTGAGAATATTTCAAAAAAATGAATTTGAATGAAAACTATAATTCTTGAATGAAATATGAATATTTTACTCATCCCAAAAATATATATGTTAAACCTATAATATTTAGAAATTTAAAATTTATATATGTTACATAGTTTAAAATTTTCTAAAAAATAATCAACTGATCCATTATATTATTGAAGATTATCTAAAAATGGGTTTTAGTGTTCAATTAAAACATGAACTCATATTTTCTAACTGTAATTTGAATAAAAATGTATAAAAAATAACTCTTTCTATAATTAATTTGAATATTATTATAAAAATACTTTTTATAGTATTAAATACATATGTTTAAATAAGGATACGTGTTTCACACATTTACAGTAATAGTATATTGAAAATATTAATTATATATCAAAATTAATAAATAATATCTTAACATTCCATTTCTAATTTCATTACAAAATAAATTTGTTAAACTTTCCATATAAGGATTAAAAATATAATATTATTTTTATTAAAAAAAACATCAATTATTATTAATTATCATTTACTTAAATCATAATATTGTAAAAAATATACCTTATTAAAATTAAAATAATAATTTTTAATTAAATATCACATTTTTCTTTCATATATTTCAATGATTATTTATTTTATTATCATAATAATTAATATTAAAAATAATTTATAAAATAATTATAATAATATATATTAAAAACAAATTATAAATAAATAATTTTGAAAATAAATAATATAATAAAAACTCATTAATAAATTATATTTATTACACGAAAAAAACAAAGATATGTATTTTTTTAAAAAGAATATTTTACAGGAAAACTATAAAAATATAAGGTTAAAAATTATTTATTAAAAATCTTTTAACTAAAAATTGTTTCATAAATATTTGGATACTACATATCAAAAAATATCGACTATCTATATAATTTCGAATTCCATATATATAAGAAATTACAGTATCACCTATATTTCATCATCCTCAAATCTCTCATAAAAGTGAAATATATATATAAATAATAAATAAATCGCAATTAAATTGAAAATTAATCGTAATCATGATAATAATGCATCAATAATGATAAATTAGAATAATTCATAAATCAACTATATGAAATAGATAGTAGAATCATCATATTAATGTAGATTGTAATATATCTCCCAAGCCCCATTTTAATCAAAAAATACAATCTAACTAAGAAAAACATAACCAAGATCAAATAAATCAATTATTTCTATGACATCTCGAATCTGGGTGTCGTGCAATGTTTCCTGGAACCTGGTTGGTAACATGACCTCAAGCACATTTCCTAAAATTTCAGAGGTTACTAACTAGAAGTGAGTTCCATAGTGTGGTATATAGGATACTATTACCTCATTGGAATAACATATAGAGTATAAATCAAATATTAAATAAATGCAATAGTAATAATACCACAAAATTAAACAACAGAAAACTATAACTAAACCTAAAAAATCCAATATATAAATATGATGCATGTCATATATATCTATGAAAATATCCAAAAAAGTCATACTACAGAATGGAAAAAATAAACCAACGTACAAATGAAACAAATAAACTCTTGTAGAATCGCAAGCCTTGGATTGTCCCATACTCCCCAGCTCCACCAGTAATCAAGTACCTGGTGTAAATTGGTGCTTTCCCATATCTATACATGTAATTATAGAATATATTTGGGTGAAAAAGAATTACACAAACAAGGTGTGAGATGAATCCAAGTATGAAAACACCAAACGATCTGTGCCTAACATTCAGTGAATATATATAGAATGTAATAGGGAAATATATAGCAAAAAAACAATGTTGTACTCAAATGTAAACAATTCTATAGTGTCCAATTACATGAATTTAAATTTTATTATTTGTATTTTGAATCAAGAAACCTATAGATCTAGACAAATATTTATATCCCCTATGTGATGTAATAAAACATACCTCATAGAAGTCCATCTAACAAATCAGGTATGACATAATCCAAGAATGTGATTTATCATAGATGAGGAATCAAAATAATTAAATTATTCATAAATAACCATTATGGTAAAACTCTTGGCTTATAATCCCTCTAATCTACCATACATCCAAATTATAAAATAGAAACCCTCTAGGAAAGCTCTCATGTTCTAACAACTTTGGTCTAACATGCAATTAATCAACTATAAATGACCAATTGGAATATTAATCTTAACTTAAACCCATGGGTGAAACATTCTACACCAATTCTCTCATGGTCCTTTTTAAAAATAACATTGATGTTCCCTCAGTCTTCATGGTTGAAGGCTATCACATTATATAGGAAAAATATAATGTGCATTTCATATCAAATCACATCATGTAATCTAAAAATAATAAAATGATAAAAATTCAGAATTCAAATCACATGCATTTCATGTAATCAAAAAAACTCCTTACTAAGACCTCCAAGGTATGAAAAAAATGGTATGCCACATAGGAAACCTAGACTAAATGGCTTTAATTAGTCTACGAAGGGAAACATACCCAGGTGTTGTCCCATAACTAGGTATCTTACCATACATATAAGAAACAACCCTTTATTAAACAGACAAACCTCAATAAGTATTAAAAAAAATTTACTTCCAAATTAAGAAATACCCAACACGTTGTTATGAAACATTTTTAACATATATAAACCAAATACAAACATTAAAAGGTACAAACCACCAACATCTTTGTTTTTTGATCTATATACCTGAATGTTGGCCCTTGAATCTACCTAAAATGGAAAGGGTCATCAACAATATGAAAAACGATCAACCATTGAAAACTCAATCGAGAAAATGATTCTAGAAAAAGGCTTAAATTGATTTTAGAACTCACTGGTGGGATTTAAATGCATAAGAGAGTGTATCAATCAGATCTCGATCAGAGAATTAGGTGTTCAGTTTTCATCTTTCGTTATGAAGTGCTCTAGTTTGAAACATGAGAAGTATAAGATGGTTCTGAAAATAAGATGCAACCCTACTTGGATATATCAAATTAAATGAAAAGTACTTAGAATGTTCATAAAAATTACACATCGTGTAGTAGTCTTAACTAGACCCCATATTAAGCGGGTATGCCAGGCCACCACATAGCCATGTACTCGGATGCCACATGGTCAGTACATGACTATACATAGTAACTGGGTACACTATGTGTATTTTTAAATACATTGTGTGTACAAAAAAACCTATTCTCTCCCTTTTCCCCCAAAAAAACTCAAAAATAATATCCAAAAAGAAAAGAATAATGTGTTTCTTACAAACTTCCTCCAATATTGCAATTTTTCCCTTAATTTCTCTTCAATGGGTAGTGAAAATGAATATGCGATAAAATCCAGGCATTGTGATCATACATCAGCCTACCTCTCCGATGTCCAATCATATGCTAGCCCATGCTGCCAAAGCTTATGTACTAGAGGAATAGACCAACCATATAGACCCTTCATACAGGGATCTACAATCTGAATAGGGTACTCCTCGAAGGATGCATCTGCCTCAAACTCATCCTCCTCGGGTTAAAAAACATTATATGTGTCTGAGAAGTATCTTCATTATTGAGAAACATGAAATACATCATGAATAGCCCAGTACATCTAAGGTAACTACATATGATAAGCCATTGGCCCAACACTCTCTAAAACCTCCAATAACCCAACATATATCGTTGAAAGCTCCCACTATCTTCAAATCCTACTATGTCCCATCCTCAGTGTGACATGTGTGAAAATATAACCTCTGACCAAAAAATTCTAAGGACATCTCTATTGAGAAGCATTTTATTTCAATGGAGACTGTACAATAGTTGCCCTTTTCAGAATCTACACCACCTGCTTTGTTGTCTCTTGGACAAGACAATGTCCCAACATAGATTCCTCTTCCACCTCTATCCAACATAGTTTCGATTAGTATTTCCTACATTAAAAATCCTAATAAGATTCCATCTAAATTGTTTCCTAAAAACTATTATGGTCTGGAAACTCCACATGGGTTATGTGTCTTTCCCAATAGCCCCCTAAATCCATGACACATTCTCAAAGCATGTCCTACAAAACCTGAATTGTGCAGTCAGTCTAGCCATTTGTCTGAGGATGGTATGTTGTACTTAGAAGTAACTGTGTTCCCAAAGCCCAATGTTGTCCCTTAAAAACATGAGAAATAAACCAGGTGTCTATATCATAAATGATTGGGTGCAGAACCCCGTAAAAAAGTACAATATCTAAAATATACAACATCCCAATATCGTCAAAACTATTGGTATCCTTGAACGATAAGAAGTGGGAAAACATCAGGAACCTGTAAAAAACCAAAAATGATTTATTACCTCATGGTGATCTCATTTAACCTGTTATGAAATCCATCACGATATCATTTCACTTCCACTCGAGAATGGGTAACTTCTATAGAAGTCATGGAAGCCGCTGATGCTCTGACTTCACTTCTTTATATGTGGAACATCACATAAAAAAAGCTACATACTTTTTTTACCTAATAACACATATTGACAATATAGATCTCGATACATCATGGAAAAACCCTGATGAACTACCCATACTGAGGAAAAAAAATCAAGTAGTGTCTCTTCATTCATGTCTACTGACACCCATATGCATCGAGGAAAATGAAAGACCACATCCTCACCTATGGTCCACCCAGGAGTAAGTTCCTCAGCTAATAAAATATCCTATAGGACTAGGCCTTTGGAATCTGATAGCTTCCTCATTCACACTCGATCAAGTAGAGTATAGATAATATCTATCAAAGAAGGAAAAATATTTCATTGTCTATTTAGAACCTACAAATGCACCATAAAAAACAAAGCCATAAGATTCCACTCACTACTGGCCTCATGAACTACCTCTTTCTAAGTCCCCCTTCTCAAAAAATCATCCACTGAGTTATATTTTCCAGTTGAGTAGGAAAGCTCAAAGTAATAATACGGAAGGTACTCAACCCACCTTTGCTATCTCAAATTTATATCTCTCTATGTTTAGATATACATAAGGATATTATGGTCTATGTACACCACAAAATTCTCTTCCAAATGGTTATGTCTCCAACATCCCAAGGCATGGACAACTATAACCAACTCGAGATCATCTGTCGGGTAATTCCTATCATGTGGCCTCGATTTCCAAGATGCAAAGCCTTTATACCCACTACTCCACTCCCGATACATGATTTGTCGTATTAAATAGTGCAACTCTTTCCCAGCTCTGGAAAAAATAGTAAATATTTTGAAGTCAATGTCTATTTTATCTCATGAATGGATGAATCGTTGGAATCTGTCCACATGTACATCACACCCATCTCAGGCAAGCCTATCATTGGCAATGTTATGCATGAAAAGTCATGAATAAAGTGCTTTTACTAACCAGCCGACCCTATTAAACTCCATACATCAATTATGTTCTTCAGCTTCTCTTAGGAATCTTCCACCCTTAGCATCATTCTGCCTACTAATACTAATATCTGTGAGATGACATGACCCATGATGTTATTATGGTCTATAAAAAATTATCATTTTGTGACCACAGCATATACCTTATGCTCTCTCAATGTAATCAATACTATATTATTATGGGTGGCATGGTCGTATTGAGTGTGAGAGTTCACTGTGATATCATACACGAAGATTACCAAAATATAATCCTTGTAATGATGTAATTCTTTTTTCATAATTTCCATAAAAAATTTCAAATTGTTCTTGAGACCAAAAGGCATAACCAAATACTCTTATAGACCATACCTACTCTGAATGGATATAATAGGTATATATGATGGTCTAATGCACATCTGATGATAAACAGATCTCATGTAAATCTTCGATAACACCCAGTCTCCTCAAATATGATCATAGAGATCATCAATTATTGATAATGAATAGTGGTTCTGGACATTCAACTAGTCAAACTTCCGATAATCTACATAATGTCTGAGGGTAATTTCTACCTTTTTTTGCAAATTGGGAAAGAGAACCACAAAGGGAAGTATTTGGGTTGAATGAAACCCTTTATCTACAACTCCTCTAACTCCAACTTGATCTCTTATAACACAAGTGTATCCATACAATAAGGATAAAGGTACACTATTATCACTCCTTGGACTAGCTCAGTAGAAAAATACACTAATCACTCTTAAGAAAAACCATAAAACATTACTGGAAATACATCATTGAAATGATCTACCACTGGAGGAAATTTCATATGTGAAGTCCCATTGTCATCCATATAAAAACTAGTAATATGGGATATAATTCCTCCCATCCAATGATGCTTAGGTCCATATCTGCTCGAATGAACATTCCATTCACACTTGGGTAGAAAAGATCCCCCATCTGTTTATGTGAAGCATATCCAGTAGTTATTGAAATCAACAAATGCATGAAAGGAGACCAACTAGACCAATCCAAGATTGAAATCTATGCCTATAATCACTAATACAAAGAGGTCCCATAAGAAGTGATACAGAAATATCTCAATAGGGAACTCCTTGAACAATCATACATTATCCATTCTAATTTCCAATAGAGTGTCTCTCATATTTACATAATAATATGTAAAGATATAGATCCCAAGCATCTCCGCAATAGAAATACATACAAAATAATGGGAACCCAATATATCCAAAAATAGAAGAAGATAAAACTGAGGCAACTGGAATTGTACATATAAACATATAGGGTCCTAGATCCTAATTTTGTTGAGCCGGATCCATTATAAAAGTTTGACATGTACTGCATCCATGGGACCCTAATTGGTTACTGTGTACAGATCCACCCTATTGTCGCTAAAAACCTATGATCTGGCTACCATAGCCTTGACCACCAACTCATCCTGAATGACTTGATGAACTCCAATGCCCTGACTGATTCAAAACTACTGGAACTACACCAAATAATGGAGTCATAACGAATCCCATTTCACTATCTACGAGTGAGGATATCCTAAAAACGATAAAGATGACCCATCTTGGTACAAGATCGTCACCCAATTGGGTCTCTCAAACAATGTGGTATCATGTTCCCACACCTTCTTCACTGGTAGCACCTCTCCTAGAATCCAGATGATATATCCTTGTAATCGTAATCATCAAGGTATGGATCCCTACAATGCATCTTAATATCATTTGAAGGAGTAATAATCTTGAATGTTGAACACCTATCACGAAACTCCAAACTCCATCAAATATTCTATTTATTCAGCGCTTGGTTTATTATATAAGTCACTGAAGTCAACCTGAAAACAGTCAAAATCTATAATATATCATACCTTAGACCATCCTCAAATCAAATATCTAGTGATAACTCATCACCTCCCAAAACAGGTTCGAAGCATTGAAGCTCTATAATGTTAGAAGAGTAATCCATCACTATAAGTGCTTTCTTCTCCAAATTCATTAAATATAAGTCTTGGTAGGACTTAAATGTCATGGAGTAGATTTAATAATAGAATTTATTTAGAAAGAGTAAAAAAACATATCTTGATGACAACCTGCCTGTGAAAAAACATCCCACCATCTCTTGGGGAAATCAGAGATAATGTATGTCGTGAGCTTCACCCTCTGCTCAGGACGTGTCTATAGATGCTCAAAGGTATAAATTATAGACTCTAACCCTATCACTACAATCGGTGGTCCACCATCCTTTAATATAGTGGGAGGATGCTACACCTAGAACACACACATCACCTATGCCCTAGTCGGTGCAAGATGTGGTTCTCCCTGAAAAATATACATCATCTTCATAAAGCATTCATGGAACTATGCATCAGCACCTTTGTCTAGTATAAAAATTGGTTCCAAGATTGGAATAACATGAGGATTTTTTGGTAGTCCCAGATCAACCATTTCCGATGTCTGATCATCACCCAATATCTAACGTAAAGCTAGAGGATGTATTGGTGGCATGACTTCCCATGGTCAAGCAGAGATTAAAAAAATGCAGCTTAGAAGTTAATAAACAAAAAATGGAAATGAAATCATTCAAGTTTCTCAAAAGTGTGTTGCACGTTTTGTAGAAAAACAACACAGGGTGTTCCCATAATCTTTTACATTGGTGTGTACTTCTTCCAATGTAGCCGTGTATCACCCCCTCGACACAACATGTTCCTCCTATGCCCCGGTGTGTACTTGGATATTCCATCTTGACCAGGTACTTTTACATGGTTATAACTACATGTTTCTAATTGTGTAACACTACATGACACCAACACTCTTGATTCTATTTGAACAAAAAATGTTTCAACCACCATTGTTTTTAGTCACATAGTCGGATACATGGTCGATCACATCACAACTTGTACTCCTAGTACATCGTGTGTTCTATCAAAAATTTTCTAACCCAATGTCACAGTTCAAACAGTCAGTCACGCTGTAAAAAAACATGTCCTGTAAATATGGTACAAGGCCTGGACTCATGAAATGTCATTTCATCCAAAATAGGAGAACACACATCCTGTGTTCATAACATAACACTCCCCTTTTTTCTAGGTTTTCATGACAATAAACTTCTGAAACATCTCCAGAAACCACAAAAATCATAAAATTTGACCATGTAAGTCTACTCCATGAGATCCCTTAATCCCCAAGAATCAATTTTTGGCATCATTATTCATATAATATATTAACATAATTTAATTAATGTTCAATCATGATCCACAAAATTCTGATCCAATGGGTCCCATAACATATCATAGACCAAATATTTTCATCCATAAAGAAGAAAATTTTCAATACCAATACCATCTCAAAATAGTATTTATTTCTATCATGAAATCTATCATAACATCATGAATATATAACATAGCATCTACCATATTAGAATTCAATCAGTCATGCACTCAAAATAGAATGGAAATAATGCATGGTATGTGATTTCTAATAAGTGATTCTATGACGCATGAGATGGAATACCCTTATCTCATTTGGTTGCAACAAAATAGAATTACAATGATATCCATACTAACTTTACAAAACATGTTTGTCATCCAAATGTGAAATTAAATCAACTCTAATAGTTCAAAATCCAAAAATTAATTTTCAATTTGAGGTAATGTGGAATTTCCCAGTACATGGTGTAGCTAATCCTAGGAAAAACTAATTAATATACTCAATTTTCTTTCTATCCCTTTATAATGTAACCAAATAGTAACACAAATGAAAAAATAACCTTCCCTCTAATACAACATTGTATCATCCTCGATCTGGGTGTCACCCAAAGGTGTCCTGAACCCGGTTGGCAACATGACCTCACACACATTTCCCCAAAACCCAGAGGCTACCAACTTGTAACGAGGGTCAAGGTGTGATATTGGGGAAACTATACCCTCTTTGGTTGAGTTTACCTAGTGGAAAAAAATTTTAAATAAATTTAGAAGAAGTAATACAAGAATAGTAAATTATTGAAAACTGGAAGTAAATCCAACTGAATCCATAATATATATATATATATCTATGTGTGTGTGTGATTCATGGTATATGTATCAAAGAAAATATCCAAAAAAATTATATTTATGGAAATCAATACATTAAACAATGTTAAAAAAAGGAAACAAGTATACTCTAGCACCATCGGAAGCCTCATCTTGGTCACATTATCTCTAGCTCCAACATCAATGAAGTACCTTTTGTAGAAGGGAGCTTACTATTATCTATATCTACAATTACATAATATATTTTCATCCATGATAATGACCCAAACATGGTGTGATATGAATCCAAATAGGAAACCACCAAATGATCTATTCTTAACTATAACTGAATTTATATAAAAGGTAATATGAGTAGATAAATAAAAAAACATAGATTTACTCAAAATTAAACTATCCTATAGTTTCCAATTAAATTTAGTTAACATTTATTATTCATTAGATAAATCGTGTAACCTTATGATATATCCAATGCTCTATATCCCCTATGTGGAGTAACAAAATAGTGGTCTTAGAAAACCATGTAACCAATCATGTTTGATCGATTCCAGGGTTGTGCTTTGCGTTGGGAGATGTGTCCCAATCATTCTATTATTCACAGACGACCCTCTAGAAGAACTCTGATAGTCCAACCCCTCTGGTCTAATATAGAATGAATTATTAATATTATAACCCTCTAGGAATGATCTCACGGTCTATCCCTATTGTTCCAACATAACATCAATTCACATAATAATGACCCTCTGGAAAATCACTCATGGACTTACCCGTTTGGTCCAAAATTCCATTAATCAATTATAAAATTCCACTTGGGTAATCTATCAATGACTAATCATTTGGTTGAAATATTATAAACCAAGACTATCATGGTAATTTGTAAATAACAGTTGATATCCCCCCATTCTTCCCGGTCCATGGCTCATAAGGTACCTTTGAAATATAAAATATGGAAGTCCCTAGGCTTACTTTTCCAAAGCTCTCAAGGTCTATTGGAAAAAATATAATACACGTTTCATATCAAAGCTTCTCAAGTAATAGAATAATATTACATGGCTAAACTATTATATTTCAAATTATAGGGATTTCATATAATAGAACAAACTTTTTCCTAAGGAATTCAATCAATGTAAAATAAGGTTTTCTTTATATAAAAACCTAGAATAAACAGTATTAGCAGTAAACTAAGGAAAACACAACCATGGGGTGTCTATAACAAGGTATCCAAAAATAAACATATGAAACAACCCTTTATCCCAAAATCAAACCATAATATGTAATAAAAAAAGATTAATTAAAAATCATGAAATACCCAAAATGTGTGTATGTTTCACTTTATGTATATATGAACCAACGAAAGACAATGAAATGAACAAACCACCTACCTTGATGTCCTATGATAAATATATATTAATCCTAGCATTTTAATCAGCCTAAAAATGCATAGATATTCAAAAATTTGAAAAACTCTTAACCCTTAATAACTCAACTGAGAGAAGGAATCGTGAATAAAGTCTAAATAGGATTTGATAACTCACCGGCCAAATCCCAATGCACCTGACGATGTCTCAATCATACCTCGGATGTATAATCTTGGGTTTGGTTTATATTTGTCATTCTGGAGCACTCTTATAAGAAACATAATGAATAAGATAGTTCCAAACATGAGATAAGACCCCCATTCCGATATATCATTTATACATAATATAACTATGAATGCCAAAAAAATCTACACACTACATAGTAGCCATAATCATCCCCTGTCTTAAAAAGGTTTTCAAGGTCACCACACAGCCATGTACTCTGCCGCCACATGTTCATCATGCAAATTTACGTGGAAACTTGGTACCTAGCGTGTACATGGAAATACATGGTGTATACACATAAAAACCAATTTCATTTATTTTTCCCAATAACATCCTAAAAACAAGATACATACCTTAAAAGTATATCTTTGTTTTTAAAATTTTTATAATAATTAAAACATCATGAAAGTATCATTGATACTTAATAATAGATAAATGGACGAATGACTAATAACCAGATCAACAAACCTAATTGGGATTTAGTCTTAAGATAAAATGAATACCAAAAATCACCCAAATGGATTATAAAGACACATAAAAGTCTCGTACATATGATGAGAATCAATATGGAATAAAATGTATGGATGAAAATAGAGAGTGAAATCATGATTTTTACATGGATTTTGATAGGAAAAATGTTAAATGGTTCCCTAAACAACAATTTGGTTATGAAATATTAAGATATAGGTAAGAAATATGATACCCAAATGTCGGTCTAACATAATGTCTTTTCAGATGATTCTTTTTTGATTCCCATATCTTACCAAATATCAGACATGGTGGTACAACCTTGATTATTTTATCTATTTTTCCTTGTTCTATGTTATGAAACTATGTAATACACTTAAGTAACCACAATATTATATAGAAAAAAAATTAATAACCAAAACAATTAATATTCCCTTTTTTAATAGTATATTCAAAAAAATATCTTCAAACTATGAAATATGAATCTATTTTTTACCACAAACCACATGGGATGTAGTAACAAAATATAGTTCTATTCCTCAATATAACTTGATACTAGTTCAATATTTATTTCCTAAACCATTTGTTCAAAAAAATCATGAAATATTTAAAACATGATATAATATTAAAATCATAGTTTAATATAGGAAACAAATTTACACGGTCTTCGTTAGAACAAAAGTTTTATATTTTATATTACTACTTGATTATATAATAATTTATTCCCCCTATGTCAATTAAAAGTTCATAAATACAAAATTTATAAAATTAATAGCCTCTATATTATATAATCATTTTCTATAGGGATTAGAATCTTTTCACTTTGCAGTAGATTATTTTTCTTAATATAAAATTTATAATAATAATAAAATGGAATGGATAGGAATGATTTATAATGATGGCTCCACAAATCAGTATAACTTATCCATGATTTATAAAAACTATTATTCAATGATAAAAACAAAATTATATACATTTAATTAATAATGATATATATTATTACATTACAAACATGTGACTTAGAACAAAAATTGTTTTGTACACTTTTTTTCACTCAAAATCCATCAAAAAAAATTCAATAAACCAAAGTTAATAAATTGGGTGGATATTTTCTTTATGATTCCAATAAAAATATAGTTTTATATTTTGATAATAAATGAATGTTATTATTTCCTATATCAATTTTGTATTTTTATTTTTTAACGATATATTTAGAATAAATTGTTAAAATATAAAATATCCATAAAAATTTGCAGATCATCTTCTTGTTCGACCTCATATATCTAAGAAACCTAAATTGTGACTCATTATAGGCCCCGAAATAGAATTTAAAATAAATTAACAAATAAATTTAGTAACATGATTATAAAATAATTATTATTTCAACTATTAACCATGAAATAGTTGATATAAACTTTTTTTCATCAACTCCAATTGTCACATCGAATCCTTTTTAAGAAAATAGTGATGAACTATGACATTTTCATTGGATTAATACATGTCCAACATAAATGTAATGTTTATTCCATCATAATTATTATTAGTTAATTCTAAAATATTTATATTTCCAATATATTACCATGCATTTACATTTCACTAACATCATTAAATGTTATTTTTTAACTTCAACCTAAAATTGGAACATCATAATTTTGGATTAGTTTTAACATTATGTTAGTTTCTTCATCCCTTTTCATCCTAAGGAAATTATAAAAATCATTATATATATATGATTTTATTGATATATATATATATATATATATATTGAAACAATTTTTATAACTCATGAGAAATCATTTTTTGAAACTAGTTCAAATTATGAACCTAGTGTTACTTTAATCTAAATAACATAATACTGTAGAAAAATTTAATAAAAAAAACATCTATTGATTTAGAAAAAATAATTGTATTTATTATGTATCATTATATATCTATGTTCCATAAAAATCCCCAAGGGTTATTTATGATAATAATATGTATAACATAAAAAACATTTTTCTGATACTTTCCTCAAATTACACAAGGAATGTTATTACATACTTTCATATTTATCTAATAATTAATTTTATAAGGAAATGGCATAATATATGAAATTATATATTGTCTTTATAATATAAATAATTTCTTGCATTTAAAAATATCATTTAGTTATAGTATTTCATAGATTTAGGTCATATATCTTACACAAAAAACGCATATATTATAAGTGTCCAAAATTATATTTAATAACCCTTTTTAAAACAAAAATATATATTTTGAAATTAAACATGATTTATCTCTATATAAAATTTCTATGGAATTTAATTTGATATATTATTTACCCTTATCCATCCATTAACCATGAAAAAATAATTTAAATCATGGGATGAGTATACAAATCTTAGTAAAGGAGATAAAAATGCAAAAATATACATTACTCCAGTGAATAATATGAAATCCAATAAAATACATACCTATATCAAATAATTATATATGATTATGAGAAATATCATTTCCAAATTAAAAACAATAAAATTTTTCTTAAAGTAATCATTTATTAATTATTAATTAATATATAAAATATATTGGCAAATTGAGAATTATTTTCATATCTTTCTTAAAAATGGCGTAACCTCATCATTTCACTTAAAATCACCAGCATAGTATATTCATATAATATATTTGGATAATAAAAAATAATAATAATCCATCCCATATTTATAATTAACATCATATTATATTTCTATTTTCTCTTAAAAGAAACAAAATTTGGTAAGTGTATCCCTTTACTTGTTGCATTAGAGAGCTATAATGAGCTCACTCAACCTTGTTTTTCTAAGAAAGCAACAAAATCCTTTTAAAAAATATCCACCATTAATTGATTAATATTTTAAAAAAACATAATCATACAAAATAAAAAAACATAATAGAATAATAATAAAAATTAATAATAAAAACATTATTTTCACCGATAAGAAATAAATTTTAGATATTGGTATTTACATTTTAATTAAAATAAAAATTCTTAAAACCATCACCAAAAAAGTATATATAGTATTTTAATAAAAAAAAATTGAATATTAATAAAGAATACAAACATAAAATAATGGTTATGGTGATAGAAAATTTCATTCTTATCATATATGTTAAAATATATAATTCTTTTAAACTTTTTTATAATAAAATTAAAACCAAATCAGTTAAAAGATTCCTTTTGAAAACCGTTAAAACAATGTAAAAAAGTGAAAAAAAATTTCAATTATTAATCATTTATATGATTATAAAAACATCCATGGAATAAAATTCCAAATATGGATTTTAAATAAAAACAATGTTTATGGGAGACATTATAAAATTTTTTATGAAAATAATGTATCTTAACGTGAGTCTGACTCTACATGAATAGACATAATATTAATAAATAATAAAATTTTCACTAATTTTCATATTTACTTTCCATTTATTATTTATTATTCAATTTAACATTATAGTTACAATGTTATGAAAATTACATAATCACTTACGTCAATGTCCGTTGTTGGGAAAATATTCATTTCATAAGTCCAAAATCGATTTGGTAAGATGACTATAGTCTATGGGGTCATTATTCTATTATATAAAAAACATTATTATTTTAATCAATAAAATTATATATACATAAGTAATTCTATTTATAATATACATTAAATATGGTTACGAAAAATGGGCTATGATAAAATCATTGAGAGTGTTGGTCATACGTACACATGAGTAAAAATTCCATTTATTCATTGATCATTATAGAATGAGGGTCGATATAATTAAATATTTATATAAAGAAAATTATAGATTAAATATCATATAATTTCTTTAATTATAATTTTATATATCATCCATTTTATGTAGTGATGAATAGAAAATAACCTTCGTTGATAGAGGTGGTTTTCCACACTAATGTACGAACGATGTTTTCATTTTTTTAGAGAATGTAGTGATTATGTATTAAATGATATATTTTCTTTTAATAATGAAAAATATTTCATTAATATATTATTAAAAACTTAATTATACCATTATTACCATATGTGATATGTGGCAATGGAAAATTAATTTCATCAGTCAATGAGGTAGTAGTCTATCGTACACACAAATGATGAATTCTTTTCCATGTTGATGGATTTTGAGATAAATATAAGTTAATAAATTAATATAATAACATCTATATACGTAGGATTATTTTTTTGTTTTTTTATAATGTTATAAAAAAAATTTATGGATGTGGAAAATGGAATAAAACTAAAACATGTGGTTAATGATTATATATCTTCATTATATGGTCACTATTTATCAATACATTAAGAAATACAAGATTGGTATTCTACCAAAAATAAGTCATCTATAACGTGTTATGTGATTTTAAAAAGGTATTTGGTGAGTTCATGGTGGACAAAAAAATTATGTGGGAAGGAATGACAATAATCGGTGAATTTTTATATGAGAGGGAAGGAACTATCTTTGAATTTATAAAAATAATATTTTTATTTAATATAATAAAAAAGCCCAAATGAAGATAAATTGGAAATATTAAATGATGATATGATAATGTGTTCAACTAATTTAATAAATTATTTTTTCTCTTTTTTATATCTCATTTTTTCAATTATCATTTTATTTTATCACATCATTAACCCATTTCACAATTTCTGTAATATTAATCTTTTATATCATTTATTGGTAAATATTGTAAATGTAATACATAAAAAAATACATAAGTGGATAATTAATGATATTATTAACAATATCCCATTAAATATATTAATTTTGGTTTTTTATATTTTAAATCATTTAATAAAATATTATTTATTATAAAATATATTTGATAACAATGTTAAAACTATTCAAGTACATTTATTTTAATAAAATCGTCAAAAAATATTTATTTTAATTAAATTAATACATAAATCCATAAAATACCATTTTTAATTTTAAAATTCGTTTATTAGATTAATTATTTCTCATTATACATCTTTTTAATATTTGTAATATAATTTATTTTGTTTTTAAATAATTGAAAAATTATTGCATCAACATCGTGAAAAAATTTAAGATATTATTTAATCATGAGAAATTATAAAAAATATCCATGATGAATATAAATAATTTTTGCATCAAATTAATATTAATATACAAATATATCATCTATTTATCACTATTTTAAAAATATTACAGCTTCTAAGTCCCATAGTACAATTTTTATTTGTTTCATTACATAAAATATTATAAAGTTCAAAATCACATCCAAAACGAATCAAGTAGACATATATTAAAAAAATTTAAGATTATATATGTTTTATACAAATACAATAATATTAATAAATTTTTTATACCAATTAATTTTTACAAATCATTTTATTTTTGACATTAATTACTTGATTTACCCTTTCTTATGGTAAACAATATTAATAAGGTTACATTTCATATTGACCAAAAAGAAAAGGGAAGTATTTAAAATATTTATACCCAATGATTCAAATAATTGAATCCATTTTTAAAAAATCAAATCATATAAATGATATCATTAAATATAAAATTTAATGTAAAAAACATAAAGAAAAAAATTGTTTCAGAAAAATGTCATTACTCAGTATACAAGGTTTTTATAGTAAATTAATTTATAAAATTAATTTAAAAAATAGTAATTTTTTATTCACAATTAAAATAGAGAAATTTAATTATAAAACTAATATAAAATATAATTATACATTTTACATACTTTAAATTAAAAAAATGGTGTCAATAAAAATCTATAATTATCAATATTTGATAAAAAAAAGTTTTAGAAAATTATCAAAAATTCATATTAATATTACCTTTAAATGGTGAATACAAAATTTAAGTTCATTTTTTTAAATAATTTTTCATAATATCAAAACCAACTTTTAAGTAAAATAATATTATTCAATAAAATAAAATTTTGTTTAGATATAATTCACATTTCCTTCTGAATGAAAAATTGACTTATATTTTTAAAATGAATATAGCTATAAAATATCTAGCTATATTATTTTAATAAGAAATTAAAAAAAAATTATAATAACATTTCCCTAATTTTATCATTTTCCCCACATTTAGGAATTTTGTCCCCATAATTTTATTCACTAATTAAACAAGTGGGTAAACAAATAAGGTCATCAATATTGCTGATTTTTCTTAGTATGATTAGGAAACTAATGAGCTTATTAGTCTTCTTATATGTGATTATGATAAGTCTCCCATTTTTAGATTTCTGAAGGTTAAATTTTTCATTTCAATGAATATTCTACCTTTTGGTTAAGGTCACATTTTCACCCAAACAAAATGTGTATACCTTTTCCTCATATGATTTTGAAAATCACATGATACTTTTTGATCCATATGTTTTTTATATAAAAGAATATACTAGTGAATTAACTTATTCCATTATACATTCTCTCAATGGTAAAAAATATGAATAACTTTTTCTATATAAGAATTGTTCTCTTCCAACCGAACCAATTCCAAGCTCATAACATGAGATGAATCTGAAACATAAATTTTTATAATCGAAACATTAAAAAAATTTGTGTTCATGGGATTAATTCAAATGAATGGTAAATCATCATTAAAATTATCTAATATTCTCCATGATTTTATACAGTTTTTGAACCTTGGACAGAACAACCCATTGACACCAAAACATATGAAAATTACAATTTAGTTAATTTATGAATAAATTAATCACCAATCTCTAAATAAAGGTCACTACTCATGTAATACATAAATATTTTCTACCTCCTCCATGTTTCCCTCATATGTTGATGAATTACCTCCACCATCTCAACCATGTCCTTTAATAATTCTGGTCTCATTAACTCTATTTCACCTATAGAATCCCAAAAGGTTGGATTTCAAAACTACTTTCCCTATAATTACTTAAAATGATCTTTATTAATCTATGAATACAAATTTTATATATAAAAAACTAAAATAATGAATTATAATTATCCTAAAGTCTATATTATTATATTAAAAAAGTAAAACACATGTCTTCCATTGTCTAGATTTTTTATCCATCAATACATCAAACTAATAATGAAAAAATGTGTTCAAATTTAATTTGTTTCCCAATGAATTCTTATGTATTTCAAAAAAATTGATGTAAACCTGGGATCATGGTCAGATACCATTGAGTGAGTCACCCTATATAACCTTAATATCTCATTAATATACATTTTAATAAAATTATCTAAAGAATATTTAATCCAATGGTAAGGAACATTTCATGTTTAATTAATCGATCAATAATAACAAAAATAATATAATTATTTTAAGTGGTCATTGGAAATAAAACTATGAAATAAAATGATATTTTTTTACCAATGCTACCATTGTATAAGAAAGGATGAAGAAGCCCTTAATTATTTTTCATTCTCTTTTAAACTATGAAAATGTTATACATTTCATTATAAATTTAACAATATTTATTTTCATTCTTTCCCTCTAAAAATACAATCTACTATAACTATAAATATTTTTACATCATAGATGAATATAAAACATGGAACTAAAAGAGTAATTCTATAATAATCTCACTAAATAAAAATTTCAATTCCCAAATAATCTCTTTCTATATGACAAAACACAATATAAATCAATGCAAAATTAGGGAAACATACACATATTTCCAATTAAATTTTACTTTGGACTCATGGTATTCCTTCTATGATTTCATAATTATATTATAAAATTTCCACTATTATGATACCTAAAACAAAAGAGAAGAAGTTATCACATCCAGATATTCTTATACATAATTCATAAAATCATTAACCAATGTTTCATTACATAAAATCAATATGTTAAATGGAGCATTACATTTTCTACTCAAACAACCAACTACTTTATTTTCATTTCATGGATGATAATTAATTATGTATCTAGAGACCTTTAACAATTACATCAATTCCATCTACCACGTGTTCTACTATTTTTGACTAAATATATAATTCGATATATTATGATTAGTATATATTTCCCTCATTGATCTATATAAATTATTTCAGTAAAAATTTAAATAAAACACTTAATATTCTAGTCTGAGTTCATGTGTTGGATAATTTTTATTATGTTGTATAATTTTATGTGAAGAATAAAAAATTACCTAATATTTCTATATCAAAACACCATGTAATTTTAATGACGTGTTATTATATTTAGAAAATTCACCATTTTTTTGGGGAAGATCAAAATCCAGAGTATTCACCAATCATATTTTCAATTAACAAATCATTCATCACATTATTTTGTCTAGATAAGTCTAACACTCTTCAGGGTTAAAAATGTTAGAACACTAGAGATTCACAAAATAATTTCAAAAAACTACTAGTAATATCCTTCTAATCCATGAAAACTAAAAATATTAGTAATATTTATACGTCTTTGAAAAGAAACCACCACTTTTTAGTTAGGATAAACTCTTATCTTCTCGTAATTTATGTTGTGTGTATAAAATGAATATTATTGTTACCAAAAATCACATTTTTGAAAATTTTCATAATATTTATTTTCATTTATGGTTTTTAGAGTAGTCCTCTGTTTTTTTTATGAACCTAATTAATTTTTTAAGAAATAAATATACCATCATTAAAAAAACCTATAATTTTCCAAATATTCATGGAAAACAATATTCATAAGAACAATAAATTTTTTGGGGTATTTTTGAAACATAAATTGAGAACGACAAACTAATAATGACTATATTTATTTTGAAAATCTTTTTTGGTAATTTCAACGCTCTTCACCATCATCTAGTGTACACGAGCCTTAAGCCATCCTTTGAAAAATATTGATATCCCTAAAGCTGATAAAAAAATAATTTTGGAGGAAACATATATTTAATATTAATATTAATATTAATATTATTCAAATCCATTTAATTAATTCACTGAATCATGAATCAATGATAATTTAAAAAAATTGGGTCACTGTTGTGTGAAGTGATAGGATGAATGGATCCACAATCAAACAACTCCTTCAAATCATTTTTGAATTATAGTTGTTATACATGATCCATTGAATAATGGAAATTTGAAATCAGCATTTAATTAGTAACTCTTTCAATATTAAAAACAAATACTCAGTCTCTTATTACACTAAAAACATATCAAGGAAAAATCCACGTATTATTTTACTATTAGTACACCATTAATTTGATAAGTTCACACTTTTTCAATAATATGTTCCCTAAAAATATTTTTCCATATTTTAATAGTTTCCAAGTATCTTGATATTTTATCAATGGTATAGTTTCATTATTGTATACAATGTGAAAATATATCTAAAAACATCTTTTTATCGATACAATTAATCTTATCATTGTAAATGGAGAGCCAATCCATAAAATATATACATTTATAATGTATCTATATATATCCCGGTTTTATCAAAATACATAAGGATTTTTCATGATAAAAATATGTATAACATAAAAAAATACATACTTTCTACAAATTACACATGGAATACTATTTCATGCTTTTATATTTTTCTAATAATTTCTATTATATGGAACAAGCATAAAATCTGATATTATATATTGACTTTAGAATTTAAATCATTTCATTTATTCCAAAATATCATTTAGGTATAGCATTTCATAGATTTTGGTCATATATATTACATAAACAAATCATATATTAAAAAGTGGAAAATTCAATTTAGTAACCATTTTTAAAACACACAGAACATTTTAAAAATAAATATGATTTATATCTATAAAAAATCAATAATGAATTTAATTTGACAAATTATTTACCATTACCCATTCTTAAACCATGAAAAAACATTTTAAACCATGTGATGTGTATATAAAGCTCAGAAAAATCATAATAAATAGATTAGTTCGGTGAAAAATATGAAATCTAATAAAATACTCACTTTTATCAAATAATTCTATGATATTATGAAAAAAATCATTTCCAAATTTAAAACATTTCATTTTTTTCAAAGGAATCATTTAATACTCATTAAATTAATATATAAAATATACAGGAAATTTGTGAATCATTTTCATATATTTCTAACAAATGGTGTCACCCTTATGATTACTCCTGGAATAACCAGCATAGTATATTCATATAAAACATTTGGTGAAACAAAATCATATTAATACATCCCATATTTATAAGAAACATCAAAATATATTCCACTATTCTCTTAAAAGAAACATAATTTGGTAACTCCATCCCTTTACAAGATGCATTAGACTAATAAAACAAGCTCACTGAACCTAGGATTACCTATAAACCTGCCATATTTTTTAATATAAAATAACATCTCATAATTGTTTAATAATGTAACCAAACATAATAATACAAAATTCCAAATAACCCAACATAATAATAATAAAAATTGAATAATAAAAACATTATTTTCACCCATAAGATATAATTTTTAGATATTTGTATTTGTATTTTCATTAAAATCAACATTATTAAAAAAATTACCAAAAAAAGGATATATTGATTTTTTTAAAATATTAAATCTTTTTAAGGAATCCAAACATAAAACAATGGTTATAGTTATTGGAAATTTCATTCTAACCATATATGTTAAAATATAAAATTTATTTTATCTTTAAATAATTAAATTTAAAAACTCAATTAAAATTTTCCTTTTGACAACAATTAAAACAAAGTAAAAAAGAGAAAAAATGTGTCATTTATCAATAATTTCATAAAATAAAAAATTTATCCATGAAATATAATTAATGATATTGATTTTAAAGAGAAAAAACGTTTTAAAGGAAACATTAAAACACTTTTCTTAGAAAATAATGTCTCTTACTATGAGTCTGAATCAGCATCGAATTCATCATTATAAATAAAAATTTTATTTATTAAATTTATTATTTGATTTCAAATTAATATTTATTATTCAATTTACCTCAATAATTACAATTTTATAAAAATTACATAATCACTTAAGTCGATGTTCATTGATTGGAAAAAACATCATAAGTCCAAAATCATTTTTGTATGTTGACTATAGTCAATGTGGTAATTATTTTGTAATCTACAAAAAAATTATAATTTTATAAATATATTTTTTATATATAAATTATTATTTTTAAACTATTCAATAAATATGGATATGAAAAATGTGATTTTTTAAATTCATGGATATTGTAGGCCATATGTACGCATGACTAACTATTCCATTTTTTCATGGATCATTATTGAATGAGGGTAATTTTAATTATATTTTTATATAAGGACAATTATATATTAAATATCTAATAATTTCATTACCTATACTTATATATATCATACAGTTGATGTAGTGATGAAAAGAAAATCACCATGGTTCATGGAGGTGGTTGTCCACACTTCAGTATGAATGCTGTTATAATTTTTTTGAGAATGTAATTATAAAATATTAAATGATATATTATCTATTAATAATAATAAAAATTTCATTAATATATTATTAAAAATAATAATTATACCATTATTACCATCTGTGATAGGTGGAAAAGGAAAATAATTTATATCATTCTACGAGGAAATAGTATATCAGACACAAAAATGATGAATTCCATTCCTTGTTGATGAATATTGAGATAGTTATAAGTTATTAAATTAATATAATACTAATATATATATAGGATAATTTTTTTATTAATTTAGAATGTTTTATTAATATTTTAAGGATGTGGAAAATGAAATAAAATGAAATCATATGGTTAATGACTATACCTCTTCATTATATGGTATCTATTTGTCAATACATTTAGAAATACAAGATTTATATTCTACCCAACATTTGTAATCTATAACATGTTAATCGATTCTATAATGGTATTTGGGTAGTTAATGGTGGACCAAAAAATATTCTGTGTGAAGGAATGACAATAATTGGTACTTTTTTATATGATTGGGAAGGAACACTCGTGGAATGTTTAAAAATATTATTATCATTCAATATAATAAAGAAGTCCAAATAATGAAAATTCCGAAATATTCAAGGATTATATGATGATGTATTCAAATAATTTATTAAATTAATTATTTTCATTTCTATATTACATTTTTATAATTATAAATTTATTTTTTCCCTTCATTAACCTTTTTCAAAATTCCTGTAATATTAATCATTTAAATAATTTAATGATTAATAATCTTAATGTAATACAAAAAAATACATAATAGTATAATTAATGATATAATTAACCATATCCCCTTAAATTTATGAATTGATGTTTTTTATATTTTAAATCAATTAATAAAATATTTTTTCTTATAAAATATCATTAATGACAATTTTATAACTATTCAATTATATTTATATTAATAAAATAATCAAAAAATTTATTTCAATTAAATGAATACACACATAAATAAAAAATCATTTTTCTTTTTAAAATTAATTTATCAGATTAATTATTTCAAATTATACTAGTTTTAATATTTTATATATCATTTATTTTTTTTCAATAACTGAAAAAATTTTGCGCCCTTGTTGTGAAATCATTTAAGGTATTATTTCAACTTAGAAAATTAATAAAAATGATGGTTAATTTAAATAATTTTTCTTACATATTAATATTAATAAAAAACTATATCCTATATTTATAAATATTATAAAAATATTATTTTTGTTAAAAACAAGAGTGTTTCATTTATTTGTTTCTTTACGTAAAATATTATAAACCTCAAAATCACATTCAAAAGGAATAAAATGAGCATGTATTCAAAATATTTAATATTATATATGGGTTATTAAAACACAACAAAATTAATAAATGTTTTATACCAATTATTTATAACATATAATTTAGTTTTTGAATTAATTACCTGATTTTCCCTTTAATATGGTAAGAAAAATTACTAAATTTATTTATCATATTGACCATAATGAAGAAGGTAACTATTTAAAATTTTTATACCTGGTGATTCCAAATATTTAATCCATTTTTAAAAATTGAAATCATATTAGTGGTATAATTAAATTTAAAATTAAACGTAAAAACGCAAAAAAAAAATTGTTTCATAAAATATCATTATTCAGTATAAACAGTTTTTATAATAAATTAATTTATAAAATGGTTTTAAAAAACATTTATTTTATTATTATAATTTAAAATGATATAATTTATTTTTAAATCTAATATAAAATAAAATTATACTTTTAAAATAATTTACATATAAAAAATGGTGTCAATATAAATCATTATTTTTCCCTACCTATTATAAAATAAAATTGTCTCAAAAAATTTCAAAAATATATATTAATATGATAATTAAATACTGAAATAAAATATTATGTTCAATTTTTAATATATTTTTCATAAATTCGAAATAAAATTTTTAAATAAAATACTATAATTCAAGAAAATAAATTTTTTTAAAAATAATATTTTTCCCATTTGAATGATGAATTACCAAACATTTTAAAAATGAATTTAACTATAAAAAATCTAACTATATAATATTTAAAAAAAAATTAAAATATATATAATTTCATTTCAATGATTTTCACATTTTCCCGCCATTTGGTAATTGAATCCTCAGAATTTTATTCACATATTAAATAAGTGGGTGTACAAAAAAAGTCCTCAATGATGTTGGTTTTTCTTAGTTTGCTTAGGAACCTAATGAGCTTCATTCTCTTCTTAAAAGGGATCATGGTAAATCTCAAATTATTAGATTTG
This sequence comes from Viscum album, assembly GCA_963277665.1. Taxonomy (NCBI): domain Eukaryota; kingdom Viridiplantae; phylum Streptophyta; class Magnoliopsida; order Santalales; family Viscaceae; genus Viscum; species Viscum album. Next base: position 1,857,833,039 of record OY728126.1, on the reverse strand, counting down.
TTAATGATGAATTTTTCTTTTCATTTAAGTGCATTACTTTTTGTAAAGTTCATATTTTCACCAAAAAAATAGTTATAGCTTTCCCTCATATGATATTCATAATCTGATGTTTCTTCTTAATCCTTATATTTTTTAGATAAAACCATATATTAGTGAATTAACTTGTTCCATTATACTTTTTCCCAATGGTACAAAATATGAATATATTATTCTATATAAGAATAGTTCTCTTCCTACTGAACTGATTCTAGTCACAATACATGAGACGAATTAGAAACATATATTTTTATCATTGAAACATGAAAAAATTGTGTTCATGGTATTAATTCAATAGAATGGTAAATTGCAATAAAATTATCTAAAATTTTCCATGATTTTACACTGCAAAATGAAACTTGGAGAGAACATCCCCTTGTTACCAAAACATATAACACATTTCTATTGAGATAATTTATTAATAACATGATCACCAACCTAAAAATAATGGTTATTCCTCAGGTTATACACATTAATTTTTTAGATCCTCAAGGTTTTCCTCATTTTTTTTGAATTACATCAACCATTTCATCCACGTCCTTTTATAATTATGATCCCATTTACTTAATTTTACCTACCTTATTACAAAATATAGGATTTCAACACATATTTCCCAATAATTCCAAAAAAGGTTCTATATTTATGTTGGAATAGAAATTGTAATTATACGAAAACTCAAATAATGAATGATAATTATCCAAAATTCATTAGTATTATATTAAACAAATAAAAACATGCCTTACATTTTATAGAATTTTTGGCCTATCAGTACATCAGACCAAAAATGAAAAAATGTGTTCAAATTTAATTTGGTCCCTAATGAAAACCATTGTATTTCAAAAAAGTAGATGTAAACATAGGATCATGTTTAGATACAATGGCGCGAGGAACATTATGTAATCTGACTATCTCTTTAAAATACATTTTAATAATATGATATAAAAAATATTGCCTCAAATGGTACAGAACATTTTATGTTAAATTAATAGATCTATAATAACACAAATAGTAGTATTACTTAAAGTTGTCTTTTTAAATACATCTATGAAATAAAATGATACATTATACTAATTCTACAATAGTACTTGAAGATAATAAAGAACACCCTTTTGTATTTTTAATTCCTCTTTTCACTATTGAAAATTTATACATTTTATTGTAAATTTTAAAATATCTCTTTACATTCCTTCCCACCATAAATACTATCGATGGTAAGTATACAAATTATTACTTCATAGTTGAATATAAAACATGGAACTATAAGTGTCATTCAAGAATTATCTCTTTAAATATAAATTTTAAGGCACAAAAAATATCTTCCCAAATATCAAAACACAATATTGATCAATGCTAAATTATGGAAAGATACACTTATTATCCATTATTCTTTTCCATATAACTAATAGTATTACTTCTAATATTTCTATATTCTATCTCAAAATTTCGACTATAGTGATACCTAAAAAAAGCGGATGTTATCACATCCATAAATTCTCATCCCAAATTCCTCAAAAACATTAAACAATGTTTCATCACCTAAACCCAACATGTTAAAAGAAGATTTACATTTCTTTATCAATAAATCAACCATTTTATTTTCTATTATGGTATGATAATGAATTATGTATCCACAGTCTTTTATCAATTACATCAATTTCATCAATCACATTTTATACTCTTTTGTAATAAATATATAATTCAAACAATTAGTATCATTCTAAATTTCTCACAAATATATTTATAAATTATTTCAGAATATATTAAAATAAAACACTACATATTCTAGTCTGAGTTCATGTGTTGGATGTTTTTTATTATGTTATATTATTTTATGTGAACTATATGAAATTACATAATCATTCAACATCAAAAAACCATGGAATTGTAAGAATGCTTTATTATATATTAAAAATTCACCATTTTTGTGGGAAGATACAAATCATAAGTATTCACCAATCGTATTTTCAATTAATGAATCATTCATCACATTGTTTTTTCATGATAATCCTAACTCTCTTCCAAGTTAAAAAATTCAGAACACTAGAGATACATGAAGTATTTTTAAAATGCCACCAATAATTTCCTTCTAATCTATGAAAACTAAAAATATCAATAATATTTATAGGTCTATGAAAAAAACCAATTCTTTGTATGATAAACCGTTATCCATTCATTATTTATGTTGTGAGTATAAAATGAAATTTGTTGTAACCAAAAATTACATTTTTTTCATACTATGTATTTTCATTTAGAGTTTGTATAATAGTCCTTTATTTTTTTCTTGATCCTCATTAATTTTTTGGGAAATAAATATAGCATCAAAAAAATATATATATAATTTTCCAAATATTCTTGGAAATAATTATTTATAAGAACTGTAAATATAGATGGTGTATTTTTCAACCTAAAAGGCATAAAAAATTCATAATTAATATATTTGTTTTCAAATTTTGTTTGTAAATTTAATCCCTCTTAACCTTCATCCAGTGTACATAGGTCTTAGGACATACATTAAAAAATACTAATATCCCTACAGTTGATAAAAAATTACTTGATGAGGCAGCATATATATAATTTTTATAGTAAAGTTATTCAAATCCCTATAATTAATGGCAGGACTCATGAATCCATGATTATTTTATAAAAATCAGGGTCACCTTAGGTTGAAGTGATAGGATGAATGAACCCATTATCAAATAACTCCTTCAAATTATTTTTCAATTATTGTGTTTATACATGATCCATTTAGTAAGGGAATATTGAAATCAACTTAATATTAGTAACTATTTTAATATTAAATTCAAACACCCAGTCTGTTATAACACTAAAAAACTTATCAGGGAAAAACTTATGTATTATATAATTATTATTACACAATTACATTGAATAGTTCAAAATTTATCACTAATATGTTCTATAAATATTTCATTACCATTTTTTAATATTTTCCTTGTATCTTGATATTTTATCAAATTGAATGGTTTCATTATTATATAAAATTTGAAAATAATTCTAAAAAAATCTTTTTATCATTATAATATATCTTATCATAGTAAATGGAGATCCAATCCATAATCAGAATAACAACAAACACTATTAATGGCATAAATAACATCTGTAGTTAAAATAATTTCACAAAAAACAATACGATGATTCTTATAATTCCATTTTTTCATTATACAGGCACTATGTTCATTTACCATAAGTTATATATTCATTTATTATGATGAAATTTCTAATTTTACATAGTATTTTTCAAAAATTAATTAATGTGTACACTAAAACTGATACAAGACATTAATATAATCTAGAAAACTATGGAATGCACCTTATACCACATCATTTGATGGCCAAGAATCTACGGAATTTTTTGAAAATGATTTCATCACCCCATTCAACATATAATATTTATGATTCCCATCTTTCGGGTTATTATTTAGAAAATCATGTGTATAATGGTCCATTTCATTACATTTAAAATACATTATTTTTTATTTATTCGAATTGTACAAACCACTAAAAAGATATTAATCATTAAAATGATGAAACACATTCAAAGACATACCCCATATAAATAACATACCCAATTTTATAAGGTGTTTAATAGTGTATTTTTTTTACCAATACACTCAAAGGATAAAAATATAATTTTCTTACCATCAGATTTATTTGACCTATTATTCCACCTTTTCTATAACCTGGACCACTTTTTATACTAGTACTCTATGTACAAATGATCATAGTTAAATTATATTTCCACCTTATTAAAATATCAAACAAGATTCTCATAACTTTTAATATTTTATGAAGCGAGTTCCCTTCAATGATATTGTATTAAAAAATGATTAAACTAGTTTATTATAATATTATGATCATATATAAAATTTGGGGCATACTATTATAATTATTTTAAGATTTATTCATATACATCTACTAAATATTCATCCTTTAGTTTTAATTATATGAATTCATTTTCCATCCTATATCGAACTACTTTATGAAAATATTATACATGTAAAATATTATTAAATTCATCCCATTCCAAGGAATAAATATCCAATACATCCTTGATTTTTTAGATTATTGACTAGCACTATTCGGATTCACATTGACAATATTAAATAGAAAGGATTTAATTTTAAAGATCTGAATATCCCATAAAATCAAATTTATTTTATATAGATTTATTTCATCCTCTAACTGCTACTGTGATGAATATCAACTAAATAATCGTCTATTTTTTAACATCAAATTCTATTCTATAGTCACATACCTCTATTAATGTTTTTGAAGCTCTCTTACATGCATATAAAACAACCATTTATTGCCTCTTTCAAAATATACTTCACTATAACAAACATCTACGTTCAAATTCCAACCATTCTATGAAGCCCATTCAGAGGGATATCATCACCTTATTTTATCCATATATTATCTTCTTTATTCCCATATAAAGAAAATCATTCTAAAAAACATATTTTAAACATATAATCATCGAAATAAACAAATTCTATGTAATTTCCTAATAAATATCTTGTAACATATATTATCGATATTCTATTCACACCAACCTAACCATAAATGGTATCAAAACATACTATGATATCTACTATAATGAACTATACATAAACATTAAAATACCTAGCTTCATTAGAATAAAATTCATTTCATTAAATCCCAATGATCCATTAGGATTATTGTTTTAGAGGGTTAAATATAAATTCATACATAATAAAACAATATATTTAAAAGTGGACACTTCTATTAAGTATAAATATTTCCCACTATTAAAAACATATAAAAAAGAACCTTTTTATTTTAATGGTAAATAATTCTTGTCTTTATAATTGACATGTTTCTTCCATTACTCATCCATAATCACTTTGTAAAATAATTAAAATCATTAGATGGTAACAAAAAATCTCAGAATTTTTTTTGAAAATAATTAAATCTCTATATAAGAGAAAATGTGATAATATATAACATAAACACCGTTACAAGATGAATATTTGATATTATGTTTTAAATAATTTTCACATGAAAAGATAAAGTTATTTTTCAATTACAAATAATTAAAATCATTGAATATATAGATAATATATCGAACCAACTAGGGAATCATTTTCATATCACTCTCATATATAAAGTATCCTTAATAGTTACACATTGAATAACAATCATTAGTTTACATGAAATCAGACTTTTTTTATATTCCAATATTCAATTAGGAGAAAAATAATTAGTTTCATCTATTCCTAGTTCATTATAACCATCATAGAATATTCTCATATTATTTTAGTAGAATGTTTTTTAACTATTCTACTATACACAATGAATTGAAGTTCAATAACATTCTTTCCAAACATTGGTTTATTATGAAACCACCAATCATTGGTAAATAATATGACCACCCATCATTAGATTATTATAGAACCTACAAATATCCCTAAAAATTACAATGAACCATAAAATAATCATAAAACATTAAATATTTGATTATAAAAACACAATATAAACCCATAAGATTGAATTTTCAAAAATTCATATTTCTATTTTCTTTAGAACAAAATCTTCATAAGTAAAATTCCATGAATAATGTGAAATATGGTTTTTATTTAAATAATACATGAATGATTTTAAATATTATAGTGATAAAATAATTGTTATAATAGCAGGAAATTTTTATGTCATTGTATATCTGAGGATATAACATTACTTTTTCTTTTTTAAAGAAATTCAAAACACTCCTTAAAAATATTACATTTAAGTAATTCAAAAATAAATCAAAATGAGACATAAATATTACATTATATTTTTTCATATATATATATATAATACCATTAAATGACTTTAAACATATATATATTGAGTAAAAATGATATTATAAAGTAATCATTTAAATAACATTTTTTTAAACATCTCACTATGAATTTGACTCAAGCCATCTGTTTTTCATCTTCCTAAGTAATGATTTTTTTTATTTTAATCCTTTTTTAATATTATTATTCAATTTGTCTCAGTAATTTCCATGTTACAATTATTACATTATAATTTATGTTCAAGTAAACTGTTTTGACAACTTTCGGTTTCTAAGCCTATGATGACTTAAGTAATTTGACTGTAGTAAAAACGGTAACTATTATATAATCTAGTGAATAATAATAATGAGGAAAATTTATTTTTATTATAAAAATTATATTTTTATAACTAATCATGAAAAATGGTTATGAATGATGAACTATATTACAATCTTGGGTAGGGTAGGTCGTTTGTACGATTATGTAACATTTCCATCATTCAATGATCATTATGGAAATAAATAAAGTATCGATATATATATATAAATTGAGTATAAAATGATAAATATCGTATTATTTTTTTATTTATACATATATATTTCATCCATTATATTGTCGAAGGAAAAATTCACATCACTATGATGAGGTGGTAGTCCACATGTGCGCATGAATGACGTTATACTTTTTTTGGCTGGAATGGTAATAAAATATATTATATTTTATATTTTAATAATGATAAATATTTAATTAATATCAGGAATTAACATTATTTCAATCATTATAACCATATTTGATAGGTGGTTATGGAAAATTAATTACACTTGTCAACCGGAAAATTTCCTACCATACACATGATGATATATTCCTTTCTCAATTGATGGATGCTAGAGATGGATATAGGTCAATAAAATAACATAATAGCATATAAGAATATATATTAAAAAATTTCTTATATTAATATTGTTGAATAATATTTTGAGGATGTTTATGAACAAATAAAACTAAAACATGTTGTTAAAAACTATACATATTCTTTGAAGGCCTCATTTTACTAAAACCTAATGAGATCTAATAATTGATTAATTCACAAAATAATGACTTTATAATGTATGGAGGGATTATTATAATTTATTTTGTTTGTTCATGGATGACCCAAAATAATATTATGTGTGATTTAATGAGAAGAATATATAACCTCTAATAATCTAGGGGAGGTGCAAAATTAGAATTTATTAAAATGTTAACCTAATATAACTTTTTTTGTTATAATTGATCAAAATTGATAAGAATTGAATATAAGATGATTATAAGTTGAAAAACACTCATAAAATATTTGTTTACTAGTTTATATCACATTGTATCACATGTATTTTAATTTTTCCCTTTATTAATCTTTTTGAAAATTACCCTAATATTAATCTTTTCCTCACATTCAGGGTCAATAATGTTAATATAAAATAAATAACTGATAGATGGACCTTTTTATTTCAATAACCATATCTCATTAATTTTTTATGAATTTAATATATTTCTTAAATTATTCAATAAAATGTTATTTATTATAAAATATCATTAATCTATATTTCAGAACTCTTATTTAAAATTACTCGAATAATTTTATGAAAATAATAGTTTTTTAATAATATAAATACACATCTATTTAATAATTCATTAGAATATTATAAAATAGTTGGTCACATTTGTTCTTTCAAATTATACATCTTTTTAAAAATTTAATATTATTTCTATTTTTTTCAATAATAAACTTTCTTTCGTTAGTGTTGTGTAAGAATTTAAGGTAATTGTTTCAAAAAATAAAATTTAAAATACATTAAATTTTTTTATGATAAATATTTTCATTTCATCTAAAATTTTATAAATAATTACATCCCTTTTTTATTTAAATGTTTAAAATAGTATAGTTATTTTAAAAAAGAGTGTTATACTTTTTACTTTTCATTACATAAAACATTATTATGATTATACTCACATCCAAATGGAAAATAAATTCGATATATTATCCATCATGATTATCAATAATGTTAAATAATATTTAAATAAATTTTTTAAAATTTTAAGGGCTATTCTTTATGCTTATCAATTTATTTTGATCATTTATTACCACATTTACTTTTTAGAGTGGTAAAAATAACTAAGGTTAATATTCATATTATCCAAAATAAAATTAATGTTTTTACAAAAATTTTCCCCATTGATTAAAAATATGGAATTGATTTTATAAAATTAAAAACATTGTTGTGGTAGAATTTAATATTAAATTAAATTGAAAAAAATGAATCAAATAACAATTATTCAGAAAAAATACTTTTAAATAAAGAATTCTTTTATAACAAATTCAAGTATAATATTCCTTTAAACCCCATAATTGGATTATTTTACATAATAAATACTTATTCAGTTTTAAAACTATTAAAAAATTTAAATTTATAGTTTTTATACTTGGAAATAAAATGTATTTTTTAAATAAAAAACTATTTTCCACTATCTACTGAAAAATCAAAATTGCCAGAAAATTATCATTAATTCACCATAATATTATATTGAAAATATCAAATGAAAAATAAAGTCAATTTTTATCAATTAAATGAAAATAATTATAAATTAATTATTTTAAATTATACAATAAAATAAGTAAATAATCAATATGGTTAGAAATATAGTATTTTTCCTTTTGACTGTAAAATTTCCATATATTTTTATAATGAAAAACTTATATAATGTCCTCCTGATGAATATTATTAAAACATTATGGTTATTTATCTTTATATTAACTATTTTATCACTATTAAATTAAAAAGTATCAAAATATTTAAGAAAATTTTCATGAATATTATATTATTGTTTTTCATAAATGATTTTTTATAGTGATGTTATAAAATGTTTTATCCATTAAGACATTTCATAATTTGACATAGATACAATAGATATAGAAGGTATGTTGAAGTTTTTACATTTAAAATTCTAATTGAATGGATAGATGATGTATGATATTATCCTTTAAACCTTTAAAATTTGAACATTTTTATTCCTTTGGGATGATCAGGACAAATGATTATACCAACACCCATGGGGTTGAATTTGGGTGGCCTTTTTGTAACTTATTCTTAATGAAAATCTTACATACATACATACAAAATTAATATAATAATTTATTATTTATTATTTTAAATATTATATTTGTATATGAATGATTACATGAAAAATCGACATGGATATTATTATTTTTTAAATAAATCACCAGTAATATGATACATACAAGGAGAAAATAACAAATAGTTAACCTATGATCCAAAGTCCACTAAAACACTATTATATGAATATAATGATCAAGAAGTAAAAATACCAAATAATGGTTACATCCTAATTTTTTTAATATAATGAAGTACATTATAGGGGTTTCTCCCTCATCTCCAAATTTTACCAACTAGTCTTAGTGAATGATATAGCCATTATAGGAATATTGGACAATTAAAAATAAAAAATATTAAATTGGTATATATTTAACCATAAATCAGGATTCAATAGTCCATTAATATCAACCTTTCTACACTATATTAACTTTCTTGATATGAACAACTCTATATGAAATTATTTGATTTAATATCTCATGAATGCTCATTATAGAAGTGATAAATTCCATTTCAAATAAAACATGATGATATACATAACATAATAATATATTTCAATTTAAATTTATAAACACTTAAGATAAATTATTGAATATATATCTATAACAGTAAATATATAATGAACATATCATATTTTGAATCAGTTATTTATATGTACAACACACATTACTAGACACTACCTATATCATTTTTTTCATAAAATCTCTATAATTCAAATATTTTAAAATAAAATTTTGTCCCACTAATGTTCACTTTCTTAGAAATAATGGTGACTATAAATATTCAAATATACAATCATCAGTATTAAAAAACAATTATTATGATCTAAAAATATTATTTGGATATAACGTGATCATTAAATGATCTATATTGATTAAAATATTATTAATGATCATTCAAATATTTAATGAAACATATCTAAAAATTACTCAACATGAACCATATTTGAGTAAGATCAAAAATTTTAAATTTACTCATCATATCAAAATCCATGGTGTGTTGATAATAAATGTTATATGATTTTACTTAATAAATATATCCTTTAGAGGCTAAGTCATTTCAATAAACCATAATCTTAAAATTCATATAGTTTTCAAATAATAGCTGTTAGTTTGATATATATAACTTTAAACATTGATATTCATTATTATTTTTAAATTACTATCCTAAAAAACATTGTATATATAAATGATATATTTCGTATCAAATGATGGATATTATATAAAACTTATTTGATATTTTTTAACACAACAACTACATGTGATGTGAGAACTAATCTATATTTCAATGTATATTTAACAAAAAATCACAATCCATAATTCATGATTTTTAATATATCACTAGATTAATTTGTTATAAAACATTATCCTACATTATATTTAAATATATTGGAACAACATAGGATTTACACATTATTGTGACCTCCACTGGTATTCCACCCTACTATAACCTCTATATTGATTATTTTTAATGATAATAAAATGTAATCTATTATCACATTTTGAACCAAAATTTATTGGCCCTCCTGATCCTTATAATTTGTTGAGTGTTGTTTTTAACTCCCAGAAAAAATTCATCATTAAAATTGATTATTTGATCAATCATAAAATTATCTGAAACTATATAATTAGTGTTTCAATTTCAAAAACAATATATGATATATATTGAAATAAAGAGAAAAATAATAAAAGGAAATAATTATCATGGACTATAAATTCATTTAGATTAATTTAATGATAATGGTTGAAATATCCCACAAAAAATCAAACAATTTTCTATTTGCTGAAATATAATGAATGGATAATTTTAGAAGTAATAAATATTTAAACACGTAATAAAATGATATTATAATATTTATTGAATAACTCAACATAGTTTATGGTATCTATAGTATACATAATAATTTATAAATCTATAACCTATAAAACATAATATGGATGATAAATAATAGAAAAATCATTGTGGGTATATATAAATCATAAATTCCATCAAATAATTTCATTAAGAATAATAATATGATCAGGAATTTGGGGATTAGTCCGTGATTGTGGAAAGTGAATATTAATTATGAGAACAATGTTTTATCAAGTATAGTATCATCCTTAAAATAATTATAATCCACTGTATATGAATTCAATGAGAGAATATAGATATTAAAATGACATAAATAAAAAAGAAACACATATTTTTGAAGGACCACATTAGCCTTAATTTTACATTAATAGAATATCATAGATAATTCAATAACCACAACAATTGTAAAATTACTGATATTCATATATGAATCTATGAAAAGTAAATTAACACTATTTCATAATGGTTAGATTCTATATCAATATATATTCATAAAAATATAAAATATCTTACATATGAATAAAAGGATTAATGGTAGATCCTTAAAAATTGTAATGGAGTATCATGTAGTAAATGATAGACTATATACAAACAAATGTGAAATTTATCTAATTCTTAAAATTTGAAAAACTGAAATAACTTTTTATTGGGGTTTTTCTTGTATTTAAATTTTACTCCACCATGTATTTTCTGTTATTTCAATTTTTTATTTAAATAATCACAAGGAATCTTTATAATTTTTCACTCATTTCATAACTCTACCCTTTAAATTAATGAAAGTGTGGAGGTAGAGAAATTACCAAATATAGATATTATATTAAGAAAATTTAAGGGATGCTAACATGTCTCATTTATAGTACTTCATTAATTTTATTAAATGATTTTAATTTTATCCATGCCATTAAATAGGGGAGACTATTTGTACATAGTATTTTAGATATATTATTTTATATTATCTTACCAAATTAGGTAAATAAATTATGATTGTTGGGGAGAGGGTATTATAATGTATAAGAATTTAAAAATTATGGATTTCTTATCCTATAAATCTTCAATATTTCTTATTTAATACCCTTTTATATATTCATTCTTGTTTATATTAATTCTTACCATTGTTAATATTTTTATACATTAATTTGTTTAATTTTTTTAAAACCATGTTTCATGAGTAATAATAAGTGTATTCACTCACCATCATCTATAGCTTCTAAAAATTTCATCTATATATATTTTTTTACATTGAAAATTACCTCCATTAATGATCATTTAGAATTCAAAAAAATTATTGTAATATAAAATAAATAATTTACCATAAATTGTTTTCTGAAAAAATTCCAAAAAAAAAAATTTATTTATTCACCATTTTCATAAATAAATCTTCTTTTTTAAACAAAACTATTTTAATAAAATTATTTAATATGTATGTTTTCTCTCAATTTTAGTTTATAGTGTGAGTTATAACATTTTCACCCCAATCAATGCATAAATATAGAATTCATCATATTTATATTATCTATATAAATACACACTTCCTCAATAAGGATTTCTATCATCACATATCATATCCAATATTTAAATCACATGATCTTCTATTCAAGTATAATATAATAAATATTATAATAAAAACATCATCAATTAAGGCTTCGTCAAAATAAGTATATATTCATGATATTTACAACATCATCATGAAAATATATACGATCTTCTTTATTCTAAATATTTATAATCAATTTGTTGAATTCAATACATTTTATCATAACCCTTCATGTATTTAATTAATATATATCAAATTGGAACAATTTTCAAATTCCATGATTTCTTTGTTTTATCATATGTGATCTCCTTATCTGTAAAAGTGATATTCATCTTATCATTATATTTTATTAATGATTTATACCACCACTATTCAACTTCTAAAGTGTTCAATTTTACCCTTTAATATATATGGAATTTATGTATCTCCCCTTCTAATAATATAAAAACCTAATTTTTCAAATGAGTGTTTTAAATCATAATACAATCGTCAAATTTTTTTGATATGTTTTTCAATAAATAAATTTTGTTTCACTAGTATATATCATTACACACAACTGTAGTTTACCAAAAACATGATATGATATTAAAATTGAATTATATAACGTTTTAGTTACTTCTAGTTCATTCAATTAGAATATATTAATTGTAAAAAATAAATCATAAAATATTATTTTTTTTACTCATTTAAATAATGAATTGATTGGTTTATCTATTAGAATAAAAATAAATAAAATCATTTTACTGTTAAAAAGTGTTATTATTTTTAAAAAAAAACCTACACACAATGTGTTTTTATTAAATTAAATTAATTAATATTGATGAGTGATTTAATTGAAATTTGTAGATTATATGCTTAATAAACTATTTTGATATTCACCGAAGAATTTAATATGAATGGGAAAAGAATAAATATTGTTTTATAATTAAAAACAAATTTTTCTAAAAATGTTTTTTCATGTTGTTTTCTGAATTAATAAAATAAATAATCCATGTATTGTTATTTAATATCAAAAATAAGGATTCATATTTGTATTTATTAGCTTCATATTTAGTAAATAGTTTACTATTATTTTTTTCATTATAAAAAGTAACCAGGTAAACAATTTTCAACTTGACAGGGCTAATACTGGGATAAAACTAAGGGATAATGCATTCAAATATCACTAACACATTATTTTATCTTATTAAATGATTATTATTCTACTATATATATATATATATATATATTCCTCAGTTGATAAATATAATATTTTAAAAAATTTATTTTTAGAATACTTGCATTCCTTTTATAAACATAGATTATATTTTATTTTAATTAAAAACTATTTTAGGGATATTTCTTTTAATGGCATGGTTGGATGGTTCCAATCAGTTTATGATTGAATAAATGTGTAAAAATATTCCTTTTTTAATTTATAATTTTTGTAAAATCATTCATAAGTTGATTTTAAGGATAAATGATCGTTATTATTGAAATAGGTTTTTTTTCTAAAAATGGGTATTCATGCATTTTTAAAAAATATATAAAACAATATTTGTACAAAATTTATATTTTCAATGTGACAAAATGGATTCAATATTTTTATTCATAATTACAATTTTTTCCTCTCATTTTTCCTTTCTGACAATAATTAATTTCTCATTATAAATGTTTATCTATCATAAATCATATCAAATTGTGTTTAAATGGGTTTTAACTATGTGATAAGGATAAAAATGTCTAAAATATTTTAAAGGTTTTTTTAATAATATTTTAATATTTTATAAAATCATGTTTATTAAATTTTCATTCTTCAGTGCCACATAAAATAGAATAACAACTAATAATAATTTAAAGCGTTGAATAAATAAAGTTTGGAACCCCCCTCACTTATAAAAGGTATAAAATTATTCTCTATTAATGACACCTATTAATTCAGGTATATCCACTTATACTTTCCAAAAATCATTCCAAGATTACATTCCCATTTCTTATATATTCTATTTTTTCTCATATGACCATCATATGAAGGATTAATGTGTAAACCAATAGAGGGTCTCAATGAAGATGTAACCTCCTAGTGTAATAATTATTGATTAATTATGATTATGTGATGGGTTGGTATGTTATAGAGAAAAAATTCAATGGGTAATTTGATATTAGTATCTTGTTACATAAATTTGATAATAATTTAGATGATCATAAATAGATTTTTTAAAACTATGAAGTATTATTATGGTTTCATTTAGATTTTCTCGAAATATTATACATGGAAAAGATTGTGAAGAGCTATGTAAAATATATGATTCATGATTATGATTACATTAAACTGTTCTCACAATATATGAATGGAAATTAATTTGAATATATATATATATATATATATAATATTATGGTTTCCTATTCCTAAGTTACTACATGACTATGTTAAGACTATTAACAAATTATTATTACATTTGATGCCTTATTAATTGTTCTCCTATATATGACATGATATTTGATTTTATCAGATAATATTTTCTATGTATGAATAGTTGATACTGTGAAATTGAACATGATTATGATTTCATACCCATATATGCCGCTTATTCTCTTTTATGACAGATGTACCCATATATTCAATTATAGATCATATGTTTCCACTCATTATTATGTATCCCATCCCCATGTTTTGATGGAAGGCACTATGTGTGAAATGTATATAGGGGTTCTAAATATGATATTTTTTTTTCAAAAAGAATGAATATTTTTCATAAATAAGATAAACATATTTCTAGTCTCTATATAAACAACAAATTATAGTTCTAGGGTGTGTACTCTTATAAGATGAATTAAATATTCACCTATAATGACGTAAAATTTATGCATGATTTTCATGTGTTTCCTAATGTGTTATCTGAGGAGTGATTACTTATTTTTATGTATTATTACTATAAAAATTTAGGTGAACCCTTAGGATAAGACTATGTGTTAAAGGAAATGTTATGTTGTGGAAAATAAAAGAATGTAATTTTCCTAAAAAATAAATCCATGATTCAATTTTGGAAAGTGAATTTGGTTGTTGAATAAATGAACCATATAGAAAAAAATCTAAATGATTATTTTGAGTAATAAAATGATCTTAATAAACGGGAGATGAGATATCCCAATTCTACACATGTGAGTAAAGACTAATGAGCGATTTTATTTCATTAATTCATATTTATATTATGAACCATTTAAATTAATAAGAGGATAATACCAATGATATCCGATGACAACCCTTTGAGATATGAGATGAGCATAATTTTTTAACAACCATTATTTTTAAATTTTACTAAAGCGGGGTTCTAATGCCGAAAACAATAATATTTCTCTAAAATTGTGGATCCCCAAGAAATTATCTTTTACAAGATTACTGACATCTAGATGAAGGGATCCCGTAGATTAGAAAAATAATACAATTATATTCATAGGTTTCCCATTATACTAAGAAGTAATCCATAAAATTTCCCATTATCCATGCAGGAGGAAACATAATTTTATTAGATAAGTGGTTTTATCATTTCCAGACCATTTAAATGAAATGCATTTGTATTGATATATTCCCCTTGATGGATTCATGTGAGATAGAAGAGTTAATTTCATTACATTTCCAAATAATACAATGAGAAATGAAAACATTGAACCAGTAAATTTTATATGGGTCGAATGAATGTGTATAATATAGGATATCATAATATTTACATTCAAAATCATATGATATTTTCAATTATTATTGATTTTTTATAACCACACCTGATTTTTTGTTTAAGTAAATTAATGGAAAGTTGAGGGAATGTGTGAAATATTAATATCACATGGAATAAAATGGAAATATTCATTTTAAGGAAAATTATTATGGATATGTGATTCAATATATTGTAGCTATGATCACTCAAATCTCTCGATCCATGAGAAATAACATGGGCCATTTTGAGCTTCTAGATACCCCACAGAGGGTGTAAAATTTACTTGAGTCATTTATGTAGAACATTTTACCCCCATTATATTGTTATTTAACACCACTAGTCTCGTATAAATTTATAAGTTCTGTGGATACTTAATTTGATATTCATCATTTCAAAAACCATGAAATAGTTGGATTTTATATCTATATCTTGGATGGTGCAAATGGTCATGGAAAGAAACGTATCCAGAACCCAAGGAAAGATGAGGAAATTATCCCCATAAAATGGGATGATTTTCAGAGGCTGTTTATTAATAAAAAATCATTTATCATTTTTAATAAATATTCAAGGTAAATATATTATGCTAAAATATAAAAATATGTAATCCCTTGGTACAAATGAAATAAACATTACAAGACATACTTTTTTTTCTTATGAGTTTATCATTGACCATTTTAAGAAAATTGATTGATTATTTGGAAGTCTAAAACAAATTCTTCAAGAGGAGTTATCTGTAATAAATTTTTTTATAATGAAATTGTTCAATGTGCATGAAAGGTATAAATTGAGATTTATAACTTTCATTATTCTTCTATTTTTATTGATAAAAACATGTTCATGGAATCCCAAATGGTAAATTACATAGAGGAATAGAATGAAATCCCCTTATATGCCCTAAATGAGAAGGAAATGACTCGGAAAGGTATTTGAATTGGTGTAGGGAATTTTTAATTTGTGGATATTTTTTCCAACAAGATAGTTATTTTTTTTATGGAATAAAAAGGATAGATATGTGATATAGAATAAAAGTATTCAATCAATGATGGAAAATGATTCAAATGGATAGTTACTGTGAGTTATGGGAATCATCTCCGAAATGGAAAAATAAAATTAAGAAAGTAAGCTTCAACAACCCCTAATATGAATGTAAAGGGGACGATATTAGTATCATAAGTAATGTGGGTGAGGATAATGTCATGGTAAATTTATATTAACAATCCCCTCGAGAAATGAAAATTTATTATTTGATTCAAGATGTAGAATATAAATTATATCATAATAACTTTATAATAGTATAACATCATCAAATCAATTATTAGTGTTTTATCTGAGAGTGTAACACCAAATAAAACAATGAATATGTCTCAATTTTGAATCTCTTATTATTTAGATGTTTTTGGGAATGTACTACCTGAAAATATTTTTATTTTCCATTTTGTTAACTATAATTTCTTATTCAACATGAATTTTATTTATTTGTATATAACATATATTAATTTCCAAATTAATTAAGCATTATGTGTTATTTCAATTCATTCTTTTATTTTCTATTAGTTTAGAGATAAAAAATCAAATTATAATTACACTATTTTTATACGAATTAATACATATTCATGAGGGTACTTTTTATTAAATAATATTTTAGAAATACAAAAATGATGTTCTGGCTATTTTCTGGGATTATTTTGATTCATTTCCTAAATAATTGATAGTCACACCCTAACCATAATGATTTGTTTTCAATATTATTCAAACATGGTTCAACACTTATATCAAAGACACCATTAAAAGTATACCTAATAGAGTTGAAATAATTGAAATGTAACTACATGTGAATCATGAAAAGGGATTTGTACACCCTTTTTCATCAGAATGGGGTTCTCCTATTCTTTTGTCTAAGAATAATACATAGATAATTCATTTTTTATTAATTTCATAAAACATTAAAATTGCACTATCAATAAAAAGTTTTCTCAATAACCTTTTGTTGAATTCTTCTATCAAATTTGTGGAACTCAATACTTTTCAAACGTTCAACTTTATTTTATATATCATCAATTGATGTGATAGAAGGGATTTATTAACAATACAACCTTCTATGAGTTGTCTGGTAATTATAGACTTATAATTATTCCATTTGGAATTTCTAAGACCCCTAATATATTTATGGATTTAATGAATATAGAGTTTAGAAAAAACCACAATCAGTAGATGATTTTATTTCTTGGTGGTATTATTATAGATCCCATGATCAATGAAGTTCATGAGAATCATTTCAGTATAATTTTTAATTCCATTCATAAGAATAATATTTATCCCAAATTTTTAAATTAGGAATTTTGCTTAAATATTTATTAGTTTTTGGGTCATAAAATCTCATTTAAGGGTATATTATAAGACCTATAAATGAAAAAAAATTACAAATGTCCACAACCAAAAATGGAAGTTGAGATTCATAGTTCTCTATGGATGGATCATTAATATTTAACCCATTGCGAGGAATTTAACATGGCTATCTAATAAACTAACCATGATGATATAGAACAAATCCATGAATGTATAGATAAATGAATTTGAGGAGACATTTGTGGAGATAAAAATATATTTATTTGATTTCACCGGTTATAACATTATCCTATAATATATAATGGATTTTATCTATAGTTAGTCATAGAATAAGTACTAAGATTTTTTCATTTGAAGAATGAAATAATGAATTTTTTTACCTCCAAACAATTGTATATTCATGAGAAAATTAATAAATTCGTGATTTTAAGCTGGTTCGGGTATTTTTTATTTGTAAAATAAATATCCATTATTAATAAAGTTGAAGGTTTTTAAATTATAATAAAAAAAATTAAATTCTATATTTATATAGAAAGGAGTTGAATATTAACCAATTTAGATGGTTGGAATTGATTATTGATAATGACTATTAAATACATTACCTCTCCAAGAAGGTTAACAATGTGGTTTAATCGTTGAATAATAATTATCATGCTTGTTTTTTCAATTTAGAGTGTTAAAGTGATATAATGTTAATAGTTTTTCAAAAGATAGGCCTTGAAATATTTAGTAAGAGGTAATATTAGGTCTTTCATTGATTAATGATCAATCATCAATCCATGGGAGGATTAAATAGTTGGAGAAGGAGGATGTAGATCTACAGAAAATAGTGATAAATGTTCCAATGATAAACCATTATTATAATAAATTGATAATATTAATTTTATAATAATATGTCCAATAAATATTAGACATGATTGAGGATTTGTTAGATGAATTTCATAGTTCATTATTCTTTATTCATCCTTGTTTTACAAAGATATATTTTGGGCTCAAAGTGTATTTCTAGTGGGATAACATGAAAAGGGATATTTCATAGTATATATCAAGATTCGTGGTATGTTATTAAGGTGAATATTTGATATAAAATTATAAGGGCATATTTCCACCATTACCCATACCATAATGGGAATTGAAAAACATTACAATGAATTTCATCATCAAACTCCACAAAATATCTAAATGGAATAAAGAAATTTGGTTTTTAATAAATCACCTTATGAAATTTAAATATTTCATTTCAATATTATAAGCGTTGTCTCATGATATTATTTCTTAGATGTTAAATATAAATGCGTTATGTTTTTAAGGAATACCACCTTCAATTTTAGATTATTGGGATATGAGGTTTTCAATGATTTTTTGAAAATGTATTTTGAATGGATTGAATATGGAATATTATAACTTTATATCACAATTAGAATGTGGATATGTATGGATATCTATTAAAACCCAAAAGATGTGATGATTATTTTGATACATTCTTATAATATGTTGTTATTCAATCTTTCAATATTAATATTCATTATATTAAACAAAAACATTTCTATGGATGATAATAGTACAATGTATATGGATAATTGGTACCCAATCTTCTTAATTCATGGAAGATCATCGATTTAATCCATTGATATTTTCACATTAAGTGTTCTTTATTGACATACCTTACAAAAATAAATTCTTCATAACTAGGGTAAATGAAATCTAAGGGTTATATCAGAAGATCAATAAGGGTAAACAAGGTAGATATGTAATAATAACATGATAATGAGGGCTTCAGAAGATTAGAAGAACATTTTAAAACCATAAACTTCATATTAATTATCATAATATTAATTCATGGTATAAATATTGGGAGATCAAAATAAATGATTCATCAATAAATCATTGAAAATATTCCATGACAGAAAAACATTGGCATTAAATAAATAATTAATTCATAGACATAAGAATATAAAATCATTTCCATAGTTGTGATTTACCACTACCAAGGCTATCATAGTGGAATGGTTTCACACTCTAGACTATCATAATAGTCTATGTCCACTCTAGAGACAATCATAGTGGAAAAAATCTTTTACTGAACTCAGATCAGTCCCCATTCTAGTATTATATATATAATGAGATATAAATATTTATGCAATGAATTTGTTGGAGATATAAGTACCACTCATCAAATAAAAAAAATAATATGTATGTTTTCCACAAGATCATAAAATATTAATCATATCATAACCCATATTATGAAATTGGTTTCTTAAACTATTAATATTATCGAAAACAATGGAAAAGTGGCTTGATTCAAAATCATTTCATCATTTCATCATATATAAATGACGAAAAGAATAGTTTATAAAAAACATTGTATCAATGGAATAACCAATGAAATAGAACGTTGTTTTATTAACAATTGTAAATTTTCAAATATTCAATTTAAAAATTATAATTTTATCTTGGGGTTATATCCCATGTAAATTATAAATTGTATATGTTGACGTTATCTTATGTGAAAAGTTATTTTTAATAATAATTCATTTATTTCACTTCTTGAGTGAAATATAATGTTTTTAAAAAAAAACAAAAACGTAAAACATTATTGCAATTATTTTCTTTAAAAATAACCATAAATTTTTTTATAGAAATCTAAGAAAACATTTAAAACAATACATTACTATAATATCATTTCCTCTCTAAAAAATAAATTAAAACATATTTTTTTAAATCATATTGTTTTATTGAATATTTTATGACTTTTAATTGAAAATTTAAAGAATATAATGGTTATGACAGGTGGCAATTACATTCTTGTTGCACATGAGAACAACCCAATTTCCATTCATATTTTTTGAAAATAGAACAAATAAATTGTTAGGTAAATTTCATGATAAATCATTTTAAAAATTACATAATTTATTTAACAAATCAATTTAATACAGTTACAAAAATTGAAATATTTTTTAGAAAAAAATGGTTTTCTAAAAATAATGGGTTTTTGACTGAATATAAAAATAAGGATTTTTTTTAAATATATGATTCTATTGAGAGGTTGATCATTATATTTCATTATTGTATGAATAATAATGACTAATCATATTAAGTGATGTGTTTTCAAAACAAAACCCCTACCAATTAGGTAACATTGAATCATAATCCCCATGAAGGAATAAAATTTATTGAAAATCAGAATATCATGATAATAAATAAATTCATTGTAACAACCCCTGAATTTTCAAATAAATTTAATATTGAAAGAATTAATCACTGAATCTCTACAATAATACACATTTTTATAACCTATCTAGAAAAAAACATCCTCCCCAATGATTTTATAATTTAATATTTGACATAGACAATTCCAATCAGTAAGCTATTTAGAGTCTGATATAACCACCATACTATTTTGGTGAATAGTAACATACCCTTATTAATAGTAATGTTACCCTTATGAATAGTGTAATAACTTAATGAATATTTACATCACCTATGATAGTATATATATATATATAGGATTTAAGTGAATGTATATTGTACTTATGTTTTATAATAAGTATATAAATGTTTTAAAATTTTATTTTTCAACTAAAAAATGATTTTAATTTAAAATTTAAATAATCATATTTAGATATTTATTTTTGAAAAATTTACTCCATTATTGGATTCTACACATTGAAAATTGTTAAGGGAGGTGTTTTGAGATTTTTCTAAATTATATAAATTTTTGGTGTATAGTAAAATATTATTATTTACAATAAATGAAAAATAATTGATATATTGATTCATTAATAATGTTATGTTAAATTAAGTACCAATAGATCGAAATCACTTGAATATATAACTCTTTTTCTTCTTGTAATCAAAATAATTACATGTCTTATTAAAAAATAATAAACTAAAGATGAAAATATTATAAAAAACCCTCCTCCACTCTAATACAAATACCACCACTTCCACCCTCTTTTATTCACACTTATTAAAGATTGTTCCTTATCCAAATTCTACCCAATTATACTCCCATGATACTCCGCTATGACTAGAAAACATTGTATTCATAAAAAGGAAAAATCGCATTCCCCCAAGTGGATCTCTAGGAAGGTTAATTGAAGAGGAAAACGTCATATTTTGATTCCATTCATTTTCATGTTACTTTTTTAAATTTTTTTCCTAACATATCAATATCCAAATGTTAAGAAAATTCAATACCATACATGTACAAGAATATTGTTTTGCTAAATGGATAATTCATCTTCATCTCCCTTTCCCCCCTCTTTTATGCTACAAATGAAACATCATATAAGATGTGTTGATTTATCACATTCATAGATGGAAATGATTTAAATATGATTTAACATATTTAAATGTGGTCATTAAACAATGTTTATGGTTCAACCAAACTACTATATATTTATTTTATCTCATTTTATATTAAAAAATCATTATTCACTCATGATATAAAATAATAATACAAAATATGGTAATTGTTAGAAAAAACTCCAAATTAATCTTTTTGTTTATCTGTAATGATTAATGTAATTATTCAATTTCACTCCAAAACAAAAAATTAATTTTATAACCATGTAATATTATAAATTTTGATTAATAATATATAATATCAATTATGGTCTTCAACTCCCATCTTAAAAGAACTACCATAATCACTAATAAGTGAGTTTAAAATGGATATTATGAAAAGGGGAACTCAAAAACAATGAAATTGATTCTCTTAACCAATCTAAAATGGTATAAATGAATATTATAAATTAATAATAAAAAAATAAATATATAATGCTTTTCATAATTTTTAAAAAATGAACCTACATTTTTATTCAGGTCATTATTATTATGCGAAGAACACCCATGGATTTAAGGAATGGGATCCTCGCTCTCACTTTTATTCAATAATCACCCCAATGTGTGTTATTTTTTTTAATTACAAACAGTGGGGTATTTTTTCAACCCTTCATACTTCCCTTATGATATATAAAGTATATGATACCCTTTTACATCTCATTAATCCCCCCCAAAAACACTTGTTACCATGCTGGTTGTAAAGGGTTTCTTTATCTCAATTCTATTTTTGTGATATAATCTATATTCACTACTATTAGATGAGAATAGTGTATGTATACATCCATTTTATGTATCATATCATGAATATCATTATTTTCATGAAATTTTTATTATATATTTATTATTATTAATTTTTGGGCATACAATTCAACTCATTACAAAGTTGTAATTATTTTCTACTCAAACCTTCTTTTTCATTTGAGTAACTCTTACTCTCTAAATACCTCAATTATATTTCTATTTACACATATTTACTCCTAATATATACTGTGATAATTTTATATATATGTTTACCAATGAAAATATTTCTTTTATTTATGCGGAGTTTTTTTAATGGATCTTTCAAATTTCCTTCCCAAAATACACAATAGATTCAAAATAATTTCTCAAATTAATAAATATTCTCACGGGAACAGTATAATTTTTTCTTGGAAACTGTAATCATTATAAAATCACTAATTGAATTATTAAAATATTATTTTAATTCTCTTATTCATTAATTAAAATATTTCTCCCAAATACTTTTATTTTCAAAGTAAACGAGTATTAATCTCAAGAATTACTCGATGGTTTCATAAGAGTTTCAACATCTATTTCAACACTCTTCTTGATGCTTATTTAATATTGAGATTAATAAATAATGATATCATCTAAAATATTTAATTTAATTTATTATGATTAGTTTTAATGTGGATGTTATATATTAAAACAATTCTCCAATTTACAAAAAATAGTTAGTGTTTATTCTTAAAGTTCGACAAAATTTATTTTAATTTCTTATATTAGTATCAAAAAGAATGTATATGTTGTTTATGTTTGTCCTGATTTATATGAGGAATGAATTGGACTATGTATGTTTTAGTTGGCGCCATCTATATCCCCATAGTTCATCATTGGGTCTCTTTACACAAATATAGTCTTGTCACGAGTCCTTGAAAAAATAGTTATATATGGTTTTGGCATGAGGCCTTGACGGTATGGTTATGATGTGCCGCATTTTGAATTCAGTCATTATTAAACTATTAATTTTAAATTTATTAGGATATTAAACTAGTATAATTCCCATGTTTATGGTTTAATAAGACATTATTTATTCTTCTCTTATTACTTCCATAATGTGTTGATGTTCATTTTTAATGGCATGTGTTTTCAGTTAGTCATCATGCCTACTATTTATGTTTATGGCGTATTTCGAAATATTTCATACCCTTACTAAGCATTTGAGCTCACCTATTTCTTATTTTTTTAATATTCCATGTTATGAGGTTCTGTTTTTATAAATGAATTGTAGGGATAATCTAAGAGATTATAGGCTTTTCTGTTGAATTTATTTTGTTTTTTTAGTTCTGTATATTATTTTTTGATGTCTTGTATGTATCTGGTTTCAAAAACTACTATATTGATTGGTCTTTTGGGGGAACATTCCTTTTATCTATTATAGTGTAAAAAAATATGGCACTGACTATCAAATTCTGTGGTTGGGATGTTACTATTTTTATCAAAGGTTGTTTAGTAGAAAATATGGAAACTAGATATGAGAAAAGTAGATTTGTGAACAAAACCCTAAGATATTCTTTGGGGATAAGAATAAAAGGACATAATGGAATTTTGGTAAGAAATATATTATTTGGTTTATCAAGAAAGGACATTTTTCTCTAGATATAAGCAATTAGAGGTGTATTTGGAATAGATATATCTATCGGTAAATCTATAAAACACCACTTTGAGATAGACTCAAACAAGAACATGTTCATGAAAACGGACCCAGTCGCACTTTTGATTTAACACTCTTGGGGGATATTATTTGGTAAATTAATAAGATTATTACAAACTATTATTAATTTTCTATTCCCCTAATGTAATTAAAGTGTATGTTTCATGGATTTCTGATTAATAAATTTATGTTTTGTGTTACACCATGTATAGATACAAGGAGTGTTTATAATTTTATAAGATAATATATTATATGTAATTGATTATAAATGCCTTATATGGGATGAATGAGAACATCAACAATGAAATTGATGAAATGAGTAATAATTATCAGATCTCTAATGGTCTTAGGCCATTGTTTAAAAGGAATATAGTTTCCCAACATTCCTCATCACATGATGACATAGTATCATGTGTTAGGAAGTTATGTAATGGATTATATGAGTCTTATGGATTTAAATGGAATAAAATGGATATGTGGTTGGAAATGAAAAATATGTATAATGTAAATAAGGAAAATAAGGGTTTTACTGTTTTTGATAACTGTGGAAAGAATCACATTGGTAAATGAATGATGTTAATGGATTTTTTTTATAAGTGTGGAGAAAAAGGACACTACCTTCATGATTAAAAAGGTAAGAAATATATTTTCAATGTATAATTATGTAACTGCAATGATATGGAATACTATGTGAATCAATGTCCCATGTGTCAAGGGAATGTAACCTAAATGATGTTACCATATAATGATCAATATATGATACTACCACAAATGATGTGGAAAAATTAATATGCATATTCAAGAAAAATTTATTTTAAATACTTTATAAGCAATGAACTAGTTATAAGATTTATAGAATATATGAATATTTTACTTTAGTACTATTTCATTAAGTATTTTAGGTCATATGAATAATGGTACTAAAGAAAATTGCCTAAGTAACAGGCCACACTTTTGGAAAATATATGATTGATGGATCAACAACCCATATTACATTCATATATAGATACATCAATTTCAGAAAAGGGTGATTATATATACTGTTAAAATAAATTAGATATTACTGACTACAATGAGAATTATTCTAATGTATTGGATCTTGAAAATTTTGAAGGTTAAATAATCTACAAAATGGTTTAAATTTATCAATTTTTGTGATTATAGAGGTTAATGACCCCGCATGATGAAAAATGTTCTAAGAGATGATGTATAGGTAGTTCAAGGAACAATAAAAGTATAATTTCATGTTTATTAAATATAGAAATATATTTAAATATTTATATAGTGGAATAATCCCTCAACTCTATGAAAAGAGTAATAAATTTTGATCTATTATCATAATCATTCATAATGATAATGAAGTTTTTCATAACATTAGATTATAGTGTTTTGGAAATCTATTTTCATCTAATACTATTTTCTATAACTATAAATTCGTAATTTGGTTTATTTGCTATGCCTGGAAATTTCAATTCCAATCAATTTCACTCTATTGGGATGGATTAATTATTCATTTATTTATATTTTTTATGCCCTCTTTCCCATTAATAATTTTAAAGAGAATATTTTATAAAACCTATTTCTGATATGGGTTTCTAGTGACAAAATATTCAATGTACAACTAATAACATTAAAAGAGAAATACAGAATTTTAATGGTGAAATTTTTGTAAGGAGGGGATATTATTACACCACAAGAATTTAAAATAATTTTCATATTTAATTCATGAAACACTAAGTTTCTACAATGAACCGAATTGTTATAATCTAACTAGTAAAAATAATTTGAACACCCCTATGATTTGAATTCTGAATATCAGATGTACATAGTTGCAATTAGTATGTTATTTATAGTCTGATATGACCAACAGAATTTTTAGTGAATAGTAACTGACCAGTTTGAATATCAATATTAACCGTATTAAAATTTGAATAACCTTATGAATATTAACCTCTCTTATGATAGTATATATATAAAATTTATGATAAATTTTTATGTACATGTTTTTTTGAATATGTAAAAAAATTTAAAATTGTATTTTTCAATTAAATTAATATTTTAATTAAAAATTAAATTTATTATATTTAGAAAATAATTTTTAAAATATGGAATTTATTTTGTGATTCCACACATGAATAAAATTGTTAGAGTAAATTTTTGGTATTTTTATGAAATATATGAATTTTGGTGAATAGTAAAATGCGATAATTTATAATAAATGCTAAATAATTGATTTCTTGAGACGTTTATGATGTTACGGTTATTTAAGAACACATGGTTCAAACTCACATGCACATATTACAATTTTTGGTCTTCGAATAATAAAAATTTCATTTCTTATGTAAAAATTTTAAACAAGTGATTTAAATATTAAGAAACCCCTCTTACCCTACATTATAAATACCACCTCTTCCACCATCTTCTCTTCACTCCTCCCAAAAAATTACTCATGCGTACGTATGGACTACCATCTCTATAATGTGATTTAAATAAATTTTAATAACATATTCATATTAATGAGTATATATGAATTTATAATGATTAAATAATATATCTATGAATTTTTTAGGATTATAAATATTATGGAATTATGATTAAAATACAAGGAAAGAAACATAGAAATGAATATGCACTTGAAAAAAAGTATTTAACACCAAAAAATGATGATAATAATGAAATATTGTTAATAATTAGGGGATATGATTTTAAAAATAGACAATGTGATGCATTATAAGTACTAATATAGTTTTTCAATATTTATATAATAAATAAATATATATTATAATAGAAAATTTAATCCCGATGATGTTAGGTGAGGATTGACGTAAGGGTTAATGTTACAACATCAGTTATTTTTGGGTTTTTTATATTAAATTTTATTGGGGGAAATTATATGAAATGTATCCTTCCACCACATTTATATTCACATCGTCCAGTTATTTTTATGTTTTTCATGTATTTAAATCTATTTATTATCTATGTTACATAATATGAAAGATAAAATGTTTTATGAAAAGGAATTATTATTTTTATTTTTTCTGGATTATTTTCGAATTTTTTTAATATTTTCTTTAAAATATCACCATTAATGTTTTTTATATTCATCAATGATTCACTGAATTAATTTTTTCAAATATTTTTATTTCTTTAAAAATATAATAAAATAATCCACATTATTTTTCAGAATGTGAATGTTTTTTGCAAAGGTGTGAACTAAATCATTCGTTAAATATTTATAAAAAAAAGCATTTTACCACCATCATGACATTTCATTAATGTAAACCTTATTTAAGTGTTTATATACCTAGTGTAATGGGGTTTTTCAAATAAATGTGAATATTTTTTCTTTAAAATAAGTTCTTTCAAAATAAAATAGGTATTTTCAATAATAAATAATCTAGTTATATTTAGATGGTATTTTTATATATTAAAAACTATAGTTATTAAATATATTTCATTTAGGATATAAAAATGAGTCTATTCTTATACATTTTCTTAATTTTTAATAATTATTATTATGAAATATTGATCAAAATTGTTTTCATTTGAATGGTTTAAGAAAAGATGAAATGGGGACTATTATCATGATCTTGTGTAACACATATTGATGAATTGCGATTATGTGATGGGTTGGTATGTTATAGACCAAAATTTCAATGGTTAATGTGATATTAGTATCTTGTTACATAAATAGGATAATCATTTAGATGACCACAAGTATCTTTTTCAAAACTATGATGTATTATTAGGGCTGAATCTAGATTTTCTCAAAATATTATACATGGAAATGACTGTGAAAAGCCATGTTCGCATTTTGATGCATGATTCGGATTACATTGAACTGTGCTTGCAATATATGAATGGAAATTATTGTTAATATATATATATTTAAAATATAATTGTTTCTTATTACAATGTCGCTACATAACTATGTTATGATTATTAAATGATTATTACTACATTGGAAGCCTTATTAATCATGCTCCTACATATGAAATGATATTGGAGTTTACGAGATAATATTTTCTAAGTATGAATAGTTAATATTGTGAAATTGAACATGATTATGTTATCATACCGATATGTTATGATTATTCTCTATTATGGCAGATGTATACCATATATTCCATTAATGATCATATGTTCCCAGTCATTGTTATGTATCCCTTCCCCAGGTTTTGATGGAAGGAACTCTGTGTGAAATGTATATCGGTGTTTTAAAATTGATATGTTTTTTTTAAAATAATGAATATTTTTCAAAAATAAGATAAATATGTATATAGTCTCAATATAAACATCAAATTATAATTCTACGTTGTGTACTGTTATAAGATGAATAAAATATTCACCTAAAATGATGTAAAATTTATGCATTATTTTCTTGTGTATCCTCACTTTGTAGCTAAGGAGTGATTATTTATTGTTATGTATTAATATTATAAAAAATTAAGGCGAACCCTTAGGATAAGACTATGTGTTAGATGAAATCCAATTTTGTGGAAAATAAAAGAATGTAGTTTTCCTAGAAAATAAATCAATGTTTCAATATTGGAATGTGAATTTGGTTGTTGAATAAATGAACCATATAGGAAAAAATATAAATGATTATTTTGAGTAATAATATGATCTTAACCTATGGGATATGAGAAATACCAACACTGCACATGTCAGAAGAGACTACTGAGTGATTCTATTTCGTTAGATCGTATTTTTATAATGAACCATTTTAATTAATAAGAGGTTAATACCCATGATATCTGATGAAAACCCTTTGAGATATGAGATGAGAATAATGTTTTATCATCAATTATTTTGAATTTTTATTAAAAAGAGGCTCCAATGTCCAAAATAATAATAGTGTTCTAAAATAGTGGATCACCAAGACATTAGATTTTACAAGATTAATGCAGTCTAGTTTAAGGGATCCCATAGATTAGAAAAATAATACAAGACAATTCATAGGTGGCCCATTAGTCTAGGAAGTCATCCACCAAATTTCCTTCTATGCATGCATGAGGAAACAAAATTTGATTAGATAATTGGTTATATCATTTCCAGACCATCTAAATTATATTCCATTGGATTATGATATTCCCCTAGATGTATTCTTATAATATAGAAGTGTTAATTTCAATAAAATTCAAAATAATACATTGATAAATGAAAACTTTGATCAATTGAATGTGTTATAGGTCTAATGACTGTTTTATAATATAGTATATCATAATATTTACTTTCAAAATCATATTATATTAACACTTATTATTGATATTTTATAAACACACTATGTTTTTGGTTTTAGTAAATTAATGGGCAGTATAGGTAACGTGTGAAAAATGAATATCACATTAAATAAAATGGAAATATTCATTATAAAGAAAATTGATATGGATATGTGATTCAATATCCTGCAGCTATGATCACTCAAATGTCTCAATCTATGAGAAATAACTTGTACCATTTTGAGCTTCTCGATAAACCACATAAGGTGTAAAATTTCCTTGTCCATTTTATGTGGAACATTTTACCCTTATAATATTGGTATTTAGCACCACTAGACTCAAATAAATTTATATGTTTAATGGAAACTAAATTTTATATTCATCATTTCCAAAACCATAAAATAGTTGAATTTTAAGTCTATATCTTGGATGGTGCAACTGGACATTACATGAATCGTATCCCTAACACAAAGAAATATGAGGAAATTAACTCTATAAAATGGGATAAATTTAAGAGGGTATTTAACTATAAAAAATCATTTATAATTTTTAATAAATATTTAAGGGAAATAAATTATTCTAAAATAATATAATATAGAATCCCTTGGTAAAATTAAGAAAACGTTACATGACATACATGTTGTTCCAATGAGTTTATAATTGACCATTTTATGAAAATTGATTGATTATTTGGAAGTCTAAAAAAATCTTTAAAATGAGTCATCCATAATAGATTTTTTTACAATGAAATTGTTCAATGTGGATGAAAGATATAAATTGATATTGAGAACTTTTATTATTCATCTTTTTTTATTGAAAAAATAAAAAAGGGGGTTCATGGAATCCCAAATGGTAAATTACATTGAGTAATGAAAGGAAATCCACTTATATGCCAAAAATGAGGAGGAAATGACTCGGAAAGGTATCTGAATTTATCTAGGGAAGTTTTAATTTGTGGAGATTTTGTCCAATGTGTTAATTTTTTTTTCATAAGGGATGAAAAGGTTGGATATGTAATATGGAATAAAGGGATTCAATCAATGAATGTAAATGATTCAAATGGATAGATATTGTGAGTTATGGGAATCATCTACCAAATGAAAGATTCAAATGAAGAAAGTAAGCCTCAACAACCCCTAATAAAAAGGTAAAGGGATGGATTCTAGTAACATAAGTAATGTGGGAGAGGATAATGTCATGGTGAAAGGTACATTAACAATCCCATTGAGAATAAAAATTTATTATTTGACTCAAGATGTAAAATATCAATTATATCTTTATTATTTTATAATAGTATAACATCATCAAATAAATTATTAGTGGATTATTTGAGAGTCTAACACCAAATGACATGATGAATATGTCTCAATTATGAATATCCTGTCATTTAGAAGATTGTTTGAATTTACTGCATGAAAATATTTATATTTTTTCATTTTGATAACTATAATGTCTTATTCAACATGAATTTTATTTATTTGTATAGATCAAATATCAATTTACAAAGTAATTAGGATTTAGGTGTTATTTCAAATCATTCTATTATTTTCTATTAGTTCATAGATAAAAAATCAAAATTAAATTACACCGATTTTATGGGAATTAATACCTATTAATGTGGGTAAAATTTATTAAATAATATATGAGAAACCAAAAAATGATGGTCTTCCTATTATTTGGGATTATTTTTATGCATTTCCTAAATAATTGATCGATATACCCTAACCATAATGTTATGTTTTCAATTCTATTCCAACATAGTTCAACACCTATATCAAATACACCATTCAAAATATACCTAATAGAGTTGGAATAATTGAAATTTAACCATAGGCGAATCATGAAAAGTGATATATACAACCTCTTTCTTTATAATGGGGTGCTTCTGTTCTTTTGTCGAAGAATAATAAAGAGGTATTTCATTTTTTATTAATTTTAAAAGAACAATAATATATCACTATCTAGAAAAAGTCTACTTGAGAACCTTTTGTTTAATTCCTTGATGAAATTTGTGGAACTAAATACATTTCAAAGGTTCACCTCTATTCTAGATATCATCAATTGATGTGAGAGAAGTGTTTTATAAACAATACAAAATTTTACGAGATGTATGGTCATTATAGATTTACAATGATTCAATTTAGAATTTCCAAGATCCCTTATATATTTATGGATTTAATGAATATTGTCTGTAGAAAAAACAATAATCAGTTGATGATTTTAATAATTGATAATATTATTATATATCCCATGATCAAGGAACTACAAGAAGTTCATTTCAGTACTATTTTTAATTACAATAATAAGAATAATATTTAACCCAAATTTTGAAATTAGGAATTTTGGTTACATATTTATTAATTTTTGGGTCATAAAATTTCATGTAAGGGTGCATTATAAGACCTGAAAAAGAAAAAAAATTACAAATTTCCACGCCCAAAAATGGATGTTCTGCTTCATACTTCTCTATGGATGGATAACTAATATTAAACACATTGTGAGGAATTTAACCTTTCTATCTAATAAACTATCCTTGTTGATAAAGAACAGATCCATGATCATATGTATAAATGAATTTGAAGAGACATTCTTTGAGACAAAAATATGGTTTTTCGAATTCACTAGTTATAAAATTATCCGATAATATATAATGATATTTTATCTATAGTTACTCATAGAATAAGGACTATGATTTTTTCTTATGAATATTGACATAATGAAAAAAATATCCTCCAACCAATTGTATGTTAATTAGAAAATTAACGAATTCATGAGTTTAAGCTTGTCTTTGTATTTTTTATTTAATAAAAAAAGGGCCATTATTTTTATAGCATAAGGTTTGTTAAATAAAATGAAAAATAATTGAATTCTATATTTATATAGAAAATATTTGAATATTAACCAATAGATATGGTTGGAAATGATTATTGATAATGACTATTAAATACACTACATATCCAGGAAGGTTAAAAATGTGGTTTAATCTCTGAATAAGAAGAACAATTATTTATTCCACTATGGAGTGTTACCAAGATATAATGTATATAGTTTTTCAAAATATAGGCCATGAAATCTTGAGTAAGGTGTAATATAACGTCTCTCTTTGATGAATGATCAACCATCAATCCATCAGAGGATTAAAGAGTTGGATTAGGAGGATGTATAACTATATAAAATAGTGAGAAATGATCCAATGTTAAACCATTATTATAATAAAATGATAAGTTTAAAGTACTAATAATATTCCTTATAAATATTATACATGATTGAGGATTTGGTAGATGAATTTCATAGTTCATAATTATCTATTCATCCTTTTTTAGGAAGATATATTATGGTCTCAAAGTGTATTTTCATTGGGATAACATGAAAAGGGATATTACATATTATATATCAAGATTCATGGAATGTTATTAAGGTGCATATTAGATATATAATTATACATGAATATTTCCACCATTACCCATACCATAATGGAAATAGAAAAACATTAAAATGTATTTCATCAACAAACTCCACAAAATATATAAAGGGAATAAAGAAAATTGGTTTTTAATAAATCACCTTTTGAAATTAAATTATTTCATTTCAATATTATAAGAATTATCTCATTATATAATTTCCTATATTTAAATTATATATGTGTTTTGTTTTCAAGGAAAACCACATTTAATTTTAGATTATTGGGATGTGAGGATTTCAATGATGTATTGAAAATGTTTTTATAATGGTTTGAATAATGAATATTAGCAC
This sequence comes from Viscum album, assembly GCA_963277665.1. Classification (NCBI taxonomy): domain Eukaryota; kingdom Viridiplantae; phylum Streptophyta; class Magnoliopsida; order Santalales; family Viscaceae; genus Viscum; species Viscum album. The sequence goes on along the minus strand of OY728126.1, from coordinate 1,857,798,874 downwards.
ATTATATCACAATTAGAATGTGGTTATGTCTGGAGATTGATTAAAACCCAAAAGGATGTGATGAATATTCTGATGCATGATTATAATACAATGATATTGCCAATTTTAATATGAATCTTCATTATATTAAACAAACACATTCCTATGGACGATTATAGTACAATGGATTTGGATAATGGGTACACAATCTTCTTAATTCATGAACGATCATCAATTTATTCCATTAATATTTTCAAATTATGTGCTCTTTATTGACATAACATATATAAAAAATTTCATCATGAATGTGGTAAATGAAATATAAGGGTGCTCTTATAAGCTCAATTAGGGTAAAAATGGATTATATATATATTAATAACATGAGAATGAGTTCTTGAGAACATTAGAAAAAACAATTAACACCATAAAATGCATATTTATTATCATAATATTGAGTCATGGTATAAATATTGAGAGATCAAAATAAATCATTCATAAATAAATCAATGAAAATATTCCATAACAGAAAAACATTGGCATAAAATAAATAATTTTTTCATAGACATAAGAAAATAAAATCATTTCCATAGTATTGATTTCCCACTACCAAGGCTATCATAGTGGAATGGGTTCACTCCCTAGACCATTATAATAGTTTAGGACAATTCCCAATACCAAAATAGTGGATAAATAATTTTAATGAACGTGGATCAGTCCCCATTTCATTATTATATATCTAATGAGATATAAATATTTGTGAAGTCCATTAGTGCGGTATATAGGTACCACTCATTAAATAATGAAAATAATATTTATTTTTCCATAAGTTCATAAAATATTCACTATATAATAACCCATGATATGAAATTTTATTCATAAACATTTAATCTTATAGAAACCAAAGTAATGTGGCTTGATTAAAAATCATTTCATCATTTCATCTTATATAAATGATAAAAAGAACAGTGTATTGAAAACATTTTATCAATTTAATAACCAATGGAATAGAACCATGTTTTATAAACATTTTCACATTTTAAACTATTCAATTTAAAAATTATAATGGTATCATGGGGTTATATCCCCTGTAAATTATAAATTATATCAGTTTATGTCATCTTAGGTGGAAAATTATTTTTATAGATAAATCATTTAGAACATTTCTTGGGTGAAATATATTTTCGTTTAAAAAAACCAAAATTTAAAACAATATTGAATTAATTTTCGTTTAAAATAACCATAAAAATTTATATAGTAATCATAGAAACAATTTAAAACAATTCATTAATATAATACCATTTCCACTATAAAAAATAAATTAAAACTTATTTTTTAAAATCATATTGTTTTAATGAATATTTGAAGACTTTTAATATAAAAATTAAATATTATAATGGTTATGACGGGGGGAAATTTCGTTCATGTTGCACATGACAATAACCCAATTTCCATTCAAATTTTTTGTTAATAGAATAAATAAATTATAAGGTAAATTTCATGATAATTCAATTAAAAAAATTTATTTAACAAATAAATTAATACAGTTACCAAAATTGACATAATTTTTAGAAAACATGGGTATTTTAAAAATAATGGTCTTTCGACTGAAGATATAAATAATGAATTTTATTTTTTAAAAACTTGAGTAAATAGATGTAATTTAAGATAAAACATGTATTCTCTAGAAATAATCATAGGAGTATAAAATAAATGATTCGCTTGAGAGGTTGATCATTATATATCATTATTCTAACCATAATAATGAGAAATATTCTTAACTGTTGTGTTTGAAAAATAAAACCCCTACCAATTTGGTAACATTGAATCATAAACCCTATTAAATAATAAAATTTATTCAAAATAAAAATATCATGATAATAAATAAATTCATTGAAACACCCCATGAATTTTCAAATAAATATAATATTGAAAGCATGAATCATTTATTCTCTATAATAAAACACATTGTAAAAACCTATCTAGAAAAAAATTTACTATCTCTATGATTTGAATTTTTATTATTTGACATAGAGGGTTCCGATCATTATGTAATTTAAAGTCTGATATAACCAACATAGTTTTTGGTGAATAGTAACTAACCATATTAATAGTAATGTTACTCTTATGAATTTTTAAATACCCTTTTGAATATTAACATCACCTATGATAGTATATATATATATATGATTTAAGTGAATGTATGATGTTTCTATGTTTTAAAATATATAAATAAATGTTTTAAAAATTATATTTTTCATGTAAATTAAGATTTTAATTTTAAATTAAATTAATCATATTTAGATATATATTTATGGAAAATTTACTCTATTAATGTATTGCACAAAATGAAAAATGTTTAGGGAGATGTTTTGGGATTTTTATAAATTACAATAATTTTTAGTGAATAGTAAAATATTATAATTTACAATAAATGAAAAGTAATTGATATATTGATTCATTGATAATGATCTAATAATATAGTCACCAATGGAAAAACTTGAATAGATTACTATTTTTGGTCATCTAATAATCATTATTTCATGACTTATGGACAAATAAAAAACTAATGATTAAAATATAAAGAAAACACTCCTCCCCACCAATATAAATACAAGCACTACCAACCTCTTCTCTTCACTCTTACTAAGGCATGTTCTTTATAAAATTTCTTCCCAAATCTCCTCCCATGATACTCCCCCATGACAATAAAACATTTGTTTCATAAAAAAGAAAAATCACATTCCCTCAAGTGGATATCTAGGAAGGTTAATTCAAGAGGAAAAATTCATATTTTCTTTCCTTTCATTATCATTTTCCTTTGTTAAATTTTTTTTCCTAAACTATCCTCATCCAAATTTTATGAATATTCAAGTACCCTACATGTACTAGAATATTGTTATGCAAAATGGATAATTCATCTTCATCTTTCTTTTCCCCCTCTTTTATGCTACAAATGTAACATCTTTTAAGATGTGTTGATTTACCACATTCTAGGATGCCAATGCTTTCAATTAGATTTAAATTATTTTATTATGGTCATGAAACAATTTTTATGGTTCAACCAAAAAAATATATATTTATTTTATATTATTTTATGTTCTAAAATCCATTTTCACCCTTGATATAAAATAATAATACAAAAAAAGTAATTGTGAGAAAAATCCCCAAATTAATCTATGCTGTTATCATTACTGGTTAATATAATGATTCCATTCACTCCAAAACACCAAATTAATTTAAAAACCATTTAATATTCTAAAATTTTATTAATAATATATAAAATCAATTATGGTCTTCAACTACCATCTTACAAGAACTACAATACTCTTTAATAAGTCAGCTGAACATGACTATTATGAAAATGGGCACTCACTAACAATGAGATTGTTTCCCTTAACCCTTCTAAAATGTTATGAATTAACTATTTAAAGTAATAATAAAAAATAAATTTATAAATGTTTATATAATTTTTAATTAATTTAACTAATTTTTTATTAAGTGAAGAACACCCATGGATTTAAGGTATGAGATCCTCTCTCTCGCATTTATTCAAAAATCCCCCCAAAATTTTTGTCATTTTATTTTTAATTCCAAACAATGGGGTATTATTTTAACCACCCCATTCTAACAATATGATATATCAATTTTTTGATACCCTTTTACATCTCATTAATCCCCCAAAAGAACACTTGTTATCATGTTGAAATGATTGTAAGGGGTTTCTTTATCTCAATTCCATTTTTGTGATATATTCTGTATTCACTACAATTACATGGGTATATTGTATGTATACTTCCAACTGATGTATCATATCATCTATATAATTATTTTCATGAAATTATAATTATAATTTGTTGATTACAAATTTTTGGGCATATGATTAAATTGATTAAAAGTTGTAATTATTTTCTACTCAAACATCCTTTTTCATTTGAGTTACTCTTATTATCTATATACCTCAATTAAATTATTATTTAATTATATTTACTCCTAATATATATTGTGATATTGTTATATATATTTGAGTACAAACCAAAATATTTATTTTATTTATGGGGATTTTTTCTAATGGATCTTTCAAAAATCATTCCCGAAATACAAGCCCGATTCAAGATAATTTCTCAAATTCTAACCTATTCTCATAGGAACACAATAATTTGTATTTGGAAATCATTATCTTTATAAAAGCACTAATTTTTTTTTAAAATATTATCTTAATTAACATATGATTTTATGAAAATATTTTCCCCATATATCTTTTCTTTTCAAATTAAAAGAGTATTAATCTCAAGAATTACTCGATGGTTTTATAAGAGATTATATATCTATTTTTACACTCTTTTTGATCGTTTCGTTTTATTGAGATTAATAATTAATGATATCATCTGAAATATTTAATTTAATTTTTTATGACTAGTTTTAATGTGGAATTTCTATATTAAAACCATTTTCCAATATACATCAAATAGTTATTGTTTATCATTATTATTGGAGTAAAATTATTTTAATTTCAGGTATTAGTTTCGAAAAAAATTTATATGTTGTTTATGTTTATCCCTATTTAGTGATGAATGAATTGGACTAATTAATAGTCGGTTAGTTCCCTCTATATCCCCTAGATTCATCATTAGGTCTCATTAGACAAACATGGTCTTGGCTGGAGGCCTTGAAAAATTTATATATATGGTCTTGGAATGAGGCCTTAATGTTATGGTTATGATGTATCCTATTATGAATTCCATCATTATTAAACTAATAGTTTAAAATTTCTTTAGGATATTAAACTAGTATAATACCCATTTTTATGTTTTAATATAAAAAAAATTATTCTTCTATTATTCCATTCATAATGTGTTAAAGTTCATTTTAAACAGCATGTGTTTTTAGTAAGTCATCATGCCTAATGTTTATGTTTATGATGTATTCTGAAATATTTCATACCCTTACTGAGCATTTCAGATCACCCATTTCTTATTTTTTTATCATTACAGGTTACGAGGATGTTTTTTTATAAATGAATTGTAGGGTTAATCTAAGAGATTATGGGATTTTCAATTGATGTTATTCTAGTTTTTTAGTTATGAGAATTATTTTATGATGTCTTGTATGTATCATGTTTCCAAAACTTTTATACTAATCGGTAGTTTGGGGTAACATTCCTTATATCTATTCTATTGTAAAAAAAGCACCGACTCTAATATTATGGGGTTGGGAAGTTACTATTAGTATCAACAGTTGTTTAGTAAAAGACATGGAAACTAAATATTGAAAAAGTTTTTTTGTAAACAAAATCATATGATTGACATTGGGAATAAGAGTACAAGGAAATAATATAGTTTTTGTAAGGAATATATTATTTGGTTTATCAAGAAAGGACATCCTTATCTGGATACAAACAATTTGATGTGGATCTGAAACAGATATATCTAGGGGTAAATCAAGAAAACACCGCTTTGAGATAGACTCAAACAAGAACAGGTGCATGATAATGGACCTAGTTTCACTCTTGATTTGACACTCCTGGGGGGTATTATTTGGTAAATTAATAAATTTATTACAAACCATTACTAAGGGTTTATTCCCCTAAAGTTACCAATGAATATTTATCTAGTATTTATGATGCATAAATTTATGTTATTTTTTACACCATGTATAGATACAATGAGTATTCATAATTTTATGAGATAACATATTGTAAGGAATTGATTATAAATGTCTTATATGAGAAGAATGATAACTTCACCAATAAAAATGATGCAATTAGTATGAAGGATCATATCAATAATGGTCTTAGGAAATTGTTTCAATGGAATATTGTCTCCCAACATTCCTCATCACGTGAAGAAATAGCCTCATGTGTTATGAAGTTATGTAAATAATTATATGAGTCTTATGGATTTGAAGGTAATAAAATGAATAAGTGTATGGCAAAGAAAAACATGGATAAAGAAAATAAGAAAAAGAAGGGTTTTACCATCTTTTATAACCATTGAAATAATCACATGGGTAAATGATTGAAGGTAATGAGAGTTTGTTATAATTGTGTTCAAAAAGGAAACTAACTTCGTGATTGAAAGGGTATGAAAAATGTTTTTGATTATATAATTCTATAACTACAATGATATGGAATACTATTTGAATCAATGTCCCAAGCATCAAGGGAGTATATCCCAAATGATGTTACAAGATAAATATCAAGTTATGATTCTACCACTTATGAAGTGGAATAACTAATATGTATATTCAAGAAACATGTAATTTAAATATTTTATCAGTAATGCACTGGTTATAAGAATTATGGAATATATCAATATTTTATTGTAGAACTATTTCTTTAAGAATTATAGGTCATATAATCAATGGTACTAATGAAATATGACTTAGTAACAGGTCACACATTTGGAAAAGATATGTTTGAGGGATCGAAAACCCATATGATGTTCATAATATGGATACTTCAATTTCCTAATAGATTGATGACATATATTGATAAAATAAATTGGATAGTGCTGACTACAAGGAGATTTATTCTAAATTATTGGATCTTTATCTTTTGGAATTTTGAACCATTTATAAAATGGTTTAAATTTATCATTTTATGTGTTTATAGAGGTTAACGACACCACATGATGAAAATTTTTCTAAGAGATGATGTATAGGTATTTCGAGGAACAATTGAAGTATAATATCATGTTTATTAAATATAGATATATATTTAAACATTCATAGATTGGAATAATACCTCAACTCTATGAAAAGGGTAATAAATTAAGTTCTATTATAATAATCTTTGATAACATTAATGAAGTTTTTCATAACATTTTAATGGTTTTTTTAATTTATTTTCATCTAAACCTATTTTCTATCACTATATATTCATACCTTGGTTTTTGTGTTATGAACTGGCTTTCAATTCCAATCAATGTCACTAAATTGTGATGGATTAATTATTCCTTTATTTATTATTATTATTTCGACACCCCCTTTTCCCTCAACCTTTTTAAAGAGAATTTTTTTAAACCGTATTTATGATATGGGTTTCCCAGAATTAAATTTACAATTTACAACCAATAACATTCAAAGTGAAATATCAAATTATAATTATAAAATTTTTGTGAGGAGATATTGTTAGCCAACATGAGTTTTAAAATAATTTTAATATTTAATTCATGAAACACTAAGTTTCTAAATAGAAAAAAATTATTATAATCTAACTAGTAAACATAATTTTATGACCCCTATGATTTGGATTCTGAATATTAATGTACATAGTTTCGATCACTATGTTATTTATAATCTAATATGACCAACTGAATTTTTAGTGAATAGTATCATACCTATAGGAATATCAATATTACCCTTATTAAAAGTGACATAAGCTTATGAATGATAACCTCTCCTATGGTAGAATATATATAGGATTTAAGAGAAATTCTGATGTAGTAGTGTTTTCGAAAATGTAAAACATTTTCTTAAAATTTTATTTTTCAATTAAATTATGATTTTAATTAAAAATTAAATTTTTTTAAATTTTGAAAATAATTTTTAAAATACGTAATTTATATTTTGATTCTACAAATCAAAAAAATGGATATAGGAAATTTTTTGTATTTTTCTGAAATATTTGAATTTTGGGGAATAGTAAAATGCGATAATTTACAATAAATGCTAAATAATTGATTTGTTGAGTTGTTGATGATGTTTTTCTGACTTAAGAACTAATGGTTCCAACTCACATGCACATATAACAATTTTCTGGTCTTGTAATCGTAATAATATCTTTTCTTATGTAAAAATGATAAACTAATGATTAAAATATTAATAAACCACTCTTCCCCTTCACTATAAATACAACCTATTCAACCATATTCTCTTCACTCCACACAAGACATGTGACATCTAAAAATTCATCCAAAATCACCTCCCAAGATCCTATCACATGACTTGTACAACATGGTATCTTAAAAAGAGCAAATCCTCTCCCCTTAATAGGCTCTCAAGGAAGGTTAATTTCAGAGGTAAAATTCATCATTTCATTCACTTCATTTTCATGTTCCTTTGTTATATTTTCATTCCAAACCTATCAATATAGAAATGTTATGACAATTATATTACCATAAATTTACTAAAACGTTATTATTCTAATGTCATAATGGATCATCATTTCTCTTTTCCCTCTTATTTATTTTAAAAATGAAACATCATTAGAGTTGTGTTGATTTATCACATTCATGGATGACGATGATGTCAATTTGATTTAGCATATTAAAATATAATCATTAAATTATTTTTATGATGGAACCCAACTATTATATATTTATTTTATATTATGTTATATTTGTGAATCCTTGTTCATGCATGATGTAAAATAATACCAAAAAACAGGGTAATGATAAGTGATACCACCAAATTAATCCAATTGAATATCATTAATATTTTATATAATGATTTACCTTCACACAAAATAAACCAATGATTTTTATAACATTGTATTCTGATTAATTTTAAATAATAAAATATAAAATCAACTATATAATTCAACTCCCATCTTAGATGATCTACTATACTCTTTTATATGCGAGCCGATCATGAATATTATGAAAACGAGTACTCATAGTAAATGAAATTTATTCTCCTAACCATTCTAAAAAAATGAATTAAAATAATAAATTAATAATAAAAAAATGTATAAATTGTAATTTAATTTATAATTAATGATCCTAATTTCGTTATTCAGGCCATTACGATCAAGTGAAGAACCCTTTTAGATTTAAGGTAAGGGATCCTATCTATCAATATTATTCAAATCCCCCCTATGTTCTGTCCTTTTAATTTTAATTCCTAATAATGGGGATTGTTTTTTCACATCCCCAAAACATCCATTGTGATATATAAATGAATATATAACCATTTTCCTCTCATTATGCTCACACAAGAACACATTTTACCATTTTGAAATGTTTGTAAGGGGTTTCTTAATCTGACTTCCTTTTTTTGTGGGATATTCTTTATTCTATACTATTACGAGAGTATGTTTATGTATAAGTACTAGTGATGTTTCATTTCATGAATCTTTTTATTTTTATTATATTAAATGTATCATTTAATTATTAAAAATGTTGGGTCATGGGATTAAATTGATTACAAATTTGTAAGTATTTTCTACCCAATCTTCCATTTTCATTTGGGTTACTCTTATTCTCTATTTACCTCAATTAATTTATTATTTATATATATTTAATCTACATATATTCTTTTATAATGTTATATATGTGTGTACCAACGAAAATACAACATTAATTTATAGGTAGTTATATGTTTTAAAATGATCTTTCAATCATCCTTCCTGAAATACATACCTGATTCAAGGGAATTTCTCAAATTATTACATATTTTCAAGGGAAAACTATAATATCTTTTATGAAACCATTATCTTTATAAAATGAATAATTTTATTATGAAAATACTATTTACTTCACTTCATGTTTTATATAATGATTTTTCTAAATGGACACTGCTTTTCAAAGTAAAATAGTTTTATCACATGAATTACATGATGATTTTATAAGAGATTCATCATCTATTTAAAAAAAATTATTGATGCATATGTATTATTAGAATTAATATTTTATAATATCATATACCATATTTAATTTAATGAATTATGACAAGTTTGAATGTGGTTGTAGAAACTTAAAACTGTTCAACAATTTACATTGTCTGGATTGTGTTTATGCTTAATGTTTGTGGAATGTTATTTATATTTCATATATTAGTTTAAATATGAATGCATTTGTTTTTTATGATTATCATTGTTCTTATGAGGAATTAATTTTAATTAGTAAGTCTCATGTGGGTCCCAATATATCCCCTCGGTGCATTAGTAGGTATCACGAGACAAACTATGGTCTTGGCATGAGACCTTGACGGTTTGGTTTTGATGTCACTCATTATGAAATCCCTAATTACAAAACTATTAATTGAATAATCAAAGGGTATTTTACTAGTATGATACACATTTTTATGCATTAATATGGAATTATTTTTCTATATCTAATTATTTTTGTAAATTGATCATCTTAATTTGTAAAGGCATGTTTTTTAGTTATTCATTATACCTAATGTTTATGCTTATGATGTATTCTGTTATATTTCATACCCTTATTGAGAATTTGAGCTCACCATTTTCATATATTTTTTCATTCATGGTTATGAGGTTGATTTTACTATGGATGAATTATAGGGTTAATCTTAGAGATTATTGGATTTTCTGTTGAATTAATTATGTTGTTTTTAGTTTCGAGTTGTAATTTTGAACTCTTGTATGTATCTTGTTTCAAAAACTATTATACAGATCAATCCTTATAGATGCATCATCCTTATATATATATATATATGAAAATTTAATAAAATTATGCACAAACACAGATCTTATAGTCTCAGGGAATTAAATTCATGATATAAAATCACAAATGGGTTGTATATACACCCCATAAAATAAGATATGTGTATAGTATTACATTTTTCATAATAAATTATAATTGAGACAAAAATCCATTACTAATTTTTACTGGATGAACCATAAACCCAATGAAATATAGATTATAAAAAAGATATGTAAATTCCAAAAAAATTAAATTTAGGAATCATAAAATATTTCACTAAGAATTATATACACAACATTAATTAAATTTTTTTTGAATACATAATCTGTCCCACAATAGTGAAGGGTGAGGAAAAAATCACTTATCACATAAATATCTAGTTTTGTCATACACATTTTAAAATCATGTATATAAAATATAATTTTTTTTATAAATCAATTTAAGAATCATAAAATTACATAAAATATTATATTTTAACACTTTTTAATGTTTCATCACCTTTTTATTTATAATTCCATGTATATGTAGCTAATTCTGGGTGATAACAATTTCATTTTTTCATTTGATTTTTTAATTAGTAGTTTTGGTTAATGTACATTGATCATCATTCCATGATATCATGAATTTAAAATTTAAATTTAGTATAATTTATTTTAATTTAATATATATTTATATACAGTGATTAAATATATATATAAAAAGATAAAATGCACTATTCAGGAAGATTGTAGGTCATGGGTAACCAGGAATGTGGTTTCCATATTTAGGAGAATGAAAAAAATATCAATTAAATTTTTTAACCAATATCGAAAAATTATGTTTCCATATATATCAAATATGTTCATTATTTTTATCGTTATTCACTTCCATGTAAATCGATATTAAGAAAAAATCACATCACATTGTGAGGTGGTTGTCCGCCATACTCACGAACTAAATTAGTGTAACCTCGACCGAATGTAAATTTAAAAATGGTACATGTGATATTATATATACTTAAGTGAAATATTGTTAATAATATCATATAATTACACAAGATTTATCATTACCCCAAACTATGATAGGTTCATATGGAAAAAAATATTTTGGATCATAAGGTGATAGTCCTCCAAACACATGACCGACGATTATGTTTCCCATTTGATTGAAATAGAGAATGAAATAAATCATTAAATTAAAATAATAATTTTTAATTATATTTTATATACTGATTTTAGTATATTATTATTTTTAATAATTAATTAATTTTTTTAAAAATAATAAAAAAAATGAAGTAGATAATTGATGATAATAAACATTGAATAGAATAACCTCTAATGGATCTATAATTAAATACGATAGTGTTTTTATTTTTGAAGGAATGAAATGTATAAAAAATGATAAGGAATTTGGGGAGGTAAATGTCAGAGAGAGTTTTGAATATGTGGATGGTAGTGGTGTCTTATTATAAGCAGGGGAATGGAACCCACATGGAAACAGCATGGAAATTTCCCAAAAGATTAAAAAAATGTCATCTCAAACCTAAAAGAATTCATAATACAATATAAATTAACTTTGGAAAGATAGTTTCTAAATAGAGACACCCAATGAAAATTTTAAATTTGTTTTAATCATTTCAACATTTTTCAACTTAGTTTTAACCCCTAATAAACCCATTTCAACTATAAACAAATTAATTAATTTTTAATATTTCACTGTTCATTTTTTCAAAAATTTATGGTACCCATATTTAAAGATGTATTTATTTCAAATTCCAAATATGAGATAAATTTTTATAAATTCTATTCCCATATTTTGAAAATGATCATTTATAATTAATCTCACAAACATGCTGGGAAAGATGGGATTTAATGAGAAAGGTTTCAAAATATTATATAGTTTCTACAATAAAATTCGATATGAAGTTAACTCCAATGACCCAATTTGGATTAATAGATATACAATTAGAGTATTTTTATCATATAAAAAATTTAAAATTAGATTTATCATTATTTATAATTGAAATGAAAAGTTAGTTTTCAAATAAATTTAAATTTTTATACTATTGATCCAAAAAATTAATCTTTTTATACAATTTTAAAAAATTCACCATAATACAGTTTTGACATCCTGAATTAAAGATTTATGTTTAATTAATGGAAATAATATTATGAAATTATGAAAATTTACTTTTATTTTTTTCACAATAAAATATTAAAAAATATATATAATTAGAAAATATTACGTTGTTACTTTATATAGACATTATTGAAAAGTTATGAATTTTTTATTAATATGTTTTACCTGTATAAATCCATGATAAAAAATTTTAAATGTGTAGTCATTAATATTCAAATTACTATGTTTAATGGCTATGTTATTATATTCATTTTTAAATAATATTAATAATATATCACGATTTTTTAAAAACACAACGTCATGTGCAATGTATGCTAACACAGTGTTGTGTGTTACACTAGAATTACATTGTGTTTTTTTATAACACAATATATCAATAAAATATACATTTTTTTAAATAACAATACATTGAAACTATGGGGATCAAATTCCATCCCCATTAAAATGAATTTATTCCTAGAAACTCATCACTCTATTAAAAATGTGAGGATACCTCGATATCATCATTTCCTAGAGATCACTAATAGCCTACAAAAAATGGGAGTTTCACTCCAAAAAAAAAATAGACCAAGTGTGTGGTACTATATCCTATAGAATTTACGATAAGATATAAAATCACTATCATTTATTCCAAATAAATAATATCCTACTCCAGTTGTGCGGCCTCTGAATTCAGTACATATGAAGTGTTATGTATGTACTTCCTCTATATAGATATTGGAAAAACATAATGAAATACAGTCATGATTTTTGGATGTTCCATCAGATTAGATACCATTATGATATGATCAATAATTTCAATGGGATTATTCTACATAAGGATCGACTTCCCTTTTTATTGTAATCATAATTTCGTCATTTTGATATGATTTAATCAATTTATTTATAATTTATTTATCCAAGAAAAAAAATATTTGTTTTTAAACATGAATAACCTGTATATCAAAATATCCAAATGGAATGATAACTCAGTCATTTTATCAATAGATGAAAATTTTATCATAGGTTATAAAATATAGATTAATATTTATATGTTTATCGGAAAATTAAATATCTAAAACCACATACAATGTACATCTTAAACCATTCCATAAATGGTTAACCTTATAACCCTACAGAAAAATCAATATTTTAAATTAATATCTCAACATATTCCAAAATAAATTTAACATTAATCCCTCATATATCAAAATGGGTCACTTTATTTACACAAACCAAACATGTGCATATATCATTTATTAGCTTAAAAGACATTAATAACATGAATTACCATAAATCCTTTATAAAGACATGAATTATTAATAATTACTTGAATAGAACAATATGTTGTTAAATATATTATATAAATATAATAATGTTTTAATTTCCATTAATGATATCTTAAACCACATTGTCAACAAAAATTTTATTAGTTCTGAGGCCATCAATATAATAAAATTTAATTTATCCATATTAATCATATCATTTTAAAAATGCATCACAATTTTCTAAACACTATGAACATATTATATGTTATCTTACATTAATCATCTATATCCATAACATATCACTTTCCCAGTATATACCTTTTCTATCTCATCATCACCATTAAAACTATTCGTGAAATTTAGTAATGAAAAAAAAATAAAAAGTAATGATTATAAAAATTATTATTCATATAACATAATTTTAAATTTTCAACAAATAAATTAATCAATTAATCTTGATAATAAATGAGACATTAACTAGGTTTAATCATATTATTCCATAATACCTCCTTCCATTGATATGTATTTTTTAGTCTTTTAATAGTCAGTATCAATACCTTTACTCATAAAAAAATAGAAATTTTATTCAAAATATTTCCCCTTCAGACAATGATTATCCTTATTCTACTAATTCTTATATTGGAAACATTTAAATGTAGATTATGAATTAGGGAATCCATTATTATCATTAATTTTTTTAACCATACATTTTATTTTAACTTCGAAGTTACATTCAATGTTTACATATTTTCCAGACCCAAAATTTTTTTTCATCCATTTAAGAAATTCCCTTGAGTGTTTTTTCCAACATTATTGACTTATTGAAAAGTAAATCCTTATTACTTTACAGTCTATACTACAAATAATCTCATACAAATCTATCCTTACCGTGATTGATGAGTCCTATAGTTGGTTAATTTTCTCATTGTTAATCATTTTCATGATAAATAATTAATTATCATCACAATATAGTTGTCTTCAAATAACATCCCATTTGGGTTCCCATTAGCTAATTTTATATCACATTCAATGTTAACTGAGTTCCCCAAGGTTCCCTCCATTGAATAAAACCAATACACATAGGGTGATAAACCCCTATGATAATTGAAATCCACATAATCATGAAAAAATAACATCTAAGTTCTATATATCCTACGACGTTTTTTTCAGTCACTAAAACCAAAGGTTTATCTGATGTTTTTCATAGAAATAATAAATTTAAATATTTCATTATAGTTTATAAGTTGTTTTGGAATTTACAATGTAGATGTGTAGTGGGTTGAAAATCCTTTGTGATGAAGGCTGGTTTTCATTCAATAGGTGAAGATCGATTCCAACTCAATACACTCTTTTCAGAGTTATTAACCATAGGAACCATTATTCCAAATATGAATCCACTTGTAGTATCTAGATAAGGATTTAATTATTGGAAAACACATTCAATATCCTTAATTAAAATTATAGAAAATTTTCAAATATTGTGACTGATCTCTATAATTATACTAAGTTAAATCCCTAGTCCTATTGTAATTGTCTGGTCCTCCTCGATCCATTACATAGTCAAAAACCAATGTTTGGGGTGTTATTGGAGGCAAAAATAGCTCATTTCAAGAGTTTTCCAAAAAACTATTTTTAATCATTGGTATTTTAGCATTGGTAGCTAGATGTTAGTAGGTCTGTGCATAGATGAGTTTGGGCATCTATAGGTTGAGTCATTGGTTGGTATAGCGTCATTATGTTGGGCATCAATTTGTTACAAAGTTACTAGGGGTCATTGGAAGGTTGTGTCAGTAGTTGTCATCAGTTTGTGGTATCAGTAGCTCGCATTGGTTACTCACTCCCAGTAACTCCCCCATCAGTGACTCACTATCTATGACTCGCCCATCAGTGACACATTTCAAAATAGTTCATAGTTTTTCTAGTTTCACCCACTTATGTTCTATATGACATTAATTGATTTTAAAACCTATTTTAAGAATTTTAGAAAAAATTTCTATAATATTAATCTTATCATTTATATACTAACTCTCCCAGTGCATTGAAATAGTCAAAACATGTGGTCTTGAACACGATATGACACTGAGGGACCCTAAAACCATTCACATCCATACATATATGATCTATATCTTCTATTCTAAGATCTTATCTTATTATTATGTCTCTCTTTTCTCTTAGTGCACATAGAACCTTTCTTCCCCGTGGAGATACAAATTATATTGTGGATTTAAGATTGATTTTTCAATTAGATTCATTCCTATTGGGCATGTGACCATCTAGTTCTTGCATAGGATCGAACAATTTAGCGGATATTATTCCATGTATGAATCCCTTGGTGTCTCTTTTATTTGTGTATCATGCGGGTTTGGTGTACAAATTTTATCTTGTGAATTTTTTTGGAACCAATTTTAAAGAAGATAATACCAATTAACAAATGAGGGCCCGAGAAGAAGATGATTATGTTTCTATTGTTTTATATGTTATCCAAGATCCATGTTATGTGGTGTAATACTTTTATTACTTCTGAAAACCATTGTTGTTGGTGTCCTTTGTTTGATCACCTGTATGAATTGTGAATATCTATTGTTGTTTCCTTGTAAAATTTCCAAAATTATTAAATTGTTCAAAAGTGTACACTAAAATAAATATGTACATTCCCTTGGATTAAATGGATTCTGTGATCACCCCAAAATAATAAATGTATAATTAAAGAATCATTGTGGAAAAATATGAATTATCCATTCATATAAGTGTGGTTGGGTGTTGTGTATTGTTATATTTTCTTTTTGTTTCATGTTTTTTTGTGTGGTGATGTAGTGCGAGTATGGATATGAGTACGAGGTGGTACAGGTTGTGTAATAGAATCTTAGGTTGATATATAGGTTGAATGATTAATGGATGAAATTATTATGTAGTGGGACTATATTTGGGAAGTGGTTGGACAGTGGGGTTTCGTGATCTATTTGTGTCATATTTATGTTATTAGGTGTGCTAGGTGTGGTGTTGTTATATTGAGAGGCTTCCTTGTGCTTTTGTGGTGAGTTTTTTTGTGTTATACTTGTTGAGATTAGAAAAATGGCGATATGAATTTGATTAATGGTGATAGTGGTGTCCAATAAGGGGTAGCATGCAGTGGAAGAATATGTTGTTTTTGTTTTGATTTTTTTTCAAAATGTGGTGCCTTTTGTGTAGTGGGGAAACTGATTATTGTGTATGAGGGATAAATTTGAGGATATATGATTAATAAATGTGTGGGACTATTTATTGGATTTTCTAGAGACCATTGTATTTGGAATGGGCGATAGATTGGATTCTTTTCCCTTTTTCCTTGTTTCTCTATTTGGATTTTGTAGTTGTTGGTATAGTTTCTTCACCTTATAACATCTGGTTTGTCTGGTATTTTGATAGGTAATTAAGGAAATAATAATAAAATAAATTGAAAGAATATAATGATAAATGGTTAGTTTATCACAATTGGGTATGTTTAGAGTAGTTTCTTGTAGTAAAACATGGCTTATTTATCAAATTATGATGTAACCATCATTTGATGAGATGCGTGCATTTAATTGTGGCAGTAAGGTATGCTTTTTTGTGGGATGGTTATCTATTTTTAAAAACATAGTTTGGGATGATTTTTTGGGCCATTTATATATATAAGTAGTTCCTTGTGATTTCTATATGCGCCCATTCCTTGTTGATAATTACATGCTGAACAACCCCATTGTAATGGAGGAGGGTGTTTTTTCTAACATCCTCATGGCATTATAGATGGATTCTTTCTTTCTCTTCCATATTTCCTCTTATAGGCATTGGTATCCCAGAACTCTTTGGGCATGCTATGGTGTGGTTGTGAGGCATGAGTGTCTGTGGGCGAGGTGTCCCTATAATTTGTCTTTCGGGATGAGTTTTTGGTTTTGTGGCCCAAGTGTCTATGGGTGGGTTGTGATGTGGTTGTGTCCCATGTGTCTAAAGGTGGGATGTGGTTTGTGACCCAGTTGTGTGTGTGCAGTTTGTGGTAGTGGGGATTATTGATGACTATGGTAGCATTATGACGTTTACAGTAAGGGATGAGTGGTTAACCAGTGCAAAGTGGTGTGGGGTTACATACTATATATCATATTACTAGTTTAATTTACTATAGTTCTGTTATTTTGTTACCATGTGTTGGTGAGGATGGTGTGGATAGTAAACCTAGTTAAGTGATTTTTATTTTCTACTATTTTCCTCACAGAGATCCTTAATATTCCTCTCTCACTTCTTGAGGTGTGACATTGTATTTTCCTACATATTATACATTTATGATCACCCAATGTATATAAAATATTTCTCAGGTTTTTGGAGAGATTGAGTAGACTATGCAAAACCATACTAAATCAGTCATCAGAATAGTTGTTGTGTCACTTCTTAGTATTGTTTTATTGGCATTTACTTTAGAGCCTTTCATTTTATTTATAATATCCTTACATTAATATGCATTTGGGATAGATTTTGGATTCTTATATATATATATGTATATATATATATATATTTGAGTAGTTTGGAGATTGATATATCTTATCTCCCAATCGTGGTTACTTTTATAAGGGTAATGCCTCCCATTTTGTGAGATTTAAATACCCTTGGTGCTTGTTTGAACCTTGTGTGATATAAAAGGTGGGACCTAGGGAGTCATTATTTTTTCATGTTAAAGAAGGAAGGTCACAAGAGTTTTCAATTCCTTCTCTCATCTTGATGACGGAGGGTAATGACATAGTGGAATCAGATGTGACAGTTGATAGATAGGATGGAGTTCATTATTTGGAATAGTGAGTAATAAATGGGATGGTAGGGAAATACTGTTAGTTGATCTTGGTGTGTGGAGTAGGCCAAAAAATATTGGCTAGTACCCATGATTTTAGGACCCCACCCATGAACTGAAACAAGGACTCTGGGCTTTACCGAATGACAAAGTGAGGATACACTATACGTGGGGTAGAGACCCTAGAAAAGGTACAAGCATCGAGATTTCTTGTGTTGTTGTTTTTTTGGTATTTTTGATAATTAATATAAACAATGTGATAAAATTAATCAAAAAAAATTCCATGCTAATCTGGCATAAAATTTTCTTGTTTACCATTCAGTAATGAAACACAGTCATATTCCATGATTGGGTTAGGTAGTGGACACCCAATAATGCAATCCATCTGATATGAAGAGGGTTGATGCAGATGAGGAAAGTTAGTTGTAGAAGAATCATTTTCATTTCCAATGGAAGTCTCTGGGAATATAATAAATGTATCATTATAGAGACAAAGATGGAGGGTTGTCTTGAGGAGCTGATGATCACTTTTAGCTTGATTCAAGCTCTATCATAGTACTAGGTTCTTCTTGAATTGAGAAATTTTTGGCATGTTGTGCATCATTGGTGGAAGCTCTATCATGGGGAGAGGAAGGAGACCAATGTTCTATGGGTTGAATTTGAGAAGGTGTTATGGGTAAAGTTCATTTCATCGACCATGAAGGATTAGAAGTGATAGAAGCTAGTCTCCCCCCAACATGGGAGTATGTAGGTAAGGGATATTAGGATCAAGTTCAAGGATCTCTTTTTCTTTTCTCAGCATCTCATTCTATATTTGAAGTCCCAAGTGAGAATCTTATAGGAGTAACTAAATCCTTATCTGTAGTATGCAGTTACTACTTTCACCTTACCGACATACATAGAGTTTCAAAAGAAGGATGAAGTAGTGGAAAAGGTGAACTTGTGAGGAGATTTACAATGATAGGGGATCCAGTCATGTTCCTCAAAAGGGATTAAATCCATCGATATGTCTCTCGTTCCTGGGCCATATAGGATTCGGCACGTGTAGAGCTGACCCCAATAGTTTCATTTTCACCCTTCTAATCCATGTTGTTTTCACAATGTTTAGGGACTAGGGAGTTTCATTTTTGGAGGACATGTCACTTTCAAAGTTACTTCCTAATTAATGATTTGTATAATGGGGGTGGGAAGGCTTAGCACATGCCTCAAAAGCAGTTGCCAGCCAGGCTGTTTCAACTTCATGGAAAGCAGGCCCCTACTCCACAAAGGGGAGTTGGAGTAGGCATAGGCTAGCCTTAGGTCATTCCTTTGGGACCTAAACCCAGGCATGGTATAGGAGGAAGTCAATATCAGAGGGGAAGAGGAGCTAGGTGGGTTCATTTTCATGCCAAATATGTTGTAGATCCAGTTGGGATAGACATCATTGGTGTATGATCAACTTTTTTATCAGAATTTTTGGAGCCTTGATTGATTAGGGAGCTTCACAATACATTTTTTCACCTGATCTAGACCTTTTTTAATACTCGAAATAGAGAAACTTAGCATTAACGTAGTGATTATTACAATAGTGAGAGGTTGAAATATCTTGTTTCTTACGTGTTGGGTATGTAGACTGATGACGGTACAACATCAGTCTAGTTGGGATCTTTTATTGTTAGAGATTTAGTCATATGATGTCATCAATTGTATCGATAGGTTATAGTATTTGAAATTTATTTATTAGAAATTTAAGGATTATTTTCATGCATTTAGATAAGGATTGACAAAATGTGGATTTTGTTTTTTAGTATATTTTTCACATGTTTAGACAACATATAGAGCATCTTCTTCCCTTGAGAACTGATTTTTTAGTAGAATTGGTGGATGCTGAGTCGGTGGAGGTTATATGGGTTTTTAGGTAGTTCATGGATATTTTTTCCAAGGATTTTCAGACTCTACCCCCCTCAACACGATGTTGAGTTTGGGATAAAATTGTAGCCTAGTACTTCTCTAATTTCAATTGCACATTCACGAATTTCACCTTCTGACATGAGGGAGAATCATATCAATATTGATGATCTGACAAAAAAGGCCTCTATCCATCCTAATGGGTCTCCATGGGGGGATCTGTTCATGTAATCAATGAATCCAAATAGTGGTATGAGGCTGTGCTTAAAATACCAGTGGTTGGATTAGGTGATGGTTAAGAAATATTACCCACTCCCACTGATAGATGATCTTCTCAACCAACTAAAGGAAAGGAAAGTATCTCTAATATCTATATGTGGTCTGGATATCACCTGTTGTGGCTGAATGTGGGATTCATCCCAAATACAACTTTTAGCTGTAGGCATGGGACTATCGAGTTCATGGTTATATCATTTGGTGTTACGAATGCACTAGCTATGTTCATGGGACTTATAAACTCCATCATTCAAGAGTTTCTATATAAGTTCATAATCATATTCATCGATGAAATTCTGATCTACTCAATGTCAGAGTAGGATCGTACCAATCATCTTAAGACATTATTAGAAGTTCTCTGATGCCAACAGATAAATGTAATGCTTTCAATGTTCAGGTTTTGGACATGGGAGGTCCACCTCCATGGACAGATCGTACCTTCGTGTGGTGTTCCAGTGGATCTATCAAAAATCGAAGAATATTATTCTTTTGAAGCACATAATAATGTGGAATAGGTTCATTGTTTCTCGATATGGTAGGAAATAACCAGAAATTGTTTCCCGAATTCTCTCAAGTAGTAGCATAACTTATAGATCTACATAGAAAATATCAGGCCTTTATGTGGGTTGGGAAGTATTAGGAATCTTCTAGAAATCTGATGGGGAAGTTGGTCAGTTCTCCTCTGCATAGGTTTCTAGAGGAAACAGTGATGTTCAATGTCTTTATTTATGCGTTCTATCTAGTCTTCGATTATGCAATGATTCAATATTGGAGAGTGATCTCTAATGGTTCTTTGTGGTAACATCCCATTTAACATAACTTTTCCACCAATGATCTGGAGAAAGTATTGGTCATGTTTGAAATAAATTTGTGGCAACATTATCTCATGGGGGAGAACATTGTGGTCATTAGATATCATAATAGGTTGAGGTATATCTATTCCGAAGGAGATATAAATTTTTTATTGTAGAGGTGGATGAAGATTCCCTTGGATAACGACTGTTTCTGATGCTTTCGCCAGGGCGCGCACATCTGCCTGCGGGGAGGACATGCTGCTTGTTGCCCCACATTACTGCTTTCCAAAGGCGGGCGGCATCCGTTCCTTGTTTAGGGACGTCTGCTCCTTGATCGAAAACGGGATCATGGTATGTCGGTTCTTCCTTCTGTGGATTCCTCCTCGGAGCTCATCACCTAGTCCGGGTCTCCCTCATAGATTTAAGACGGTTTCGTGAAGCTCCTTCCCGGTGCCATATCTACATGGATTCCAGTTAATTACGCTGCTTCCGTCAAGATGCTCCAAGGGGTCTCATCGGGATAGCAACCTTCGGTGAGGAGAATGGTCATGTTGGGGCGTCGTTGACATTCTGTCTTTAGTCCCACATCACATGGCTTCTCGAGGGCGCGGAAGCCCGAGGCATCCCACATCGAACGCGGGGAATATGTACAATTTGAGGTTTTCCTCAGCTTCCCATGTTTAACACGGGGTATGTCACGAGTTTAACGTCTTGCGTGGACTGATCGGGTTGAAGGGCCCCTAGGGGGGAACACCGATGTTGGGGCCAGCACGTGGGTGGCTTCCCATATATCATGGAGAGGGATGGGGTGGAATGATCTCCCCGGGATGTGGCGGCAAGGGTAATGATCAGGATGGACGGTGGAGTGAGACATTGTGCTTACGTTCTGAGACGGCCCAAGAGGGGGGATACAGTTTAACGTCATGCGGGATGGAATACAGTTTAACGTCATGCGGTATGGAATACAGTTTAACGTCAGGCGGGGCGGAATACAGTTTAACGTCATGCGGGAAGTAATACAGTTTTACGTCATGCGGGACGAAAAACAGTTTAACGTCATGCGGGACGAAATACAGTTTAACGTCATGCAGGACGGAATACAGTTTAACGTCCTGCGGGATGAGGGGTTAGGAGATTACGCTCATAGGCGACCCAAGGTGGTCCGGGAAGCGACATGGAGAGGTCGGGACGACGTGGTGGTGGGCTTGAACCTCGTGGAGGCTTCCTATGTACCGTGCGTTAGCACGGATCAAAGTCCACGTAGTTCACTAGGATGGGGCTTACGCTCTGGGGCGGCCCATAAGAGGATGTCATGGTCGGTGCGCGCTCTAATCCCATGTGGGTCGTGCTCGGTGTGGGAAACAAGAGGCAGCAGGGACCAGATGATCACGTCGTGAAGGGTGCGTTCGTGAGAAGCGGAATGGGGTTTACGCGTTGAACGGCCCAAAGAGGAAACAGGGGCTTACGCGTGGTTAGCAGCCCTTGGTGCCAGGGTTTACTCCAGGGTGGAGGCCCATGGTGAGACAAAGTGTAGTGGGAAAAGGACTCCACTATCCTTGGCAGGGGGGATGTACGGAGATGCACGGGTGCAATCATCTGGAAGAAAGGCTAGGGGCTTACGCTCTGAGGCAGCCCTTCCCCCGCGGACAAACACCGCTCTAACAAGGAGGATCTCATTCCATGTGAGGAAGAGTTCATTCCTGTGGAGACGAGTTGGGGTAAAAAATGTCCGAGCTGGGGGGACCATGCGTGCGAAGCACGGGGTCGGACCACAGTTTCACATCTTGTGTTAAGGACGAGGTGCTTAGCAGTTTAATGTCCTACACCTTGGACAAGGTCGGTTTTCTCCACACCCCTAGGGCTTACATGCCCAACTCCATCTACCCCTTGTGGGAGGGAAGGCATCCACAAGGCAGTAGTGAAGGGGGGCCACAGGGAAAACCACCGGGGGGTCCACGTTAGCGTGGCTATGCAAAGAAGCAATAGCCGTTAGCGTGCCTATGTGGAGAAGTATAAGGCAAAGCAACACAATGGGAAACACGGACCAAAGGACCTTGAGGTTACTTCGTACGAGCCTGGAAGGCCGTTTGGGAAAACAATGCATGGCGCGCATGCCCAGCAGGAGAGACATCAGGTGCCGGTGCAGGGGGCAACCAAGGGGCGTTAATGTGAGGGGCCCTAGGCTTTGCATGCAAAAAACAAAGGTTTGCTCGCAAAAGATCAGGATGGAACGCAATTGGGGCAAAGGAATTGTGCGCGGAGAGGGAACTATGCGTAGGGTATTGCACGCACGGCAGGGTATTGCACGCGCATCAGGGTATTGTGCGCAAGGCTGGAATACCGGGGAGGGGGAAAATTCACTGAAGCCGATGGAGTCGCGTGCAAAGGCAAACTCCGGGGCAAGGTTGTGCGAAATGAGCGATTACCTGGATTTCATCTTTCGCGTGGGGGGAGACGAATTGCGCACAAAAGATTCACTTTGGATTCCTCAACCCCCAAACCGTTCAGGGTCACTTTCTATTTATAGGCGACCTCCGGCGCGGAATCCAGGCGACGCGCGAAATTATTCGCGCGCATGCGCAGTCGGCGCGCAAAAAACTCGCCGCGCAGAAATGAGGCACACAAAGATTTCGCACCTCAATGGCTCAATTTCGCGAAACCCGGTGATTCTACGCGCGCAAAACAATTTTTCGTGCGGAGCCTCTTTTATTTCGTGCACCAAATCTCGGGCCTCCGGATCGGGCCTTGGATTCCGAATATGACTTTGCTTCATCATTCTGAAACTTCCTCCGAGAGTTACGGACTTAATTTTTGGCGTCAAAAAATGCCCCCCCATGGAATTGGATCGGCAAGAGGTCGCGACGATCGGATTCTATGGGAAATGCCGAAACACAGCAAAGCCAAGTCTCTTGATCAATTTGCGCGCAAAACCTACAGACGCGCGTGAAATCCTCTTTCCGCGCGGCGTGGAACCCTGGCCTTGCCTATAAAAAGGGGTGCTGGGTCCCAGATCCGTACTTCCTCTTTTTTCGGTGTGATAAGCTTATCGCTCTCGTGTGAGAAATGTCTTCCGCTGCTGCGCGTAATAATGCTCTGGCAGCACGGAATTCCATCTGAAATTCGGCCGTGATATCGCGCCTATTCGGGATTTTCCGCACTCCACGTGCCGATTGCGCGCTCATCTCCAGGATTTTGCACAACTCCTTCAGATTTCACGCAAAACTCCCCGATTCCGCGCACTGCATCCTGATTCCGCCCAACTCCTGAAAAATTTGAGATGGCTGCAAACCGAGTCAATGAGGGGGAAGCCGCTACCCGTAGGATAGAAATGTCGGAGAACGAGGAGGTTTACGGTGCCAAGGTGATTGTCTCAAACAATCTAACCTTGTTCAATCTACTGACTCCAGCCCAGAAGACGTATCCCTTGTCTGACAACCTCCCGCTCTGGAATTTTGGCATCCTGGCGGAGGTGGCACTGTCGGGCTTCGAAGTGGACACGCCGCGGTCTTGGGTGACTCGGGAGGACGAACATCCTCGCTAAAACATCACCAACAATGTCCATCCTGCTAGGGAAACTAGACATATGGATGTATATGTCCTGAACCCGAGGACTAGGACCATTACCGGGGACGAGCCTGTGGCAGATGATTCTCTAGCCCTCTACGCGAGCACGTTCCGTCAGAGTATCACAGATGACACGAAGGGTTGGCTGAAGGATTGGGACCTATGGTCCGGGGGTAACTTCACCAGTGAATGGTCCTGGGCATTCTGGGTTCGCCATACCTGTGACTAGTTCGGGGATGAACTGCGGTATATCGGCCTGTTCGAGGCGGTACGGACATCGTAGTTCCACTTCCACCGCCAGCCTGAACTCAGACCGGAGCTATTCACCCAGTGGTCTCCTGACACCAACACGTTCCACCTTCATCATGGGGAAGTCAGCATCAGTCTATGGGACGTTCACTGCATCGGAGGTATCCCATTGGAGGGTTACCAATACGATGAGTTTGTTCCTCCATCGAACACCTGGGGAGACAGGACGCGGACCCCTATGCTGACATGGCACCTGTTAGAGCTGGCCAAAGAGAGGCTGGGGGTCAAGGACTTCGTGAAGGACGTAGCCTTCAAGGGCTGGTTCAGCCTGTTCCTTGAGAGAGATCTGGTCGTCAAGATGCTGGGACGGGGAAAACAGTGCCCAACCGCGACTCAGAGGAGCAAGGATGGGTCATTCTATAGGACTCTGTAGGCAGGGCAATACCAATCATGGGGCTACCGCATCATCGAGGCCCGGGACCCAAACTTCCGGTATGCCGGGTTCCTTGCCGCCTTCTTGAGCGGGTGGCTCCTGCCGGTACGGGACACGGGGATGGGCGTCCGTCCAGCAACATTGGTGATGGCGGGCTCCAAGGGTGCCAAAAAACGGTTCAACTTGGGCATCCCCGTGCTGGCCAAGCTGTATGCCATCTTGGGGCGCATCTCACGAGGGGGGTCACCTCAGAGAGTATGTGGTCCCATCCAAATATTCCATGGCTGGGTGGCGGCGCATCATGGTGGGTATACTTTCCCAAATGTCGTCCGTCCTCCGGGCAACGGTCTGCGACCGTCCTTACTAAATATTTCAGGGGTGGCGCCGATGAAGATCAATGTGGAGGGCGTGAGGATGCGCATAGGAAACCATGCCAACTTAAACTTCAGCCCGTTCCCCACCCCGGTCGGCCAGCTGGTGGACAACGGTCGAGGCTCTCTGGAACATTTGGAATACTTCCAGGGCATTCGGGGTGGGGTGCTCGGGGCTCGGATCGACGAGAAGGTGATCGCCAAGCCGTACGTGCCATCCCGATTCGCCAGGCAGTTCAGGTGCCTCCAACAAATGCCGAAGAAGTTACTCACGGTCGTCTAGTTGGAGAAGAATCCATGCATCCTGCGCCATATGTGGTTGATGTTTACCACCTTCAGCTCTGGCGACGTCATTACTCTTCCTCCAACCGGGGTTGATGCTGGCCTAGCAACCGAATACGCCGAACACTGGACCATTGTGTACCCTGAGGGGCTATTACGCAAACGCGTCCAGCAACTCGAGGTCACTCGCGCGGGAAGCGGGCGATGGGAAAGAAGGCATGGTTCCGTCGGAAGGGGGGAACCAAGGGCGCGTTAGGCAGCGAGGCCTACGCAGGCCGGAACTTCGGTAGTGGGAACATCACATGGTGCTGCCACGTCCTCGTTACCCGCATGGGGGTCACATGAGGCGGCCAGGGAACTGCCCAGGAAGTAGATAAGATATCTGCTCGAACCTTCCCAAGATGCAATTCTCCCGGCACTGTGGTCGGCCTGGATGACCCTGCGGAAATCGCTGAGTGTCGAAGACATATGGCAGAAGATAATGAAATATGGGATCCAACTGCCAGAGGTCGGGCTCATTTGAATTACCGACCGAGTAAATTTCCATCGGCGGCATGCTTATCTGACAGCCATGGACGCATATGCACGCCAGAGGGGGCGGCGTGCGGAGGAAACATTCCTTGTGAAAGTGATGCTCGTCCAGGAGCATGATCCGGAAGCGATACAGTTGGGAGAAGGCGATAGTGATGAGGAGCTGGAGGGGGATGAGGAAACCGGAGAGGACGAAGGCGAGGAAGAAGACGAAGAAGAAGAGCCCGAAGGTGAGGGGTCGCAAGGGCGACCTACCAAGGGAGTCTCCGAGAGAGCGGTGAGATTTCCAACTATGATCTTGACCTAACTGAGATTCTCGAGGTTTTTCTCTGTCTTCATTCATTTCCCTTATTCATCCATTCTCATTTCCAACTTCTGACTCACTTCCCCATCCTACTCAGGAGCAGTTGAGCATTGGACGGGCATCCCCACCAGATGAGGGAGGAGAGGAACTGGTGAGACATGACGGGGATCTGACACCCATCATTGAACTAACAAGCGCAGAGGGGTCTCCCATCATGGCGGCTCCTGCAGTGGCCTAAACACTGGGGACCGGCGCTCTGGGTTCCTGTAAGTCTCACGCTTCACTACTAGTTCTTGGTGGAAAAAGATCCCATCTAACCAGCGTATACCTTGTGCAGTGATCTCAACACTGGAGCCGCGTCAGGCTGCGGAGCCTGGGATGTCTGTGAGTGGACCAGCGGCAGACATACCACCTCGTTCATAACATGCTCTCTACACTGAGTCGGCCCCGAAATTTGATGAACAGGGTGTGGCGGACATCTGCGGCGCTATTCCTGAGACGAGTTCGGAAGCTGGTGGATGTATCATTGCTGCTGGGGCGAGAGAAGGTCGCCCGGACGTCGAGGATTCTACCCCTCACGAAGACATCACTTGGGCGGATCCTGCTGCTGATCTGCCGGCGGCCTTCCCCGCGTATCGACCTGCTGACCATGAGGAGATAGATGACTCAGACTCAGAGGCAGCGGAGGAGAGCCGGATGACACGTCACAAGGGGTGGAAGTGTATCCAGCACTTTCTCAGGCAGCCCCAGTCCGATTGGCTGAGGTGGATGGGATCACTTCAGACCTAGCTGTGCTTCCTCTGCGCCGGAGGGGCTGACGCTCAGCGTCTTCATCTGACGGTCCGTGATTACTTGGCCGAGAAGATATGCGAGAGCAGCCGGCGCACCGAAATTTCCCAGTGCCGGGAAGGATCAGAGGGCGCTCAAGTGCTACTGAGGGCGGAGAAGGAAGTCCGACATCTCGATGGGCAGGCGGGAGATAAGGAGGCCTTTATCGCAACACGCTCTGAGCTCGTGGAGCAACTGACGGCCCAGCTGGATGACGCGCAGGAACAGCTTGTGGAGGCGAGTCACTAGATGACCATTCTTCGAAGCGAGAGGGCGTAGGCACATTCTAGGGCTGGAGAGTTTTGCTCTATTGTGGCCGATGAGGAGAGAGTATTCAAAGAGTGAGAAGTGGTCCTGGAGGCTACCAGCCAGTGGGTAGCAGCGCTAGAAATATCACCTCAGTATGATGATCCCTAAGGGCTTTGTTTTTTCCATCTCATGAACTTTTTGCTTGTACATCTCATTGTCTCAATCCAATATATGGCCAAATCCACTCATTTGTACCCTTAGTTTCATGCGCTCAACCATAGTTCCGAAACGAATAACAACTCATCCCTAGGCTCCTGTGGTCGTGCCCAATGCAAGATGCAAGAGATGCTCGTACCATCATTCTGTTAAACTGTGGGGCATTGACCAAGCTTCAGGCATCCAAAATCGGGCCTGGACTTCTGAGGAGACCCCAGGCCGATTGATGTGTCGACTTCTCAATGTGCTTTAACACACGAGCGGGGCAATGTTGGGGGCATTGAAATCCATCCGAACACAGGGGGATGGAGAGACAGGGTGAATCACGCTGCCCAAATTCAGAACCCAACGGGGCGCAAGCATGGAGGATAACTGTCAACCGTGGAGGAAACACAGCATCCATATCATGTTGTCCTAGAATGGGGAAAATAAATGAGGGCTGACCGATGACCATGTTCGCAACACGGGGCCTAACTCAAATATCTCCGGTCAGTTTCCCGGAACGTTGGCCGAGGACAATAGGCGGACCATAGGTCTGTCATCCATACTGTTAGGGGGTTCGGTCAAACATGACCTGTCCTCCGGAACGTTGGCCCAGGATAGTAGTCGGACCATAGGTCGAGCATCCATACTGTTAGGGGGTCCCGTCAAACATGAAGAGTCCTCCGGAATGTTGGCCCAAGACAGTAGGCGGACCATAGGTCGAGCGTCCATACCGTTAGGGGGTCCCGTCAAACATGAATGGAAATGAGGATCCGAATAAGGGGGAACACAAAGCGTGGGAGGTGGAGTGGTGGGTTGTTCGAATAGAGTCCAACACTCACGATATTGTGCCACCATGGCGAAGGCGCATTAGGCGGACATACCGACCCGATCACGGGTCGTCCCAATTTCCAGGAAGGACCACTTTAGCGAGAGAACTGCCGCTTCCCATTATTACCATGGGGCATCCCGAACCTGCTCGGGGTAAATGTCCTGATTACACCACTTCCCATGAAGTCGGGCCGAGGGGCCGACAATAAGGAAGGACGGGGTTCAGCAATCCCTAGGGCTGGACCCAAGACAAAATGTCTGGGCGGTCCTACGTATCTCATTAGGATGAGAAGCAAGCCACCCATAGTTCATGAAGCACAGTTTAACGTCATGTTGGACGAAATACAGTTTAACGTCATGCGGGACAAAATACAGTTTAACGTTATGCGGGACGAGATACAGTTTAACGTCATGCGGGACGAGATACAGTTTAACGTCATGTGGGACAGAACATAGATATTAGTTTTAGGTCATAGAGCTCGGACCATAAGGATCTTAGTTTTAGGTCTTAGAGCTCGGACCGAGAGGATCTTAGTTTTAGGTCTTAGATCTCGGACCGAGAGGATCTTAGTTTTATGTCTTAGAGCTTGGACCAAGGGGATCTTAGTTTTAGATCTTAGAGCTCGGACCGTGAGGTGGGAAAAGGGAGAAACGGACACATGGCACGGTGGTTACAAAATCCGACGTGAATGAGGACCTAAGCCCTAATTACCATGTGCTCTCCAGGGAAATGCTCGAGTTAAGGGACCGAACACAAAGGTAGGATGGACCCGTGGGGAAGTTCCCCTGGAATTCCTATGTATCTCATAAGGATGAGAATCAATCCACATGTAGTTCGGGAAGGTGACATGGTAAGATACCAGTGCCAAGGAAAAAATTGGAGTGCGGGCGTGGCCCTTGCACTAAGAGTAGCGAAATTTGATAAATCTTGTTTGTCCTTTAAGGTGAGTGAGGGTTTTTTTTGTGAAGTGACAGGCCTAGAGCAGTAGTCCGTGGTGTCTCCACAAGAATCAAGCTGTGATAGGCGTTGAAAAATGGCATGGTGCAAGACCAATACCCAACATGATGTCCTCTACAACGAGGTCACTACAATGCAGTGCCGTTTTTTGTCGTGCGGCTAGGACGATAATGTCACAGTTTAGGGTCGTGTGATAGGACCAACAACAAAGTTTATGGTCATATGGTTTGGACCAACAACACAGTTTAAGGTCATATGGTATGGACCAACACACAGTTTAAGGTCGTACGGTTTGGACCAACACACAGTTTAAGGTCGTAAGGTTTGGACCAACAACACAGTTTAAGGTCATATGGTTTGGACCAACAACGTAGTTTATGGTCATATGGTTTGGACCATCAACACAGTTTAAGGTCATATGGTTTGGACCAACACACAGTTTAAGTTCATATGGTTTGGACCAACGACACAGTTCAAGGTCATATGGTTTGGACCAACAACACAGTTTAAGGTCATATGGTTTGGACCAACAACACAGTTTAAGGTCATATGGTTTGGACCAACACATAGTTTAAGGTCATATGGTTTGGACCAACACATAGTTTAAGTTCATATGGTTTGGACCCACACAAAGTTTAAGGTCATATGGTTTGGACCAACAACACAGTTTAAGGTCATATGGTTTGGACCAACAACACAGTTTAAGGTCATATGGTTTGAACCAACAACACAGTTTAAGGTCATAGGGTTTGGACCAACAACACAGTTTAAGGTCATATGGTTTGGACCAAAAACACAGTTTAAGGTCATATGGTTTGGACCAATACACAGAGGAGACTCGGGCCAAAGGGGCCTACGAGGGTTCAACAATTGGGGAGGGGCAAGAGACGCTAGCTCCCATCTATGCTTGGCCTGAAACACAATGCGTGGGAGACTCCTCACTCCCCAAGGGGATGAAGGTCAAGCCGTACACAACCCATAAAGAAGATACCCAAGCACATTCTCTAGCGCTCAGTTCGCGGGAGCCCCGAGAGACACCGTTATGCAGCTTAGTCTGTCTGATGTGCGGGGGTGTACTGAGGGTTAGTACAAGGAGTGTCGATATTCCACCTTGACGCAATGGAGAGGAACATGACATGAACCATGCCACCAACATTCAGGGCCTGGGGAAACCAGCGTGATGACTGAGGATTACTGCTGACCATGTTCGCAACGCAGCATCCTGTCGTGTTAGCCATGGGGACAAACAAATGAGCATCAACCGCTGACCATGTTCGCAACGCGGGATTTGTATTAATTTATTGTCTGAAGCCCTCGAGGGCGTTTTCCCATGATGGTAGGAGAGCCCTTGTGCATTTTATCCAGGCCGTTCTTGGGGGTCCCTCCATGTATGAAGGATGACGGGTGCCCAAATGAAGGGGAACACGAAGCTTGGCAAGTGGATGGAACTTTCCTAAGTCAAATCTGGCACTCCAAGTTCTATACCAGAGTGCCTTGAGCACATCAGCACACCACTGGAAAGGGTCAGAGGGCTCAGTCCGAGAGCGGCCAAAAGATGGCGGATCCCCGGGCAAAAGAGGGGGCGTAATGCCAAACACCCTGGGCACTGGGAGATCATGGGATCTCCTGAGAGATGGGGATGGACCTGAAATCTAGGTGTTCAGGAGGTCCTACGTATCCCATAAGGATGCGAATCAAGCCACACATAGTTCTTGAAAGGGGGGTTCGTCTTTAAATTCCATTGGACAAAGGAGGGATAAACCCTGAGAACAGGGTGTGCGTGGTGCAGCCATTGCAAACCCGATGTGAATGGGGACATAATTTCATACCACGCCACGCGACCCTGTGGTCGATGTCCCAAAGGAAAAACAGACGCTACAGCGGACCTCAAGCAGGACCCAAAGAAGAAAGGTTTGGGCGTTCCTACGTATCTCATAAGGATGAGAATCATGCTAGACGTAGTTCATGAAAATACATTTTAACGTCTTGTTGGACGAAATATGGATCTTAGTTTTAGGTCTTAGAGCTCGGACCATGGAGCCCAGATATAGGGCAGAGTGTAGTTTATGGTCGTGCTGGACCATACAGTTTAAGGTCATGCAGGACCATGAAAAGGGCAGAACCAATATAGGATCTTAGTTTTAGGTCTTAGAGCTCGGACCAAGGAGCCCAGATGTAGGGTAGAGTATAGTTTAAGGTCATGCTGGACCATACAGTATATGTTCATGCAGGACCATAAAGCCCAAATGTAGGGAAAAATGCAGTTTAAGGTCATGCTAGACCGTACAGTTTAAGGTCATGCAGGACCATACAGTCTAGGCAAAGTACTTCTTGAGGAACCTGGCGTTTGTGGGAGGAGTGATGCGCTCAACATCCATAGTTACTAGGGAATACACGCCATTGGGATAGACCTTGTGAACAATAAAAGGCCCCTCCCACTTGGGCTCCAACTTGGGTGGTTTCCTGCAGGGAATCATTGGTGCTCTGAGAGCCAGCACCATGTCACCTTGCAGGAAGGAGTAGAGGCGAACCTTCTTATCGAAAGCTCGAGCCATCCTGCTCTGATGCCTTTCCAAGTTATGTAAAGCACAGAGCCTACTTCCATCCAGTGCCTCCAAATCAGCTAGACGTATTTTGGCAACTCTATCCGGTGCTTACTGGTTGTAGACCGCCGTGCGCAATGAGGGAAGCTGAACCTCGATGGGTAGGACGGACTCAGCTTCGTATACACGGGAATACGGAGTCACCTGGGTGGAATTGTGAGTCGTCATCCTATAATCCCAGAGGGCATTGGGGAGCTTGTCCGGCCAACTTTTCTTGTTCTGACCAACCATTTTCTGCAAAATGTTAGAGAGGGTTTTTTAAATGCCTCAATCTGTCCATTTTCCTACGCATGATAGCGGGAGGTGTGGTTAGAGCGAATGTTTTACTTGGCGTACAATCTTTTCAGCTCGGCCGCTCGGAAGTTGGTTCAGTTATCCGTGAGGATAGCGTGAGGTATTCCAAATCAGTGGATGATATTGGAGCTCATGAAGTCGACGATAGAACCAGCCTTGACTTCCCTGAGTTGGGCTGCCTCTGCCCACATTGAGAAGAAGTCCATAGCGGTCAAGATGAATCGGCATTGGCGGGCCGTCGCCGGCAGGTAAGGCCCTACGACATCCAACCCCCAGACTGCAAAGGGACAAGAATACGTAGTAGTATGGGGAGGCTCTAGTGGCTGATGCACAAAGTTAGCATGATCTTGCCACGCATGACACCTCTTGGCATACTCGATGCAGTCTTGGATCATGGAAGGCCAGAAGTATCCCTGCCTCTGAATCTGGTGGGACAACTTCGACCCAGCCTGGTGGGTGCCACAGGAACCAGCGTGCACTTCCTGCATGACCTGTGGGATCTCAACTCCTTGAAGACAACGGAGGATAACACTATCAAACCCACGCCTGTAAAGGAGCTGCTCACAGCTGGGACCGCTTTTAAGGGTGAAATGCGGCGCGCAGCGTCGGATTCGTTCCCGCTCTGCTCGGTCCATTGGATGAATGTCGTGCCGGAGATATTCAACCAAGGGTGTTCTCTAGTCCGGAACTGTCTCAATCACCACGTCTAATGCCCCGGGGGGTCCTGACGTAGGGGCACCAGCTGTGAGATGGTTCACTCGCGGGCCACGATCGCCCTCCGGGATAAGAAGAGCAATGAGTCTTCGGTGCGCCACGTGGATGATTAGGTCATCCTTTTCGGGATTCATGGGTGATGCGGCCAGGTTGGCCAAAGCATCTTCTCGACTGTTCTGCGACCGAGGAACGTGAATGATATCTGGTCGGGAGGGGAACTTAGCCCTTAGATGGAGAGTGCATTATAGCAACGACATGAGTTCTGACTTCCTGACAGCGCAGTCACCGTTAATCTGCTTGATGACTAGCTCAGTGTCCCCATTGACATACAGGTGGGGTATGTTAACCTCCAGAGCCAACTCGAGACCAGTAATGAGGGTATGATATTCTTCCTCATTGTTGGTGCATCCTTCTGACAATAATAAAGAATATGGCAGAACGGCTTGCTACGAGGTGATGAAGATGATACCCAGGCCCACTCTGTTAAGCCTAGGATCGTTGAGCTTTCTACCGGAAGAGCATCGGGAGGCTCCATCCAAGTGCATCTGCCAGCATGGGGAGGCATGATCGACTGAGAGGATTGCCTCATCAAGAAAGCCCAAATCCAGTGGCTAGTCTGTAGAGGTTGGGTGGGCAGCTAAGAAGTCTGCCAACGCATGTCCTTTGATGGCCTTCTGAGGTATGAACCTAATGTCGAACTGCTGGAGGATCGCTGCCCAGCGTGCCAATCGGCCGGTCAACATAGGCCGGCTCAGGATGTATTTCAACGGGTCTACCTGAGAGACCAGTTGTACCTCATGGTGCTACAAGTAATGCCGCAATTTCTGTACGGCGAAGACGCGCGCCAGGAAGCTCTTATCGATGGGAGATTATCTAATCTCCGTGTCGAGGAGCATGCGGCTGAGGTAGTAGAGGCTATTCTCTGTTCCCTCGTTTTCCTTCTAGGCGAGAAGGGCGCTGAGGGATTGCTCCAGGGCGGTCATGTAAAGGACCAGCAGCCTTCCGGGAACGGGTGGCATCAGGACCGGAGGTTGAAGCAAATACTGCTTGATTTCCTCAAAAGCGGTCGGACACTCTTCATCCCACCCATAGGCGGCACCTTTCTTCATGAGCCGAGAGAAGGGCTTACACTTGCCGTCCAGATTCGTGATGAATCGGCGTATATAGGCTAAGTGGCCGTTGAGACCTCGAAGCTCCCGAATGTTTCTCGGGGGAGGCATCTAACTAATGGCCTTGATCTTCTCGGGGTCGATATTGATACCTCGATACCTCACAATGAATCCAAGAAACTTTATGGAGGTGACCCCGAAGGCACACTTCAATGGGTTCATCTTCAAGTGGCGAGAACGGAGGAAACCGAACACTTTCTCAAGGTCCTTGAGATGGTCCCGGCGCTAACAAGATTTAACCACCAGGTCATCTACATAGAATTCCACCAGTGTCCCGAGGATCGGCTTGAATATGCGGTGCATAGCCCATTGATAGGTGGTTCCCGCATTCTTCAGGCCGAAGGGCATAACCCGGTAGCAGAAAGTTCCCTGGGGGCCCCTGAAGGCAGTGAACTCTTCATCCTCGGGGGCCATCCGGATCTGGTTGTACCCGGAGTACCCATCCATGAAGGTGAGGGATTGGAACCCGGCCGTTTCGTCGATCAATAGCTCTATCATGGGAAGGGGAAAGTCATCCTTCAGACAGTGGAGATTAAGATCGTGGAAGTCGATGCAGACCCTGATCTGCCCTTTATTCTTCCTGACGGGCACAATGTTAGCTAGCCACCTGGGGTACTAGACTTCCCTGATGAAGTTTTCCTTAATGAGCTTATCAACTTCGGCCTCAACCATGGCACCATGAAAGGGGTGCATTTTTCTGGGAGGCTGCTTGAACCCGCGATGGTTTGCTGGGAGGCCAAGGCGGTGGACGGCTACCTGGGGATCTAGTCCCGGCATCTCGTCATAACTCTAGGAAAACACATCACGGTGCTGTCTGAGGATGTCTATGTACTGTTGTCGTTCCTCGTGAGGCATAGCGGCGCTGACCAATGTGGGTCTCGGGTCCTCCTCACTACTGAGGTTCACCTATACTAGCTCGTCGACCGTGGCGGAGACGCCCTCCTCAAAGGCAAGAGGAGAATTTTCCATGTCTTCTTCCCTGCTTGTGGAAGGATCATCCATGAGGGGAGCCATTTTGGGGCTGCTTGACGCTGATGGGGAGCTGGCACCGGCTTGGGCGGTGGAGGTCGTCACGACGGGAGACTCATGCACCGCGGAGATCATGGCGATGAAAGCGGTCGATCCAATCCCATCTGGCCTTCGGCCCAAGGGGCCACGCTTTACAACATCAAAGTAGTGGTGATGCGTTGGCTTGAGCCAGTCGATTCCGGATCGGAAAAATAGGCATGTATGACGTATTGTCGTTGCCATGAGCCCAACGTCCCGATATCGTACGGGGGTAGGAGGCTCGAGGATCACCCAGACCTGGTTGGTGTGAGAGTACGAGGTGATTTCCCGCCGTCTCTTAGACCCGGAAATATGACTGCCTATGGTACCCAAGACAACAAAGCACTCTCCCATATCGAGAGCCATAGCTTCCAACCGATGGATTGGGAAGAAATATGCATCATCCAGACCTGCCTAGGGATCACTTGCGACAGCGGCGGGCTCAACCTCACCTGCCAGGATTTGCTTGTCCTTTCTCTTGTAATAGTCAGCGTCCAGGTAACGTGCTTCACAAGAGGCAAACAGAGATGCATCTCCTTGGAGCACACCCACTCGACCCTTAAGGGAGTATTTGAGGCACTGGTGGTATGATTAGGGAACCACTGTGTGAAGATGGAGCCATGGCATGCCCATCAATGCGTTGTAGGAAGTGTCCTGAGAGACAACCATGAATTCAGTATTGGCAATTAAGCCGCCGAATTGGGTCTTCAGACGAATCTTGCGGAGTATAGTTTTCATGGTCATGTCATACCCCTGGATTCTGAGGTCGGAGGGAGTTAAATCATCCTCGGACAACCCCAGTTTTCACAGTGTCCGAGTTGGGATAAGGTTCATCCCAGAACCCGTGTCGACAAGTCAGCGACGGACTTCCACGTCATTGAACATGCCGGTGATGTACAACGGGTCGATGTGCCCCGATATGGTAAGGTCTTCATCTTCACCAGAAAATGAGATAACCGCCTGACATTCGGCGTCCCCAATCACCTCGGTGTGGGAGGCTTCTGCGGCTGCTACCTCCGTTTCGAACTGTAGGGGGCTCCTTAGAGCCTCGGCGAGAACCTCACGCATTTCAGACGATATGCAAAGGGCCTCAAGGATGGAAAGACGTGCTGGAATGCCAGGCAGATGCTTTAGGACATCATACTTTCACGCCAAATGCGAGCTTCTTCTTATAGGAGTTCGCTCTGCGATTGGGGGCATGATGGGCCCTGCTGGCGGGAGCAGCGACTGACTGGTACTAGGCACGTCCCGTCGTTCACCAGCTGAAGCCCAGGAGGTGGCTTCCATGCTAGGACCGAAAGGCTTTAGTCTTCTAGTGGCAGGGTTGGGCTGGTTGCGACGCGGGCAATGCGGTTCCTCATGATCCAGCAACACAAATGGTGGAAGCGAACCTGTCGTCACCGGGTGAGGGAGCCGCGAGTGCTGCTCTCTGTATCGGGCCTGGTGCCTGGTCTCGGTAGCGTGGATGGCCTAACTGGAGGTGACGACTGCCGTGCCCAAGCGATTCATGTTTCCACGGCTCTGTCGACGTTGGCGACAGCTGGGGATATTGGGGAGGTCCACCTGGCGCTCCTCATCATCGGGAGCCACAAAGAGATTTACCAACTCTACTGTGTTAACCGAAGCATACCCCAGGCTCTCGGGGAGGTCCACCTGGCGCTCCTCGTCTTCGGGAGCCACAAATGGATTTACCAACTCTACAGTGTTAACCGAAGCATACCCTGACCTCTCGGGGGGGTCCACCTGGCGCTCCTCCTCGTCGAGAGCCACAAAGGGATATACCAACGCAACAGTGTTAACCGAAGTGTACCCCGGTCTCTCACTCGAGGAATCATCCACTACCGGATGAGATCTCAGAGGGATCCCCATCTCCAGGGGCATGAAATCGCCAAGCATGCGAGAAGATGACGGCAATGGAAGGGTGTGTTCTTTCTTCTTGCGCCGCTGCCTGCGCTTCTGGGAAGAAGTAGGCTGGGACGACGATGTCGAGGCGGCGCGCACAGATTTCGAGGGCTCTGGCTGATCCAGGTGGGCACGGATGATGCCATGGGCATAGGCGACCGTCCTGCACGCCATCCAGTCATTATTCTTCTGGTACCCATGGTCGAAAACCTGTTCTCACCCATCCCCTCCGTCACTACTGCCATATGATTCCACAAAGACACCTGCCACCTGTGCCAGGTCTGGGCCCAACCTGACTATGTTGTTGTCAATCTAGTCTTGGAGCCAGTCCATGAACACATAGCATTGCTGGATGGTGAGTCCCAGGAACCGGTGATAAGGGCAGTAGTTAGGGTGATCCGTGAGACACGCCTCTTCTGGCTTCTGGCACTCAGGCAGTCGCACGATCCTCTCCTCCAAGGAGCTACAGAAATAACCGGGGACCTAGACCTCCCCAAACGAGTAATCCTGATTCCATCTGTCTGGAAAGGGGACTCTTGGGGGCTAACCATGGCCAGGGGCCAGAGGAGCAGGCCGAGGAGGCAAAGCCGGATTACCTCGCCTAGGCGGTGGCGGTGCGTTACACGAAGGCGCCTGCTGATTTTGAGGTGGTCGCTGCTGGGTCGGAGGCTGTGCCCATGGGGGTGGACCCCTAAGAGCCTGAAGATCTGGCATCACTGTCAGTAACTCCGGTTGTCTGGGGGCCTCTATCTGGGCCACAACAGTGGGCTCGGCTCTGGCGGCTCTCCTTGCAGAAATCACAAGAGGCAGCGGGCGTGCCTGACTGGCCTGTTGCAGGGCTTCTTCGAGGCACTGAGCCTTGTCCGAGAAGTCCTAGAACCCTCCTGGGTAATTCTGCGTGATCAGGGAAGGAACCAACTCCGCCTTGACGTTCCCCACACACATCGTCAGTAATTGCTCCTGAGTCAGTGGCATGTCAAGGGAGTACGTGAGCCCCTTCCACTGGGAGACGAAGTCCGCGACTCGCTCGTCGGGCCTTTTCGTACACCTGAAGAGGTCTGCAATGTTCGTCTTCCGGGTTGTGGAATTGAACTTGTAGAGGAATTGTCGGTTAAGGTCCTCCCAGCTAGTCACTGATCCAACAGGGAGCTGGCTGTACCAGACGAATGCTGGTCCTTCCAGTTTCTGAACGAAGCACCGGAGCTTGGCAGCCTCCTGCTGCGCCGGAGTCCCTAACATAGGCCCGCACCTTGAGTTGAACTGGGCCAAGTGTTGTGGCGGGTCTCCGGTCCCGTTAAAGGGGGAAAAAGTGGGGTTCCCGAATCCTGGTGGGGCCGGCATGTCATCCACCCATGCGGGGTACTTCTTGCCATCCGGTGGGATCGCCACCTGCTGTGTTTCCAAGGCCTCCAAGCGAGCGATGAGTACTTCCATCAGATCATCCGGATGCGGATTCTGTCCTGACGGGGATCTCTAACCACAAGCGCATTTCCAGGCTCTTCGATATGATAGTCACGCTCAGCGGCTCGGGGGGCAGCTGGCGGAGCGACTCTCTAAGAGGCGGGAGGAAAATGAGCAGGGTCCCCTAAGTTGTCTCACCGCTTGGGAGGGTTCTGCGAAACATATCGTGCCCTCTTGCCATGGGTTCCAGTATCTCCCATGTCGGTGAACAAGAAATGGTCACGGTTGCCCGGGGGGATCTCAGCAAGGGGTAGATGCTCCTACCCCTGTTGTCCTGGTCTACGGTTACCAAAGTCAGGCCGCCGCTCTGCAATGCGTTCGACCAGGAGCTAATAAACCAGCCTCTTTTGCTCGGCTAGCTGTTGGCGCAGCGTTGCCTTCTTGGGATCTTCCTCTACCTTCTGCGCTGAGGCAGATGGGTCGGCGAGTTTGATAGACCCGACAGGCTCTTTACCCTTGCCGATGTTTCATCCCAGCGCCAGTGCCTCCGTGGGTACAGGAAGGCCTAGGAGGCTCCTCTATTGGAGAGTAATCCTCCCATATGGTTTCACTAGCGACCTGTCCTCGGGGGGTGAGTCCCCATCGAGGGGCTCCACAATGTTTCCCTCATCTAAAAGGTCATCCATGTTGACTGCTACTGCCCTCGGCGACGTTCCCTCAGGGCCTCCCAGTGGATCGGGCTGCTAGTGGATCGCACAGAAGAGGAAAAAAGCTTACTTCCCCCATCCTCGGACATGCGCGTGGGGGGTGGCTTCCTTGATAACTCTTCGGAGTACTTGAAAACTCTGGACGCATTGTTGCCGGAGGGCCTCGTGGTGGTCCAGTGAATCGGGGTGCTGGACCGCGGGGAGTGCTGCTAGGTCGACCCGGTGGTACAGCTCACCAATCTCCTCGAGATGCGCTTGGCTCCAGGGATAAGGTGTTAGCTGATGGCGGAGGCGGGAGTGAGTCACCCGAAGAATCTGGCAGAAGCATTCAAACTCTCCCAGGGTGAGTGACTCTGGCACATCAAAACCCGATTCTGCGACCGGCCAAAACTTCTCAGGGAAGTGGCCTACTGCAAGAACTGTCCAGAAGTTCCACGACTCTGGTTCGGGGTTTGGAACATTCCTCCCCTGCTCGTCCACCGAGGAATGTCGGGGAATTGGCAATGGCGCCGAGGTAGGCCGTCGAGGCGGTGGGCTGGCCGGTGGGGAATACAGCGAACAAGCCGATTGGCCACCGATCCCTGGGTCATCCTCCAGGGGTTGCAGTGCCCTAGCTGCCACGTCGCGATAGGATGGGCCGGTGGATGGGCCTCCTTTCATAGTGTCGGTGCTCGCCGAGGGTGTTTCGCCTCGCAATTCTTCCGTCGGTCCCCAGAAAAGTTCATCACCCTCCCTAACAGGGGCGGGAGGTGCTTCCGAGGAGGTCAGCGGCAATTGCGAGCTTGATCCCCAGGGTAGCTCCTCAGGGTAAGGACGACTTTCGTCATGGGGTCCCACGGCCACAATAGAGCTGGGGCATAGGGGACCGAAGGCCGGGGTGCAAGAAGCACCATGACAGATGTTGAAAGGGACATGGGGAGGACCTCCATGTGAGTGAATGACTGGATGCACAACAGCTCCATG
Source organism: Viscum album (assembly GCA_963277665.1). Classification (NCBI taxonomy): domain Eukaryota; kingdom Viridiplantae; phylum Streptophyta; class Magnoliopsida; order Santalales; family Viscaceae; genus Viscum; species Viscum album. Next base: position 1,857,757,795 of record OY728126.1, on the reverse strand, counting down.
CTCGCGGCCAGCATTAGGGGGAGTGACCTCATACCCCATGCAGTGGGCGCTGGAAGGAGTCATACCCGGAGCATAGCCACTGTGAAGAAGCTTTCGGCTTTCCAGATTGGAGTCACGGAATGAGCCTTCATGGTGAGCGGCACTACCGCGGATTTGTCCGCAATGGCCATTGCCAGTTTCCGCGACCGGGAGACTCTACCCAACATGCCTGCAGGGCGGTCGGGGTTTCGATCCCAGTCGGGCACGTGGCTGCCCCTACTCAACATGTGTGGGGATCTAGAAACAGGAGTCAGCAATGGATCGGGCCACAGTGGGTGCTGATGTTGATGCCCCAGGACGGTCATTCTCTCCCGCTCGTGCCCAACGCTGGCGTCGAGTCAGATGGGCTGGAACCGGTGGTGCGGGCATGATGATTTCCTGCTCCTCGGCTGGGGGAGTCGGATGGCAGCATCGACGCAGCCTGGAGGGGGTTCTTTCCATTATCCCCTAGGATGGATCGCCAATCGGGTGGACCCGGACATCCCCCACCTCATTGGCGTAGGGGAGGGGTGTGTCAAAGCGCTCCGGGGATAGGCTGCCGAAGTGGTTGAACGTCAGCGTGGGGAGCGGAGGCTCCCTGCGTGGCCCTTGAGGGTGGCGATGGTGGTGAGGTGCAGCTGCCTCTAGATCCAAGCGGGACATGCCCCTAGTGGGGATGACCCCTTCCTCGTCATACATACGAACCAGGTTATTGATCACCCTTCGTTGGATGATTTTTGACGGGGAGAGGGGGAGAAAGCGCCTGGATGCTACAGAGGTCGAATTCGGGGTGACCGTGGGATAGGTGGGACCGCGCGGGGTTGCCGCATCGGTACTGCCCCTGCCCCTGCGCCGGTGGGCCGGTGGCAATCGAGCTTCGAATGCAGTGATCTGATTCCTGGAAACAGGGAGATGGACCCATTAGTATCAACATGAAAGGAGATAAAAAACCAAGGCCTAGCGTCATTCCCTCATCCATGGTCGGCGAGAGGGATCCACACTGCGATGTCACAGAACAGAGTAGTCAACGTCCTGACAGCCTCGACCCCTGGCGGGTTCACGTCCCGGTGAGGGTTACCCGGACCTGGTGACATGCTATTCTTCTAATACCCCCAACAGCTACCATTCCCCGTGTTGAGGAGAAGAGATTCACGTCAGTTTCACCATTTTTTGTGTACAACGCTTTCGCCGGGGCGCGCGCATCCGTCTGTGGGGAGGACGCGCTGCTTGTTGCCCCGCGTTACCGCTTTCCAATGGCAGGCGGCATCTGTTCCTTGTTCAGGGACTTCTGCTCCTTGATCGAAACTGAGATGAAGGGAGGCCGGTTCTTCCTTCTGTGGATTCCTCCTCAGAGCTCATCACCTACTCCGGGTCTCCAACATAGATTTAAGACAGGTTCGTGATGCTCATTCCCGGTGCCATATCTACATGGACGCTAGTTAATTATTCTGCTTCCGTCAAGACACTCCAAGGGGTCTCCTCGGGACAGCAACCTTAGTTGAGGTGAATGGTCAGGTTGGGGCGTCGTTGACATGTCTGTCTTCGGTCCCTCATCACAGGGCTTCTCGAGGGCGCGGAAGCCCGAGGCATTCCACATCGAACGCGGGGAATATGTACCATCTGATGTTTTCCTCAGCATCCCATGTTTAACATGGGGTATGTCGCGAGTTTAACGTTTTGCATGGAAGGATCAGGTTGAAGGGCCCCTAGGGGGGAACACCGATGATGGGGCCAGCACGTGGGCGGCTTCCCATATATCATGGAGTGGGATGGGGGTGGCATGATCTCACCGGGATGTGGCGGCCCAGGTAAGGATTAGGATGGACGGTGGAGTGAGACATGGGGCTTACGTTCTGAGACGGCCCAAGAGGGGGGATATAGTTTAACGTCATGCAGGACGGAATACAGTTTAACGTCATGCCAGACGGAATACAGTTTAACGTCATGCGGGATAGAATACAGTTTAGCGTCATGTGGGACGCAATACAGTTTAACGTCATGCGGGATGAAATACAATTTAATGTCATGCGGGACAGAATACAGTTTAACATCATGCGGGACGAGCGGTTTTGGGCTTACGCTCTGAGGTGGCCCAAGGTGGTCAGGGAACTGACATGGAGAGGTCGGGACGACCGGGTGGTGGGCTTGAACCTCGTGGAGGCTTCCTACGTACCGTGTGGTAGCACGGATCAAAGTCCACGTAGTTCGCTGGGATGGGGCTGACGCTCTGGGGTGGCCCATAAGAAGATTTCATGGTCGGTGCGCGCTCTAAGCCCACATGAGTCGTGCTCGGAGTGGGAAACAAGAGGCAGTAGGGACCAGACGATCACGTCGTGAAGGATGCGTCCATGAGAAGCGGAATGGGGCTTACGCGTTGAGCGGCCCAAAGAGGAAACAGGGGCTCACGCGTGGTTAGCGGCCATTGGTGTCGGGGCTTACTCCAGGGTGGAGGCCCGTGGTGTGACAAAGCACAGTGGGAAAAGGACTCCACTGGCCTTGGCATGGGGGAAGTATGGAGATGCACGGGTGCAATCATCCGCAAGAAAGGCTAGGGGCTTACGCTCTGAGGCAGCCTTTCCCCCACGGACAAACGCCGCTCCGACAAGGAGGATCTCATTCCATGTGAGGATGTGTCCATTCCCTTGGAGAAGAGTGGGCGTAAAAAATGTCCGAGCTGGGGGGACCCTGCATGCGATGCACGGGGTCAGACCATATTTTAACGTCTTGTGTTAAGGACGAGGTGCTTAGCAGTTTAACGTCCTGCAGCTTGGATGGGGTGGGTTTTCTCCAAACCCCTAGGGCTTACATTCCCAACGCCCTCTACCCCTTGTGGGAGGGAAGGCATCAGCAAGGCCGTAGTGAAGGTGGGCCGTAGGGAAAACCACCGGGGGGTCCATGTTAGCATGGCTATGCGAAGAAGCAATAGCCGTTAGCGTGCATATGCGGAGAAGCATACGACAAAGCAACGCAAAAGGAAATACGGCCCAAGTTACCTTGAGGTTACTTCGCATGAGCCTGGAAGGCCGTGCGGGAAAACAACACATGGCGCACATGCCCGACAGGGGAGACATCAGGTGCCGGTGCAGGGGGGGCATCCAAGGGGCGTCAAGGTGAGGGGCCCTAGGCTTTGCGCACAAAAAATGAAGGTTTGCACGCAAAAGACCGGGACGACGCACAATTGGGGAAAAGGAATTGCACGCGGAGAGGGGACTATGCATATGGTATTGCGCGCGTGGCAGGGTATTGCATGCGTGGCAGGGTATTGCGCACAAGGCTGGAATACCGGGGAGGGGGCAAATTCACTGAAGCCGGTGGAGTCGCGCACAAAGGAAAACTCCGGGGCAAGGTTGCGCGAAATGAGGGATTACCCGGATGTCTTCTTTAACGCGGGGGGAGCCGAATTGCATGCACGAGAGTCGCTTCGGATTCCTCAACCCCCTAACCATTCGGGGTTGCTTTCTATTTATAGGGGACCTCTGGTGCGGAATCCAGGCAGCGCGTGAAATTCTTCGCACGCGCGCGCAGCCAGCGTGCAAAAACCTCTCCGTTCAAAACCGGGGCGCGCAGAGATTGTGCGCCTCAACAGCTCAATTTCAAGAAACCCGGTGATTCTACGCGCGCAAAACAATTTTTCATGGGGAGCCTCCTTTATTTCATGCACCACATCCCGGGCCTCCGGATCGAGCCTCAGATTCTGAATATGTCTTCGCTTCGTCATTCCAAATCTTCCTCCGAGAGTTACAGACTTTTTTTCGACATCAAGAACGACTTCAATAACTATTACAGATCAAGAATGGGGAATTTTGGGACAGATACCTTGACCAGGAAGTTCTAGGAAAAGGCCCTGGGAGTTCAGGGTTTGGTACCATGTGTTCATGATGGTTTCCACTTGATGAGGCCAACGGAGGTCGACTAGAGGAATCAAGATTACTCATTAATCCTAAATTTTTATTTGATATGGAGAGTTGGTGAGGTTTCATACATGTTGGATTTTCGACCATAGTTAGAGAGGATCCAATACATAATTCATGTCTCCCAGCATCTTCTGTATATTCATTATGAATCCCATGACATTGACATTGGAGATTTGGATATTTATGGCAATGTGATGTTCATGTAGATGCTAGTGGAGACCCAATATCATCAATATAATGATAAACATGGATATACCATTCCTTTTTTTGTGGAGGCATGGTGGACTAGATGAGAGTACTTGGGAAATGGATACATATATGTGTTTCCAATACCAAGAGTTGTTTTGATATTTTATTTTGTTTTTTCCTTGTGATGTTGTGCATGAACCTTGTTTGTTATAAGATGAGTTTTTAACTTATTCTATAATGTTTGTTGAATTTTTGACATGTAGAAAGGGGGAGAAAATTATTCCTAAGTGAGGCGAATTAATTTAGATGTGATTATACCCAAGCAGGCATGTTAGTGCCACCAAGAGTAGATAATATCTTGACATAGATAAAGGAATTCCCTATTTCTTTTTTCTAGACAGTTTGTACCATTTTGTGTATCCTTTGAATTTTTCAATTAGAAAATATGTAAAATGTTGTTCATTGATGTTGAGGATTCACTCAAACTTTAGAACACCATAAGTTGGTTTGTCCTTTGAGAGGTATCTTTCAGGGTGTTCATTCAGAACTCTCTTTCTTCTAAGTTTGGTTTGTAATATTTTTGGGATATATTAATTTTAGAGGTATCTCATATATTGTTCCAGACCTACCCTGTAATAACCCAAGATTTTATAAGATATATTATTTTTAATTTATTTTATATCTTCTATTGTACGATACACCAAGATTATCTTTCCTTATACGCAACATCGTATTAGGTTGCAGTATACGCAACGCTATTCGTGGATAGTCTTACACACAATTTCAAGTTCGTTTTATAATGGTCATTCTACGCAACATTGGGTGTGTATATATATATATTAAATGTATAAATAAAATATGGATGGATTCTGTTATATGAAACAACAAATGATTCTTTCACAACACGCAACGCTGACTTGGCTTGCATTACACGCAATCACGACCTTCCCTGATAGCGTGTTTTGTACGCAATACCGGGTTTTACGAAACAACAATATATTATTATAATATTGTTATGAACTAGACATTATGAATAGTATTAAATAAATTTTGAATTTTATAACATTATTATTCATCTTACACATTTTCTAGAACATGGTATAAGAACAAAATAAATGTTTCGGGTAAAATATGTATTTTTAAAAAAATACAGTTTTGTAGCCTTTTGATGGTGCACCCACTTTAAATCTAGTTTTTGAAATGTTTATAAGTTCCATTTGAAAAAATAAAATTCTTATTTGGAATCAAGAAATAATAATTTACTTTGGGTAAATTTTTCATTTTATTCTGATGACTTTATAATTTTAATGAATAGTAAAAACATGCTATATTTTAATTAAAAACAAGTTTTTTCATCATAATATATTATGTGGTTAAATTATAATATTGAATGGTTTTAAAGTATAAATAGAATATATCTTTACCATTTAATATAATTTATGTCATTAGCATTGATTTTACCTTGAATTCGTAGGTTAAATCAATTCAATCTTTTGAAATATTTTAAAGAAAAATCCATTTTCTTTCGACAACGGGATTAATTTTAATTTAATTTATGCATATTTTGTGTATTGAATTTGAAAAATGGATTCCATATTTTGAATCAGTGGGTCCAAATTATGTTAATATGCTACTTTTTTATTTTTGGGCATTGTGAATAGTAACTACGGTAAATTTTATTTACTATAGTTAAAGGTAAATCGGGTAAATAAGGGTAAATATAAGATTATAAAATTACCCTAACACTTGAAAAATACTATTGGATGACTAAAAGTCGACCCATATCACCTAAGGGTCGGATTAGATTCATTTAATGGACTATTTTCCATTAAAATAATTTAATTATTATTAAAACCAAAGAAAGTGACAACATGTCACTCTCTTAAATCTTATAAGTATAATAATTTTTATTTAGTAATAACCTTCATGAAACATCGAACATGAGTATTCTCCAGAAATATAATAAAAGTATCTACATCATATGAATTCATTTATAATTTATAGGGATTAAATAATTATCATTAATTATGACACAATAGTGATATAGAAATTGTTTATCTAGTGAAAAATCAAGAATATAGTTTTTATTAAACTAATAGTGACCATAAAATGCAAGAAACCCTGACCAAAACTTATTGGTCATGTAAATGTAAACCAAAATCATCCAATGGTAGAATATTTGGCCATTTAGAGCCTTATAAAAGCTATTATGACACTTATATTATTTTATTTTAAATGATGCCAAAGTTGTCACCTTCATAATTTAATAAGTATAACCATCTAAATATTGTGATTTTAAGATGCTAAATTCTAGTTAAAGTATTATTGTGAAAGTTAATAGATTTATCTTCATCATAGGATTTTATTTTTAATTTTTATGCACGAAATAAGTATATTACATAATTATACAAAAATGTTGTAGTATTTATTTTATAAAGAGATAAACCAAATAAATTGTTTTACAAATAATAAAATAAATATTATATGAACTATTTAATGTGCTCCACTAATTTTCTAGATACATATCACCTTTTAGGAATCTATTAAAGCTTTTAGTTAAAACATATCTTCTGTATATATATTATTTAAATTCAAATAAATGAATAGTGTCAAAATTGACGCTATTGTTATTTTGTAAAAATAACATATTATAAAATTGTTTAAAAATCACAAAAATATTTAAAAATTATAAATTTATTTTTATATGGTCTAAAATTTTATTAAGTATCCAATTATGGACCATTAACAACAAATAAGTAATTATTTGTTATAATTTAAAATTTAGAATATTATTACCACAAATAAAATTAAATTGATTAAATAAGGATAAATCAAGTTGATAATGTTTAAAATAAATTCCTAACATGTCTAAATTCTATTTTTTGATGATATTACAACCTTTTCTTATCTAATATTAGAATATGAGTAATTTTTGGAAGTTTTTAAGTGGGGTTATATTTATTATAAATTAATATTTTTAATATTTCCAAAGGTGCCCCTCTCCTCCCTTATAAAAGGGCACCTCCTCCCTCTCTTCCTCACACCACTTTGAGACTTAAAGCTCGGCCATTACCTACCAAAGTCTCTTCTCCGATTCCCTAAAAACATCCTAGAGGTCCTGGTCTTCTTCAAAGACCACTTTTAGTACCCTAAGAGGAGGACTCAAAGAGGCGCTTCAAAGAAGAGGTAATGTCCATTACCAATTTTTCAACTTTACTTCTTCTTCCACTTCTCCTTATTAGTTTGTTTCATTATGAAGTAAAAACATCAGTATCACTCATATACTGATATGTTATTATAAGTATGAAACAACCATATTTCACCTCTTATCCATCCTATGGAAAACAAAATCACCGCGCGTGCGTACGTACAGAATACCATCTCCACGCAGTGGTGTAATCTGTTTCCCACCACCACCTTACTTGGATGGGTATAATGGTGTAAATAATGACTATATATGATTATTGTAAAGTGATATTGATTCTTAAATATTATACATACACTTTAATACAATTCCACGATCATGGGAATGATATCATCGCTTGTGCGTATGTACGGACTACCGTCTCCACGACGCGATGAGATTCATTCTCAATGATTAACCATTCATGAATGATTATAAAGTATATATAATAAGTAATCATGAAATATATGACATAATAATTATACTGGATTTATGTATATATATGTATGTCATCTACTTAATTCCATTCAATTCAATAAGGAAACGAAAATAGCGTTCATGCGTACGTACGACCTACCGTCTCCATGAACGGTGTATTTCTTTCCATTTATCGATATATTATATATAAGTATATTCTGAATATATATTATATATAAATCATGTTTTACTTTCAGGATATAAGTAATCATGATCTAAGTAATCATATGAATAATTACAAGTTGAAACACGAACGACAAATGAGACGATTTTACCCAAAACGCTATTTTAACATGAATTTACAAAAAAACGGATAATATAAAGTCATAAGTGAACCGTATATGATATAATAACAATGAATATGATTCTGTAATAAGTCAATAATATCATTTAAATCATTATACATTGGGTTCAGATACATACGAAGCATATCAGACTTAAGGTAAGGGATAATTTTGCAAATCTCATTTTTATCCGAGATTGCTTATTCGTAATTATTTAATGGGGTTATTGTTATCATCCATGTACATGATTCATTAAAATGGTTTCATGTATGTTTAAATTCATTTTTACCAACTTTTTACTTTTACTACATGGTATGTAAGAAATATTTCTTTTGTTTACGTTACGAGGTACTTTTTGACTTTTCCGACAAAAGTATGATAAGATTTTTTTTAATGTATATGACATGAAATGATTTTTATGGTTTTATAAAGCCTTATTTTCATGAATATTCCTTCAAAATATTTCATGACTATTTCCAATAAAAACCTTTTCTTATAAAATTTCATGACATTTCGTGAAAAGAAAATGATTTTGAAGAAAAAACGGTATTTTCCTCAAGAATTCATTTAATGTGTTTTATCAATACCATTTTCATCAGATATGACATTATTTCACATGTGTATGTTTCAAGTGTAATGTTTCTATGATTTAAATGGTTTCACTATTCTTATTATGAAATGATATCCAGTTCTTTTATATGGATTATGTGATGATAGGATGATGATTATGAAACCCATTTTATTTATTGGGATATTATGAATGATTATGTTTATTTTGTGGCACAAGTAAGGATGATTTCATTATGAGATGGGTGGGACCTATATCTCCCTCCAATGCATTGGGTAAATATTTATATCTCATGAGATAGACATGGATGGAATGGTAAGTTAATCTGGTTCAGTGTTACAGGACTGAAACGAGGAGTGAACTCGATTTAGAAAGGGACTTTGTCCACCAAGATGGTCTTGGCAGCAATTCCTTGGCTACTATGGAAAACATTACATGTACTTAATGGATTCCACAATTACATTTTTTATTCCCATGATATTTTTTCATTCATAATGTTTCTTTATGATCTATGCCTTATGTACTTCCATGTTTTATGTCATTTCTCATGCTTTTGATGTTTAAACATTATGTTCATGTTTTTAAGTTCAAATGTATATGGTATGTTTTATTTTATCCATGCTTACCCTTACTGAGCATTTGAGCTAACCCTTTTTATGTTTTCTTTTCCCTAGGATATTAATAAAGGTTTTAGGTAAGAAAAAAAGGGAAAGATCTTTATGGGAGATGTTGAAGATCTTTCACCACGATTAGAAGATTACGTTCCAAGTTTCTAAAGACACTAAACTATTACGGTCCTTGTGTGTCAGTTTTTGTTATGTATAAACTATTCCGCTAAAGTAATATAATGTCCATGTACATCAAGCTTCGGGTCACTACAGTTGGTATGAGAGGAAAGGTTTAGTCAACCTTTGGAAACTAGGATGTGAAAACGTTAGTGGGATCCCTAGAGATATTTCTAAGGTATGTCTAGGGTATCCCTAAGGATAAGTATACGTATAGGATATAGTCCTAGAACTATGGTAATGATCGTATAATTTAACCTATGATGTTAGATATTGATGGTACTCCCCCTTTACTATGTTTTTTCCCTAGCATGATTTTTTCCTCTCACACTATTCTTTTTGGGTTTTATAAAATCGCTTGAAATAGGAAGATTCACGATAATGGAGGATATAACGGACAATGGAATGATATTATTCATGAGAAACCAAATGAAACGGTATTTGGAAGACCAAACATCGTTATTATTCCTATTCTAAAATCTCATAATATGATCAATAATCTCAACTTTGGTAAGCTTCCCGACTCACATAATAAGAGAATGATGGAGTTTCATGATGATCATATAGGAAAGAATATTCAATTTCCCTCATGTAAATCATGTGGGAAGAGGCATCAAGGAGATTGTTTCAAGGGAACTGGAAGAAGCATTGGGTGTGGAAAAGAAGGACACAAAGCCAGTAAGTGCAAAAGAAAAGGGTCAGTTAAGACCATGGATGAGGATAACTGTATTTTTGTGACATCAACAATGGTTAAATGTTTTATATGTGGAATGTATGGTCATTATGCAAACCAATTCCCTAAGGGAAAGTATCATGAAGAGAATCAGTATGGTCGTATGGGTAATATTTATGTTGATGATGATGAAGAGACTACAAATGATATGTGAGATGAAAGAATTGTTGAAGCTCATTTAATGGTTTAAAAAGGTAGTGGAATGATTACATGTTTATCAAGTGTAATGTTGTATAAGTAATCTCATGGTTCTATAAAATAATGAGATATCTAAGTATTGTTACACTGTTGTCTTTCCTTACGTTTTGAAAGTGTGTGATGAATGGTACCAGTATTTTTGGAAAGAAGATGATATGCGCATAATGAAGGGATTAGAAGATAATGAGATGTTTTATTGTATTCATGAGCTCATGACAATTATAAGGACTAAGTGATATTATGGTTTGATTATATAGAAATTTTGGGATTTTGGTATGTGGAAAGAGTTAACTATTGACAGCATTCATGTTTTCACTAAGGTTAAATGGGTATTCATTTTTCAAGAGAATACATGATTAAGTTATTCACATGTTTTTAATTTGACCAAAAAGATATATCTTATGATATATGGGGGATAAATGATGGAATTCACATGATTGTTATGTGACATTTCAAGTAATCATTTTCTTTATACTATGAGCTTGGACCGAAGTATTTTAGATAAGCCTACTGATTGGAATGGATTATGTTTGACATAAGTTAGTATTGTTTAAGGATAGAACTTTTTTCTATATTATTGATGGGATGTTATAGTAATGTAGTTTTAGAAAAAGGATAACCTGCAGGACGGGCGATAGCCCATCGCGTCGGACAAGGCTGTGGGAATCGAACCCACAACTGAAGTGCGACTGGCCTTTATCGCCTAGCACTGACCTACAGGAAGTCCCTGGTTAGTAGAAACTAGTTTTATTTTATTTAGCGATGTGATAGATTAAGTATAATTTCATTTTTTTCATGTACGATTAACCTCACCAAAGACGGAGTTATGTATATTTGATAACTTCTTCTAACCTTTTGTTTGAAACAGATGGAATGACCCATCATTATATCACATGATCTTTTAACACATCAAGAATAACAACTTCAACTTCATTTCTTTAAGAGATTAAGTGGAAATTGTTCAAAGCATAAACAACAGTGAGATTGTACCATAATAAAGTATGTATTTATTCTAATTCAAATTTTTCAACTTTAGGGAAATGATCTTGAAATCCAAAAATGTTGTCCTATTTCTCTTATATCTAATAAATCAGATGGTACCTTAGATCTTCACAAATTTATGGATTTGTGATTGCTGGCTTTTCCATAGCCATGTTCTCTACCACTCTCCATCAGAACATGACTGTTAGATTTCTCTTCCATATCCATATTTTCACCTATGTGGAAACTCGTTGATTAGCTTATTTGGGTAACCGTTACGTTTCATACTTTTGTTTTTAAAGATTGGTTTTGGTATTCCTTTTTATGATGTGGGCTTCAATTAAAGAAAATTTCAAGAAGAAACCCATTTATAACCCCGACAAATTTCGAGGGCGAAATTCATTTTAAGGGGGGTAGAATGTAATAACCCGAGATTTTATAAGATATATTCATTTTAATTTCTTTTGAATCTTCTATTGTACGATACACCAATATTAACTTTTTCTATACGCAACACCGTAATATCTTGCATTATACGCAACGCTATTCTTGGATAGTGTTACACACATTTTCAAGTTCGTTTTATAATAGTCATTCTACGCAACATTGAGTGTGTTTATATATATATATATATATATATATTCAATGTATAAATAAAATATGGTTGGATTCTGTTATATGAAACAACAAAGGATTCTTGCACAACATGCAACCCTAACATGGCTTGCATTACACGCAATCGCGACCTTCCCTGATAGCGAGTGTTGTATGCAATTCCGGGTTTTACTAAACAACAATATATTATTATAATATTGTTATGAACTAGCCGTTATAAATATTATTAACTAAATTTTTAATTTTATAACATTATTATTCATCTTACACATTTTCTAGAACATGGTATAAGAACAAAATAAAATTTTCGGGTAAAATAAGTATTTTTAAAAAAATACACTTTTTCCACCTTTTGATGGTGCATCCACATTAAATATAGTTTTTGAAATGTTTATAAGTTCCATTTGACAAAATAAGATTATTCTTTGGAATCAATAAATAAAAATTTACTTTGGATAAATTTTTCATTTTATTCTGATAACTTTCATATTTTATTGAATAGTAAAAACACGATATATTTTAATTAAAAACAGCTTTTTTCATCATAATATCTTATGTGGTTAAATTATAATATTGAACGATATTAAAGTATAAATAGAATATATTTTTACCATTTAATATAATGTATGTCATTAGCATTGATTTTACCTTGAATTCGTAGGTTAAATCAATTCAATCTTTTAGATAATTTTAAGGAAAACCCCGTTTTCTTTCGACAACAGGATTAATTTTAATTTAATTTCTGCAACTTTTGTGTATTGAATTTGGAAAAATGGATTCCATATTTGGAATCAGTGGGTCCAAATTATTTTAATAAGATACTTTTTTATTTTTGAACATTCTGAATAGTAACTATGGTAAATTTTATTTACTATAGTTAAAGGTTAATCGGGTAATTAAGGGTAAATATAAGATTATAAAATTACCCTAACACCTGGAAAAATCCTATTGGATGACTAAAATTCGACCCATATCACCTAAGGGTCGGATTAGATTCATTTAATGGACTTTTTGCCAAGAAATTAATTTAATTATTATTAAAACCAAAGAAAGTGACAACATTTCACTCTCTTAAATCTTAATAGTATAATAATTTTAATTTAGTAATAACCTTCATGAAACTTTGAAAATGAGTATTCTCCAGAAAGCTAATAAAATTATCTACATCATATGAATTTATTTATAATTTTTAGGGATTAAATAATTATCATTAATTATGACACAATAGTGATATAGAAATTGTTTATCTAGTGAAAAATCAAGAATATAGTTTTTATTTAACTAATAGTGACCATACAACTCACGAAACCCTGACCAAAACTTATTGGTCATGTAACTGTAAACCACAATAATCCAATGGTCGGATATTTGACCATTTGGAGCCTTATAAAAGTGACTATGACACTTATATTATTTTATTTTAAATGATGCCAAAGTTGTCACCAACATAATTTAATAAGTATAAAAATTTAAATATTGTGATTTTAAGATGATAAATTCTAGTAAAATTATTATTGTGAAAGGTAATAGATTTATTTTCATCATAGGATTTTATTTTTAATTTTTATGCAATAAATAAGTATATTACATAATTATATAAATATGTGGTAGTATTTATTTTATTAAGAGATAAAGCAAATAAATGGTTTTACAAATAATAAAATAAATATTATATAAAACATTTAATGTGCTCCACTAATTTTCTAGAAACATATAACCTTTTAGAAATCTATTAAATCTTTTAGTTAAAACATATCTTCTGTATATATATTATTTAAATTCAAATAAATGAATAATGTTAAAATTGATACTATTGTTATTTTGTAAAAATAACGTTTTATAAAATTGATTAAAAATCACAAAAATATTTAAAAATTATAAATTTATATTTATATGGTCTAAAATGTTATTAAGTATCCAATTATGGAAAATTAAAAACAAATAAGTAATTATTTGTTATAATTTAAAATTTAGAATGTTATTACCACAAATAAAATTAAATTGATTAAATAAGGATAAATCAAGTTGATAATGTTTAAAATAAATTCCTAACATGTCTAAATTCTATTGGATGATGATATTACAACCTTATATTATATAATATTTGAATATGAGTCATTTTTGGATGTTATTAAGTGGGTTTATATTTATTATAAATTAATATTTTTATGATTTCCAAAGGTTCCCCTCTCCTCCCTTATAAAAGGGCACCTCCTCCCTCTCTTCCTCACACCACATTGAGCCTTCAAGATCGGCCAATCCCTTCCAAAGACTCTTCTACGCTTCCCTATAAACATCCTAGAGGTCATGGTCTTCTTCAAAGACCAATTTTAGTGCCCTAAGGGGAGGACCAAAGAGGCGCTTCAAATAAGAGGTAATGTCCATTACCAATTCTTTCAACTTTATTTCTTCTTCCACTTCTCCTTATTAGGTTGTTTCATTATGAAGTAATAAAATCAGTATCACTCATATAATGATATGTTATTATAAGTATGAAAAAACCCTATTTCACCTCTTATCCATCCTACGGAAAACGAAATCACCGCGCGGGCGTACGCACGGAATACCGTCTCCATGCCGTGGTGTAATCTATTTCCCACCACCACAATACTTGGATGGGTATAATGGTGTAAATAATGACTATATATGATTATTTTAAAGTGATATTGATTCTTAAATATTATACATACACTTGAATACAATTCCACGATCATGGGAATGATATCATCGCTTGTGCGTACGTACGGACTACTGTCTCCACGATGCGAGGAGATTCATTCTCAATGATTAACCATTAATGAATGATTATAAAGTATATATAATAAGTAATCATGAAATATATGAAATAATAATGATAATGGATTTATGTATATATATATGTATTTCATCTAGTTAATTCCATTCAATTCAATAAGGAAACGAAAACAGCGTTAATGCGTACGTACGACCTACCGTCTCCATGAATGGTGTATTTCTTTCCATTTATAAATATATTATATATATGTATATTTTGAATATATATTATATATAAATCATGTTTTACATTCTGGATATAATTAATCATGATCTAAGTAATAATATGAATAATTGAAAGTTAAAATACGAACGACAAATGAGACGATTTTACCCAAAACACTACTTTAACATGAATTTACAAAAGAACAGGTAATATAAAGTCATAAGTGAACCATATATGATATAATAACAATGAATATGATTATGTAATAATTCAATAATATTATTTAAATCATTATACAGGGGTTTTAGATACATACGAAGCATATCAGACCTAAGGTAAGGGATAATTTTGCAAATCTCATTTTTATCCGAGATTGCTTATTCATAATTATTTACTAGGGTTATTGTTATAATCCATGTCCATGTTTCCTAAAAATGATTTCATGTATGTTTAAATTCCTTTTTACCCAATTTTTACTTTTACTACATGGTATGTAAGAAATATTTCTTTTGTTTACGTTACGATTTACTTTTTTGACTTTTCCGAAAAAAGTATGATAAGAATGTTTTTTTAACATATATGGAATGAAAGTATTTTTATGGTTCTATAAAGCCTTATTTTCATGATGATTCCTTCAAAATAATTCATTATTATTTTCAACAAAAACCTTTTCTTCTAAAATTACATGACATTTCTTGAAAATAAAATGATATTGAAGAAAAAAGGATATTTTCCTCAAGAATTCATTTAAAGTGTTTTAACAATACCATTTTCATCTAAGATGACATTATTTCACATGTGTATGTTTCAAGTGTAATGTCTCTTTGATTTACATGGTTTCACATTTCTTATTATTAAATGATATCCATTTCTTTTATATGGATTATGTGATGATGGGATGATGTTTATGAAACCCATTTTATTTATTGGGTTATTATGAATGATTATGTTTATTTTGTGGCACAAGTAAGAATGATTTCATTATGAGATGGGTGGGACCTATATCTCCATCCAATGCATTGGGTAAAGATATATATCTCATGAGATAGACATGGATTGAATGGTAAGTTAATCCAGTCCAGTGTTATAGGACTGAAACGAGGAGTGAACTCGATTCACAAAGGGACGTTGTCCACCAAGATGGTCTTGGCAGCAATTCCTTGGCTACTATGGAAATCATTCCATGTGCTTAATGGATTCCACAATTACATGTTTTATTCCCATGATATTTTTTCATTCTTAATGTTTCTTTATGATCTATGCCTTACGTACTTCCATGTTTTATGTCATTTCTCAAGCTTTTGATGTTTAAACATTATGTTCATGTTTTTAAGTTCAAATATATATGGTATGTTTTATTTTATCCATGCTTACCCTTACTGAGCATTTTAGCTCACCCTTTTTATGTTTTCTTTTCCCCAGGATATAAAGAAAGGTTTTAGGTAAGAAAAAAATGGGAAAGATCATTATGGGAGATGTTGAAGATCTTTCACCACGATTAGAAGATTACGTTCCAAGATTCCAAATACACAAAACTATTATGGTCCTTGTGTGTCTATTTTTGTTATGTATTATGTTTTCTGCTAACGTAATGTAATTTCCATATACATCAAGCATCGGGTCTCTACATACTCGGTCCATTATACAATCAAAATCTAATGTTTGGGGTGTTTTGGAAAACAATGGTATCTCAATTTGATTGTTTCCCAAAATATTAGTTTTTAGGATTGGTAGCCCATTTTCGGTAGCTTAACATTGGTAGGATAAAGTTTTTGTGAGTCAGGACATTAGTATGTCGAGCTTTCTCAGGGTTAGGAAATTATATGATTTTTGTCGGTAGGTTAGGGCGTCGGTAGGTGTCATCAGTAGGGTGCTTTAGTAGATGTTTCTAATAGGTGATATCAGTAACTTGTGTCAGTGACTCACTGTTGGAGAATCTCCCATAAGTGACTTGTTGTTTGTGAATCACCCATTAGTGACTAATATCCATGTTTTTTTAGTTTTTAAGTGTCACCTCTCTTACATAATATTTAATGTAAATCATGTTTCAAACTTAGTTTTCCTATTTTAGAGGAATTTCAAATTATATTAATCATATATTTAACAAAATAATTCTTCCAGACCATTGAAATATTAAAACAATGTGGTCTTGTACATGATCCAAATTTAATGTCAATTGAAGCCATTCCCTCCCATTGATATTAGATATGACTCTTCTAAGTCAAGATCTTACCTTCTCAGTTTTTTTCATTTTTCTCTATGTGTTCCCAAATGCTTTCTTCAATGCTAATTCATGTGTAGTTATATGGCATTTGGGTTAATTTTCCAGATGCATTCCTTCAGGTTTCCTGGGAGACCATATATTTTTTGTGCGAATAAGAATCGTTGGTCGGCTATTGTTTCAGGTAGAGATAACTTCATCTCTATTTTTTGTATCTTGTGGGGTGGGTTTACTCATTTCACCATGTGAATATGGTTGGAACCAAATTTAATAATGATAATAAGAAGTAATAATTACGGGGATGGGAAGATGATGATGATGTTTGTGTTGTTTTATATTTTATCAATGATTCAATTTCTGTTATGTAAGATTTTATTTCCATAAAAAAATAATGGACCTTGGTTGCCTCTATTTGTGCACCTGTATGACTTGTGAATATTTGTTGTTGCTTCCTTGCGGAATGTCGAAAATTATGAAATAGATTAACCATGTAAACCTAGTTAAATAAATGGATTCTCTATGATCAAACATGTTTTGTGATCACCCCTGAATTATTAATGTGGAATTAAATAATGAGTGTAGTATATTCTCAATAAACCATTCATGATGGTGTGGATCTGTGTTATGTGTGGTAATATCGACCTTTCTTTTCTTGATGGTCAGTTGGTGATATGGATTGGATTGTGGCAATGATTTTGTGGTGGTACGGGTGGTGTAATGGAATCTCATCATGAGAGATTTGTTGATTGTGGAATGGATGAAATTGTAATGTACTGGGAATGTATCTAGGAAGTGGTTGGGTGGTAGGTATTAAGGATTAGGTTATGTTATATTAATGTTAATGGGTTTTCATGGGGTGGTATTTTCATTCAATGGGGATTCTGAGTGTCATTGTGATTATGTGTGTTGGTGGTTTACTTATTGGGATGAAGGACATAGTGGCATGAATTTGAATAATGATGGTGGGGTGTTTGGAAATGGGGACTATGAAGTAGGAAAAACTCTGTTTATGTTTTTATTGTTTTTTTAGATGTGGTGTTGTTTGTGTAGAAAGGTTTCACATGATTATTTTGGAAGGATAATTTTGAATTTGAATGGAGTTACCTTACTTGGGACTTCCACATGGAGTTTCCAGAGACTATTTCAGTTGTAATGGGAGATAGAGTGGATTATTTTACTTTGGTCCTTCTTTTTCGATTTGTATTCGGTAGTGGTTGGTATGGTTTCATCACCTTGTAATGTGTAAATTTTATGGTATTCTCTTGAGTAAGGATGGATTAAATAGTTTAATAAATAGAAAATGAAGATTTAATAATGGTTAATTGAACTATTTAAGGGAAGTATTAAAGTAGTGGCTTATATTGAACTTGTGTTCATTTGTATAATTGGAAAGTAACAATAAATTATTTCTGATCAGTGCATTTAATGGTTGATTCAAGGGATGTGTTTTGTGGGAAGGTTGTTTTTTTTTGAAAACTCATTGGTGGAGCTGAGTGTTTGGTACCTATATATATACATATGTAGTTCCTTATGATTTCTATATGCACCCCAACTGTGTTGAGAACTATATGATGAACACCCCCATTGTTATGGGGGAGGGTGTCTTTCTTAGTATGGTATGAGGATGGATAACTAGTTTCTGGATCATGTATACTCCCTCTCATTGGAATTTGTATCATAAAACACATTGGGTAGGTTTTGGTGGGGTTGTAAGGCCCATGTGTCTATGGGCAAGGTGTGCTTCCAGAGTGCCTTCATGATGAGGGTTTGGTTTTGTGCCCTAGGTGTCTACATGTGAGATGTGATCTGGTTTTTTCATTGGTGTTTACAATGGGGGGGGGGGGTATATGGACCATGTGTGTGTGGGGTTGTTATGGGAGTTGGACTTATGGAATAGTGTTGTAGCATTAGGACAATCTCTATTAGGGATATGTATTCTACCTTTAAGAAGATAGGTGAGGTACCCTATAATGGATGTCCTTACTATATTACATTACATGACATGAGTTAATTTTTTTTTGGTCCTAGGTGAGGATGGGGTGGATAGTATACCTTGTTAGGTGATTGGAGAATTTTATGTTTTAATCACATGGGATATTTTATGCTTCTCCCACATGTGCCTGGGTGACATTGGAATTTCATTCATAGTATACTTGTATCCTCCCCCAACATATATAAAACTATTTTCATGTATGTAGAGAGATTACACAGACCCTTCTAGAACTTACTATCACAGGAATCATGATAGTTATTGTGTCACTACCTAGCTTTGTTCTTTTTCGAATTTACATGGGATATTTTCATTGTATTTATAACAACTTAAGATTAAACATGATTGTGGGGTGGATTTTGTATTCTTATATATATATATATGTGTGTAGGATTTTTTTGACGTTGATACATATTATCTCCCATTCATGGATCCTATAAAAATGACACTGACTCTCCTTTTGTGAGATTTAAATACCCTTGGTGCTAGTCTCCACACTAGGGCTTTGTGGAGATAGGACTTAGGGATTGTTATCTATTATTCATCTTGAAGAAGGATGGTCACAACACTTTTTTATCACTTCCCTCATATTGGAGAAGGAGGGTCATTACAAATATCCTTATAATTTCCCCTAGGTATAATACTAATATTTACTCATCATTATCTCTTATGGTAAACTAGACATTTAATTTAATACCATCTATATATAACTAGACTTATCATATATAGATATTATATATTATTTGATGAATATTCATTAAATTAGGAAAACACATCCTCTAGGACTGTAATAGTTATGGTTCTTTAGAGACTAGGTACACAATCATCATAATTCATGAAATAAATGCAATGTCTCCCATATTTATATTCCCATTATGAAATATTTAATGAAATACCCAACTTAAATAATATCCTCATGATCAAGAAAATGGAATCATACAAAAGAGTATGCTATGAATTTTAATAAGGGTAAAAAATAAGATATGTAAGAATATTATGAAAATACAGGTATAATAACATGATAAAAAAATTCAAACCATACGTTGTATTAAAATTATCATAATATTGAGACATGACATGAATATTGGTAGTTTATAAGAAATAAATCTTTTTGAAATAAAAAAACATTAGACATGAGACCATAAAATTGGAATTTGTCATAGAATTGTGGAACACGAATACGCATAGAAATTAGTTTTCATTTTACTCAAGGATATCTTATAATGATATAATAGTGGAATGATTTCACTCCCAAGAATATCATAGTAATCATGGTTCCCTCTCAAGAACATCATGGAAAAAAAGTCCCTTACTATACTAGGTTCACAGCACATTCCATTCCTACATATCTCATAAATATTAATCATTAACCAATTTATTGGACGGATATATAGGTTTCAACCTTAACATGATTAAAATCGTACAAATTATTAAAGAAAGATCATAAAACATTTGTCATATAATAATCCATGAAATAAAATGGGTTCGGTAATCATTTCATCACATCATATCCTTTGGAAAAGAAACGAGTTTTATAATCATATAAATTTTACATAATTTCATAACACATGAAAATAAGTGGGTTTCACAAATATTTGGCCATGTTATAAACCATGTAAGTGAAACAGGTTTCATTAACATATTTGCCTCATAAACCATTTAGAGTAAAAAATGAATGGTATCTGTGACTAATATCCCAAGTAAATAATAAATTATATAAAATGATGTTATTAGATATGAATAATGATTTATAATGAAAAATCACATGGGACATTTCATGAGAATAATAAATCTTCAATTAATAACACATTTTTAATATAATAAATATTTTTGAAATATTCATTTATTACAATATCCATAAAAACATGTAATGGATACATAAAAATATTTTAAAAATTTTTATGAGAAAAATATCCCTTTTAAATAGAAATATACTTTAAAAAAACTAACAAATTAACTCTTTTATTGAAAATAACATCTAAAACAAATAAGTGAGTATTTGATGTAAAAATGGTCATAATAGAGGGAAAATCCCTACTTTTCATACAATTAAAGAAATTTCTGTTCACATTTCCATTAAAATCATAATGAGCATTTTTTTAGAAATTATAATGAATATTCCATTAAATTTTATTAAATTATATATTTAATAAATATTTTTAATAATTTCATAGACATTTTAGAAAACATTTTAAGAAAACATGTTTTTTGGATGAAAAGGTTTTATCAATCGAAGAGAGATATAAAGACTATTTAAAAAACAATGTTTACACTGTAGTAAATAAATAGAGGAAAATGATGGGAAACTATATATTATCTAAAAATAAAAATAGTATAAAAATATATGTTGGTCTTGAGAGATTGGTTAGTATATTTTATAATTATAAGCATAATAATGAGATAAACTAATTAACATTTAGATTGTAACACAAAACTATGATAACTTTGGTAACATTGAATCATAATCACCAAGAAAGAATAATGTTTAATGAAACTCATAATATCAAGAGAATAAATAAATTTTGTATGTTTAATATCAGTGTATCTGTATGTATCCCTCATCAAATCAGATATGTGTATAATATAATCTATGTCTAAATAAGATAATTAAGAAAAAAATAAAATATTTCTTCATGAAAATTTGAATCGTAAACCCAATGAAAGATAAAATGAAAAATGGATTTGTAAATACAAATAATTTTTATTCGAATAATAATAAAATAAATTGATTTGTATCATATAAAAAACATAAATTAAATAGGTGGTGAATATGAAAAGTGTCCCACATAAGTAAAAAACTAAGATAAAAATCCCAATCCACTCGGATATCGACACCATTAAAACAAGTTAAAATATCATGTATAATAAATATCATTTTCATATAAATCTATTACTGAATTATAAATATACTAATTGTTTTATATATTATCCCATTATATCAATTAGGTACCTATTTTTTATTATTTCCTTTATTAAATCACAATTTTTAGTTGTTAACAATTTCTATTTTTTTGTGAGAGTTCTGGCATAGTGGTTATTGTTATAGTACATTGATTATCATTCCATTATATCTAGAATTTTAAATTTAACATTAATATTTTATATTTTCATTAGATAAATTTTTATATAATTCCAATAATTATATATATATAAATATGTAATACAATGTTCATAGAGATGGTATGTTGTACCTATGCATTAACCCAAATTTTATCTCTCAATGAAGGGAAGGAAATTAAATTACATATTATTTAACCATTAAATAACCAATATTATATCCTATATATCAATGATGTTTAGTGAAATAATTTTTTTTACCTTAATTTTGAATTTTTATAGAGAAAGATTCACATCACTTCGCGAGGCAGTAATATTCCATACACACGAGTGACGTTAGTATATCCTCAATTGAATGGTATGTAAAAAATGTATCATGTAATATTATATTAAAATAGTTGAAATTATATAAAAAATAATATATATATATATATATATACTAAATCCCTCAATACAACCAAATATTAGAGGTGGTGATAGGAAACATGTCATGTTGTTTCACGAGGTGGTAGTCAACAATACAGACATTCAATAGTTTCATTTCCCATTTGATAGAAGTGGAGATTGATATATGTTATTATATTATGATATTAACATATCAAAATATAGGAAATTAGGAGTTTATTATATTTAATTTTTTTAATAAATTATTAATTTTTTAAAATGAAGAAAATTAATAATCATAGTGAAGAAAGTAAACTTTTCTTAGAAGTGTCTCATTTGGATCACTTATAAATGACCACAATAATACTATTTTATGAAAAAAATATTATTTATAATATGCATAAGTGTTTTTCAATTAGATTTTTGAAGGGTTTTTTCTGTAATATATGGATTGATATGTGTGACTATGTTAAGGGTGTTGGTGGGGTTTTAGACACAGGAGATATGACCCCACATATAACAACATGGAAATTTCTCAAATGAATCATAAAATAAAAAGGTTATTACCAAAAAAATTCTAAAATTATACGTATATTAATTCTTGTGAATAAAATATTGTAATATTATAATATAATAGGAATTTTTCAAAACATTTAGTCATTTTAACAAATATAAATTTAGTTTCACCCATAAAAAAACTCATTTATACCTTAATAAACGTAGTTAATTTTTATATTTTTTACAAATATTTTTGGTCCAAAATTATGTTGAACAAATTAGATATTATAAATTATAATAACTCCAAATATTGAATTCATTTAAAAATATCAACCAACATAAGTTAAAATGAATAATTATAAATTAATCTAGTAAATATGATGAATATAGGGTTTTCAAGGAGAAAATGTTCAAACTTTTACAATAATTTTCTGCACAAATTCAATATGAAATTTATTCCAAGGAACAAAAGCAGATTAATATATGTTTAAATGAAATAATTTTACATTGAAACGAAATTATAATTTAAAAAATATTTATAGAGAATTGTAACAGAAATTTTGTTTTTAATTAAAATAATTTATCAAAATTATCTTAGAATGAAATTTTGTAAATTTTCTATAAATATTAAATTTATGGAGAATAGTGGATAAAATTTCCATTAAAACAAAATTTTCATTTAAATTTTTAATATAATGAAATAATATATTATATTATTTTGAAAGTAAAATTATTTCTATTTAATATCTATAAATCCAATTTATTTTATTTTATAAAATTTTATTTAGAATTATTATATAAAAACTTTTCTACGTTTTGAAAAAAAAATCTTATAAACTCGAATTCTATTTTCACCTAGGGGATACATTTAAAATAAATTTTCCCACATAATTATATTCAATTTTTAAAAAAGTATTTAATATTTGGATTCAAAATAATATCTTTTATCTAATAATTTCAACAATATTTTTGACCATAATCATTATTTAATACAGTGAAAAATAAATTACTATGATTAATTTTAAAACTTGGTTTTGCGCATTACATGTTCTTGTGTATAAATTAGCTTTTATCCAAAAATTTATTACATGATAAATTGTATTTCATATTTATAATCTTTTGGTATAAATTATTTAGTAATTCAAATTTTATTTTAGTCTTAATGTGTAAATTAGATAGGTTGAATAAAATTATGTTACTATGGTGAAAATTAAAATGGTGAAAGAAAGTAAAACATTAATGAATTGGATTTGGATTTATTAAAAATTAGGTTTTGGATTTTTCTTATCATACATATAATTCATTGAATTCATTATTTATAAATTATGGAGCTATAAGATTTAATAGTGACCTCCCATTATGGAACACTTTTTGGTATTTAATAACATTCCACTCCTCAAAAATTATAAAAGGTTTCTCACCCCCCATACTTCTTCAAAAGTATCAAGGTATTTGGATGATCAAAAACATTATTAAATCATATCAATAAATCCTTACAGTCATACTAGAATTCCTATTTTATTCCTAAATCCATCCTTGGAAGGATTTTGGGGAAAACATAATGAGTTTACCAGAAACCGATATAGAATTCTTTAATGATAGGTTTTGTTATATTTATTTATCTACCTCCTGGAATTCATATTAAAACATGATGATATAATAACTTAATTATACTCAATATAAGTAAATTCTTTTATGTTATTTTAATTATCTATGACCATTTAAACTTCAATCAAATGGGTTATGTAATCATCATTCGTGTGTATGGTGGACTACAGCCTTGAAAACTAATGTCATTCATTTTTACATTACCACTTATCATGGTTGGTTATGATGATGGATCGATTATAAATATATATTTATGATAATTATAAAATTATTGTTTTATAGTTTAATTATTTAATATATATCATTTTTTACTTTCCATTCCATAGGGGATACGATAACGTCATCTGTGTGCTCGGTCGACTACCACGTCGTGAAGTGATGTGATTCATTTTCAGTAACGCTTTACACGGAAGATGATAATGGAGAAATTTATAAATATATATGATATATTGATATATTTATGATATATAAGAAATATAATTCATTTTTAATAGAAAATATATTATTATTTTTATTATATTTTCAGTAATTAAAAAATGATAATATCACTCATTTATGTTTTGACTACCACCTTCACAAACTGATGTGCCACTAACTTTTTATCACCAAATCAAACTGATGACATGAATAAAGTATATTTAATGAAATAAAATGATATTTTATGTTATTATATTAATTCTAGAAATATATATTATTACTATCTTACTATCTATATTTATCAATGAAAATTAGAAATGTATATCATGAATATGTACGACCTACCATGGTTGTGATCATAACATAATTCTTTTCTCAAAAAATTTTATTCATGATTAGTCAAAAAATTATAATTCATATTAAAACATGATAATAATTACATTATTACTATTATGGATATTATGAAAAAATGATAAAAATAATATGTCTAAATTTTATAAAATTCAATCATACTTAAAAAAAATTGTTACTACAAAAAAATATGATTTTAACAAAGAATTGCTAGTAAATTTCAATTAAAACAATAAAAGTAATTCATTTATGGTATGATATATGTAATTATGGTTATGTAATAAAATTATAATAAACATATATTTAATATTTATGAGATTTTAAAATTTACAATGGATATTGAGACTTAAGATAAGTGAATTTTGTCTCACTTTTTACTTATATTAGACTAATTCTACATTAAAAACCTATTTCCTCTATATGGATTACATAAATACCATGAATTTATTTTATGATTATTCTCAGGAAAATTATTTTGATTCAAATATCAATTTTTTTGTCTCCCTTTTATTGGTTTTATCATTCAAATGTTACTAAAGTGGTAAGGGCTCTTTGTCTTAATTTTTTTTATTTGACCATATGATATGTTATGCACATATATTCTATTATAAGGTTTAAATATAGACCCTTTAAAATTATAATATTATTTATTTATTTATTATCATGATATTATATGTTTTAATTAATAATATTCTTTCACGGTTCTTGTAATTAAATGCTACGAAACATTACAGTTTTTATGTTATAATGTAATCGTTTACCAAGATTATTTATGATTATTTTTATGATGATATAATATTTTTAATCATCTATCATTAAAATAATAAATTTTTATCTCATACGGTTATTCCCTATATTTCTATTTAATATAAACATTTTCCCACTCATTGGTACTAAAAACATTTGAAAACATATGTTTATAAATATAAGTATTTACTTCTCACCTCATTCTAAAACCAGTGTTTCATCCAAAAAGAATTTTCGAAATAAAATATTTCAATGTTATTATCTGATTTAAAAATTAACATTATAAATGTGTAATGAATTTGAAAGTTTAACCCAAATTTAAGGGATATTTTTTCAAATGAAATGATTTAAATTATTTTTGAAATCATCCATTGTATTTTCAAAGAGTTATTTTAAAAATGTTTTATGATTTAAAATAGTGATCTTAAAATAAAATTAATTTCTCTAAAGAAACATTCCATGTTATTTTTATTTAAAAGTATTTTTCAATCTATGTTTGCATCCTCTTATGTAACATACTTTTTTCTCAGTATATGTTCGAGGATAAAATTATTTTTCGTTATAGAAATAGTTTTCCATGAAATGATTTTTCTAAAAGAAATTTCTCTTCCACTGGTTATACTATGAAAAATTTTTTATGAATCTTGCTCCATTTTCCACATGTTATGATATGATTAAATTATGAAATGATTGTGAAATCTATCTCTTTCCCATAGATTATGATATGATGATATTTTTATGAGACCCATTTCATTTCATGGATTATGATATGATGAATTTTTTAGGATCTTATAGAACACATACATATCATTTTTATTATTTGAAGGGTAGGACCTATATCTCCCTCCATTGAATTCGGAAAAGCATTTTTTCTCATGATATAAGGATGGGAAAAAATATGACGATCTTGATTCACTATTTGAAACAAGTTTTTATTGATCCATGATTTGAAATAAGTGTATCATGATCCACTATGTGAAATAGGTGTGTCCAGATCCATTATGGGAAATACGTGTGTCCCAATCCATAATGGTAAATACGTGTTTAGTCTAAATCCACTATCTTCATGGTGATCATAGTTATCCTAGATATATGAAATAGTTTGCAAATTTTTTTAATATGAAACAATTTTTTGACATTCAGATATTTTTCATGATGGTTTTATGTTGATTTATCGCCACTATGGGCCTTGTTTTCAGAATTTAGAGTATTTTATTCCATAACTCATGTTTATGATATCTGATAGAGTGGGTATGAAATTAAAAAGTTATGTTAAAGATAACATATCCTTATTATTATCTTATTCATTCATATGATCTTAGATTGATATCACTTATTTTTACTCATACGGAACATCTTAGCACACCCTTTCATATGTTTCCTTCCCTATATTATGAAGAATGTTTTTATAGGGTATAATGAGACAGAGTAATATGGGAAAAAATATTTATGGGAGATGGTGATGATATTTCACCAAATTAGATTATTTTTTACTATGTATCTAATAAAACTAAAATATCATAGTCTTCATGTGATTGTTTTTGTAATGTATAAAATTTTAATAGAAATTGTATAATATATATACATGAAACCCCTGAATTAATATAGTTGGTATAAATGAAATGTTTTAGTTTACCTTTGTAAAATAGGATGATAAAAAATTATTCAAACACCTATAAATATTTCTATTGATATGTATAGGGATGTCTCTGAGGATAAGTTTCATAATGTATAAAAGTATATGAAAGAGTCCTGGATATTTTGTAAAGGATATGGCAAGTGTTTTTTGAATAACTACATTCCTATTTGGATACAAAAAATGGTTGTGGATCAAAAACATAGGTACCTAAAGGTAGTTTCATTAAAAATAGATCATTGATATGTACATGATTGTCAATTGGTGAATGTCAATTGGCGTTACTACACACATGGTTTGACACTACAATAGGATATTCTTTATAAATTTAAAAACTATTTAAAAACCAGCATGAATGACTTAATGTGATGATAATTATGAAGGACCTTGGGAAAACCTATGATATAATATATTAAAAATAATTTTTCTTGATTTAGACATCATATAAGTTATTTTCATGATTATTTTGTTTCCCATTATGATTAGAATTTAACACAATATGTTTTTCCATTTTAGTAAATGGCTGGAACCCAAATAAACTATTCTAACATTCAATGTGACAAGAAATTGATGATGTTCATAAAAATGTGGTGATTAATAGAGTAAAGGATATTGTGATTATTAATTATATATTATCCTAACATATTATAAAAAATCACCATAACAAACTCTCGGTATCACTAAATAAGAGAAGCATAAATTGGGATGATGGTTTGGGTAGTGTATACCATGGAGGAAAGGAGATTCAACTTCTTATATGTCATGAATGTGGAAAGAGGAAACCATGAAAATGTATAAAATGAAAAATAACATGTTTTTTTATGGAAATAAAGGTAACAAAAAATTACTAAAATTGAAAAATAAAAAATTATTTTAACATAATAGATGTTAATAATAGTCTCCCCAAGGTATCATTGAAAAATCAAATATTTAAATGTGTACATTATGTATATTATGAAAATTAATTTCCAAAGTGGAATGATCATGATGATAATCTGCATGGTTTTATAGTCTTATTTATACTACTACTGATGGGGATGAAATGAATGAAATATAAAAAGTATGTGATTTTTAAATATTATTATTTTTGTTAAATATATGAATAAAGACTGTATTTAGGTCAATGAATATTAATACATGATTCATATTATGGGAATTGGGTGTTATGGTATTTGATGGTGAATCCTAGTAAATGGTTTGAGAATGATATTGGATGATAGAAGTATTTAGGTATTGGAATTCAATGATTATGTTATATGAATAATTTATCATATAAGGATATTTCAGAACAATTTTGTTGTTAATGATTTGAAAATATATATTAAATGGTACTGATGGACTAGAACACCGATTTATTGGAAAGGTGATTTTTTATTAGTTGAATATAACATTTATTATCTTTTAGATATTGAGATAATTATGTTTGGGAAAAGGGATTTTTGATATGAATTAATTAATTATATTTTTCTAATTAGTATAATGATTTCATGAAACAGTTTCATATTCTTTAATATAGAGAGTTTATAACATATTTGTAATTAATTAATATTTTTAATGTCCTATTTATTTCAATGGAATTGTGAATTTTGTTTATTTTTAAAAAGGTTTTATGGTAATTTAGGTTGTTATTAAGTCTCATTAGAATTTGATATAGAGGTATTAAAATGATTGTTGTTTTAAAATTAATATCTTCTTCTTGTTTTTAACAGGACAATTGATAAATTCATTTTGGAAATTTAGTGTCCTTCTTTCTGAAGATAATTATTTAAAAAAAATTACATTTATTAGGATGCCCATTTAATAAATGTTATAAGATGAAATTTAGATGCGATTTTAAAGATTAATGTATTACACAGCCATATGATGATTTATCCATATTGGATAACCTTTACTAACATGTTTATTTTATGGAGATTAAAGGAATGTCTTATTCATTTATGAATCGTATCTAGATCATTAAAATTGATAAAAATTATCGTTAGATTAAGATACTTAGTGAAAAAAGATCAGGGATCAAAAAAAGATGAAATTGCGATTATTGAGTAAATAAATTTATTTTTTGATAATTTTATTATGTATTCACTCTAGATTGAAATGGATTTCTCCACTATTTTTTTAACTAGTATTAAAATAAGAAATTATCGTGTTATTATCATTTATTATGATATAAATTTTCATTTTTATGCCACTTTGGTATATCATTTTGTAGTTAATATACATTAATATATCACTAATATTCATGTGATCAATGATCTCTATTATTATTTATAGTAATTTACACTTTTTCCTTTTTCTAAATATTAACATCCCCTCAATGTTCCCCTATGTGGAATCCTAGTTATTTGTTACATTACGATACCTTTATGATTCCAACATTCCATTTTAATGGATGTTTTATAATTCATTAATATGATCTGGGATTTAGTGAATCGATTTTTAATTTTTAATTATTTTATGACCAAGATGATGTTCTAGATTGAATTTTTTTATGGTGTGTAGAATTTATCACCTAATTTTTTTTGAATTATTGTTTTTTCAAATAAATATAATTTTTTTATTTTTTATTAAAAGAAAAACTGAGTTAAAATAGTGATAGATGAAGTATGAAGTTTCTCATTCATTACATGAAACCCTACTTGTAGATTTTGATACCAGAAACATTGATTTAATCTCGCATTACAAGAAACATTGTGTTAGGCTTTTGCTACACATATCAATGGGTTTATCTTTCCTTACGCATGACATTGAGTTATAATAAAACGTCAATATATAATTCCAACAAACCCCTTATAACCAAGAAAATAAGAATAAAAATGAATAGTATTAACTAATATTTATATTTTAATTTTAATGGGATTATATAAAGAAGATATATTAATCATTTAAGTTTTCATTTGCATCAAAAATTCTATTTTCTCATAAAAGGGTAGGATTTATTTCATTTTCTGAACAATTATATAATTAATTTCTGAAAGTTTTATATATTATTTATGATAAAATAATATTTTTTTGATTTTTTTAATTATCAGAATTTTTTTTTTAGAAATAGTGTAAAAAATAATTTTAATTGAGCATTATTTAAAAACATAAATTATATTTTGTAAAGGTTTTAAAATAAAATAATTTCAATTATTTCTCCATTAATCCAATTTATGTCTTTGTAATCAATTTGATAATATATTTTAATATACCAATAATTTTTCATTTTGAAAATTTGTCTTTTTAAAATCTGGTATTCTTATCCAGTCATTGGGATTAATTTAAAAGTAAATTAAGAAAATATTGTTATTCAAATGTTAAAAAATTAAATGAATATTTTGAATAATAATATATTATATTATATAACAATTTAAACAAAATTTTAATAATATTTATTGTTAAAAATATGTAGAAATTAATTAATACGAATAAATTTAAAACGATATTGGCATGATACATTATCTTATGTAAAAATTAATTTTCAACAAATAGGTTATTTAGTTTATAAAATTTATTTAATTTAAAAAATTATTAGTTCAAAAGTAAATACTAATACTAATTTTATTTATGCATTAAAGGAATAACTACCTAGGATAAAAAATTAGTTACTATAGGGAATATTGAAATGTTAAACATGAGTAAAACATAATGGATAATGAATAAAATGTTAAAAACAAGATTTTATTTTGTGATCGAGTTTTGGAAAGGCCAAATAATCTCTAACCTCCATTATATTTAAATTTTTGATCCACATGATGTGAGTGGTACCTCCCATTATTGAATACGTTGTGATATCTAATAAAATTCTACTCCTCATCAGTTATTAATGGTTACTCAATTACATCACATTTTCACATTTATCAACCCTTTTATATTGATAAATATATCCCCAAATCTCTTCCAAACAAATCTTATCTCATATTATGATACATAATTTGTTATAAAATCTATCCTAAAATGATTTTTTTCCAAACCCATGGAGTTTACACTAAGAATGGGTAACGCATTTCAATGAGAGCATTTATTATATTTCGTCATCCATGTCCTGAATTTATAATTAAACATTTATGATATAATAATATAATTGTCATATATATAATGAAATATTTTTAGGTAAAGGTAATTACCAATAAATATATCCATATCCATCAAATGTATTATGAAATCATCATTTTTTTTGTACACCGAACCACCACCTCACAACCCGATGTCTTTCATTTTCGGGTTACCACCTCTCATGATTGGGTATGATGATGGAAATAATGTAAATAAATTATATTTAAAACATTATTACTTTTCAGTCCTTAGGAGATATGATAATTTCATTCTTGTGTACATCATACAATTGTCTCACGAAGTGATGCCATTCATTTTCACAATCGCTTAAAATGGAAGATAATATGGATAATGTAATTATATATATTGTATTCATGAAATAATTATTATAGTAAATAAATAATTATCACTATTCGATGAAAATATTTAATTTTATGTCTTACCTTATCAATCATTAAAATATGATAATGTCGCTCATGTATTTGTAGATCATCACCTTCGTGAAACAATGTGACTCTCTTTCTTCATCAACACATGACATGATAGAAACTATAAGAAAATTAAAATAAATAATATGATTTTAGAATAATATTATAATTATACATAGATAATACATTACTTAACTGATGTCTATAATTATATTTGAATAATATAAACCTTACTCTTTCATACACATTTTTTCCATCTACATAATCATAACATACATTATTTCACCAAATAATACTTCAAACTAGATAATAAAATTATAATTTATATATTATATTATAATTATTAATTTATTACTATATAATAAATTAATTTTCAAAAATAAATGAAAAAGTACGAAAAAATATCAAATCAAAATATACACACACAAAAATACATTATTACTCGGAACGTGATATTAATAAAAAATTGTTACTAAAAGGGTAAAAATTGACATAATTAAATAATATTTGGAATGATATATATATATAATTATGGATTTTTAATAAAATTATAATAAACATTTATTTATTATAGTAGATGTCTAAACATGTACTAATGAAGTAAAGGCTTAATGTATGGAATTTCCATCTAAATTTTTAATAATGTGACACACATTCCATATTCAACACCTGTTTCTCTTATGTGGTGTATATAACGAACAATAAGTATTTTTTAATTATTCCCCTAATTTATATTAGGATTCACATATTTATTTGATTATCTATCTTTCATGGGGTTTTATGGTTAAAATTTTTCCAAAGGTGTAAATGATATTTGTCTCAATTATCCTTCTTTTGATACATATGTTATGTTATGGATCTATCATCATTTATTATGATGATATACATTAACATTACAATGTAATATCACAAATTTATTTAATTATATTAAATTCTATGTTTCATTTTCCATTATTCTTTCATGGGCTTACATTTCACATTTTGCAAAGTAGTATAAATTTTATGTTACAATCTCAACATTTATTAGGATTATTTAAGATTTTGCTTCCAATGGAAAACTATTATGATACATATCTCTAGAAAAATAATAACTTAATTATCATTTAGAGATTAAAAAATTTTCAATTAATTGTACCATTTGACATCATTTTTAAACATAAATAAGTGATAAAATGTGTTTATGAAGAAAAATTATCACCACATTCAAAAGAAGATTACTCATTCGAAATAATTTGTTTTAAAAAAAAAAGCCAAAACAATATTTTAGTATTATCCAAAGGATTTTCAAAAAAAATGTTTCCATTTCTTTCAATGCAGAAAGGATAATTTACCCAAAAAAGTATTAATTTTGTTTTAAATCATCTTTAATAAGCTTTCATGATAATATTAAATGAAAACGATTTACAATATTTTTTATATTTTAAAATATTGATATTATATGAATAGTTATTTAACTCAATAATCTTTCAATGCAATTTTTTAAGAATCAATTTGCCATCTAAGATGCCATAATTTGATGTAACTTATTCTTTCTGGGGGATATGAGAAAATAAAACAATTATTTTTATATATTTAACTAATTTATCATGAAAGGATATTTTTTAAATCAATTTCTATTCCATGGGTTATGCTATGATGAAATTATGAGGGAAAAAATTCTTTTTTCATACTTTACGCAATGATAAAATGTTGAAGTGATTATGAAAACAATCTCTTTTATATATGTTATGTTATGATGTAATTTTTATGAATACCTTTTATTTTCATGGGATATTATATGAGGAATATTTTATAATATTTAAGAACACATATGTATGATTTTCATTATTTGGGGGGTTCAACTTATATCTCTAATCAAATAATTGAGTGATTTCTTATATCTCATGAGTTAAAAAAATGATGTTGGGATTGATCCACCAAAGGAAGTAGGTGTGTGATGATCATCTATGCAACATATGTGTGTCCTAATCCATAATGGGAAATAGGTGTCTTTAGATCACCTATATGAAACAAGTATGTCCTGATCCCGAATGGGAAAAAGAGATGAGTTTTGATCCACTATATTGATTTTCTTTGTAGTTATCATAGAAATATAGAATGTTTTCAATATTTATAATGGTGAAAAACATTAATTACATGATCTTTTGGTTCATGATTTATTTATTGTGATTTACCACCATTACATGATATGTTTGCAATAAAGATAAAGTTTTAATACCATGACTCATGATTAGGTTCTATGAAATGCTGGGTATAAACAACTTATGAGATTTAAATGATCACACACCCTTATGATGATCTTATTCAATCATATAACTTCAGATTGGTGTCTATTATTTTAAACCTTTCTGAGAATATTTTCTCACCCTTTCTTAGGTTTCCTTCTTTAGGTTATCATGAAAGGTTTAGGTAGTGTATGCTTAATAAGAGTACTACGTAATTTATTATTTTTGGGTGATGGTGACGATAGTTCACCAAATTAGATGATTATGTACATTATTTCTCAAATAACAGAACTATAATATTCATTACGTGTGTGTTTTTGTAATGTATTTAATATTCTACTAAAATTATGTAGTATCTATCTATGAAAATCCAAGATCTCTATTGATTATATTAGTGTAATTGAATATTTTACCTTTGGAAAATTGGTTAAAAAAACTTAATTCGGATCTGTAGTGATACTTCTAATGATATGACTATGGATGTCTCTATGGATATGTCTAAGGATGTGTCATAGTAATGGATGATTCTGGGAATTTAGGTGAGGGACAGGGCAGCTGGTTTCCGAGAAACTATAACAATGTTTAGAAACTAAAAGTGGATATGGCTCTAGAATAAATGTACTTAGAATTATTTAATCTAAAATGGAAAATTTTAGTTGGACTCGATCGCCACCTATTCGAAAAATTTGATGCTTTCTACACACAATGTTTGACACACTTGGGGGATATGGTTTGGAAATTCAAAAACTCATTACAAAGAATCATGAAGAATTTAAATATGTTATGACTATGAATGACCTAGGATAAACCGAAGGTGTTAGAGATTAAAAATAATGTGTCATGATTTAGAAATATTATAAATAATGTTCATTATTATTTTTTATGTCATTATGATTAGCGATGAGCAAACTATTCTTTTTTGGATTTTGTTAATAGATGGATCCCAATGAAATATGGTTGACATTGAATTTGGTGGAAAATTACTAGTTATCATCCAAATGGGATGAGGATTTGAATGATTTTTATTATGATTTGTCTGAATAATTTAACATAAATCATTTTTAACATTATACAAATTTAGTAACTCTAGGACTTACCAATGTTGAGAGGGATAAAGAACAATGATATATTGGGTATTGGAGACCATGTTAGAACGAAGATTAATATTACTATAGTTCAGATATGTGGGAGGAAGAACTTAATAAATTTTCCTCAGAGGGACAAGAATATGTTATATATGGGGAAAATATGGTCATAAAAAGAAGTTATAATAGAAAAATGAAATGTTTTGTTAATTCAATGGATCTTAATAACAATCTCTCTATGGTATCATCAACAATTGAATGTTTTAAATGTGGAATGTTTAGGGATTATTCAAATCAATGTCTTAAGGGTAATGGTCATGATAATTATCAAAAAATAATAATACTAGTGATAATGAATATACCACAATATTTGTGAATGGAATGTGTGGTATGGACATTATTTTTTATTTTAAACATAACAAACATGAATAATTAGTGGTATATTGAAGTTAATAAAGGATTTATATTGCGGGAAAGCGGTATTAAGGAATAAAGATGTTGAATCCTAGTTAATGGGTTGATAAAGAAGTTGGAATATTGAATTATTAATATATTATATTTCAAATAATATAGAATGTACATCATTGTATATTTTAGGATTATATAATATAATTTTTTAGTTATGGATTTGAAAAAATATGTTAAATTGCATGTTTTTATTATGATCATAGGAATATAACAATAAATATGTTATTTTTGGATATAATTATGGTGGGATAAAGAGAATATGGATATGAATAAGTAAATTGGATAAAATTATTAGTCTAATTGTTTATTGACATGTTTTTTAACATAAATGGAGTTTCAGAATTTTTTATTTATGGAATTTGTGGAATAATGTGTTTTTAGGTAAGGTAAAATTGAGAATATATTTTTTGACTCTGGTTTATTGGTATTTCTGGTTATTACCATTTTTAAGAGAATACAAGATAAATATATTCACAGGATTGGTATATGCCACCTCCTCCAATGGCCCGAAGGCCTTCATTTTTTATTGTTTTTTGATAAAGATTTATCCATATTGGATAACTCGAGTTAAATTATTTATTAACTTGTTATAGAAGAAAAGATGTATCATTCATTTTTTGATATTATTTCGTGATTTAGATATTGAATAAAATTTAATATTTAGTGTAAGAGACAAAAATGAAATTGGTCAAGTAACAATCAGAGGTTGAAAATACTATTTTCTAAAAACTACAATATATTATTCAAACACTTCCTTTATGAAATATATTATAAAAAAGATATATCAATTGTAATAAACACTTTTAAAAAATTAATTATAAAATTTTTATATAAAGAATACATATTATTCAATAAATTAATTATATTATTTGAATGAACTATTTTCTAAAATAAAATCCGTTTTATTTACTTTTTAATGTACAATAAAATTTAAATATAGTACCATCATAATATTTTATTTATTATAAAATTTGAAATCCTCATATCAAAAATATTTTTCATTTATTTTTATACAGTTTTCTAAAATGATTATTCTTATGTTGAATAGTGGAACAAATGCATTTTAATTCAATACCATAATTAATTTTAAATTATTTATGATTTTAAAATACAATTTATATTGATTTTAAAGACAAATAATTTAATTTATTTATCTATTAATCCTATTTATGCATTAAAATAAATTTTATTTTTAATTTGATGTTATAATATTTAATGCAGTGAAATATTTTTTCTTTAATAATTCTTTATATCGTCACATTTTTATGATTTATTTTAAATTAAAATTTTCCACACATATAATTTAAATTTTTATAAAGGGTTTTCATATTTGAAATCAAAATAATTTATATTATCTAATATTTTCAACTTAATTTTTCTATAATTACTAGTTAAAATAGTTTATAATTTTTTATAATGATCAAGGGTGAAATGAGGGTTCATACGTTACAATATCTTTTTGTTAAAAATATTTTTTTTAATCATTTTTAAAAAAAAATTCATTCCCCAATTTATAATGATTAGGAAAAATTTATCTATTAACAATTATTTGGTTATAGAATTAAATTATAATCAATACTGTATAAGAAAAACTATCAACTATGGTGAATAATTAAAATGTTTAAATTGAGTAAAAGATAATGGCTAAGGAATGTAATGATTAAAAAACTTTTTTTAATGGAGGTGTTTCTAATACATTTCATCTCTACTATCAACTATTTATATTTTTTGTTCCAAAAGATGTTATAGAGGCCTTCCATTATTGAATAAGTTTTTGTATATACAAAAAATGACACTCCTCCTCAGTTACAAATGGGCACTCACTGCCCTAACTTCTTCACTCCTCTCAACCCATTTGGCTTGAAAAAAAACTTCCGGAAAAAACTTCCAACTTCCTTCATCTCATAATATAATCCATTTTTGTGAATAAATACAAACTAGGATTTATTTTGGATAAAACCTAAAAATATTACCCTTATGAATAGGTAACCATCATCATTAAGCGTTTTTAATCTATTTCTTCATCCACCTCCAGTAATGTTCTCTAAACCATGATGATTTGAAAAACTCATTATCATCCATATAAATATTTTTTCTTATATTTTTATGACTTAAACCCATATATAATTCCATAATATAGTTTATTATATCATTATTCCGCTGTACTTCATACTATCGGCATGTGAATCGATGACATTCATTTTATCCATTACCACCTGTCATGTTTGAGTATGATGATGGATTAAAAGTGAATATTTATATATATGACATTTTTGATATTTTTATACCTATGGTGTTATTATATCATATATAAAATAATATTCCTTTCCATTATGTAGGGTATAAATAAACAACATTCATGTGTCCAGTGGTATCTCGCCTCACGAAGTGATGTTATTCATTTTTATTATCGATTTACATTAATGAAATAAGTTTAACATTAATAATTATATATGATATATATACGTAATAAGTAAGATATTAATGAAATATTTATAATTAATAAAGGATATTATACCATTTTATTTCTTACATTTCCACTTATTGAAATATGATAACATAGTTCAGTTATGTATGCACTAATGCCTTCGTGAAATGATGGGACTCGTTTTTTTTCACCACCACACAACATAGATGATTTTTATATGCATAATTAATGTTTAATATGGTATTCATTGTATTATTTTATTTATATAAATATAATATATTAATTACCTCATTTAAATAAATCTCATCGATAAATGGAAACCTTACCCATGTGTTTGTACGACCTAATGTCTCCCTGATCGTAACATACCACGTTTTCAATAAATCATTTTTTACAATTGGTATTAACAGTATAAATGATGTATTAACATGATAATTATTTCATTATTTTTAGAATATATATTTTGTGAAAATGGTCATGTTAAGATGTATAACAATATAACAACTCAAAAAATCTATAAAAATAAAGTAGTTATTAGCCGAAACATGATTTTAACAAAGAATTGTAAATAATGGGTAAGAAAATGGAATATGTTAATCATATATGATATGATATATATAAGAATGGGTAATAAATAATTTTTTAATAAACATTTTTTTACCATACATGTGGATTGTACAAGCATAAAAGAAGTAAACACTTAATGTAAGGGATTTCCATCTCCATTTTTACTTCCATTAGACACATTCCATATTAGCCAACAATTTTTTATATAGTTTACAAACGTTAAGTGATTTTATTTTACTATTATTATCGTAAAATTTATTTTCATTTACATATCGATTTTGTAGTCTTTATTTCACAATTTTTTTTGTTAAAATGTTTCCAAATATGTATCGAATATTTTTCATAGTTTTCCTTTATTGAGACAGATGTTATTCTCTGCACCTATATTCTTTTATGAGTAGTATACACAAACCCTTTGACTTGTAGTTTATAGATTATATTTATTCTCATTATATTATATGTTTAATTTGACATTAATCATTTTTGTGGATTAATATTCAATGTTATCAAATACACATGATTTTATGATACAATATCATTATTTAACAGGATTTTTTATTATTATGTCACTGATGATAAAATAGTCAGATACATGTATGATGAAAAACATAAATTTTATTCTCCCTTGGAAATTAATTGTATTTCCATGTAATAGTACCATTTCAGTTGGTTTTTAACTTATAATAATTGTGAATATGTGTTTAATGAAATCATACTTTATTTCTTACCTTCGTTGAAACCCTACTATTCTTCTAAATCTATGATTTCAAAAACAAAAATTCAGAATTTATTAAACATTCTCAAAAATTATTTTCAATGTTTTTATGTTTTATTCTCCTAATTATTGTTGGATACATTCATCAGGAAACTTCTTCAATGATTTTGAAGATATCATTTTATGTTATTACAATTATTTTAGAAGAAAATAATTTTAATAATTTTTTACTTTTTAAAATAATTATTTTAAAATAATATATATATTAAATAAAATATAAAATTTATTAATATTTATAAATAATTTTTTATATAATATTTAATTCTTTGATGTATCTTAGGATTTACTGGGGAGATGAACCAAGAAAATGATTTTGTTCTTTTTCTAAATGGATTATCATTACAAAATGTATAAGAAACATGTTTCCCATCCATGTTTTATACTATGATAAATTTATTATGAATAAATATTACTTTTACATGTGAAATGATTTGATGAAATAATTAAACAATTATAAAACCTACCACTTTTACACATGTTATGACATGATTAATTTCATATCAAACCCAATTCATTTCATTAGTTATGATATGATGAATTTATTATGATCTTGTGGTACACACATGTTTCAATTACATTATTTCATGGGTGTCATAATTATATCCCTATAATTCATTGTTTAAGGATTAATATCCCAGGAGATAAAAATTGGAAACAAGTTAATGATCTTGACCCACTATAATAAAAAGGTGTTTCGTGATCTACTCTTATAAACAAGTGTGTCCTGATCCATAATTGGATATAGGTGATGAGACATGATCCACTATGTTGATATTATTTGTAGATAAACATGACATAAAAAATGTATTTCATGCTTTATATTGGTCCTCACTTTTATGATATGAGGTTATGGTTCATGGTTTATTTTTGGCTATTTATCACACTTCTGGGACATATTTAAGAACATGATAAACTTTTATGCCATAAATATTGTTTATTATCTATGATATTTTGTGTGTAAGTTTATTATGTTATGTTAATGAACATATAATATTATGCTTATCATAAGAATTTATATTATCATAGACTGATTTATTATATATTTACCATCACATACCATCTTAAAAAACTATTTATTACATTTACTTCCAAATGTTATAAATTAAAGTCAATGGCATGGTATTCCTAAGAGGAGTATGGTGTGAGACGATTATTGTGGAAGATGGTGAAGATCATTCAGCAAATTAAATGATTATGTACCTAGAATCCAAAGACACTAAACTATTATGATTCTTTTTTATGTTTTTTAGGAATTTATTATATATTCAACTAAAAAGTTAAAATATCATTCTAGGAAAAGTCCAGGTCATGTTTTACATCAATTGAAAATGTCGTTAGAAGGTTAAAAATACACAGGTTCCCCAATTTAACATTCCCCTTTCAAGGGGTCAAATCAAAAAATAAACTCACGACAATAATGTATAGAAAATGTTTTATCAAATGAAATCCAAATAAAGAATTATTTATTCATATCATTTCATCAATCACTTTTCCACAAAAATATTTATTTTAAAAATATATTTTTATAATCCTAAAAAACTTGATTTTTAAATATAGCCCATTTCATAAAATTAAAAAAAATCAAATGGGGGTTTCATTCAAAAATTAGACAAGTTTTGTAATACTATTTTAAAAAAATATATAATAGGCAATGATATTATAATAGTAACATCCTGCAAGAAAGCAAGTATTACATTAAACACCGATAATATAAGAAAATATATCACCCTAAGACATTATGATTCATTTATTTTTAAATATATTTATTCTATTTTATATCATTTTATACACCAAATATAGCGATTAAATGAAATGTTAAAGTGTATTAAAATATAATTATTTAAACATGAACATTTTAATGTAGATGTTATGTTGGAGTGTATGAATATAATTAAATAAATTATAAATTTTTTTAAGGATGTATAAAATACAATAAATTGATAAATATATTTTAGTTATAGAATAAGAATCAATTTATGGAAAAAAATATATTTTTTGTTAATTTATTTTTCTAAATGGTTGTCCACTAACTCATTGTTCAACTAATTTAACATAAATTTTTACCACATATTTAAACATTATTTGAAAAAATTATATTATTTATAAAAATAAAAATCTCAAAATATTTTTGGATGATTTTGTTATTTCTATGAAAATATAACTATTTTGATCTACTGTGATAAATACTAATTTTATCTTTGAATCAACATTTTATATTAAATTAAATCTATAAAAAAAGTTAATTTTAATTTCATTTATAGGAATATTACATTATTTACATATCAATTAATCTAAATTTGTTAGTTGGAATCATTTTTATACTGATTATATATATATATATAATTGTAATCTTTTAATCATTTTATCTTTGAAAACCTGCATTCACATCACACCTGTAGGATTAATTGTAAATTTACATTTTACTATTATGTGAAAGGAATTTTTTATATTTTTTTAAATATATTTTATAATCATGATTTATATTATATAATAATTTCAACCTCATTTTTTACCGTAATGAATTGTAAAAACAGAAAAAATTATTTATCGTGGTTAAGATAAAAATGGGATTATCGGGGGTTAAACTTATAAGAGTAGCATGTAAAATGGGCCAAAAGAAATAGATAAAAATTTGGATAGCCATATTTAGAAATTAATACATCTTGTATTGATAATGGACTATTTTGAATCCTTGTTTAATGTGAAAATTGTGAGTATGACTTTTTTATTCAAAAAATTTCAATTGTGCCACTTACCTCACTTATAAAAGGTAACCACATCTCAAATCATCATCACACATAAAAAAACTTTTTCATCAAATACCTACAAAAATAAATTCCTTAATTTACACATATCATCCAAGAATACATATGTTTTCATAAATACATCCTAGGAAGGATTTTGTGGAAAGCCAAAAGTAATTGTCTGATGAAGATGTTACGTCCCTATCAAAGGATTGTATTTTATTTCATTCTCCACCTCCTTCAATTTTTATTAAAACGTTGTGATAAAATAAACCTACTATATTAAAAATAATTGATTTGTTTTTGTTATGTCCATGACCTATATCATCTCTTCTTCCATCAAAAGGGAAATGAAAACATCAATTGTATGTTTGGTGGACAATCGCCTCGCAAACAGATATAGTTCATTTTCCATCACAATATTACATGGATATATATAATTATGCATTTTAAAATAATTATTATATATTTTATATAGTTATTTATATGAATTTTTAATTTCATAAATATATTATTGTGATACATTTTGTTTAATTTACAATAACGTAACTCATTTTTTACAGTGGACTACCACCCCATGGAGCGATATGATTAAGTTTTCCCATGATATTGACATGTATGGTAATAAATATAATATTAATTTATTAAAATGATATATATGAGATGATATAGATTCTAGAAAATTAATATACCAGACATTTACTTACCAATTCAATTTTTATGGATAT
Organism: Viscum album; assembly: GCA_963277665.1. Classification (NCBI taxonomy): domain Eukaryota; kingdom Viridiplantae; phylum Streptophyta; class Magnoliopsida; order Santalales; family Viscaceae; genus Viscum; species Viscum album. The sequence continues at coordinate 1,857,714,498 of OY728126.1, read as the reverse complement.
TATATTGCTGCTCATTCGTACGTATTACCTATTTTCTCCACAAGTGATATGATAGATTTTCCATGTAGAACTTTCATAAATGGATATAAAAAGGAATCTACATAGTAAATATTAATTTTTTAAATTTATTATCCTTCTCGATATGATATATAGATATATATATATATATATATATCTCTGTGTGTGTGTTTGGTATGAACAAGAACAAAAACATTATTGATAAAATGCGTAGAGAAAACAAAGAAATTAACACACAAAACAATGAAAATATTAAAATATTATTAACAAAATTTTGATAACAGGTAATAATGGTAACTTATATGATATTATAAAAAAAATTGTTTATATTATATGTGAATAAATTGTTTATTATCATTATAATGGATCCAAAACACCTAAAAAGGTAATAAGACCCGACATAGTGGTTTCTAGTCTCACCTTTACTTCTATGCGACATATGTCATATTCCACACTTATTTAATTTTTGGGTTGTATATATCGCTCCATTGATATGAAATATTATTAATGTATTTATATTTTTTCATCTAAAAACTAATTTTATGTCATTTTTTATTGTTCTTACGAATCATATATTACCAAAATGGTAATTTTTAATTCACAATCTCATCATTATTCTGGATTGTTTTTGTTTTTAGCTTCATTTCTTGAATAATTTGATATTACCTTATAAAATTAATCTAATTTCATCACATATTTTCATTAATCAACTTTTTCATGTCATTTTACCGTTTTCAACTCTTTGTAAATTAAAATAGTTTTAAAAAATATTTATGAATATCAGAATTGATTTCTCTCATTTAGTGAGTAATATATTTTCGTAAACAATAATGTTTTCATATAATGATCTCAGAAATTATTTAACATTTTCATAATGATTTAATTGGAAAAATTTTACATATTTTTACTTTTTATAATAAAAATTAATGTAATATTTAACTAAAATTCAATATAATACAGTTTTTTCTTTTACTGGATATGTGAAAGAATCATTATTTTAGTGTGTATGGTAATAAATAATTTTTCAATCATCATGATAGATCAATTTATTATGAAATAATCAAAATTTAAAAGGTTATTTTCAAGGGAAATTATTTTCAATTTTTTATATTTTTCTTTTAAAAGGTTATCTTTAAAAAGATATGGTCCTTATTGTCACAAATGTTTTAGGGACCATTTCATTATATTTATTTTCCTTAATGACGTCGACCCTATATTTTAAATTTGATCGAATGGTGAGGTATTTTATTTATATAATACTCATTATTTTGGTTTATGAATGGTATTTTTGGGATGTACAATTTTATTACCATTCACCATTATACTCTGGATTGGTTATGATTTTTTCTATTTATTCTGGTATGTAATAAAAGTTCATTTGATACATTTTTAAAAGGAATATTTATATTGATTATGTTTCACCCAATTCATATAAAAATGAATGGAACTTTGTATATGATTGGTTGGGAACACTACCGACCCTGAATGCATTGGTAGATCTCATGAGACAAACTAGATTTGGTTTTTTTGATGTGGCCTTAACCATTTAATTTGATTTATTAACGAAGGTCCTAAAAGGTGTGTTTTAGATGCCTGGTATTATGAATTCCATTATTATGAATTTATTTATCGATATCTCATATGATTATTTGATTAGTTTGAATATCTGAATGTAAATATTGATGATCACATTAATATTTATTTTTAATTATTTGTAAATCCTTTATTCCTATCATATTATACTCATCATATTCATTATTTTTCATGTGTTTTATTAATTTACCATTTCATATTAGTTATTACTTATTTATTTATTGCATCTACTCTATGTTTACCCTTAAAGATCATCTAAGATAACCCCTTTCATATAATTTTATATTCCCTGGGTTACTTGGATGGTTCTATGATTGATATAGAGAGATACACTATGAAAAATACATGACACGTCATGGAAAATACTTTTGGATTTTATGTTTTAATTTTTAATAATAATTTAAATTATGTTCTAGATTACTATGACTAGTATACTATTAGGTCCTTCCAGATGTGATTCTTTAAATCTAATACCAGTGTAATAATGTATATACTTTTCTAGGATAATAGGGTCGATATCTCTATTGTTGGTATAAAATTATGTTTAGTAGAATACTATAAAACTATATTTAAGAAAATCAAATATTATGAATAATTATCCTATGATATAAATTGAGGATATATATATAAATGAACATGAATTATTTTTTAATAGAGTGATTATGTGGGATTTCTTAGAAATACATAACTATTTGGATACTTCAAGTAGATGTGGTTCTAGAATAGATGTTCTTAGAGGTAATAACTATGAAAATTGTTTAATGGACCTGACCTAATCACAACCTATTGCATGAATATGGGCCTTACTATTCACCTAGTATGACACTCCTGGGGGATATGCATAATATAATACATTTCATTGTTAGTAACCATTATAATGGATTTGAAAACAAATATTATTCCAAATAGAAATATTTTTTATTATGATATAATCTATACCTTAATGTTCCAATTTATGTTATATTTATCACTTGTTTTGGGATTATAAATTATGATTATTAATGTTATGATCTAATATATAATAATCAGTTTTTTTAATGGATCCTAGAGGAAGGAATGGGAACTGAATCCATGAACATAATCTAATATTTAATAATGATCATTTTTATGCTATATTCAAACTATTCATGGGGAACTAGACTCAAAAACATTATCATCATACGATGTCAAATTATCATATGATATCATGATAGAGAATGAATTCACTATGTGTTATCTCATCGATGGGAAGCAAAAAATAAATAGAAATGTAGAGAAAAAAATTATTAGGGGTAGATGGTAAGGATGGATCTCCCACTTATAAATTTTTTGATAGAATCAACCTATTAATTTCATGATGGTAATGAGATTTCTCAACATTTTTGTTAAGAAAGGCCACCATTCTAGTGATTTTGAGGAAATGAACAAAATTTCTAATCCTAAATTCATCAATTTTAATTTGATAAGGTAATACAAAAAATAATTCACCAACAATCAAGGGAATATAACCCAGATGAAGATATGGGATAATGTTTAATATTATTCTATTACCATAGACAATGTTTAATTATTAAGTTACATGTGCTCAGATTCAAGAATTATGTCATAAAATTATTGTATCAATGATTTTTTTTATAATAAAAGTGAAATATATATGGATAATATTGAAGTATTATTTAAAAACATATTCATTAGCATATATTGAATGGTACTTAAGACCATGAGAAGTTATTAGTAAAAAGTTGAACCTCTTAGAAAACACATTATTGGAGGATGATAACCAGTAATATATTCTTCGCGATTAGGTAATAATGATATGCTTTTGGGAGAGTGTTGGGGACCAAAAATTTTGTTAGAGGTTTGTTGGTATATGTCATAAATTCAAGAGATTAATACATCATTGATTTATTTAATATATTTTACAACCTGAGATTTTATATTGTGAAGTATTTTTGTTTTAATTAAACATTTCATAAGATTAATGTATTTAATTATTTGGGATCAGAATTTAATGTCCCATTTGTATTATTTGTGGAATATAATTTTGGTTTAGTAACCAATGTCATGACATTAGAAGTATAATTTAGAAAAATTATTTTGGATATTTTATAAGATTAATTATATATTTAATGTATTCGATTGAACATTCTTTGTTATTGGACAATATTTTATAAGCATTCTGGTTTTGGGGATTACCAAGAGATAAGAAGAATGAATTTTCATTCAAATGATAATTGAATTTTTATTTTGGAGAAATCATTTATGATATTCATTTTGTATAGTAAGAAATTATGTAAGAAATGAACACATACCAACGAATTTATGAATTTATGTTAATGATATAAAATTATATCCAGTATGTAAATTTTAATATAGTCATGGATAGTAAAATAAATCGTCAAATTTATTAAATGTATAATAATAAAAAATAATTCAAATAATTTCTTTTATGATGAACCTATTTTCTTCACATCCTTTATAGAAATGTGGTTTTTTGTCTTTAACTATATATTGATCACCAAATTTATTATGAAAAATGATCTCAAAAATCATTATAATTATTAATTCATTCATTTATTTCCATATCGGAACATCCAACATTTTATCTCTTGGAAGAAAGCCAAGATATCTAATTATTCTGGATGAAGTGATTTCATCCCATTATATTTTATCAAAATTAAATTTTATTAACCATTTTCATTATTTAGTAATTTATGAAGGTTATTTTCAATTATGAAACAACGATTATTGTGATCATGATCAAACTGTGATGACTCAATATATTTGATGTGTAGAATATAACTCCATGGAATTATAAAATAAGATCATAATGATTGATATCATGTATGACCCATAGTAAAAAAAAATAAAAAAAAATTACCTTTAGGAAATCATACATATATATTTTTAAATAAAATTAATCTCATTGATATCTTGTGATGTGTGAAATACTGAGTTTAAAAGAATAACGACACTCTATTGAAATGTTATTCTTCAAACCTGACCATTATAACCTTGGTGTTAAGTTGGATGGTATAAATTTTACTAAAAATTATGAAATTATATTTTTTACTCGTATATAAAATAAATTTAATGGTTACTTATTGAATATAAATAAAATAATAATCAAATTAATGAAAAAGTAATTCATTCTAAAAAACAATATTTATTAAAAAGGTAGTCTAGTCAAACATTTTTCACTAATTTTAAAACCAATGTTTACAAACTGAAGAAATTTTAATTGAGAATATGAAATTATTTTTTAAAATATGCACGTCAAAATAACATTTCCATTACGTGTTTATAATTTAATGAAAATATTATTTTTTTATTAATAGTATAAAATACTGAAATTTAATAGAGGAAATTTTTTTTATTAATTATGTTATAAAGATAAATTATATTTTAAATTAATTTTTATGTAAAATTTGTTCAATTATATATCTATTAACCCAATTTATTTAATTACAATCATTTTAAAATTAAATTTTGTTATAAATAATATGCCGCTTTTGAACACTTTCTCTTTGAAAATGCGATTCCTAATCACGTATGCATGAATTATTTTAAATTAAATTTAACCTGTTATGTTAATATAATTAGGAAAAAATAATTACTTATTTTATATAATAATAATAATTTATATTATATAATAATTTCAAATTAAATCATTATCAAAATAAATATTAAAAACTACAAAAAATTATTTAACTCGATTAATGTATAATTGAGTTTACTCAGCTGTTAAAACTAAAAATATAATATTTAACCATGACCCAAAACATTTATTACACCCATTGAAAATATAATTTTTGAACATATATGTTATATTTTTTTTAATTTTCATTTTTTTATTCTTTTGGAATTTAAAAAACATGGGTAGAACATTATGTTTTAAAAAAAGTGTGCTACTCACCTCACTTAAAAAAGCCACCCCTCTCTTCGCATGTTCACACTTTCAAAACACTTTGGATTGGTAAATACATGAAAAAATAAATTCATTAATTCAATAATATCATCCCATAATCCTTTTTTCTCAAAAATGAATCCTAATAAAGATTTTGTGGAAAACCAACAGATGTTTTCTGGCGAAGAGGTAATAGCCCTAACTGACCATTTTATTTAATTTATTCCTCCACATTTGTCACTTATTTTTAAAGAGTGATGATATAATAAACGTTGTATATAAATATAAAAATATTTTTAATTTCATGTGCTTGACCTATATCTGTATCCAATTTGATAATATGGGAAAAAAATCCTCCATCATGTGTATGATAGACTACCACATCGTTAACTGAAGTATTTCATTTTCCATAACAACAATTCAATGATACATATAATAATTAATTTATCAAATTTATATGATATTTAAAATGTTAGAATCCATATAAAATAATAATATTATATATACATTTTTATGATTCATTCTTTATGGAATACGATAACGTCACTCATGTGTAGGGTTTGCAATCACTCGTAAAGCTATGTGATTTTTTTTCACTTATAATTTATATGAAATGAAATAACGATAAATTTTATAATTATTAGTGATATATATGATATCATATTTATTCTATAAAATTTTTTTATCACACACTTCTCTACCGTTTCACTCATTAAGGTAATTATATCACTGCTCATGTGTACCTATGACTTATCATCTCCATCAAGAGATGTCATAAATTTTCCATGTCTGAAAATAATAAATGGTTCTAAAATGTATCTAAAATTTAAATATTATATTCATAAAATTATTATCCCTATGGAATTTATATTTTTTATATATATCATATTCCAAAAAACCTATACCATTCATGGAAAACAAATATGAGAAAAAAATAAAATTAGCATCTAAAACAATAAAAAGAAAGAATTGATATTAACTAAAGGGTGGTATATACTGAAAATTTGATATTTTATATAATGAATAGATTTTACTTCATAGTATTTAATGATTCATTATATAGTGTTTCATTGATGGGGATCACAACTCAGTTGTTAAGAAAGATGTTTAGGTTCATTTCACAATTTCATCTTTTTTGGGATTATTTATATTTATGTATTCCATCGGGAAATTATTTCATATTTTTGTATTAAATAAATAAATTTTCATCACAAAAAATTATTAATTATATTTTGAAAGTGTCAGTAATTTTCACATTCTTCTGTACTAAAAATGATAGAGAAATTTTTTATCATAAAATTTGGATTTATTTTTATCTTAGGTCAGAAATACATCATCATAAAATACAATTTTTTTAAAAAATATTATCAAATAAATTTTCAATATTTTAAAAATTATTTAATAATTAATTATTTTTGAAATTTTACATTCATAAAAATATTTTGAATAGAATATTCATGTTGTTTACATTACAATGACCATTTTTACCAATAATGTGAATAGAATATTTTTTTAACGTGTATGGAATGATTTTAATATTCCTACAAAATGAAAGATATATTATTTAATGATGATTTTATATATTTTATTTTTATATATTAAGTGGATAAAATTATGAAAATGTGTTTCAATATTTTTTTTAAAATCATTTTCTCTGAATGAAATGTTTATTTTTCTCAAAATTGTTTTTATAAATATTTTCAAGGTATTTATATTAATATAATACATTAAGACTCTTTTTTTAACATGATAAAATATATTTTTTTTATTCCATCATTAATTTTATGGTTGGTTTGTGATCAGTTTGAGTGGAAATATAAAATTATATTACTATCCAATATTTTTCTCTATATTCTATATGATAATGTTTATTGATCAGGGTAAATAAATACATTTTATCAGCTAGTTTTTCAAAATGGATAATTTTTTATTATATTTAACAAATTTTATATGATTAATGTTTTGGACTTAGTATGTGATTAGAGAGGCCCCCTATAGCACATGTATGTAGGACCCAATAACACCTTGATATGGGAGAGGAGAATCAGTGTGTCAACTTTTTCATCGGGAAATATAGATAATGTTCCTATTTTAGTAGGAACTTATTAAACATATTTTATGGTAATGTGGAGTAAATTAAACATCCAAATGTCGAGTGACAACACAAAAATCTTAATTGGTTCACCACTAAGGGATTGTCAATGTAAAATTTTCCAACAGTTTGTCGGTCATTAATAAATACACTAATCATTAATAGTTATGCAATATAGAATATCTTACGTAGTCACTATGTTCCAAATACACTCCCATTATAATATTTAATGGATGGAAAATTGTGCACTATAGAACACTATAGTAGACTCCCTTATGATCATATCAATGAGTGATGTATTACTTTTTTTATCGACATGAAGGTCACTTTAATGGATTGGAATTTATTTATTTTTCCCACACAAAAACAAGATTATTTTTTCATATTTGATCTGAGTTGATTCACCTTAAAAGTATTATTCACTAAAAACTAGATGTTAAAAATATCCTTTCTAAAATTTCATTTGTGTTGCTCTCTACCTTTTGGAATAAAACTTCTTTTGTGGAATAATATTCCTCACAAGGCTCACTACCTCATTGTGGAATACCCCATCACCACAAAACACCCATAATATAGAATAATTAGCCTCAATCAATACTAAACAAGTATTATCTTGATTCTCATGAACACACAAAAAAACATAATACACAAAGACCCCTAACCTTCATAAAATCATATATTTTTTGACTTTTCTCCAATTACTTTCCTGGGTAATGGTGTAGGGTAGCCACATATTTATATACCCATCGCTTTCCAATGCTCCACCACCTCTAGTTCATTTCTAAGATCATTAAAATATATCTTTACAAAGATCCTCCTTTTAAGAATCTCCTGTATGATTTTTTATAGTCACAAATATCACTGTCAACTTATCTTTCATTCATGATTCTCCACTTATCATGGAAACAAGTAACACTATCAACCCATCATGAACTTGTAAAACTCAACTTTTTGGGAATCCTGTTCATTGTGAAACCCATTCGATTACAATATTTTTTTATAATGTATTACAAAAATGACCATTCGTGATTTTAGCCTTTTCCTATAGATTTTGAGCCTAATAATCGGGAAAAAATTGAGAAATGATGCCATAATAAACAATACTATCCCCATGTATTGTAAGATCACATGACATGAATACTCCTTGATCAAACTACTAGGGATTGAAAACAACAAAAATTAAAGTACATTTCTAGTAATTAAAATCCACGTGTCCAAAAATCCCCCCCTTTTGGGTTTGTAAAAAATATGTTTCCAAATTCAATAATGTATCATCCATCATCAAAACATGATACACAATAAACAACCCTTCCAACAGTTTATGCCTATGAAATAAAATATCATGTTAGGAAACAAGAGTGGATGTATGTATTGGTTTCTCATGTTTTGGAAAGATTAATTATGTCCATGAGAAGATCTAATCATGTCATGGATTCATTGCATCCCTTGAACTATTTCCTCATAACACCTTATTCACATTACGTCACATAAGCATATGCCCAGTTCTATAAAAACATAAAACAACCATTGTTTAATAACAATTAATGTCTATATTATTATGTCTCATGCACCCACTTAAAATATAATTACACTATTCTACCCCTTTGGAAATAAACCCAATAATGCTACATTTTTATATGTATAGCTCAAACCACACTACCCAGGGATCAATTCTCCCACCTAAAACTACATCACATCCATAAAAACATTAAAATAATTAATAAAAATTGGGAGGACAGATCATCTATAACCCCTTCAATAATTTGGACGTAGATGAACAATGTGATTCAACTGATGTTTCTCGAACACATGTGATGTCACGACCCCCTTCCATCAAAGATGCCCCTCCTGAGCTGGAAATGGTGAAAGGGAGATAATGACCCCCGAGTCCCGCCTCCAGTAGGCCCCGGGGTGGCGACTAGCACCAAGGGTATGAGTTTATTTTTTTTTCAATCATGGGAGGCATTACCCTTTTTATAGTTAGGATCGGAAATAGGACAAGTCAACCACCAAAAAAGAAAAAGAACAAAGGTGCTGAAAAGAAACCCAAAGCAGTCCCATATGCATGTATAAATAAACTGAAACAGGTACAAGTACAAATAAGCTCAAAGTAAAAGTGAGTACAGTACCAAAAGAAAAACAAGAAAACAGCAACTACACAGCTCCCACTGCCTGACTAGTAGGGTCCCGCACGGCCCTGGTAGTCCTCCTGAAAACCTGAAACAACGTAGGGTGAGCATACAAGTATACTCAGTACAGAACCTAAAGCTCTCGTGCACAAGTGGGGAGACACCCTAAGGTCCCGTGAGAAAACAGAAGAACCAGAAACTAACAAGGAAAAACTATCCACCCAGCCTCACTGGTCACACTCACCATGTAACACAAACAGGTTTAGTATATATATAGAACAAAAGTATTCGGTACCCCGCACCATTTCCCACTTAATTATATGCTACTCTTCCTAACGGAAAACGTCCTGACGCTACCACACTCTTCCCGCCCGCACACACCTGGGCCAAACCACGCATCCCGCCTGCACACACCTGGGCCACAAAGACTAACCCGCCCGCAGACACCTCGGCCTCATCCCAAAGGTTCTTGGGAACGATAAGCCTGCCTGAAGAGTCTTGGGATAAAGGTCGCCTCAAGCCATCACAGCCTCCGAGACCTACCCGAAGAGTCTTGGGTGTAAGGTCACCTCAAGCCATCATAGCCTATCGAAGAAGGAGCAGGAAGGAGCTAGTAACTAAGGTGGAACACCCTCTCCTATAAAATGGGAGTGTTCGGCACTAGGTGCTTGTCATGGGTGTGGTGCGACAAAACAAAAAGATACAATTATATATATACATATACCAAACACACAGCCCAACCTATGGATTCTTAAAAAGAGAAACTGAGCATGTTCCTCGGCACTACTACCACGGAGCATGCATCAACAACCAAACAATCATCCCCCAACCCCATTTAGGTTTTCAAGTTTCATGCAATGGTTTAACAAATTATTACTACTGGGCAACTAACATCCAGACAAAACCTTTCACAAACATATCCCTGCCATCCACAACCAAGGTTAGGTAAAACATAAGCAACCACATGCCATTTCATTTACAAGATATTATCACAACCATACAACATTCCATCATTGATTTATTTCAAAGTTCCACACATAAAACCCTTTCCACACAAAAAAAATGTCCACATTTGAAAACACCTTTTACTTCAAAAAACTTTTCATAATCAAAACACTTTTCATAAATAAAGGCATTTTCCACAAAACAACCAAACCACCAACATGTTCATTATTCCAACTTTGTTCAATCGGGGTGATCACTCAAGGTTTTCATTCTCATTTAATCATCCAGTCTTTACGTGCTTACCCATTTTCCATGTTTTAACAAAACCAACCACAAACAATTCAGATATCAATTGCGCACGCAAAGGCCACCAACGGCCTTGATTTTCAGTAGGCAAAGGCCTTTCAATCCAAAATCACAATCAGAAGATAAAGAAACTGGAAGGCAATTGAAACAGCACAAAACCCCAAACCCTTCTTTATCCTGTTATTATCTTTATTTAAAGTTCAACTGAATCCCATGGAACAAAAGAAAAATATCCCACCCCGCATGTTGCACCAAAAAGAGAGACGAAGGTAAACCCCTACCTCAAAAGGTCCTGATCACGTCGCTTCCGACGACGTCCTTCGGTGTCCTCCGCCTTCGCCAAACCCGACAAACGCCTCCTAGGATGGAAGCTGGAGATGGAAGGTCGGAAGGAAAGGTGACAAGTCCGGGCTTAGAAGCTTCGTCTCATCGCTACGATCCTGTGGCCGCTGACGGATCGTAATTCGGAGCTCGGACAAAGAAGTTAGAGGAGGAATACTTCCCGATCGTCCAAGAGCGTCGTCGTGCGACAAAGAAGAGATCGATATGGAAGATAAAACATGACCTCGTTCTTATATAGGCAACGAATAGGTAAATCCGTATTCAGCGTGCGTTAATGAATACACGATGTGACCGTACATACGTTACATGTTTTGATTGGTTAACACACAACACGTCACGCGGTTTCCACGCGTTTTAATAATAATGATAATTCTATCAATATGTGGTGTTTCGTTGACCCGAGACATGAGTCATAAAAGTAGCTCATTAATGGTCTTAAAATGACCGTCATAATTTCAGGGTTACGCTGTCGCTGACGGATCGTCAATCCGATACCGTATGAGGGAGATACGTTGGATACAGGATCCCGTAATAATAACAATATTAAATCTATTAATTCATGAGCGTTTCGGATACCCAATCCGAAAACCCGAAAAATACATCCAATATTGGACTCATAATTTTCGTCTCGTAGTCAGGGTCACACTACCACTGATGGTTCGTGAAACCGAGGTCGCATGAAGATGTTATTGTGAAAAAAGTGTTTTATTATCAAAAAAATGATAACAATATTTTATTAATTAATTATTTATTTATTTCTCTAACTCCAATCAATCACCATTTGTCATTTTTCACGCTGGAAATTCATCACCAATTATCTCCTTTACTATTTATTTCACACTTAATTTTATTCCCATTAATATCTTATAACTCCTCCCTCTCTCCAATCTTTATTAATTCTTTCTCCCAAGATTCTCTCCCACAAAAAGTGGCGCCTCTCTCTTATATTTATTTCATATTATTATATTTTTCATCTTCTCTCTCCTTGTGGCACGCCCCAAATTTATTTTAAACCTTTATTTATTTATTTTTACACAATTATCATAACATCATTAATTTATTCTCATATCTCAAATCTCATTGCATTTAATTCAGAACATAATTCTCATTAAATCATTATTACCAGATCTATCAAAAAAACAAACATTATTATTATAATTATTTAGTATAACACTTATAACAAAACCCAAAAAAAAATTATTAACACGTCACCATTTATTATTAATAATTATTATTATTTTTGATGTTCGCCGCATTGACCACATAAAAAAACGTTTTTACAAAGTAATCGGCCGGAGAGGTCCGGGCCATTACATTAGATACCTCTCAAAACATTCTCGTCCTCGAGAATTAAAAAGTGACCCAGAAGAAGGAAAGGATATGAATAACCACTCCACAAGATACCTCTCAGGGCTCTCGTCATGACAAAGAACCAACCAACATCTCTATGAGTTAGGAATTCCCTCTCCTATGTCAAGATACTATCCGCTTTAGGCAGCACTGACTCGCCTGCACGGGTTTAATCGCATCCTCATTAATGCGTCTTGATTAAGGATCAGTTTTTTCCTTTCCCATATATCCGGACAAGCCACACACTTTCCAAGAACAAGGAACAAAGATGTATCATCCAACAAGCCAACATTTTATATATCAAAGGTACAGGGTAACACCAACAAACAAAGGAAGGTACAAGTCAAAACAACCCCGGGTACTGAGCGCGCATCTGGGTCTCCCACTCCCAAGTGATCTCCTCAAGGCCTCCATGCCTCCACAACACACGAACCAAGCCGATGGTTCATCCACGGAGCACTTTCTCCTTGCGATCCTCGATCCTGACTGGTCGTTCCTCGAAGGTTGCGTCTTCTCCCACATCTAGATCTCCCCAGTTGATGACATGAGAGTCATCATGTAAGTACTGACGAAGCTGGGAGACATGGAAGACGTCATGGACCCTCTCCAACTGAGGTGGTAGGGCCAGCTGATATGCCACCTCGCCAACTCGCCTCAGCACCTCGAAAGGTCCGATGAACCTAGGGGAGAGATTACTCCCCTTTCCGAACCTCCGCTGCCCCCGTCGAGGGGAAACCTTCAAGAACACATGATCTACCACCTCGAACTCTAAGGGCCTCCTCCGACGATCAGCATAAGACTTCTGCCGATCCTGAGCTGCTTTCATCCTCTCCCGCACTAGATGGACTTTCTCCGTGGTGCTCTGCACTACTTCTGGTCCAAGAGTACCAGTCTCACCAACCTCTGCCCAGCAAAAGGGTGAACGACATGGTCATCCATACAAAGCCTCAAAAGGAGCCATGCCGATAGTAGAGTGGAAGCTGTTGTTGTAGGAAAACTATACTAAAGGCAAGTGTCCTACACATGATCCTTCGAAATCCAGAACACATGCTCGCAGCATGTCCTCCAATTTCTGGATAGTCCGCTCTGTCTGTCCATCAGTCTGAGGGTGAAAAGCAGTGCTAAGGCGTAGCTGGGTGCCAAAAGCATGCTGTAACCCCTTCCAGACTCGTGAGGTGAACCGAGTGTCCCGATCTGAGACGATAGTCTTCGGAACTTCATGCAAACGCACCACCTCATCCATGTACCTCTATGCTAAGGTACTCACAGGTCCTGACTCCTTGATGGCCAAGAAGTGAGTAGATTTTGTCAGTCGATCCACCACTACCCAGATAGCATCATGCCCGCCCTGAGCTCTGGGTAGTCCTGTGACGATGTCCATCGAGACGTCGTCCCAGTTCCACTCAGGAACATCTAAAGGATGCAACAAACCACCAGGAACGCGGTGTTCAGCCTTCACCTTCTGACACACCAGGCATTTAACCACAAACTCTGCCACTGCCCGTTTCACCCCGGGCCACCAAAACTGTCCCCTCAGGCCTTGGTACATTTTCGAAACACCTGGATGTACTGTCAAGGCTGAGCTATTGAACTCACGAAGGACATCATCACACATCACCTCTGGAACAAACAACCTTCCATGAAAGAGCATCTGATGTCGGATGTCCTCCGACCATCCTTCCGGATCGTTCCCCTGATCGACACGATCCCGAAACACTTCCACCTCAGGGTCTCCCCACTGAGACTCTTCCACTTGCTGCAACAAAGAGGACTGTACCGTCATCGGAAACAAGCAGCCTCTAGCACCTTCCACCCTTGCTTCCAAGTGCAAGGCAGCCAACTCCCCCATCGCCTTCCAAGCATCAGCAGATTCCCAAACCACTTCCTGATGCGGCTTCCTGCTCAGGGCATCAGCCACAACGTTTCACTTAACTTCAGTGTACGAGATCTCAAAGTGAAACTCGACCCATCTCCGCTGTTGCAAGTTCAAGTCACGCTGGGAGAAGATATAGCGCAAGATCTTGTGATCGGTGAAGACCACAAAGTGCTCCCCAAAGAGGTAATGTCGCCACAACTTCAATGCGAACACTACTGCTGAAAGCTCCATGTCATGGGTGGCATAGTTCCGCTCGTGAGGACGCAACTGCCTAGACCCATAGCAGATCACACCCTTATTCTGCATCAGCACACATCCCAAGCCAAGGCCAGAGGCATCACAAAACACCTCATACAAGGATCCTTCCTCTGGCAACCTAAGGATGGGAGCACTAACCAACTTCTCCTTCAGGTAGTTGAAAGCTTCCTGGCACTGCTCATTCCACAGGAAGACCTGATTCTTCCTAGCCAAAGCTGTCAATGGAGCAGCAACTCGAGAGAAGTCCGAGACGAACCTCCGATAGTATCCAGCCAACCCTAGGAAACTACGAACTTCTGCCATGCTCTTGGGTGCTGTCCATGAATCAACTGCTTCTACCTTCGACGGGTCCACTGACACTCCATGCTGAGACACCACGTGCCCAAGGAAGTGTACTTCTTGCATCAAGAACATACATTTTGACCACTTTCCATAAAGATGATGGTGCCGAAGGACTTCCAAGACAGCCCTGAGATGCTCAACGTGCTCCTCCTTTGATCTTGAGTAGATCAAGATGTCATCGATGAACACAACGATGAACTGGTCCAGGAACTCTCGGAAGACAAAGTTCATAAGACCCATGAACATAGCTGGTGCATTCGTAACCCCAAACGGCATCACTACAAACTCGAAGTGCCCATACCTGCACCTGAAAGCTTTCTTTGGGATGTCACTATCTTTTACCCTCACCTGATGATATCCCGACCGCAGATCAATCTTAGAAAACCAACATGCTCCCCTCAGCTGGTCGAAGAGGTCATCTATTTTCAGAAGGGGGTAACGGTTCTTGACCGTTACCTGATTCAGCCTCCGGTAGTCTATGCATAGCCTGAGACCACCATTTTCCTTTTTCACGAACAGAACCAGAGCACCCCATGGCGACACACTGGGTCGAACAGAACCCTTCTCCATCAGATTGTCAATCTGAATCCGCAACTCCCGCAACTCCGAAGGTGCCATCCGATAAGGATCCATCGAGATTGGATGGGCACCTGGTTGTAAGTCTATCCCAAACTCAACATCACGTCGAGGGGGTAGAGTCACAACCTCCTCGGGAAAGACATCGAGGAATTCCCCAACAACTTATGGAACATTCATCATCTCCGTATCAGTTGGAACCGCTGATATCCCACCCAAAAAAGAAAAGATAGGCTTCACATGCCGGCTTCCCACCTGATAGCTCCTCTCGCCAACAAAAGTCACACGTTGTCCATACATATCGGAGAACATGACTCTTCTCCGGAAGCAGTCGATAACAGTTCTAACAGAGAACAGCCAGTCGATGCCTAAGATGACGTCGTATGGCTGCATCTGTAGAAAAAGAAGATCTCCAATGGACCGATGTGGTCCCAACGTCAGCTCACATCCCCGACAAACACAAGACAAACGGGTCTGACCTCCAACAGGCGTACTCAGTACCAGGGGTATAGAAAGTCTCTCTACGTCTAGACCCAAAGCATGGGCTAGACTGGGTGCAAAAAAAGAGTGCGAAACTCCTGAATCGAACAAGGTAGAAACAAGAGTGCTGAACAAACAGATCGTACCTCGTACCACCTCTGGTCCTGTTGGAGCTGCCAACTCTGCTGCGTGCAACTGTCCACGACCAGCTCCCCTGCCTCTCTAATGTCGACCGCCTCCCCGACCACGCCCTGGTCGAGGTCCCTGAGGAGAACCCTGAGATCGGCCTCCTCCTATAGGGTCTACCCTCGGAGGGCCCTGCTGCTGCTGAAAGGGCCTCGACGGCAACTGCTGCTGAGGCGGGTACTGATCCTGACCACCTCCACCGTGCTGAGCTCTGGTCGGGCACTGACTCCGGACATGCCCGAAACCTCCACAAGAAAAACACTTCAGTCCAGGACTCGAGAAGGAAGGACGAGGGCCTGAAGACCTGAACTGGAACCGCTGGGGCCTGCTCCCCACCGGCCTGAACCTGGAAGGTCCGGTCGCAGGAGGTCTGCTACTGATTGCCTTCCCCTTCGACGGACCCGCCTAGATCCCTTCTCGGGGTGCACCTCCCTGCAAGTGCATCCTCTCTACAACTTCCGCCTTCTTCTGTACGGCTAAGTATGTCGGAAGGGTGAAGGGGGTCACAACATACTGGAGCGAAGGACGAAGCGCCTCTTCCAAACATCTCACCCGAGACTCCTCATCCGGAAAGAGTTCCGGAGCAAAGCGTAGGAGATTCTTGAACTTAATTCCCAACTCTCGAACAGTCATACTCCCCTGCTAAAGGGAGAGAAACTCTTGACGCTTTTCCGCCTTGATCAAAGAAGAAATGAATTCCTCTAGGAACTCCATTTCGAAGTCAGCCCATGGAATCTCTGCCTCCTTCCTCTCCCCGAGGTAGAGCATCCACCATTGGCGCGCCGCGCCTCTCAGATGACTGACCGCTAGGGGGACCCAGTACTCCTTCGTAGAACAGATCAAGGTAAAAGAGATCCCTAGCTCTTCAAGACACCCCTCCGTCTCCAGGTCTGAAGTACTTCCCTCGTACTTCTTGAGAGTCTGACACTGGAAAGAACGGAGGGTCTTCTGCCACTGGCTATCTTCCTCCTCTTGATCGATCCTCAGTTGATCGATCGCCTGAACCTGCTGGGCCTCGGCCGCCTGAGCCACCTGGGAACGCCGTCCAGGTGCCATAGCTGTATGGTAAACAAGGAAAACCTAAGCCCGAGTAGTAAAGAGATTTCTCAAGGGTTCATTTTATCATTTTACTTTATTCCCAGAACGCCCCAAATCAAGTAAAACACAAACATGATGATGCATGTACCTTTCCTAGGGTTTCTACCCTAAAATAAATGTAGCCTCACTTGGTTGTTCGGTAGGCTCAGAGTCCTTGCATCGGATCACGGGGGGCCCTAAAATCCCATGTCCTATCCGGTCTTCCCTGGCCTATGTCACACACCAAGATCAGCTAACACTGTTTCCCTACCATCCCATGCAATCCTCACTGTGCCTAACTCCAGACACCATCCTATCTCTCAACCATTCCTTTGATACCATTCTGTCACGACCCCCTTCCATCAAAGATTCCCCTCCTGAGCTGGCAATGGTGAAAGGGAGATAATGACCCCCGAGTCCCGCCTCCAGTAGGCCCCGGGGTGGCGACTAGCACCAAGGGTATGAGTTTATTTTTTTTCAATCATGGGAGGCATTACCCTTTTTATAGATAGGATCGGAAATAGGACAAGTCAACCACCAAAAAGGAAAAATAACAAAGGTGCTGAAAAGAAACCCAAACGAGTCCCATATGCAGGTATAAATAAACTGAAACAGGTACATGTACAAATAATCTCAAAGTACAAGTGAGTACAGTACCAAAAGAAAATCAAGAAAACAGCAACTGCACAGCTCCCACTGCCTGACTAGTAGGGTCCCGCACGGCCCTGGTAGTCCTCCTGAAAACCTGAAACAACGTAGGGTGACCATACAAGTATACTCAGTAGAGAACCTAAAGCTCTCGTACACAAGTGGGGAGACACCCTAAGGTCTCGTGAGAAAACAGAAGAACCAGAAACTAACAAGGAAAACCTATCCACCCAGCCTCAATGGTCACACTCACCAAGTAACACAAACAAGTTTAGTATATATATAGAACAAAAGTATTGGGTACCCCGCACCATTTCCCACTTAATTAGATGATTCTCTTCCTAACGGAAAACGTCCTGACGCTACCACACTCTTCCCGCCCGCACACACCTGGGCCAAACCACGCATCCCGCCCGCACACACCTAGGCCACAACCACTAACCCGCCCGTAGACACCTGGGCCTCATCCCGAAGGTTCTTGGGAATGGTAAGCCTGCCCGAAGAGTCTTGAGCTAAAGGTCGCCTCAAGCCATCACAGTCTCCGAGTCCTACCCGAAGAGTCTTGGGTGTACGGTCACCTCAATCCATCATAGCCTATGGAAGAAGGAGTAGGAATGAGCTAGTAACTAAAGGGGAACACCCTCTCCCATAAAATGGGAGTGTTCGGCACTAGGTTCTTGACATGGGTGGGGTGCGACAAAACACAAAGATACAATTATATATATACATATACCAAACACACAGCCCAACCTATGGCTTCTTAAAAAGAGAAACTGAGCATGTGCCTCGGCACTGCTACCACGAAGCATGCATCAACAACCAAACAATCATCCCCCAACCCCATTTAGGTTTTCATGTTTCATGAAATGGTTTAAAAAATTATTACTACTGGGAAACTAACATCCAGAAAAAACATTTCACAAACATATCCCTGCCATCCACAACCAAGGTTAGGTAAAACGCAAGAAACCACATGCCATTTCATTTACAAGAGATTATCACAACCACACAACATTCCATCATTCATTTATTTCAAAGTTCCACACATAAAACCCTTTCCACACATAAAAAATTTCCGCATTTGAAAACAACTTTTACTTCAAAACACTTTTCATAATCAAAACACTTTTCATAAATAAAGGCATTTTCCACAAAACAACCAAACCACCAACTTGTTCATTATTCCAACTTTGTTCAATAGCAGTGATCACACAAGGTTTTCATTCTCATTAAATCATCCAGTCTTTACGTGATTACACATTTTCCATGTTTTAACAAAACCAACCACAAACAATTCAGAAATCAGTTGCACACGCAAAGGCCACCAACGACCTTGATTTTCAGAAGGAAAAGGCCTTTCAATCCAAAATCACAATCAGAAGATAAAGAAACTGGAAGGCAATAGAAACAACACAAAACCCCAAAACCTTCTTTATCCAGTTATTATCTTTATTTAAAGTTCAACTGCATCCCATGGAAGAAAAGAAAAATATCCTACCCCGCATGTTTCACCAAAAAGAGAGACGAAGGTAAACCCCTACCTCAAAAGGTCCCGATCACGTTGCTTCCGAAGACGTCCTTAGGTGTCCTCCGCCTTCGCCAAACCCGACAAAAGCCTCCTAGGATGGAAGCTGGAGAAGTAAGGTCGGAAGGAAAGGTGACAAGTCCGGGCTTAGAAGCTTTGTCTCGTCGCTACGATCCTGTGGCCGCTGACGGATCGTAATTCGGAGCTCGGACAAAGAAGTTAGAGGAGGAATACTTCTCGATCATCCAAGAGCGTCGTCGTGCGATAAAGAAGCGATCGATATGGAAGATAAAACATGACCTCATTCTTATATAGGCAACGAATAGGTAAATCCGTATTCAGCATGCATTAATGAATACACGATGTGACCGTACATACGTTACATGTTTTGATTGGTTAACACACAACACATCACGCGATTTCCACGCGTTTTAATAATAATGATAATTCTATCAATATGTGGTGTTTCGTTGACCCGAGGCATGAGTCATAAAAGTATCTCATTAATGGTCTTAAAATGACCGTCATAATTTTAGGGTTAAGCTGTCGCTGACGGATCGTCAATCCGATACCGTATGAGGGAGATACGTTGGATATAGTATCCCGTAATAATAACAATATTAAATCTATTAATTCATGAGCATTTCGGGTACCCAATCCGAAAACCCGAAAAAAGACATCAAATATTGGACTCATAATTTTCATCTCGTAGTCAGGGTCGCACTACCACTGACGGTTCGTGAAACCGAGGTCGCACGAAGAAGTTATTGTGAAAAAAGTGTTTTATTATCAAAAAAAGTGATAACAATATTTTATTAATTAATTATTTATTTATTTCTCTAACTCCAATCAATCACCATTTGTCATTTTTCACGCTGGAAATTCATCAACAATTATCTCCATTACTATTTATTTCACACTTAATTTTATTCCCATTAATATCTTATAACTCCTCCCTCTCTCCAATCTTTATTAATTCTTTCTCCCAAGATTCTCTCCCACAAAAAGTGGCACCTCTCTCTTATATTTATTTCATATTATTATATTTTTCATCTTCTCTCTCCTTGTGGCACGCCCCAAATTTATTTTAAACCTTTATTTATTTATTTTTACACAATTATCATAACATCTTTAATTTATTCTCATATCTTAAATCTCATTGCATTTAATTCAAAACATAATTCTCATTAAATCATTATTACCATATCTATAAAAAAAACCAACATTATTATTATAATTATTTAGTATAACACTTATAACAAAACCCCAAAAAAAAATTATTAACACGTCACCATTTATTATTAATAATAATTATTATTTTTGATGTTCGCCGCATTGACCAAATAAAAAAAACGTTTTTACAAAGTAATCGACCAGAGAGGTCCGGGCCATTACATGTGATTGGAATTGCTTAATATGAATGTTAGCCACATGTTCGTCATTTGCAACATGATCCATTTTAATGAAACCATGGTAAAATATTTCTGTATGAGGTAATGTCTTATCTTAATATGTTTAATATGAGAGTTTTGATATGGATTCTTTGTAAGATATATCACTCTATTTTTGTTATAATGAATAAAAATTATATGATTCACCTCATCACCAATATTAGTTAGTTTTTTCTTCATCCACAATAGATTATTGCATACTTTGTAGAATAAATATAATATCCTTCATCCATAATATGTGAAGTGATTTACTATTTCTTTCATAACGAGGCCAGACATTTTATACATATAAATAATTCTCCACCACATGTGGAATTTATATCCACCACATCTCCATCCAATTAACCATCTTAGAATGATGATAGTTCCTTATTTCCTCCTGAACCCATCTATAATAAATAATTGTGAGTTCCTACAATACACCTCTTGATTCCTTTTACTGCTAGAAATTATTCTTCCATCAGATTACTCAAAAAACATGTTGTTATGCATGTTGCAAAGAGAATATTTGGATTTGTCACAATAAAGTATAATAAACATTCAATGTATCTTTTTAATAGTGTAAGATCCAATGATGTCCCATCCTTATGCTTTCCTATTTTTATCCCAACTTCATTCAGAGTCAACATTCGTTTGGAGTGATCCATGATGAATTTCATTAGTAGATATATTTCATATTTTCACTACAAGATAAATGGGTACTCCTTCCTCTAAATCACTTACATCCCCAAAAATTATGTTAGTTTACCAATAATAGACATTTCGAATTTTGATTTCATATGATTCTGAATATCATCCATTGATCTCTACCTTATTCTACCAAATATAATATAATCTACGTAAACTATAACAATTAATTAATCTTTCTGATAATTCCTCACATAGAGATTGTGATCCACTCCATTAATTTTAAATTTGAACATCTTTATATATGAATATAGTCGATAATACCCTGATCGTGGTTCCTATATTAGACCACAGATTTAGTTCATTATTCTAAAAACCAAATATCATAATTACCGAGTAGAAAACCCACAACTTGTTCATTGTATACTTTTTCTTCAAGAAAACCATTTATGAATTTTTTTTATATCTATTTGATACCCAGTGTACCCTATTTGATTCACCATGGAAGGAAAGATCCTAATTGACTATAGTATAGCCACCTGGGATAATATTTCTTCAACATCAGCACCTTCTATTTGTAAATAGATTTTAAAAACTATGTGCACTACATTTCTGGTCACATTTCCATGATCATCAAATTTATTTTTAAAAATAATCTACATTTTAATCACACTGTGATTTTCATGTCTCTTAACCATATCCCATGTCTGATTTTTGTCAATATTTTCTAGTTCATCATTCATGAACATAACCCATGATTCATCCATTACAACTTCATAAAATATAGTTGGTTTAAAAATTGATAGGAATGCAGAATGTGTTTCACTCCTCACACTTCATTTATATGTGGGTTCTAGAATATCCCCTTTGATATTAGATTGATCAATTTTTAAAAGTATATTTATCCTATAAGGATCAAATGATGTTTCTTCATCCATGGTTTCCACTTTTTATTCCTATTCTAAATAATCTTCGTTTTGTGACCATTGATTATTTTTCACTCTATCCTCTACTTCAAAATTTGAAACTATTCTATTTTCATTGTCTGCTTCATCTTCTATCGTATCAGTTTAAGAGATCATCATGGTATTTGGGGTATTATTTTCAATAATACTGGCATCACTACATTTTACAATTCTTCCAAGATTATTATTCAAAAATTTTATGATTTATTCTTCATTAAATATCCATGGAATATTCCTTCAACTATAACATCACAATACATGTCTTGATATCCATCTATGATTTGGATGAAACTTTTTATTCCCGGAAAAAATAATTCAATTAGGTATTCCATCAAAAACCTAAATCATATAATTTTATGGATTCTTCCATATAAATCCCTATTCCATTTTTAGTATACAATGCTTCTAGAATAACTTATTTCCATTAATGACTAAAGATATTACAATTAAGCAGCATAGTTTTTGACATGTTATTAACCTATCAATTTATGTTCTAAACAACTCCATTTGGCTATGAATATAACATTACCGCCACATAATGCTTTGTTCCATGTTTCTCCATGTAATTTTTAGAAACAATGGATCTGTACTCACTTCCATTGTAAGATTATATAACAGTTATTTTGCGTACAGTATCATTCTCATCAATTCAATGATTACTTTTGTTACAATCAAGAACATGTTTTTTTCTATGTTTAATCATAATGCATGAAATGTTTCTATAACAATCGATAACAAGAACAATGTACCTTTATCCATATGTTCCTGTAAAATTTATAGTGACACATACATTGGTGTGAAAGACAAAAAGAATATTTGATTTCATTTTTTATATTAGTCGATATAAACAGCAGACCGAATTTCCTCTAATGCTATAATGACATGTCTTTTCCTATTCACATTTCTGATAGGTTATATCAATGAATATCATTAGATTTTATATATTTTACATTTCTTGTTCATTAATGAAACTGACCCTCTGATGCCACATGTTTTTTCATCAACTATCACGTAGAAAATGTTTCTTCTTTATTCAACCTCATATAAGATTACATTTGTCATAAATCCTTCATTGAGAAAATTCATCTTATTTACATTAATTTTACACCCCTTTTGATTGAATTTTATTATATTTCCTAGTTCACAAATATTACCCACACATAGGATATTGTAACTCAAACCATCTATATAAATAACTTCGTTTTTCCTCAGCTCTTTATTTTTCATTTGATACTTCCACTACCTTTGATCATCAATGAACCATCATTTATAAACCTTACTATTCCATAAATCCATTTGATAACATTATTAAATATGTATGCATTTACCTTTATATGGGATGATTAATCACTATCAACAATCTTGGTGCTATTGTACTTTGTGACATTCGGTGCGATTTCGACATTGTTGGATTTCTCAATTTATCTTCTTTCCCATAAGTGAAGTATTTTATTAATTGGATTCTAATGTTTTCCTTTCCCATCTCATTTCCATGTTCATTGGTTCATGATAATAATATTTTTCCTCAAAATGAGAATACTTAGTTCATAGAGAAACACTACTTGGTTGGTGGGTATAGGTAACACCCCATCCCTTCCTCTACAGTATTCAATAGATTTATGACCATAAATAGAGTAGTGAAATATATATATATATATAATTTATTTAATCAATAGGATGTAGGATATGAATTAATTCATATTTTTAGAATTCCTAGATCTTCCCCATTCATATAGGTCCTTGCCTCCCCACAATATGACATGGGAAGGGACAATAATTCACAAAATTTACATTTCATTTGTTGAAATGTCTTCTCACTTATATGAATTCTCATATCCCCTTCCTTAGTAAAATATTTTGAATCCTGACCATTTTTTGGATAATTTTGGAAAGTTTTCAGTTCTCATTTCAGTTTTATTTATGGTTATCCCTATCATGACTCCATGTGACTTTGGATATGTCTATCTTTAAACGTCCCTTTATTTTATCCCATTTTATTTCCATTATTTGATGTTTTAGAATTAATGCACATTCCACTACCTATCATGCATATGGAACTCTGATCATTAAAAAATTAACTACATCTTTTAAGACACAGACATTTCTCTCTAATAGATTAGCATCAATGAATCATGCAAAATAAATTTTCATCAATGATTCCATTGAATTTGATTCACTTTCAAGTTTTCTTTTTTGAGTGAAAAAATATTCTTCAAGACCCACAACTGTAATGTAATTTTCATCTAGTTTGGATATAAGGTCATTGGTGTCCATTTCATATTCTTCAATCATATGTTTCAATTATTATACATCTTCCTAGATTTCAGAAGTTATTGAATCTTCATATTTTTTTATTCCAGTAGAAAAATTTTAGCTTTAAGAATATAAATATATTCTGATGAGTCTTCAAGAACATCTCTCCACAATTTGTTTCTTTTTCATTGATTTTAAATATTACCAGGAGAATCATCATGTTCCATCTTAAAACCATCATCTTAAATAAACTATTTATTCTAGATTTATCAGTTGATTATTTTGACTGTTCAATAGTAGCTTTCATGGATTCTTGGCTTCTTAATTTATACTCTGGTTCTATATCCTTAAAAAACATATTATCATTATATTCCTCTTTAGATAAAAAGTTCCATTAATGTAATTTAATTCAAGATTTAAATTCTCCATTTCAGAAAAACATTTTTAGAGTCTTTAGTATGTTTCCAAATTCACATATATTGTCACCTGACATTACTGAGCATTGAGAAGATATATTCATAACTCCACCACAATTAAAATTGGTATGAGGTAACTTTACTTCAAATATTCCTTTTCATCTCTGGAATTTTCTTAAATATATTGAAGAAAATTCTTATCCCTCATTATCTTCACCAATACTATCTCCGTAGACCGAATGTTCTATCATGGCCTTGAATTTCATTTACATACCGAATTGAGTTGTTTCATCATAAAATTTTTACTATTATTTTGTAAGACACCATTATGTTAAACTGCTCATCCATAAATAGTTTAGATAGGTCACTTTCCTCAAGGGAAAACTCTTTAAAAAAATAGAGTGGATTAAGCGTTCTAAATTTTTTCCTCACAATTTCAATTTCAATGATTTCTTAAAAAATTCTTCATAATGCTCCAATAACATCAATAATTTGATTAAAAAATGTACCTTTATTTTCGTCAAAAATTCAATTTCGGGTCATCAAACCTCTTATGAATAATTATGGTGTTTCACCTCATTTATGTTTTTTGCCTTAAATTTTTTTTTCCAATTTTTCCCACATAGACATGGATGATGGGAAAATAATCGTATTCAGATGGATTTGATCATATAATGTAGTATTAAATGAATTATATGCATTGTAATTTTCATCAGGTATCATCTTTCCGGTTTTAGACATAGAATATTCGATTTTATCAGTGGCATGTATTCACGGTGTAGTGGAAAATAGAACCTCAATTATAAGAGATTTTAGATGAGACCTCGCCCTATTCTGCCGAATTTGGATGTTTATTCCATAAAAATTATAGAAAAACCTAACATTTATTATATTTTCCATGTCAAAAATAGAGAACATATTTAACTCTAGCTACTTATACCGCATGATAGAACATGATATTCCCCATAACAACTTCATAGAGTTGGATTTAATCAGGGTGTTGAGTTTTTCTTTTAAATAGATAGTTATTGTTCCCATATTGGTAGAAACATGTTAAACCTAAATGATGGTAATGTGTAGTAATTTAAACATTCAAATATAGAGAGCCAAAACAAAAAATTTACATAGTTCACCACTATGTTTTATCCCAGGGAGCATACACTGATAATGTTTCGGTTGTACCCAAATCCACTAATATTTACTTTTTTCAGAATATAGATTTTCAGACATAATAACTATTTTTCAATCACACTAACATTTTGATATTATAAGGATAGAACCCTACGTCCCTCGGAACACGTTCATTGAATCACCCTATATCACTACCATAGGTGATGTATTTCTCAGTTAATTAACATGAATGTCATTTTATTGTATTGAAATTTAAGTCTTTAAACCTGAAAATCACAATAATACACATAAAACAGAGATCTATGTTGATTCACATGGACATCAATAATCACTAAAAACTATATGTTCAAAATATCCTTTCATGTAGTTCCTTTGTGATGCGCAAAACCTTCATAAAGAAAATTTGTTTCTTGGAAGAAACTATATTCGAGAAGCTAACATATTCATTATGGAATATCCCATCATCATGAATTACCCATTACATAGAAGCATTGGCATCATTAAACATGAAATTGGAATAATTTTGATGCTCAATATTTCATATAAAACTAGATTCGTGAATCTCGCTATCCTTCACAAAATTTGAGTGAATCTAACATTTCTCAAATTAATTGTGGGTTTAGTGAAGTGGGGGTTGGCTCTTATTTATAGGCTCTATCCATCATGTTTCTCCACCAAATCTAGAAAATTTTTCATATCCTTTAAAAAATCATTTTGAAGATCATCCTTTCATGAAGCTCATGTGATATTTTTCATAATCACAGAAATCATCATAAACTCAACACACATTTTCAATTATTTAATTTTCATTGTCATAATGAACTTCATCAACCTGTCGCAAACTCATGAAAAGGTCCTTTTTAAAATGTAGTCCTTAATTATCCCATGCCATTACCATATTTATGAGTACATAATTCTATAAAACAATATTCCGTGATTCTAGCCTCAACTTCTAAATATTAAACCGAAAATATTGAAAAAACTGGGAAACGATGTCACCTTCAACCTTTTTTTCAACCTGTATGATACGATCACATGAAAATAATACTCCTGGTTTTTCCCATGGTGGATTTTCTATAAAAACAAACCAAAATCTATTTCAAATAAATAACATCCTTGTTTCATACACTCAATGCATCAATTGGTCCCTATGATACCAAGTGGATTGGGTTTTTTCTTGAGACCTTAACACATTTTTTAGATATATTATTGCAAGACCATGATGGTATGTCTTAGATGTTTTTAATTTTACATTACATCATTAGGTTTTTTTATTATCCAATGAAACTATTATATTATCTATAATTTACATGGTTATGTTTCGATGAACATGTACTTAGTTATATGTAATTATTTGAACATAATTTATAACAATCATGGTATGAGAAAGTCATGGATGAATTGGAATGTGTATTAGATGTTTACCTTACCATGTTGATCATGACATACTTATTCATACATTCGACTATAATCTTACCCTTATTATATTTATGAGGCCAGTACTTTCATATGTTTTATTTTCATCATGATAAAATAATTTGTTTTGTGATTTCTAAGCAGGGATATGCTATGAGGAATATGAAAATTCCAAATGAAAATACATTTTTTATTTTAAGATGTCAATTATAATAATAATTTCAATACTTTATATACTTTAATGATACTACAAAACTATTTGGTCAACCATGATGTGATCAATGACATGATAAATTACTATGGAACTTCTCACAATTCTGTAGATATATTTTAATTGATAGAGAGTATGTATATATTTTGACTGATTTTTAGCTTGATTCATTAGGTTTCCAACAGTTGGAAGCATTTATTAATGAATCATTTAATTCAAGATGAAATAAGAATCTGTGTTCTGATAATGTAATTTATTAGGGACTGAGTTTCATGGTTTTTTAGGGTAATGTTCCTTGAGTTTAGATCCATTAGGTTTCATTTATATGTGAATGATAGATTCGATGTTTTTAGG
This sequence comes from Viscum album, assembly GCA_963277665.1. Lineage (NCBI taxonomy): Eukaryota > Viridiplantae > Streptophyta > Magnoliopsida > Santalales > Viscaceae > Viscum > Viscum album. The sequence continues at coordinate 1,857,686,045 of OY728126.1, read as the reverse complement.
ACCAAGATTTCCTCATTGGCCAAGATTATTTTATTCTTTCTACAATATTGATATAGAATATAGAGGCCCATATGTGATGTGATACTGGGATTGATGAGCCAGGTATAAACGATGTTTGGTGGGAAAGTAGGCCTAGACGATTTAGAAGTAGTTGACACCTATGATGGATATATGAATCAAGATATGTATGTAGTTGTTGAGGATAGATCAGAATAATATTTAATTGGTTGAATATTAACACTTCCATTGTTTCGATAGTGAGATCTAGTTTGTTTATTTATGAATCTATTTATTGGATGATATCCAACTTTCTTGTTTTATATACATATCTTTCCCCACTCTATGAGGAATCTATATGTGATTGTTTGCATGTTTCCACTGAGTGGTTATATATGATATTTTTTATACAATACATGGTTCATGAAATGTTTTCTAATAATTAATAATATTTTTTACCCATGTGGTTGGTAAGATGGAATGAAAATGACGAAGATGACATTGATATTCATAATGTCTCTTACATTGAAACTATCTTTAATGTCTCCAACAACAACAACAACCTCTTACCTGTGGTCATTCGTAAGGTGTTAAATGATGATGATAACAAACTTCTTCAAATTACTCTTCTTGATCATGAAATTAAATACAATGTCTTTAGTTTGAATCCAGATAGTGCTTCGGGTCCTGAGGCTTTAATAATGGGTTCTTTCAATATTATTTGGAAATTTCATAATTTGATGTTTTCAATCACGTCAAATCTTTGTTCTCCAATGTTGGACTTCCTCATGGTCTAAATTTTCAATTTCATTCTTTGATTCCCAATGTGGATAATTCATCAGAGATTCAATTGTTTAGGCCAATTTTTCTCATTAACACCCTTTGTAAAATCATCACTATATTCACTGGTATTGGTCTTTCAACTATCATGGACACAATAGTCTCCTCGAATCAATTTGGTTTTATTAAGGGTAAGCCCATAGAAGACTTTATTTCTATTTCCTCTGAATTCATCAACACATTAAACTGAATTAAAAGAGGAGGAAATATTTCCATTAAACATGACATTAGAAAATATTTTAACACCATGTATTGGAGATTTATCTTCATGTTTTTCCATTTTTTTGGTTTTGGTGATTCCATTATCACTAAAATCAGAACCCTTCTCAATTCAACTTCTATTTCCATTCAATTTAATGGATCTCACTTGGTCTATTTCAAATGTACCAATGTTATTAGTCAAGGTGACACCCTCTCTTCCATTCTCTTCACTATTGTAGAAGATATCTAAGTCACCTTCTAACACATCATGTGAACCCGACCAACTCAATCCTATTCATGTTTCAAGGAATTTGAATTCTCCGACAAACTTGTTACATGCTGATTATGTCATAATTTTCATGTATGTTGATAAAAGAAATATTTGAAACCTCAAAAGTTACCTCTATCACTATGATGAGTTTTCTTGTAAATCCATTAGTTGGAAGGAATAATCAATCTTCATTGGAAAAAACTTTCCTCCTATTAGAAAATGTAATATTATTAGTGATTAAGGCATAAATAGGTTCTTTTCGATTTACATACCTTGGTGTTCTAATTTTTGGGGACTACCCAAGTCTTGTTACTTTTCTACAATAGTTTTTCATCTTCTTAATCATCTATCTTCTTGGAAAGATAAATCTCTCTATATTGAAGGCCTAATTTTCCATGTCAAATCTGCAATAATTTCTAATATGGTTTATTCTATGATGATTTATAAATCACCAGCTAGTCTTATCCAAAAATGTATATCTAAATCCAAAAAAAATATTTGGAAAGGTAACACTATGTAAAGGAAACTTGGGACTGTCCCCTAGATGACTTTTATCAAACTTATTGATAAAGGTGGTATTGGCCTCAAAAATCATAAATACATTAATGACTCCCTTAAATCTAAACTCCCATGGAACATTATTTAAAATAAATATGATTTTTTAAATTTAACCCAAAATTGATTTCTTGAAAAACGTAAGACTTGAAATCTAAACTTCATCATCTATTCTGTCTGGCCATCTATTAAGCAATATTTTTTGTGCATTTTGAATAATTCCAGATGGAAGGTTTTGAGGGATTCCTCACTGAATTTCTGGTTGGATAACATGACTGGTACTGCCTTAATCTCCATGATTCATCCATATCAAAAAACTTATAGTACCCAATATTCTATTAGAGAAATTCTAAATTCCCATAATGACCATCTCATTGATACCATTATGAATGTCATTGACAACTACTCTTTCTCAATCACTGTAAATTTTTTAATTTTGGATCCTGCTCGTAATGGTATGCTTAAGTAAAAAAATTTAAAATCATTACTTTTGAAATTTTAAAAGTGAGTTTTTTTGGAAAAAATTGTTTCCCAAAAAACCCAGGACAAAACCATCATGATTCACTCTTATTTGGTGTATTTCTCACAATAGGGTTGCCACATAATGGTGCATTCAGTCATTTAAAATTCAACTCGTCTCTAAATGTACAGTCTATAATATTCGCAGAGAAGATACCCATCATCTCTTTCTTTCCTGGGCCACTACTTCTAGTTTTTTTAACATTGTTTTTGACATTTTGGACACCATAATGTTAATTCAAGACACTTTCAACTATCAACTAAAGAGATGTGCAGAAATGGAAAGATCCCATCAAATTAAGAACCTTTTCCCTGTGGTTTTTACTGAGCATAATCATGTGAACCAGTAGGATATAAATTATATTTTTCATAAAAATGTATCATTCATCCATAATTTAGGTTAGATGTAGATCTTTATTTCCATACGTGAAGCTGCATCAATGAAAAAGGTCCATTGGAATAACACTATGAATGACTTTGGAATTTTGTGATTCCTTCGTATTGATTGAAGTATTTTATAACCACTGTGCACTTTTGAAGGGTTCTAGTGAAAAAAATTTCCTTGTTGGATCAATGCAAATGTAGTTGGTGCCTCCAAAGGCAACCTATATCCCCCCAGGTGGCAGCACTATCTTGAGGAATAACCTTGTTCAGATCCTCATATGCTTTTTTGGTAACCGCAGTATTGCCTATTCTCTAGTTGATGAAATGATGAGTATGATACTTTATATTCCATTCTAAAATAACTATTTTTGGAATAATCACTAGATTGAAAGTGATTCAACTACCATTATTCAAGCAATTTGGAATGGTGTGACACATCATTCATGGATTATTACTACACATTAGATGAATTTCACAAACTCTCTTCTTGATATAAAGTACATCTTTACACATATTTATCATAAAGAAAACCTGTTTGAAAATTTACTTGATTATAATGTAGTAAAACAAGACATTACCTAACATGATGATCTCCCCCTGGCTTAGATCCCCTTCATGATAAGGATTGTAATATGATTTCGTCTTTTAGACTCAGGTTACTACTTTCCTTTTTAATAATTTTTCTTTGGTCTTTTTGGACAAGGAACAATACTCTCTTGTAAAGTGGAATAATTATTAATGGTTAGTTAGTGGTTTATAATGTAATTATCAAACCTAAATGATAAATATTAAAGAATAAATTGGTGTATCTCTTTAAATTCTCATGTGCCAATAGCGTATCTACTCTTTGTAGTGGAAGATGGGAGTCTAAGAAATATCAGATAAAATTGAGTATTTGATGATGTAATTCCCATTGTGTTGTTGTGAGATATTTCATATCATGTATATTTTGTGATTTCATATGCTATCCCACCCATTTCAGATAGAGATACTGACGCCTAGTGGACTCTGGGAGTGGGTAATACCAAACATCCCTATGGGATGATGAATGACTGATAACCCCCTCTGGCCCCACCCTCTTATATTAGTAGTTATGCTAGTTATTATTTTTATAATATGTTATCCTATAGATGTATGGGGAGGGAATTGAAGGACTTTTGTTACTTTACACACACATGTATTACTATACATTGTATCCAAAGTGTTATTATATGTATTACATGTATTATTTATTATGGATGGAGGTTCATACTTAGTGTATGAGTAGTAATGAATTTTGATTTAATACATCAGGTATGATACATTTCATATGTGGTTTGGGGTCTCAAAAATACTACATGGTTACTATATATGGATATATGAATTGGATGATTTTATGCACAATATGCATATGTTGAAGCTGTTTCTAGGAATAATTGGACATCCCAATTTTGGAGAGTGAAAAATCAGCATGTGAAACCTTGGGGCACTACAACATAGAAGTTGGAAATAGGGGCTGTGGGTACCCTTGATGAATAATTATTATATTTTATGATATCGGTTTTGTGATACATGGTGGGATTATTCTTTTCTTCGGAAGGTAATATTATATACCAGTCTAGGTGATGAGTTAGTTTCACTATTTTTACTTAATAATTAGCAATATTTCTTTATATTTAGCATGAGAGGCTCCATGGAGGGTCTTAATGAGAATACTATTGTGATAACCCTATTTATATATAAACAATTCATCCAGCAAATTTTTGAGATTGAGCTTGATATTAATAGATTGTTGTTTTCATGGAGTTGTTTGGGATTCTTGGTCAATATTATATTTCTGTTTGGGTACTTATAGATTCATTTATGTTGTTTTGGAAATATATGTAGTTAAATATAATACTTGATATTTCATTATTTATATATGTATAAGTATGTGCTGGTTGGTGTATCAATCTTATCTCTCTATTCGACCAGTTTTCTTTGGAGGGTAATTTCTCCCATTTTATTTTTTATTATACCCTCAGTGCTAGTCACAAACCATATCCAACTGGAGCCAGGACATGCACAGTTTCTTTATCTCACCCCTCAGTACAAAATATTTTTGCGGATGTGGTCATGATGGAGTGGTTTTAATGGTTCGATTTTGGGGATATTATGGTGTTCGTAGTTAAGCCCATGTTAAATTGCATGGGTTTATTGGGACATAGATTCAGTTAATTTTAGTAAAAATATCAGCATGGGAGACTGGGTGAGACATTGGTATTTATACCCCCTGTGATATGATTCACAAATCATTAATTTTATTTAGACTAATAAATAATATGATACTAGTTGCAGGGTAGACACTTATGATTGGAACATGAATTATTATTCATTGAACAATATTTTAGAATGGGAAAACCTTATTATAGGTTGAAGCCCTAACAAGATAATAAATAAATTAATAAATAATGTTAAATATTTTATATCCTAGGTTTAGGAGCTCCGATAGTTTTTTCTATTTGTAGGAAAGGCACCTGGTCAAAGTCCTCATTACTTTCACACCAAAGATGTTCATAGGGATTTTTCTTCAGATCACAACAATGTAGAGGTCAAAAATGATGAAACATGGAAGAGGATTATTATAGTGTTTTGAAGATAATCTTTGTAGAAGTGTGAGGTAACTGTTTTATAGTTAGTCACTTATATTTTGTTAGATGATGTTGATATTACTTTCAATTTGATTCATGATCAGAAGTTGCACTGGGGTTTCTATGTTGTGACAATGCTGTATAGAGTAGCAGAGTAGTGGTTTTTCATGTTACATAAGGATCATGAGTATTTGGAAGTCTTAGGTGATATGTTTTGAGACTAGTTCCAAGTATAGTTTCCTTCATCAACTATGGATGGTGTCAATCATTTGGATATTCTTACCGTTTGATAGGTGAGTTAAATCATGTGATAGTTGGGATCTCTTTGAGTAATATTCTATGATATACATAAACACTATTTTTAGATGATGTGGCCTGGGTGATTACATTCAATGTGTCTTTTCATCCATATATTTAGTTCCAGGTCACATCATTAATGTTAATGACAATTATCAATGTGTTTAGAAGATCAACGGTTTTTGAGAGGACCATGGTCAGAAATAGATCATCATCGGAGGGGATTCATTAGGATTCATCATGATGTAGTGTTGTGGTCTAGGATTCCAAATTGTTAGGCCATAATAAAATTTAGTTAGTCGTTGGTAAGTCAAATCCCCAGTCAACTCATTTATCTATGGGCGACATATCTCATACATATTCCTTGGGATTAAACATGTGTTTTTATTTTGGAGGTCAAGGTCATCCACATCAAAAGAGACTGACCATTCTATGAATTCAGTGTGTTCGAGGTGTTCCCCATTAGAATCCTACATTTAGTTAATTTATATGTGGCAGCAGTGTTAGGGTGATCCAATTTTGGATATTTAGAAAGGATATGAGGCTGCAAGAGTAGAATATGATCATAGAACAATCATATAGTTGATCTTCAATATCGTAATAGAGTCTTTAGAGAATTTCTTATTTATCTTCATGGTTTATAATTTCTAGAATTGAGTGATCCATTCATCATTCTAGGTACCCTTTTCTTTCTTTCTAAATGGGACAATAATTTGTTTGATTCAAGAGATACAAACCCTTTTATATCATATACCCTCATCTATGATTCAGGACATGAGGGAGAGATACTTCTAGTTCCATTGGCATTGGCTACTCCAGCTGTAGGTTGAGAAGAATTGTATGAATTATGTATAGACTATGCGCTAGTTCTGGGGAATCACATTTGTTGGGGTGATTTCATATGATAAAAAATATATCTATACAACATAATAATATGTAGGTATGAGGTGTATTTTGTGCAAGTTATCATGGATTTCATCTAGATGAAGGTTTTAATTTATGATGATGATGGAGAACACGTTTTTTCATATGGTTAAGGAGACCTTATTATGGGTAAGATGTCTATTGTATAATTTCCCTCATTAATGGTCAAGGTAATTATGGGTTCATCATAAGTTCAGTAGAATTTGATTCCTAGGATTTTAGAAGAGTTCCTTTTTTTCATTCCATATGAGGTTGTACTGTTACACCTCTATGGGAAATTGAGATTGGGATCGAGCTATAACTAAGCATGTCTCTTATTTTTATGTCTCTGTATAGGATAGAACCTTCTGAGTTTTGAGTGATATGAGTAAAACTCGATGATATGTTGTACTGAGGTTTTTTTGGATGAGTGTGTCACCTTGGGGGAACCATTTATTATGAAAAAGAATGATGAATGTTTATGGATTTCCAAAAATAATCACACATTAAAATAGTTTATAGTGAAGAACCACTATCCCATTTAAGATGGTTGAGGATTTATTCAATCATCTTAATGTATAAAGTTGGTTGTCGAATTTTTTTCTAGTCATCATATCATCATAAGTAGTTGAAGGATAATGATATTTAAAACACTTATTTCCAATATCATCATGATAATTATGATCTTTTTGTGATGCTATTTGGTGTAAAAAAATTCTCCCATTGTTTTCATGGTGTTGATGAACTCGATGTTTAGAGATGTAATGGATAAGTTCAATGTTTTTTCCAGTAAAATCATCCTTGTGTACATTACGTATGTGGAGGATCATAAAGATAATTATGATGATTTATTGGGAGTTATTCATCATGATAATATATTTACAATTTTATTTTTGGGTTCTTTGGGGGTTAATGAAGTCCATTTCAATGGGTATGTCATGTTTTAATAGGGTGTAGATTTAGATCCTTCGAAGAGAGATGTGGTTGTTTAACAAGAATCCCCCAAAATAGTGGAATAGGTGTTGAGTTTAATAGGTATTTCAATCTACTACTGGGGGTCATAGACTATTTCTCTATGGTTATGAATTTTAAGAATGTTTTGATCATGAATGATCTTGAGTCCTTACAGACTCACTAGTGTTATGAAAATTATGATTACTTTTAGTAAAATATGGTAAATGAACTCTTCTATTGGCTTCTTATTGAAGGTGTTTAGTTTGTTGTTTTCTATAACACTTTTCATAATGGGTTATTATGGGTTCTAATGAAGTATATATACAATGTTTCTTTTGGGTCTCGATAATAACATTCCCACGAGATTAACTTTTCCACCAATAATATTTAGTTATTGTAATGGGTGTTTTCCATAAATTTGTGGCGACATCACCTCATCAAGGTGTGTTTTTTGGTTTTTAATGACCATAAGATCATGAGGTACATATTTTTAGAGTATTACATTAACATATATTAGCATTGATGGATTGAATTATTAAACTATTAAAAATTAAATATATTTAATATTAAAGGAAATATAAATTTAGTGGACAATTTCTTATGTATGAATTCACATAATTATATTGTGTGTGAATGCGGATATAACTAGTGAATTGTAGATGATCAGCTAGTGATACATGTATATATGGGGTAGATTAGATTTAGATGTTTCTTATTCTAGGTGAAAGTGTATTTTTCTTTGTTCAAGCATGTGGAGGTGTCCCATTTTTTGAGGTTTTTTAGGAGGAGCTCTATATAGTCCTATTTGTTTTTAGATATTTCATTGATTCTTGATCAAAGGATGGACAAAAACAATTGTTATTATGGAAGGTTTTTCATTCCTTCCTTGATTAATGTGATATTTCTTTTGGAGTTCCACATTTCACCTAGTTGTTATATCCTGGAATGTAAACAACACACCATGATTTGAGAGGGTAGTTTTTATAGTGACCTATGCTTAAAATTCATGGATATTACATCATTTTTAATGAAACTTTTATCATTATAAAATTACATGATTGATGAAAATAATTGTATACTATCTATTGAATACTGAAACTCAATCTTTTAATGTGTTTAATGATATTAAATGTTTCACATAATGATCGTAGCCTTTAGTAATACTACAAAAATAATAGAGAAAAGAAATAGATGAAATGGTGGCATATGGTTATTAGTAAGGGTAAATAAAATCTCTATGTAAGCAAAACATGAACATAAGGGTCATAAAATTTTAATATCATATCATGAATATCACAGATCAAACACATGATTCATAGAATAATGAGTAGCATATCATATGGATCATAAGTGAATAAAGATAATAATCCATGAGAGCATAACATAAAAAATACGAAATGGAATTTCTAAAGACACATAATCATGATAAAATATTCTATATAATTTAGAGATCATTAGTAGAACCAATAAAGTCACTTCATATGGGATACACCTACTAGGAAACACACTCCAGTATCACCAGGGAGATACCTTCCTTATACTAGATAATGTTACACCCCTCTTCCCATGGTGGATCAAGTAACAAATTCATCCAATAGAGGATGACGATACACATTCTTCCCAAATGTGATTCGGATAGACCATATTTTAATACTAAATTAGGTTACAACTTCATCCCATAGTTGATCAAGACCATCAACTATTTCCCCATAATGTTCTCACGAGATATAAATCATTGCCCAATGTTTTTGAAGGAGATATTGGCCCGACTCATCACATTATGAAACCATACAAACATGTGGCATAGGATGATAAAAATTCATCATATCATAAACCCTGAAATTAAATGTATATCATATATATTTCATCATATCATAATATGTAGAAAATATACAAGTTTCATTATTATTTCGTTATATAATTACCTCTGAAAAAAAAGTTTCATAAGTGAATAACCTTTGGAAGAGAAACTGATTTCATAAAGAAATTGTCAAAAAAATACATAAACTCTTCTAATTTGAGTACGAATTCTGAACATGGATCATAAACCTAAGACATCATAATCTATATAAAATGATTAAAGCAAGTATGAAGTAGGATTTGGAAATATCCAATGGGACATTTATTAAGTAGAATAATATTTCATTACAAATATCTTTTTAAAACCCGAAACATTTTAGAAATACTTTTCTATGAAAACCAGTTTGAAAAAAAAAATTATAAATGAAACCTTTAATAATCATTTAATATATATCATAAATAGAATATCATTACTAAATTGGAAAAATTATTGAAAACATAATATATATTGGAATCAATATAAACGATTTTTTGAAAATCAGTTAATTTTTTTTTTAAATATGAATCATTTTGAGAACCATTTTCATGAAAAGGAGCATCAAATATCATATAAAAAATATTAAAAAATTGTTTATAATGGTTTTCGAAGATAATCCATTTTAGGATAAAAAGAGAAATAATGTCCTATTTTCTTAATAAACATTTTTTGATTATCTTAAGTACCAACGAGTGAGAAAATGATTCCAATACATGATTATATAATGAATAACAATATGATAATAAAATTAATGATAATTATTGAGATATAGATCCAAATATTTCATAAATAGTAGAATAATCAAAAACAATCATGACAAACAATGAGATTGTTCCAATAAACTCTTAATAAATTGGGTAACATTGAATCATTAACACCATAATTAAATATCATAAACACCACAGACAATAAATATGTGGTGATCATGGCCTATGTCTCATGAAAAATAAAATTTTGACAAAAATTCATTATTACTTGAGTAGAATTTGAATCATGAGAAAAATTGGTGATTGAAATCAATTGAGACGTAAAATATCATTAAGAAATTGAAATTCATGATATAAAATGACATCAGGAAGCATATAAAATACAAAAACAATGAGTGAAGAATATCACATAGGTCTTGAAGAAATAAAAGTGAGACTAACCATCCCATTAACTTAAGTATTGACTCATAGCATACTTGCTCAATATTCCATTATAATAAATATATATATATATATCAAAAAAACCTTATATATATATATATAGTTCTATATATGTTTTCATTATTAATTTACATTACCTATTTATAAACAATTTCATGTTAAACTTATGTTTTAGGAAATAACTACATTGTTTTTTAACATGTTTTTACTTATTATTATTTTTTCCACTGAATTTGATAATGATTTAATTATTTCCAGAATTTAAAACATGATATTAATATAATATATATTAAATATATATGTATTTTCAGTAACCCATATAATTTGTTGATAGTAAAAAAATTCATCGTTCATGGAGATGGTTGGTCAGGCATATGCAAGAACGCTCTTTCAATTTTTTTCTATATTGAATGAAAAAAGTAGATGACATATATATGTATATATTATTATTATAAAAGAATTTTTATGTGAAATAAGTAACATATAATTATTAATCCCATATATAATACATTTTATGTAAACAGTGAGCGAATCTCATCGCATTGTGGATGCAGTAGTTCAAACATCCTCAAATGACGATATCATATTCCCACTAAATGTGAATAATGATGTTTTGTGTTATATAACAACAAAAAACATAAATAAATCATCGATGTATTATATACCAAATATAAAATATAAATTCATAGTTATTACAAACCATTATTGTAACATCCCAAGTAAGTAATTAATAATAGATATTTTTATCTATGCCTATTTATGAATTAGATAGTGTTTTATAGGCTTAAAATGAGAATAAATCTGAACCTAAGCATGGAATACACTAATATTTTTAAAAGATTGTTTTACTGCCTTTTGATGGAAACCCATCTTTTAAATCTATCTTTTGACAATTTTATAAGCTCTATTTGTCAAAATAAAATTATTCTTTATGACTGGGAAATCAAAATTTACATTGTGTAAATTTTTGGTATTTTTCTGACCATGTTCATTTTTAATGAATAGTTAAAAATGTTGTATTTTAATTCAAAACAACTTTTTAATATAATTTATTTAGATGATTAGATTATCTTTTGAATTGGTTTTGAAGTGAAATCAGAATATATTTTTACAATTTAATCCAATAGTGGTCGTTGGAATCAATATCACTTTGAAATTGGACTTAAACTAGTGTCAATATTTTGATACTTATTATTTCATAAAAACACGCTATCTGTCATGACAAGGGAAATAAATTCTTAAATTAATTAATGTAACTTATATGTGGTTAATTTTTTAAAATAGACATCATTTTTTAATTTGGAATATCAAATATAGCTTAGGGTGAAGTTTTGGTATTGTTCTGAAAAACATCAATTTTTGATGAATAATGAAACCACTAAGTGGTAGTTAAAGAAACTGATTTTTCGTTTAAATGAAACATTTCCACATTTGTGATTTGATTTTAAAAAATCCGACTTACTTGGTTGTCATTAAGAAGTAAAATTTGGTTCAATGAGATTAAAATAATTTTTGGTGAATAGTAACTTTTATGTTTTTAATCGCGATTAGTGGTAATTAGTTTAGTTTAAGGTAAAAATAATGTTTTAATAATATGAGATGAGTTTGACACATGTCCTACCCTCATTGGATGTGTCATTTTCGACTAAGACAATCCATGGGTCAACTTGGGGACCCCATGGAGCCACTTTGGTTGGGAAATGACATAAATAACATATTATTTAATGTAAAAGTAAAAATGACACAAACATGAGATGTTTTTCTAAAACAATTTTTACATGGGGTTATACAAGTCATATTTTTGAAAATAAATATTCATTAGAAATCTAAAAATATTTCCAACATCATGATAGTTTTTTTGTAATATTTAGACATTAAATAAATTAAATTATTTCCGACATCATGATGATGCATCGATTACCTCATTAATAAAGGATTTAAATAAAATGAAATGATAATGTAAATTCTATGACCTACACATGTCCAAAACCTATTGTATGGGTTTATTTAGAACCCTTATCACCTTACCCTCGAATTATATCAATGTGGGACATTTTAAATCCGAAACGCATTTTAAAATAAAGTAACACTTCATTACTTTCCAAGAGTGCCCCTCTTCTCCTCTTAAAAAAGGCACCCACCTCTACCTCCTTACCCACACATCCAAAGCCTTTGGCTTGGCCAACCCCTGCCCATTTTTTCTCTCCACTTCTCTCTCTTACTACTTGAAGCCTCACTTTGGGAAGAATTCTTCCCAAGGGAACCTTTGAGCTCAAACCAAAGGGAGTGACCCGATTTTAAGGTAATGTATTCACTTCAGTCCTTTTGTTTTATTTTACTTCTCCAACCCCCTAAACTATTTTTATTCAATTATTTTGTAACAACTCTAGTATCTTAAATATACTAGTATGTTTTTATAAGAAGGATTCGAGCTACAATTATGCACACCTACATCTAATGGTTAAAGAACATATTGTTTCCGTTGATGGAAAATTCCGGCCTCCCGAAATGATGATTGTTCAACATTCTTTTAACACCTTTAAAGGTTTCCATTAATATGACACTATATTTATATATATGATATATGATATATTTATTTTTTCCTTAATATTATATATTTTTCATTTTGGGCATACCTTTATGGTTTCCATTATGGGTAAACGTGATATCTTTATTTAAGGAAATGCAGACTACGGCCCCCTCAAAGTGATTTGATTCGTTAAATACCATATGTGGGACATATAAAGGATGGAGTTTTGATATTATATATTATATTACACTGGAATTATAATATAACTTTATATCAATATGATTACATTCTATAAAATACAAAATAGAAATGAAAGTAGCGTTCATGCGTACGTACGGCTTACTGTCTCCATGAATGGTGCATTTCATTTCTTACCTCTAAATGATTATGTAATATTATAAATGCATGTATATACTGGATATATATGATATATATTATATATACATCATGATTATAATTCTTTATATAATGGATACATGAACAACTTGTAATTATAAAGGGTTTATTTTTTACTCAAGAACCAATGATCGTTAAAACGACCATTATAAACTTAAATAATTACATAGTGTTCATGACATGGCAATAAGTGATATAAAAGGAAAAATGAACATGAAAAAGGTTCTTAAACAATTATAAATTAACTCAAGTTTATTATTCAGGAGATTAAATAACGACCGAGTCAAGTCGGACCCGAGGTATGGGACTTCGTCTCAATCTCCTTTTATTGAGGCATATTTTGTTTTATACACAACCTTCTTTTATACGGTGTATAAACCCCTTTGACTTTTACATTTATTCAAAAGGAATCTTTTTTATACGAAGCATTTAATAAACGACAAAAGGGAATGTTTTTGTCATACCTATGCGGCGACAACAACTTCTCTGCCGCCGTGACCATTATTTGAGTTTCGGCTTCCTCTACAAGCCATACCATTTTTTTAAAAGAAAAATAAATACCCTGTTTTACTTTTATTTTATTTTGGTATTGAAAATGGTTTTCATAATATTTTTATTATATCAATTGGTTTTGTTGATATCTTGTGATTGAAATGTGGAAATTTAATGTTTCTTTTATGTATGTTTTATGTGATTTGATTATGTTATGGTTCTTGGGCATTATTATGAATATGGGTGGTTCTGTGATAAACTAAGGGCGGGTGAGCCTGATATAGCTCTCCAATGCATTGGGTAACGTGAAGGAGTGAAACGTTAAGGTTTCTCCGAAGAGATTTAGAGAATATATTGTGATTGGTATTCCAAACGTAACCAAGAGGGTTACTTCCTACGTTAGAATGTTATGAATGCCTCAAGTTACCTTTATGTCTTATGATTTCTATGATTTATTCATGATTTGATGAGGTATGTTAAAGTGCTTATGTTTTATGGTTAAATTATGATTTCATTCTTATATATATATGAACTTATGTTTCCTTTCCATATATTTATAACCCATACTATGCTTTTTATGCTCATCCCATGTTTTTTTGAAATGTTTTTCACGGGTCAAGGTAAAGGTACATTGTATGATGATAGTGTCAAGGAAGTGTCAAGAAAGAATCCATATTTTATTTTAAATATGCTTCCATTGATGGGAAAAAAGAATACTATATTTATGTAACTACTTTATTTATATGTGGAATGTAATGAAAGATTTATGATCTAATTATCTAAAACTCTAAACTAGAAAAGATCCTAAATGTGTAATCTTGTAATAAGTCAATATTAAGTAAGGTTTAAGACTGTGACCTTATAGTTGGTATCAGTGGTCGGTTTAAATAACTTTAGGAGTTAGAATTATATTAAATGATTATCCAAAAATATTTTTTCATTGTCAAATTGAAATGATATAGCATTTGAAGATTACCATGTTTCTTCATCTAAGACATGTTTGTTCAGAATGGTTTTTCGTAGAGGAAATAGGGAAGCAGTGCTAGGAAGGAATATAGAAGGAAATAACCTTCCAAATCAGCATCCTAAGATGGTCGGAATTGGAACTGAACAATTTGTTGCAGTAATGGCGCAGTTGACTCAAGCGATAAATGGTGGTGGTATCCATGCATGAGATCAGCCAGATCAACCGCAGATGAACATGTCATTGGGGTACATTTCATGAGGAAACATCCCCCATCATTCATAGGATCATCTGACCCTGTGTTAGCTGAAGGGTGGATTAAAGCACTGGAGAAGATTTTCGATGTCATGGGGTGTTCAGACAATCAAAACGTTAGTCTTTCTATTTACCGTTTGGAGGGTGAAGCAGATCAGTGGTGGTAGATGGTTAAAAATATCAGGGACACTGATGAGAATGATGCTCTCGACTGGGATGAATTCAAATGTATGTTTCTTGAAAAGTATTTTCCTAAGGCTGTTTGAATTAGGATGGAAAAACAATTCTTGGAATTGAGGGAAGAGGAAGAATCAGGGGCCGCCTATGATGAGTTCACTCGATTGGAAAGGTATGTCCCAAATTTTATCCGAGACCTTGATAGTAAAATCAATCGTTTTTACTCAGGATTAAAGCCAAAATATCGAAGGTAATTAGCTTCTCGTGTGTTTAAAAGTTATAAAAAGCTTGTTCGATGTGCTGAGAAGGTGTAAATGGTGTTTGCCGATGATCAAGTGTTCTATAACAACCAACAGAAGAAGAGACCGAGGTGGAAGGAGAGAGGGAATAATTATTCAAAAATGTCTGATGGTAAGAAAACTAAGTTTCCAGTTTGTGATAAATGTGGAAAAAGGCATGCTGGGAATGTCTTCTGAATTCTGGAAAGTGCTACCGATGTGGTAAGATGGGACATAAGGCTTGTGATTTCACTGAAAAAGATCAAGGTGATGGTAAGTCCAAATTTGATTTACAGTTAGTGAAATTTTTTAAGTGCAATGAGATGGGTCACTATGCAAATGAGTGTTCGACAAAGAGATCGAGTGGTGTGAAGCAGTTAGACTACAAGCAGATAAGGGTGGTGAAATCCACTGTAACTACTTCAGCAGATGTCGGGCCATCAAATGAAGTTGTATCAGGTACTTTGTTTCTTTTTTCAGATTATGCCAGTGTGTTGTTTGATTCGGGTTCTACACATTCTTTCATATCTGAAAACTTTTCTAGTAAAATGGGAATACCATCTCAAGAAATGGCTCCTGAACTTTTGGTAAAATCACCTGGGGGAAATGTTGAGGAGAAAAGAATTTATAATAATCTTCCTATCCTTTTCTATGGAATGAACCTACTTGCAAACCTTATTGTTCTACCTTTAGTAGAGTTTGATGTTATCCTGGGTATGGATTGGCTCTCTATTTACCATGATAAGATTGACTGTAGAGCTAAAGAAGTTTTTTTTTCAGAATGACTTTCAGTTTGTGTACAAGAATGAACCCTTACTATTGCTAACATATCAAGAGGCCGAGAAACTTGTAAAAGATGAAAATGAATGTTACCTTGCACACATCATTGAAAATAAAGGAACTGTTAAGATTAATGATGTTCCAGTGGTAAATGAGTATCCTGATGTTTTTCCTGATGAGTTGCCTGGAATAATACCATATCAGGAAGTTGAGTTTACTATTGACTTAGTTCCTAATGCTAAGGAAATTTCAAAACCACCTTATCGAATGGCTCAAATTGAACGTTTAGTGTTAAAGGAGCAATTGCAAGATTTATTAGAGAAATGTTTCATTTGACCTAGCACAACACCATGGGGTGCTCCTGTTTTATTTGTTAAAATGAAAGATGGTTCTATGAGACTATGCATTGATTATAGAGCCTTGAATAACATCACTATTAAGAACAAATATCCTTTGCCTCATATCGAAGATTTGTTTGATCAGCTCCAGGGAGCTCAGTATTTTTCAATGATTGACCTAAGATCAGGGTACCATCAGCTGAAGGTAAACGAAGAAGATATTTTGAAGACTGCGTTTCATACAAGATATGGCCATTATGAATTTGTAGTAATTCCTTTTGGGCTAACCAATTCATCTGCTATATTCATGGACTTAATGAATAGAATCTTCCATGAGTTCTTGGATAAGTTTGTGGTGGTTTTCATTGATGATATTTTGGTGTTTTCTAAATGTAAAGAGGAGGATGAAAGACATTTAAAGGTTATTTTTCAAACCTTAAATGAAAAGTAACTGTATGGGAAATTCAGAAAGTGTGAGTTTTGGTTGAAACAAATTTCTTTCCTTAGTCACATTGTTTCAAAAGATGGGATAACTGTTGATTCTGCAAAAACAAAGGTTGTTGAAGAATGGCCAAGACGCACAAATGTAACTGATATTCATAGCTTCCTTGGTTTGCCAAGCTATTACCGAAGGTTTGTTAGAAATTTTTCACGGTTATCTGGTCCAATGACTAAGCTAACTCGGAAGGGTGTTAAGTTTATCTGGACAAAAGAATGTGATGATTATTTTCAAGAATTGAAAAGAAGATTGGTGAATGCTCCAGTTTTGGCATTACCTTCCAGGAATGGGGAGTTTGTTATCTACAGTGATGCTTCATTGAAAGGACTTGGTTGTTTCCTAATGCAGAATGATCAGTTAATTGCTTATGCTTCATGACAGTTGAAAACTCATGAGGTAAATTACCCTAAACATGATTTGGAATTAGCTGCTATTGTTTTTGCTTTAAAAATTTGGAGGCATTATTTGTATGGAGTAAAGTGTGAAATATATACCGATCACAAAAGTTTAAAGTATATATTCACTCGGAAAGGGTTAAAAATGAGACACAGGAGATGGCTGGAATTAATCAAGGATTATTATTGTACAATTTATTACCATCCGGGAAAAGCAATTAAAGTGGCTGATGCTTTGAGTCAAAAAAGTAATGCTTCATAAACAATGTTGCGTTTGGAACGTGATCCTTTGGTTAAGGATTTGATGAACTTGGGAATAGAAGTTGTTGGTGCAGGATGTTCTTTTTTTTTGTTTCAGGTATCAGTGAGATCATCTCTATCAGACAGAATCAAGAAAGCACAGAAGCAAGACAGTGAGTTGCAGAAAAAGGTAGAGCTGGTTCAGAAGGGTAAGTTGCCTGAATTCAACATTGATTATGATTGTGTTTTGAGATTCGGGAAGACATTGTGTGTGCCTTGTGATTCACAGTTGAAGAGAGAGTTGTTATGTGAAGCTCATAGTTCTCCATTTTCTATTCATCCTTGAAGTACAAAAATGTACAGAGATCTGCGGGAGTATTACTGGTGGGATGGAATGACAAGAGATATTGTTGATTTTACTGTGAAGTGTTTGAGTTGTCAACAGGTTAAAGCAGAGTGTCAGTTACTGAATGGGATGCCTCAGCCTTTACCAGTGCCAGAGTGGAAATGGGAGAATATATCCACGGACTTTGTTGTGGGATTGCCGAAGACCCCTCGAGGTAATAATTCAATCTGGGTTATTGCTGATCGCTTGACTGAATCTTCTCATTTCCTTACTATACAAGATACTTTTTCCCTATACCAACTTTCCCATTTGTATCTTAAAGAGATAGTTAGGTTACATGGAGGTCCCCTCTCCATTGTATCTGACCGTGATCCAAGGTTCACTACTAACTTTTGGAAAGTCCTTCAGAAGTCATTGGGTATTGAATTAAATTTTAATACAGCTTTTCTTCCTCAGTCAGATGGGCAGTCAGAACGAACAATTCAGACCTTGGAGGATATGCTACGAGCTTTTTCGATGGATTATCAGGGAAGTTGGGACCAACATCTTTCTTTGGTTGAGTTTTCTTAGAATAACAGTTTTCATTCCAGTATACAGATGGAACCATTTGAGGCATTATATGGGAAGCGGTGTCGAACTCTAGCATTTTGGGATGAATTGGGTCAGAGGAAGCTGATGGGACCATAATTGGTAGAAGAGATGGCAGAAAAAGTTCAGTTGATTCAGGTACACATGAGAACAGCTCAGAGCAGGCAGAAGAGTTATGGGGACAATAGGAGGAAGGATCTCTCTTTTGAGGTAGGTGATCATGTTTTTCTCAAAGTATCACCATGGAAAAGTGTGATGCGATTTGGTAAGAAAGGAAAGCTGAGTCAAAGGATCATTGGACCATATGAAATTCTGGAGAGAGTTGGATCAGTTGCTTACCGAATGGATTTACCTCCGAGTTTATCTCATGTACACAATGTTTTTCATGTATCGATGTTGAGAAAGTATATTCCAGATCCATCTCATGTTTTGAGTCCAGAGGTAGTTTAGCTTGAAGTGAACCTATCTTATGAAGAAAAACCGGTCCAGATTCTTGACCACAGGGAGCAATTTTTATGGAATAAGGTGATTCATTAGGTAAAGGTTTTGTGGAAAAACCACATGATTTAAGAGGCAACATGGGAATCTGAAAATGCAATGAAGGATAAGTACCCCCATTTATTCAATAAGTAAATAAATTGTGGGGACGAAATTTTCTAAAGGGGGAAGGATGTAACATCCCAAGTAAGTAATGAATAATAGATATTTTTATCTATGCATATTAATGAATTACTTAGTGTTTTAGAGTCTTAAAATGAGAATAAATCAAATCTTAAGCATGGAATACACTAATATTTTTAAAAGATTGTTTACTGCCTTTTGATGGAAAACCGTCTTTTAAATATATCTTTTGACAATTTTATAAGCTCTATTTGTCAAAATATACTTATTCTTTATGATTTGTAATTCAAAATTTACTTTGTGTAAATTTTTGGTATTTTTCTGACAATCTTCATTTTTTAATGAATAGTGAAAAATGGTATATTTTATTTCAAAACCTCTTTTTAATCTAATTTATTTATATGATTAGATTATCTTTTGAATTGGTTTTGAAGTTAAATTGGAATATATTTTTACCATTTAATCCAATAGTGGTCTTTGGAATCAATTTCACTTTGAAATTGGACTTAAGCTAGTGTCAATCTTTTGATACTTATTGTTTCATAAAAACACGCTATTTGTCATGACATCGGAAATTAATTATTAAATTAATTAATTTAAAATATATTTTTTTAATTTTATAAAATATACATCATTTTTGAGTTCGGAATATCAAATATAGCTTAGGGTGAAGTTATGGTATTGTTCTGAAAAACATCAATTTTTTATGAATGGTGAAACCACTAAGTGGTAGTTAATGAAACTGATTTTTCGTTTAAATGAAACTTTGCTAATTTTGTGATTTTATTTTCAAAAATCCGACATACATGGTTGTCATTAATATGTAAAATGTGGTTCAATGAGATTAAAATAATTTTTCGGTGGATAGTAACTTTTATGTTTTTAATCGCGATTAATGGTAATTAGTGTAGTTTAAGGTAAAAATAATGTTTTAATAATATGATATGAGATTGACACATGTAATACCCTAATTGGATGTGTCATGGCCGACCGAGACAATTCATGGGTCAACTTGGGGACCCCATGTAGCCACTTTGGTTGGGAAATGACATAAATAACTTTTTATTTAATGTAAAAGTAAAAATTACACAAACATGAGATGTTTTACTAAAACAATTTGTACATGGGGTTATACAAGTCATATTTTGGACTATAAATATTCATTATAAAGATAAAAATATTTCCTACATCATGGTATTTTTTTAAAAATTTTAGACATTAAATTAATTAAATTATTTATGACATCATGATGATGCAACAATTACCACATTAATAATGGATTTAAATAAAATGAAATGATAATGTAAAATATATGACCTACACATGTCCAAAACCTATTGGATGGGTGGATTTAGAACCCTTATCACCTTAACCTAGAATTATATCAATGTGGGACCTTTTGAATCCGAAACTCATTTTAAAATAAAGTAACATTTCTTTACTTTCCAAGAGTGCCCCTCCTCTCCTCTTATAAAAGGCCCCCACCTCTACCTCCTTACCCACACTTCCAAAGCCTTTGGCTCGGCCAACCCCTACCCATTTTGTCTCTCCACTTCCCTATATTAATCCTTGAAGCCTCAATTTGGGCATAAGTCTTCCCAAGGAAGCCTTTGAGCTCAAACCAAAGGGAGTTAACCGATTTTAAGGTAATGTCTTCACTTGAGTCCTTTTGTTTTATTTTACATCACCAACCCTCTAATCTATTTTTATTCATTTCTTTTGTAACAAATCCAGTATCTTAAATATAATAGTATGTTTTTATAATAAGGATTCGAGCTATGCTTACAGACACCTACATCTAATGGTTAAAGAACATACTGTTTCCGTGGATGGCGAATTCCGGCCTCCCGAAACGATGATTGTTCAACATTATTTTAACACCTTCAAAGGTGGCCATTAAGATGACACTATATTAATATATGATATATAATATGTTTATGTTTTCCTTAAGATTATGTATTTTTCATTTTGGGCATACCTTTATGGTTTCCATTATGTGTAAACACGATATCTTCATTTAAGGAAGTGCAGACTACTGCCCCCTCAAAGTGATTTGATTTGTTAAATACCATATGTGGGACATATAAAGGATGGATTTAGGATATTATATATGATATTACAATGGAATTAAAATATACCTTTATATCATTATGATTCCATTCTATAAAATACGAAATAGAAATGAATGCAGCGTTCATGCGTACGTACGGCTTACCGTCTCCATGAACGGTGCATTTAATTTCCTACCTCTAAATGATTATGTAATATTATAAATGCATGTATATACTGGATATATATGATATATAAGTTATATGCATCATGATTATAATTATGGATATAATGGATACATTAACAAATTTTAATTATAAAGGGTTTATTGTTTACTCAAGTACCAATGATCGTTAAAACGACCGTTATTAACTTAAATAATTACATAGTGTTCATGACGTGGCAATAAGTGATATAAAAGGAATAATGAACTTGAGAATGGTTCTTAAACAAGTAGAAATTAACTCAATTTTATTATTCAGGAGATTAAAGAACGACTGAGTCAAGTTGGACCCGAGGTATGGGACTTCGTCTCAATCTCCTTTCATTGAGCCATATTTTGTTTTATACACAACCTTATTTTATACGGTGTATAAACCCCTTTGACATTTACATTTATTCAAAAGGAATATTTTTATATGAAGCATTTACTAAATGACCAAAGTGAATGTTTTTTTCGTACGTATGCGGCGATAATGACTTCTCCGCCGCCGTTACCATTATTTGAGTTTCGGCTTCCTCTACAAGCCATAGCGTTTTTTAAAATAAAAATAAATACCCTATTTTACATTTCTTTTATTTTGGTATTGAAAATGGTTTTCATAATTTCTTAATTATATCAATGTGTTTTATTGATATCTTGTGATAGAAATGTGGAAATGTTATGTTTCCTTTATGTATGTTTTATGTGATACGATTATGTTATGGTTCTTGGGCATTATTATGAAGACGGGTGGTTCTGTGATAAACTAAGGGCGGGTGAACCTGATATAGCTCTCCAATGCATTAGGTAACACAAAGGAGTGAAACGTTAAGATTTCTCCGAAGAGAATTAGGTAATATACTGTGATGGGTATTCCAAACGTAACCAAGAGGGTTACTCCCCACATAAGAATGTTATGAATGCCTCATGTTACCTTTATGTCTTATGATTCCTATGATTTATTCATGATTTGATGAGTTATGTTAATGTGCTTATGTTTTATGGGTAAAGTATGATTTCATTCTTATGTATATATGAACTTATGTTTCCTTTCTATATTTTTATAACCCATACTGAGCTTTTATGCTCATCCCATGTTTTTTTGAAATGTTTTTCACAGGTCAAGGGAAAGGTACATGATATGATGATAGTGTCAAGGAAGTGTCAAGAATGAATCCATGTTTTATTTTAAATATGTTTCCATTTATGGGAAAAAAGAATATTATCTTTATGTAACCACTTTATTTATATGTGGAATGTAATGCAAGTTTTATGATCTAATTCTATAAACCTCTAAACCCAAAAAGATCCTCAATGTGTAATCTTGTAATAACTCATGATTAAGTAAGGTTTAAGGCTGGGGCCTTATAATTATATTTGGTAATGTAATAATGAAAAATATTTGTTTGTGAGGTTGTATTCCATCGTAAACATGAATGTTGACAGTTCGTACCATTTGATTGAACTGTGTGTGAGTGTAGGTTGTACCTATAAAATATCATAACATAAAAACATTTAATATATTAATTTAATTATATATTCATGTTATAAAATGAAATGAATTAATTAGATAAGGGAATAGAACATAAATGCATGACGATGAATGTTTCCTCTTCATCGAGTAACCCCTTTTGGTTTTTACCAAATGATTAGCTTGTTTATATTTATATAAAAATTGGGGATTAAATGATGAGTTCATGAATGTTTAGAATCTATTTTTTGATGTTTTGGATGAGTAAAATTGCTTTTTATCAGTTAATAATTGAGGAGGACGAGCTCCCTTTTATTGTGTAGGAGTATCATTCTAGTAAATACCAAAAACGTAATAATTTTTTGGATATATCCCTAGAATAATGTTCTAAAAGTAACTATAACACACATATATTTATATATAATAGTATATATTTTCTAAATATGGCTATATAATAGTTTTTGTACTTGGTTATAGGTCGTTTTTTTCCTTAAGTTAAAGTTTAGTCCCTTGGTGAACTTGTTTAAATTTTAATCGCTATGATTAATTTTGATTGTTTTGACTAATAAAATTTGTGAAAATTATATTAACATATTAGAAATTATAAATTTTTTAATGATTCAAAATATGGAATTAATTTTTCCAAATTATGATATATAACTGTGAGAAAGTAATTTCAAATTAATCCCTATGATGGGAAGACACAATGGGGTTTTCATGTGAAAATGTTAAAAAAATTTAAATGTTTTTATATCCAATTTTAATGTTAAATTTATTCCAGTGACCTAAATTATATTCATATACTTATAATTGATATATATTTTCTTTAAAAAAATAAAAATATAATTTACATAAATATTAAATTAAATTAAAAAGCGGGTTTCAAATAAAATTCATTTTTATCACTTTTCTTCAAAAAAATGAATCTTCTTAGAAAAATATAAAAAATTAACCCTAAGATAATATTACATTTAATATATATTTTTTTAATTTTTTCAAAATTTATTCCAACAATTTTTTTAAAAATAGTTTTAAAATAAGTTCTCCATTAAATGGCAGTAAAATTATTGCTTATAAAATATATTATTTTTAAGTTCAATAATATATTAATTAATATCTGTTATCTTAGAAAACAAATTAGATAAATATTAAATAATTGATTTAAAATTTCATATATTCATTTAATTATAATAATTCACCAATTTTTTTAATTATTATATTTATATAGTTAGTGTTTTTGGATATATAAAAAAAATTAACAAATTTTTTTTATTACTTTCCAACAATTAATATATTCATTTGAAATAATTAGTAACCAGATAATTTATTATATAAACCTGTATAAATAATTTTTTTATAATTTATTTAATCATATTCATACTTACCATTACAATGGCATGGTGAAACCCATCATATTAAATAATAATAGTTTATTTTATTTCAGTATAATTTGTTAATGCATGTAATTAAATCTATCAACGGATCCTGGTATTGTGTACAAAATAATCCAAACATAGTGTTTTTTATATCATATGATAAAATCTAGGTTTAACCTAGAAGAAATTTTTTTATATAATGAAATATTAACCTGGAGTAGCATGAAATTAAATCCATCAACGAATTTTTTTTAAAAAAAAAAATTATTCATGAACAATAGGGGTATTACATTATGTTCCCAGTAAATTTAATTTAACAATTAAAATTCATATGATTCATCACATGTTTAATGCCTAAAATATCCTCTCATATAACCCTCTTCATAAAATTTAAAACTAATTATTCCTTTGTAAAAGTAATGTGAAAACATAATGGTTACCCATAGTAACATATAAATTGGTTTCTACATTTAAAACATAGGTGGGATCTAAAAACATGGTTAGGTAAGAGAAGATAACACCCAAATACTAATATAGGGTGATAGAGAACATTGTTTAATAAAAGTGAGTTATCTAAAGAAGGTTCGCAATAAAAAATCTATAAACAATAACGGCATGAAAAGGTAATTGATATCATCAAAAATTATCATAACTTGACAAAATTTTATGTTTTGATCCTTTTTATTATGTTGATGAATTTTCATAAATAGAGGAATATTCTTGATTTCATTACATATCATAAGAACAAACTCACCATTTGGTTTCACCTTGATCAATTTCAACGTCATCTTTTACTCAATTAGATGAAAGAGAATTTTTTATGCCTAAATTACTAATAGTACATGAGATCCATAAATAGAATGATAATTAATTATATCTATCCTTGGTTATCATGAAAAAAATTCTTATCAGAGGCTAACCAATATGCATAAAACCTCGTATAGAAAGTTAATACATTAATCATTAAATACTCATCTAATGTTCAACATAAACATTTCCATGACTGGTTTTCCATGTAACCATTATAAATGAAGATAGTTTAAAACATTATAAATATAGTCACCTAATTTAAGAAACTATACCTTTTTAAGGTATGAGTTTTCTTTTCTGGTGTTTTTGAGAAAAACATAAAAATCTGAAAACTTAAGGATTTCACACTGTGAACATTGGGGTAAAAACTGCGTAAATGGTTTTCATAGGTGACCATGTACTGGTAGTGTGACGGCTGAGTAAATGGCCATGTGGGGTGAACTAGATACCTCCTAATGTGAGGAATGGTAAAGGCATATACACACTGTGTACTTTTAAAAGACCCACCATGTACTTTTATTTTTTATTTTTTATATCAAATTGGGGTTGCGTGTAATTGGAAGAAGCACCTTATTCTCAGTTAGTATCTTCCATGTGTGACCGAAGATGATGATTATTCTCTAAGTCCCTGACCTGCCATCCGATCTCCATATCCATCACCATCAATTGCATTAGAATCGCCACTGTGAGTTCTTTCTTCTTCTAGATCCTCATATGTTGATTTCTCCTCTCTCGTGATGTATTCGTGGTTGATAATTTTATATATTTTTGTGGATCTATAGAGTTATAGGTCAATTAAAAGGATTGGATTAATCTATATTGATCGTACATTTCTGAGGTAGGTGGTGTGTGTCTTATTTTAGTTGGTCTTTGAATATATTGTGCAAAAGTTTCCAACAGCCTAGAATGGGGTACTGCATGTTTAGAGATTGTATCCCTATTATTTCCTAATTTACCTTGTGTTCCTAAGTAGAGGTTGTTTTATAGTGAATATGGTTAATTTCCATGCTATGGATGTGTTTCCCATGTTCATTTTGATTTGACTGTTTGGTCTAGCTATTCCAGTTAGGCTGCTTGTTTTCCATGTCTAGTGTTGTTAGGAAGGAGTGATATTATCTGATGTTGTTATATGATTGTAGTTATTAGCCATGTAATTCATAAGGTTTACTAGGCTGTTGAAAATCATTGTGCACGCCTGACTTACAAAAGGTTGTGGGAACCTGGTTTAGTAGACCATTGGGTGAATGGACACTGAGGGCTTCCCTAGAGTGTCCTTTTACTTTTTGTGTTGTGAAACCATATGGGGAATGGATGTGAGTGCTCCCTCAGAGTGTTTTTTGATCCATGTTGTGAGACGACATGGGGAATTGGACATTGAGTTCTTCCATAGAGTGTATATATTTTTCTGATAAAATACAACGTGGGGGATTGATGGTTAGTTCTTCCTCAATGATTCTTTTCTAAAGCTAAACCAGAGGTTTTAGACTATGAGTACTTTCCAGAGGGTTTTTGTGTTTGTTTGGTTGAGCTAGATGTGTTTGGCGGTGATTACTTCCCATAGCATTACTTGTTTTTTATTAGATGATTACCTGATATATGAAAATAAATGCAATTGAAATTGTAGGTTCATGTACTTTTTAGTACTTCCCTGTTTTACTGCTTTATTTTACTTATTGACTGCAATATATATTCACTAACTGTTTGGAATAGATCTTTGGGTTGTTTCCTATTGGGATTCATCTCACACCCTGTTTGGATTAGTGATTTGTGCCCAAATAGATTATATTGTTGCAGGTATAGATATGATCAAGGGAAGTTCATCTTTAGGTACTTAATTGTTGTGTAGATGGAGAGCATGGGACCAAGCTAAGGCTTCTGATGATGTTATAGTTTATTTGTTTTCATTGTAATTTTTATAGTACTATATTCTATCATTGTGACTTGTTTGTCTAATTTCATAGATAAATGTATCATGATTCATTTATATATATGTGCTTCAGTGGTTTATTACATCCAATCCTCTGTTGTTTACTTATTTCAAGTTATAACTGCTTCAGCTATTGTTATTTGTTTCTTTCCGCAATGTTACACTACCAATGGGGGAATAGTTTCCCCACTATCACACCCAAGGCTCTCACTGATAGTTGGCAGCATCTAGAATTTTGGGAAATGATCTTGAGGCCATCTGACAAACTGGGTATGGGGAACCTCTGGGTGGCACCTGGAACCAGGACGTTACAAAGTGGTATCAAAGAAAAAATATTCTACTGGACTTATTTTTTGGAGCCTATAGAGATGGAAAAAAGGAATAGGTAGTTGGAAATAAATTTTTCCCAAGAGATGTTATCCTATGTACAGGGAAAATATAATTTACCTCATATAATATATTTTTTCGTGGTTGGAAATTTTTACAGTTGACTTGATTTAACCGATGGGTGATTCATGTGTTTCGTGCTGTTATTGTTGATATTATCGAGGTTCTATTTCTGTTTCAACCTGATGATATGAGGGTATGCAATCTTATGCATCATATAGGCATTTTCAAGAGGTCACATTTCATGCATTCTTTTCATGCCATTTATGGTTCATTAACATTTCACGGGGTTGTGATAGATGTTGTTCTAGATATACATGTTGTTGTGATATATGCATAAATATAATACCTTCTATTTGATAAAGTGTTTCTAATATTAATGGTTTTTTAATGATCACCAAATGATGGCTCTTGAGGTGATATGGGCCCTGATGGATTAGAATTTTTTGGATCATTTCTTTTTTATTCCTTGTATAATGACATGAATATGATTCGAAGCATTGATTAGCAGGGAGTATGGGCCCCCATGGATCAGAATTTGGAATATTAGTGTTCGTTTTGGTTTTCCCATGGGATCATGAGGAGTACTTTATGAGGAATACTATCTAGAAAACCCCAAAATACACGGTGTGTTTTATAGAATGCATGTCATGAGTCCTTTTTTAGAAACGAACTGTATTTCTTACGTACACACCATGTATTTTATATACACGTTGTGTAGTTTCAAACCATGTCAAAGGATGTGTGAGCAGATCCATAGGGACGAGAATGTTTTGGAGGGATAAGCCATGTACACTATGTCTATGTCGTGTATTAGGAGACATGTGTTCAACCATGTGACTAACGACGCGTTGTATTTTGGGTATTTAGTACACACCATTTCTAGAACAAACGCGTTGTGTAGAGTGTTTCGTGTAACCAGTTATGTGACTAACAACCTAGGTCGATGATGTTCTTTCACGTGCATGTTGTTTCTGGCACAAACACACCATTTAATCTTGTTATAGGAGAACTGTGTGGGATAGTCATGTAGAAGAACTCAGGCGGGGTAAAATGATTCAAGTACTGATTGTGTCTTCGTAGAGCATGTTATGTTTATGGGGTGTTACACGAACAGGGTTGGAAAGAGTACACACCATGGTGAAAGAATACGGGAACACACCATGTAGAAGTTGTACAGGAAGTGTATCTACCTTTTATAAATCTTGATAAATTTATTTATCCTGTTACATTCATGCACTTATTTGTTTCAGTAATTGTTAATCTTGACCAAAGGTGTGCATTTTACCTTGCAGAGTCATGCCACCAAGACGTCCTCCATTTGTACCCCTGTTATAGAGCATTTACCAGACATCAGACATGGATGATTATGAACTGCTAGCAGATCCTCCAGTCGTGCATGTCTTGAAACCATATAATATCCCTGATGCAAGGTATGATACACTGTTCTGAGAGGGATTTATGAGCTTCCTATAGAAATTCCAACGAGTACTTTCTCATGCCCCGTCTATGATACATTTTATGTAGTGTTTTCAGAATAAGCATCCTCCCACCTTTATAGGGGATGGAGGCCCTTAGGCAACAAAATCATGGATAGAGGACATGATTTCGATCTTTGAGCATCTGGAGATGCCTCCATAAAGGAGGGTGAAGCACTCTATGTACATGCTATGGGATTCCTCCAATAGATGGTGGGATGTGATCTGACCGGAAGGATTCCGGTAGGTTTGTATAGAAATGAGTTCTAGCGTGACTTCTATGATTATTTCTATCCATAGACTTTAAGATCCGATCATGCCTGAAATTTCATGAGTTTTAAGTAGGGTACTCTATCAATCATGGAGTATTCTTCTATTTTTATAGAGTTGCATCTCTTCACACCCATTCAAGGGGGTGACGATCCTTTCCTATCGAGGAAGCTTGAGGATTTTCTCAGGAATGACATCTGATATTTGTTTAACATATTCATGTTTTATTGAATAACCATTATATTCAACTATCAATAGATCATTGAGTGAAATATAAGGGACTATAGAGCTGTGTGTGAGGGTAGATCAGCATCTAGAGTTGGTACCCCTCATATTGACCATAAGGGCAGCAACATGGATTCTATATGGAGGGATCTGAGGAAGCGGGACACTTCATCTAGTTAACAGGTGTTGTGGTACTAGTGCAAGTATAGTAGGAATAAAAGGAAACATTTCCTAAGAGACTGAGTGGAGTTCCAATATTTTGGAAAGATGGGTCATCTTCAGCTATTCAATAGAATTTTCTCACTAGCAGCTAGTGATATTGTTTCTGTTTCGACTCCGTGTATCAGAGCAGGGCCACCGGTTTCTCATCAGTATTAGAAATGGAGTTTTTCTGGCCATTCAGGCTGAGGTGGTGATCGTGACCATTGTATCCAGTTGGATGGATTTCGGTGACAACCAAGTTGATCAGATCAAGGTGCTCAAGTAGGGTCTTAGGGCCACGATAAAGGTCATAATTTTGTAGAGGAGAAGACCGAGTAGGAGCACGATCTCGGACCCTCAACAAATTGAGGTACGATTCTAGTTTCATTAGTATTAGCTTATGAACATTTCGATATAGGGGATTCCAATAGTTTCATATATGTTGTTGTTTTATAGATCCTATGGATCATTATCTTTACTTTTTTTGATGTCTTTACGTTGGGCACACCATTGAAGACTAGAACGTCTAGTCTATGTCAGTGCAAGGAGTTCCCTCTTGAGGATGGTGGGTGTCACATCTCATTGAACCTTTATATCATAAATATGACATGCTATGAAGTTATTCATATGATTTACTGTTTATTTTTATTCAAGGTTGTTGTATATTTCTATCATCTTAAGGCGAGTTTTACATCCCTAGAGGGAGGATACATTTTACATAAGGTCGAATGGGATGTTCCAGTGAGTAGAGTAGGACCCAAGAATCATGGGTTCGGAGGAATTATAGCCCAAATTGTTATTCTGTATCTGGATGACCAGGGGACATAACTGATGGACTTTCCTCCAGTGTCTGATCATTTAAGGGATGTCACTC
Source organism: Viscum album (assembly GCA_963277665.1). Classification (NCBI taxonomy): domain Eukaryota; kingdom Viridiplantae; phylum Streptophyta; class Magnoliopsida; order Santalales; family Viscaceae; genus Viscum; species Viscum album. Next base: position 1,857,655,361 of record OY728126.1, on the reverse strand, counting down.
AATAGGACTTTTCAAGTTTTTCTCATGAGTGATAGATACACTATTCTATTGATCATGCTACATGAGTTGAACTAGTGTACATTCAACCATATAGTATGGATACAACATTGTAACAAAATCTCAAGAAAACTTTATAGGAGTTACATGAAATGGGTTTCATCCGACCTAGCACTTCTCCTCGGGATTCTCCTGTCCGGTTTGTGAAAAGGGCGGATGGTACCCTCGTACTTTTTGTGAATTGTCGAAAGTTTAACTAGTTTATTGTCAAGAATAGATATCGCATTAAATGGATTGATGATCTCTTTGGTAAGATTCATGGCTCTTGAGTGTTCTCAAAGATTTACATAGGCTCCAGTTGTCATCATTTGCATGTTTTAACATTAGATATACCTCTTACAATATTTCAGGGAATGTATGGTCTATAAGAGTATGTTGTTATACCTTACGGTATAACAAACGTGCCTGCAGTTTTCAGGGCATGGATGAACTGATAATTCTATCCATACATGGATTATTTTGTGGTAGCCTTTGTGGATTAAATATTTTTGTACTCTCACACTCGACATGACCATGTCACACAACATGATATCATTTTGAGTACACAGAAATAGAAATAGTTATATGTTATTCTCTCAAAATTCCACATTTGGAAGGACTAAATTCAATTCGTGGGTCATGTCATCTCATATGAAAGTGTATTATTAGACCTAGAGAAAGTGAGAGTAGTAGATTTAAAGGAGAAGATGTATAACTTCATAGAGGTACTGCGTTTTATAACGATGTATGGTTACTATAGATATTTCATACATGACTTTTCACACTTAGTTGTTCCGCTGACGGTCCCGACTAAGAAGGGTGTGAAGTACCAGTGGATAGATTTTTATGAGTCATCCTATTAGGAACTAAAATAGAGGTTGACTTTAGCACTAGTACTATTACCAGAGCTGGGAAAGATATATACTCGATACTGTGATGCATTAGGTTTAGGGCTGGGAGCAATGCTGTTGTAGGAGGATATAGTCATTGCGTACGGGTCTCGGCCATTGAGGCCACATGAAAGAAATTACCCAATGCATCATCTAGAGTTGGCTACATTTGTTACTGCCTTACACTGTAGGAGACATAATCTATTGGGATAGAATTATAGGTGTTTCACTGACCACAAAAGACTCATGTACATATTTACTCAATATGATCTGAATTTGAGACTGCGAATGTGGGCTATGTACCTTCATTTTATTGACATTGTTCTTTCCTACATTCTTGGGAAAGGAAATGTAGTGATTGATGTGATGAGGATGAGGACTCATATATAATATTTTTAAGAGACCAGTTGTGAGTGACATCTTATGGATCTATTTTCTGAGATGCATTTAGAGAATCATGACAGATAGGGGCATATTTTTTTTCATCTGTAGTTGTTACCTCTACTCTATTTGATCATGTGCGAATGCAGCAGCTATCAAGTATTTAAGGACTAGTCCTAAATGAGAGTGTGTTTGGAGAGGACCATATTCCAAGATGGAAAATGTGTGAGGATGAGATCTTGCGCTTTCAAGGGTGTGTATGGGTGTCGGCATACATATGCGAGGAAATGATGCTGGAAATTCATTCCTCAGTATTGGTAGTTCATCATGGTGTCACCAAGATGTATCGAGATCTTCAAAACTAGTATTTCTAGACTGGTATAGATAGATATGTAGTTGGGATTGTTATGAGGTGCTCCACCTGTCAGCAGGTGAAAGTGGAGCATCAACAACCAGGAGTGCGTTTACAGAAGCTACCCAATCCAGAGTAGAAGTTGAATGATGTCATGATGGACCTCTTGAGAGGTTTACTAAGGTCGCCTCAAGGGAATGATTTATTTTTGGTTGTCATAGATAGACTCACATTGGTTTCTAACATCCTTTTTATTAAGGATACCTTTAGAATAGATGTGTTGGGAAGGCGGTACATTCGAGAGATTGTACATCTACATGGCATTCCACACTCCATTGTTTTATACAGGGATGCACTTCTCTTTTCAAGTAGGGACTATAATGGTCTTTGGGTACATAGAAACTTTTAATAATAGCTTACCATTCTAAGATAGATGTCCAGTCTCACCATAAAATTCGGGTGCTAGAGGACATGCTTCAAGCATACATCCTACTTTTTTATGATTCTTGGGAGAAGTACATACATCTAGTTGATTTTTTATACAATAATGGTTTTGATGAAACTATTCAAATAGATACTTAGGAGGATTTGAATGGAAGGCCAGGCCGATCACCCTTATTTTTGCAGGAGGTAGGATAGGTAACACTACTAAGACCTCGCCTTGCCCATGAGACAACAGAGCTGGAGGAGTAGATTCAGAAAAAGGATGGATATAGAACTGTCATGACAGAAGTCTTTTGATGATTGAGGAAGATGACCTCTAGTGTTTGAGGTCATAGATCAGGTTCTTATACACGTCACACTGAGATTTGGACACATGAGGATTAGGAGAGAGGGAAAGATTTCACCAAGTTATGTGGGACCGCTTGAGGTTTTGGAAAGAGTCAGGCTGGTTGCCTATCAGTTGATGTTACCTTAGAGGTACCGGGATATGCACGATAACATTCAGATTTCACAGCTATGGAATTACTTCTTTGACCATCACATGTTTTCCAACCTGAGGAGGTTGAGTTGGAGGTAGACACCTCATTTGAGAAGCAACCTCTCAAGATTGTTGATCGCAGTGTGAAGGATCTCTATGGCTAGAATGTTCCCCTAGTACAGGTGTTATGGTAGCATTGGTGAGTACCAGATGAGACATGGGAGAGGGAGGTCGATGTGTGATCATAGTGTCCAAAGCTGTTCGAGGATTCTTCTTCTATGCCCACTTCATAGGGAAATTTGGGGACAAATTTCATTAAGGAGGGAAGTTTGTAAGAACCCATTACTTTTTTTTAGGTATGAGTTCTCTTTTTTGGTGTTTGTGTGAATAAATAGGATAATCTATTATTTTTGGGAGTACGTGTCATCTAATTTGGAGTTCATGCTATGTAACCAGTTCATGCAAGTGACCATATACTGGTAGTGATATGGTAGAGGACCTGGTTGTATGGGGTTACTAGATGACCACCTAAAGTGGGGATCAGTAAAGGTATATACAACCCATGTACTTTTAAAAGAAACATCATGTTCTTTTATTTTTATTTGTTACATCAGACTTTGGTCAAGTATTATTGGAAGAAATTACTTCTAATCAGTTCATCTCATCCAGGAGAGACCGAATATGACAAATATTCTCTGATTCCCCGATCTCCTGTCCATTTTCCGATGCAACCGTCGTCGATTGCGTTGGAATATCCATAGTGAGTTCTTCCTTCATCTATAGACTCATCTCATTATTTATTCTCTCTCATGAGATATTCTTGGTTGAGTGTTTTATACATTTTTGTATATATATGTTTTTATAGGTCTATTCAAAGGCTATGATTCAACTATATCGATCATCATGGTCTATGTAGGTGGTGTTTGGATTTCTATAGTTAGTCTTTGAATATATTATGCAAAAGTTCCCAACACCCTAGAACGGGGTATTGTGTGTTTAGGGATTTTATCCTTGTTATGCCATGTGTTCCTATGTAGAGGTTGTTTGATTGTAAATAGGGTGATTTTCCATAATACATATGTGTTTCCCATGTTCGTTTTCATTTTGACCATTTGGTGTAGCTTTTCTATTTAGGATACTTGTCTTCCATGTCTACTGCTATTATAATGGAGTTATATTATTTTATGTTGTTATATGATTGTAGTTTTTATCCATGTAGTTAATAAGGTTTAATTTAGATGTTGAACATCGTTTTTCATGATTAACATACACAGTGTTGTGGGAACTAGGTGTAGTAGACCATTGGGGGAATTGTCACTAAGGGCTTACCTAGAATGTCTATTTACTTTTCACGTTGCGAGACCATAGGGGGATGAATATTACTGCTCCATTAGAGTGTCTGTAGATCCAAATTGCAAAACCACTGGATGAATTGGAAGTTGAGTGCATCCCCAGTGTGTCTGTAGTTTACCTATGAAATACAAATGGGGTAATTTATAGTGGTTTCTTCCATAGAGAGTCCTCTTTAAAGAGAAACCATAGGAGTTATACTGTTTGTACATCCCAGAGGGTTTCTTGTGTTTGTTTGGTTAAACTAGATGGGAAATCTCCCTTTTACTTTAGGTACTTGATTATAGTAGAGTTGGGGAGAATGGGAACATAATGAGGATTGGCATGCTAGTGGAGTTTATTTGTTTTGTGTAATTTGGTTTAGAACTATATTCTATCATTGTGACTTGTTTGGATTCATTCATAGACATATTTATCATAAATCATTTATATAATTTTCTCCATTGATTATTACTTCTATTATTCCAATGTTTACTTATTTCACGTTATTACATCTTCTTAAATTGTTATATTTTTCTTTTTACTATGTTACTCTGCTATTGAAGGCATCATTTCCCCACAATCAAAACAATGTCCCTCACTTCTAGTCGACAACCTCTGGCATTTGGGGAAATACGTTTGAGGCCATGTGGCCAACCAGGTACAGGGCACCTCTTGGTGGCACTCAGTACTGGGATATTACACCAAATTTAACACAAGAGGCTATGTATTTATCCTCTGTATATCAAAATTTATATCTTATTTATCACTTAACAAACATATGTATACCTTCATCATGTATTCTCTTGAAACATGTTGAAAACCTGAATTTCTAAAAATCCTAAATGAAAACATGAATGCTTTATTATTCCAATATTTATTTGATATATTTCATAAAATAGAAAAAAAATATGAACTCCATCCATGATATCCTAAACCTGTTTTTTAACAAATCCTTAATATATTTCCAAGTTAATCCATACTATCCAATTTACTTTATTCCCATCCAATATCTATTTATCTATATAATCCATCATTTTTTTAATATTAAAAACATAGTAAGGGTTTCATTTACTAAGTCATGTGTTTTTTCCATTAAATTTAGCATTTACATTAATTCAATTTTCTAGTCCATTAGCATTATTCTATATATTTTGAATATACTTTATTAAAAACATTTACTTCATGATTCATATAACACAATTCTTGAATTCCAAAACATATACACTTGAATCATTAAACTTAATTCTAAAACCATTAACTCGTATTCATCATATTATTCATTAATACCCCATAATAAATTATTAAATAGGTGCATGTCATATCATTCGTGAATCTAGATTTAATCATGCTTATAAATAATACAATTAGAACATAACATACCTTTCTTATGTCACTCATGGTCTCTTCATCTTCAGCAGGAAGACAATTACTTGTACAACCTTTTTGATTTCCTTCATGATATTTCACCTAACATAATATTTTCATATTTTACATACATTCAACATTTAAATCATTCAAAAATCAATGAATCCGTAAGGAGGCAATTATTCAAATCCATTGTTCCACCTGAAATTTTTATTTTCCCTTTGTATTTACTTGATGTATGTACTTATTTAGCATAATAAAAATAACATACAATCTATATGACACATCCATTTGTGTTTTTCAATCTATATTTCTAATATAACGGAATTTGAATCTTCTTTCCTCCATGGATTCTATCACCAAATCTCTTAGAGATATATTTTCTTCTCTTCATTGGTGAGTTAGGTTTTTGGTTGTGTTACATATAATTAATCATGTTCCATGATAACTGATTTGGAATTATCACACTATTTGTTACTCAAGTGAACATCCTATTTGAATTCTCATCATTAAATTTTTTATCACATCTATATTTATCTTCATTCCTTCTATTTCCCATCATTAATTAGAACTAAAAAGTTTATTGTGAGAAACACTTATCAACAAAAAACAACATAATCATGAAAAATTAAATATAGGTTGTCTGAATCATAAGACATTATTTTAAAACTATGGCACCATTGTATTATCATATAACATCAAAGATCATTATCTTTTTAAATCCTTCGTCTTGTTTAATAAATAGTTTTTTATGTTTCAAAAGCATTTCCTCTGGGAATGTCAAACCAGGAGTGCCGAAAGGCCAATTTTATTAAACAAAATCCCAATCTAGAAATTCCCAATATTATTTTTAGCGGTTATTAATACTATTAAAAAATGGTCAAATTCCACATCCACTTGTAGTACCAATAAGGGGATATATTACTAGGAAAAAACTCATTGTATCATTTACTTAAATTTTAGGACATCTTTCAATGCATTAACTCATCCTTATAATTATCCTAAGTGACCTACCTAGACATATGCATAAAAAGATCCCTACAAACCCCACAAATGTTTTCTCACTCTAAAGTAAATTATTTTAGTAAAGGTGTCCCTTAATATCAACTACAGTGACCTAATATAAAATGAAATGAAATATACATTATTTTGGTTAAATATTCATTACACTATAAAAGTACATGCCCATAAATAAAAAAATATTATTTTTTTAGAAATTGGTAACAAAATGATATATCTTGTTGAATGATATATAAATGTTTCCCAAAGAGATCATATAATTTATTTTTCATACATAATACCTTTATTCATATCATGGGGACTGAAAACAAAAGAGTGCGTGATCTCATATGATTATTAAGGCTAAATAAATAATATACATATAAATAACTTGCAAATAAGTGTATAAGAACATGAGAATAACATTTTAAGTTCATAACATAAATATAAAAGATCATAAACATGAGTCATGGAATAATGATTAAAATATCATATATATCAAAATTGAATTAAGAGAAAAATCCATCAGAGAATAATATACAAATGAAAAATGGAAACATGGAAGACACATAAACATATAAAATAATTACGTCTAAGTCAATGAAGATTGCATATACATATCTGCAATCTTCATGGGGCTACACATACTAGGTTGGAAACAGAACCATCCTCATCCAAAACCATATTTTTATTGTGTATTTAGTTACACTTTTTTCTTATAGTGTATCTGGATACAAAATCATCCCATATTTATTAATGATACAAAATCATCCCATGTTTTATCAGGTCACAACTTCTTACCATAGTGGATCATTCCCTTTTGACATGTATTCCCAAATTCGATCATGAGATAAAAATCTTTACCAAACGCATTGGAGGGAGATATAGGTCTCACCCATAAAATAATGATATCTTACCTATTTTTTCATAAGATCAAAACGAATAATCCTATTTGATCCCATTAAATGAAATTGGTATCATAAAGATATCATCATATCATATCCTTTGGAAAATATATAGTTTTTAATCATTTCATCATAGAATACCCATGAAAAGGAGTAGGTTTATAAGAATATTACTAGTGGAATATAAACAGATTCAATAAAGTCATCATAAAAACAAACTATTAAAAGTAATAATAATAATGTTTACCTTTCATCATATACATATTAAATCATAAATTATATAGAATGATGAAATCTTAAATATTAAAAAAATTTGAATGATAACATTGACCTTTTATGAATGAAAATAACAGTTCATTGAAAATAATTTGATAAAATAATAAACATTTTAAAAATAATTTTCCTCAAAAACACGTTTATAAAAATATATAAAAATATTATAAAAATAAATGAAAATTTTTTTTTATTAAATATTTTTTTTTGACATTGAAACCCATAATTTAAATCATTAAATATTTTGAAAACATTTTTTGTTTAAAATAACCTTGAAAGCATACTAATTATGTTTTGAAAATAATTTAAAATAATATTTAAAACATAATAAAATTTTTAAAACCTTTTTCTAAGAAAATTATCATAATATATATTTTAAAAAAATATTTTAAAACATTTTTAGAAAACATGGATTTAGAATAAAAAATATTTCTATCAGAAGAGAAAAATTATTTCCTTTAAAAAAATATTTTATTAATTATCGTAAGTGAAAATGATTGAAAAAATGGTACAATTAAATGAATGTATCATGAATAATTAGATTAAAATAAAATTAATGCTAATTATTGATACATGGAACATAATTTTTAATTAATTGACGTATATTCATAAACAATCCCAAAAAATGACGAGTTTGTATCAATAAACTCATAACACCATTGGTAACATAGATTCGTAATCCCCATGAATGAATAACATAAAATGTAAAATAAAAAATCATTAGTATTAAAATATTCATGATATTACATGTCAATGGGGCTACAAATTCGCCTCCTGAAAGAATATTGGTGCAATACACAATGTACATCTCAAAGAATATAAACTATGAAAAAATATCATTTAACACTTTCATAACATTTTTTTATTAATACAATAAAAGAAAAATCCAAAAATTGGTATTTAAATAAAAATATTTTTTTGAATATTCATAAAATGTATCCATCTATTGTACACATGCCACATATAATAAATAGGTGATGATCATAGCTTCTGTCTCATGAAACTAAAGTGATTCAATAATCCCTTTCCACTTGAGTAATATTTTAGTTATGATATATGTGAAAGAATATCATCAATTGAAACATTAAATATAATTAAAGAAATAAAATTCATTATATTAAATATTATATGGAAGTATATACAACAAATAAAATAAATTATTAGTGAAGACATCATAAGTCTAATATAAATAAATGGATAAATATAAATCCCCTTAACTTATGTCTTGACTCTCATCGTATAGGTTCAGAACACATGTAATATAAATATAAGATTCCTATAAATCTATAACAGAACCATATTTATTTATACAATAACATATATGATTTTATTATGACTATATATCACCTTTTTATTAAAAAATTCATGTTAAAATTATGTTTTGGGTAATAACCACAATGTTTTTCATACATTTTTTGGATTGTTATTTTTTTTCCACATACAGATATCACGATTTCATCATTTTAAGAATATAAAACATGCTAAAAATATAATATATATTTAATATATATTAATTTATATTATCCCATAAAATTTAATGATAAAAATGAAACACATATTTTATAGAGATGGAAGGTCATATATAATCGTGAACACAGTTTCCATTTTGTGTTACATATTCAAAGAATGAATTTAAATGAAATAAACAGTATCATTATAGTAAAATTTACATGTCATATATATGATTAATTTTTATCAAACACATCTTTAAACATTCCATGTAAATCATGAATGAATCACATCACATTGATTAGGGAACAATCCACAGGTCCCAAAATGATGTTATAACATTCGCAAAAAATGGAAAGAATGGTTTTTTGTGATATATAATAATTAAAGAATCCTTGAGACATCTTAAATATCATATATATCATATATAAAATTAAAATAAATAATTATTCCCAACATTTATATGAGGTAATGGAAGAGTGAATGACATCGGGTCGTGAGGTGGTAGACCGCCACCCACCCGAATGATGGATCCATATACATTTTGATGAAATTATGTGTAATATTAGGTATAAAAAATAACACAAAAACATCTAAAAATATTTAATATAATTATATAATTATTATATCATGATAATAAAATAAATTAATGGACTAGAGAAGAAAAAATAGAAAATTCATATTGATGAACATTACTTCTTATTCGGGTAACACCTTTTGGATGGAACAAAATGACTTATTTGGATGGATTTATGAAGGATTTGAGGATTCTAGGTTGATTATATGGTAATTTGGACCTTATTTGGGAATGTTTTTGATTATCCAATGTTTTTAAAGGTGTGAAGTGTTAATGGGGGTGAGAGCACTTTGATAGGGGAGGGGGAGTGGAATTATTTTTAATACCAAAAAGGTAAATATTTTAGGATGGTATCCCTTTTATAATGTTCCTCAATAAATAATAAATTTAGATAAAATAGGTTATATGGATAAAATATTTTCATCCAATAGGGTTTTAAAATGTTTTTAGGTTATTTTTTTACAAAAGATAATGTTTAGACCCTTAGAAAACAATTTTTCTTCTTTATCAATGTAATTAATTTAAAATATTTTCACTAATAATTTTGTTAAAAAATAATGTTTAAATTATTTGAAATTATAAAATATTTTTATTAAAATAATGAATCTATTTCCAAAATTAAAATCATATAAAAAGTATAAGTTAATTTAAAATTAATCTCACACACAAGACTACACAATGGGTTTAAAAATTGAAAATCAAAAAAATATTGATATGTTTTTAGATCCAATTTAAATGGGAAATTGAATAAAATGACAAAAAATGGGTCAATATATCTATAGTGATATACATATACTTTAAAACCAAATTGAAATAAAATTTACCTCTATAAAAAATAAAATGAAAATAAATTTTCAATATAAATTCAATACTATTCAAAATTCATCCTAATACGAAACATCTCATAAAAATACCCAAAATTCATCCTAAGATAATTTTTTCATTATTATTTAAAAAATATATTTTATTTTTTCAAATATATTTAATTATTGATTCAATGTTTATTTTTAAAATAAATTCATTATTTAATGGAAATTTCTTTTAGAAAAATAATATTTTTAAGGAAAATATTGTATTTATTCTTATATCATGTATTAGAAAACACATAAGATAATGATTAAATAAGTAAATTAATATATAATATATTTATTTCATTAAAAATCATTTAAAAAAATTGGTTTCATTAATATTTTGAGATACAACATATATCTCCATAGAGAAATATTTTTTGCTAAAACTGAATTTAATTTTTTTAAAAAATTCATACTTTTATTAATAATTAATTTATAACCAAATATTTTTTTATATAAACATGTGTAAATAATTTTTTCCATAATTTTGTTAATATTATTCATACCCTTCATTCCAATGACAATTTTTCAACTATAACAGTAAATTATAATACAATATTGTATTTAAGTAAAATTTTGTCTTCTCTATAACAAAATCTATTGATTGATATTTGTATTGTGTGAAATACATGAAAAAAAGTGTGTTTTATATACTACGATACAAAGTCATTATTTTATTTAGTTTAATCTTATCAGTGTGTTTTGTACAAATAAATCATAACATGGTGGATCATGAAATAAAATACATCAATAAATTTTAATTTATTTTAAATTTAATAATTTATAAAAACATGGGGTGTTATAGTTTTTGTGTCCTTGGTTATAGTCTGGAGTTTTAGAGTCTGTTTCATTATTTTTGGACTCCAAAAGGTTGAAGGTTGAGCATCATGTACCTGATGGGTTTCTCCAGCTGTTAGATTTTCCCAAGAATAAGTGACAGGATATCACAATACACATTGTTAGTAGTTTACATTATAATTTGGAAGGCTATGATTCTATATGGGTGATATTGGATTCTTTAAAAAAATCATTCCACTCTATACTGATCAAATTTTCGAGTTCAGTGTAGGTTTCTTTTGTGGCAGTATCATCAGGATGTGTTGCAACTCCCTAGAGTCAAGAGGACTATCATTTCTAATTGAGATATTCATATTACCTCCATGGAGTAGAGCGGCCTCCAACATTCTTTTGTTTCTTAATTATTCATTAGAACAACTTTTCGTCCACATACAGATGGTCAATCATAGAGAAATATATGTACTATTGATTATATTTTTTTCTCTTATGACTTATATTTAAGAGGTTTATGGATGAGGAACCTATCATTAAATGGTTTTTTTAAATAATAGTATTAAATCCTCCATTGGTATAATTCCATTTCAATATTATTATCACTGACCTGATTATTCTTTATTGGGTTGTATGTGGTCTAAAGAGGTAGAAAATCTCGAAATGGAAAAGTTAAAAATTACAGTATAGATAGTACAGTAAATTCATGAATGAATGATGGTGGTGCATGATAGTCGTAAATCTTTTTATTATTATAAGAGTAGACATTTGGAGTTTCACATTATGGATCATGTGTTTTTGAAGGTGACTCCTCGTCATGGGAAGGGATGGTTTGGTCTGAGGATAAATATTTCCCTCCATTGTTTATGGACACTCGAGGTTTTCACTCATATTGGTGTTGTGGTGTATTAGAAATAACTTACACAAAATATGATTTGTATACATGATGTTATTCACATTTTCTAGCCCTATTATTAACATCATGTTGATTCTCAGGTCATCGATTAGGGTATGATCAATATTGATGATGATTCAATCTTCAAGTAGTGGATTGTGATGTCCTATGATCTCCAAGAAAAAGTGTTGTGTGGGCGTTCAACTATGATAATTTTTTCTTGTTGTGGAATGGATTCATGGGGGAAACTAGATGCGAATACAGGTGTTTTATGAACACTCAGTACCACAAGACATTTGACATTTAGTTCTTCAATAAAAACATTATTTTCTTATGCATGTAGACCATTCTAGTTTATAATATGGTTTCTTATTGTTTCATATTGTTTATTGATTCTACATTGAGAGTTATCTATCCTAGGTGAGTGTTTAGGATCTAGTTTTTTCTATTGTAGGGTTTTGTTTTATACCTTTGGTAATGAGGTCAAGATAATGTGACGTTGAGACCTTTGAGAGGTATCATGTGGTGTGGTTATTCAGAAAAACCCTTCTCATTACTACCCTAGGTTAGTTTTTGAATTTTAGAGGACAATAAATTCTTGATATGTATCTCTTGTAAGATCATTGATTTAATTAAAATGATCATTTTATATTTTTTGTTTCATGTGGTTCATAGAGGTTGTTTGGAGGATGTCTAGAGATGTTCGGATGCTAAAATATAGAAGGTGGGAGAATTTATGATTTCAAATATATTAAATTAAATATATTATAATGATATTGGATTTTTATGAATGTTTCAGGGGTGTTACATAACGTGAATTTATTTGAGTTTAAAATATTTGAGTTGATGATTTTTTCAATGTGATCGGTAACCCAATTTTTACATGAAATGTATGGGTTGCACACCAGGTTAATCACTGGTGAAATGCATTTTTAAATATAGTACATGCGGTGGTTTTCATCAAATGATACCAATTTATCTTAATTCCAGGTGATCCACTAGAAGAAATTTTATTTATTTTGGATTTCATCATCATGGATCAATCATTGGATTACTCTTTGGTGATCTGTGGTGATTGAAGAATAATTATTTATTCATTTTTAGCATGTTATCCATAATGGGGATTATCACCTCCCATTCCTTAATTAATTGTGATTTCAGAACATCTATTATGTTTCTAATAGGTTTTTTTGTTTTTTTATGGTGTAATGGGATCCTTGGATGGATTTATATTATATTAGGGGAGGGTTATGATCAGGACCAGCGACGTTGACCCATTATCATGGGAATAAAATCGATTTCTTTGATGTATGGGTTTCATTGATTCTATTATTTTATTTATGGGTAATCATAAATTGATCATAATTTATCACATTAGAAATAAATTAAAATAACCTCATACGTATTGAAAATGATTAATGAAATTGGTTGATGTTTGGATATTCACATTCATTATATCATTATGATTGTTTGCCTCTTGATTTTCTAGATTGTGTGTTATCATTTATTTTCTTGGTACCATTTTTTCTTATGTTAATATTATCATGTTTTTATAGATGAAAATTAGTAACTTCGGTAATGCTATAATTAATTGATAATTAATTGGATTAGGAATATATAACGAATCCGCATGTTTGTAATTGTGTGTTGCAATTAAAAATAATAAAATGGATTCCAATGAATATTTAATTAAATGTAATCTTACATATGACTAATGGAATTGATGTATAATGTTAATCATGTTGATTCTTATTGATAATACTTAAAATTCATGTTAAATTAGAATGATACTTCTAATAGATTAATGAATCTGGTTTCAAATCTAGAGATAATTTTTATCTTTTGACATAATGATAAAGAATGATGCCTTTTATTGTCTTCAATTATGACCTATGAATAATTAATCAATTAGTTAAAGATGGAATTTTAATCTTTTATGTGATAATTTTAATTAATAGTGAATGATCGTCCATTCTCCTTGTAAAGGCCTAGTGCCTTGATATATATCTGTGAGAGCTTGTTTTTCATTGAAGGAAGGGCTCCGAGATTTTTTTCATCTACATTTTCCAGTTATCCAATATTTTTGTTTCTTTCTAATTTTATGATATGGTAAGGGGAGTCATTGAAGATATGTGATCATGAGATAACTTATCTAAGGATGGATAATTTGATATGGGAGGGGATGCCCAGATAATAAAGAACTAGATGATGCCTTTTACGGTGGGATAAATCAAGATATGCATGTGAGTGACGAATATATAATCATATATGATGGAATGGGTAGAAGCTAAGACAATCCATTTTTGTTCTTTTGATAGATTGTTTCTATTTTATGAAACTATTTAATAATTGATTATTGGGTTTCTTTTTTTATGTGCATTACATCCCCTATTTTGTGAGGTTGCGGCTTATGCATGGTTGAATGTTTCTTCTTGGTTGTAACATAGGTTTTTTTACAAGACTAACTTATTTATGGAGTAATACTAGTAAATAAAAAATTATTTTTGACCCATATGGTTTTTAATGATAAAAGAAAATGATTAATGATGATAATCTTGATAAACTATTGTCTCAGTTGAGATTATATTTTGGGGCCATGGACTTTACTATAGTGATAATGTAATTTAATGTGGAAAATGGTTTATGGTTATTTAATTTATAATAAATTAATTACCAAAATAAAATGTTAAAAATAATTAATTAATTAATGAAACAGATTTATTTCTTGTGTTTTTATAGGACATATATTCTTAATAGTGGTAGTCGAGAGTTCGAGTGACATTAGCTATAGTTGAGTCCAATACTAGGTTATGGCCATAATGTGGTTATGAGAGTATTATACCATGTATATTCTAAGACATCATATTCTACCCCACCCATGTAATTTAGTTGACTAACACCTAGTGGACAGTGGGAGGGTGTTTTCCCCAACATTCTGTTGGGAGGATGGATTTATGAATTTCACATATGGCCCAACTCTCTTCTCTTGGTAGTTTATTTTTCTATTATGCACATTGGATAGACATCCCATATATGATAGCTGAGGGATATAATGGATTATGGTAATTTCACACACATATATTAATTGATATAGTATCTAGTGTATTATTATTGGTAAGGGATGTATAGGATTGACATATGAAGGTACATACACAATATATAGGTTGTAATGAAAAATGGTATAATACTCATTGTATGATACATTCCATATGGGTTATTATGTATCCTAAAAACTGATCAGCTACAATATATTGATATGTGGATGTGACCAATTAATGATCTGTTTCACATAGTGAATCCCATGATGCCTTTCCCAGGTTCCATCAAGATGACCTATTTTAGAGAGAGATAGCTCAGGAAGTTTGAATTTGAGGTAGGTAAACAAAGCAGTGGGGACTCAGAAGTGGGTTACCCTTTATGTTTCATAATTATATTATATGATATAGGGTATGTGATACATTACGATAGTTATCCATGGTGAGACTGGGAACTCACTATAATTGTTTTGTTGATAAGTTAGTTTCACAATTGTTTGTTGGTATTCAGAAAGCATGATTAATCATTTCAACGAGAGGCTAGAGGGAGGATCTTATTGAGTATACTATTATGATAACCCTATTTATATATAAATGTTTTTCTTGTCAGATGGAGCATATTTGAGATTGTTCTGGATATTATTGTCTCACGTATTTATTGCATGTTTTTCGTCTTCGTTGTTGATTAAATATTTATCTTTTGTTACTTATAGTGTATTTTCAATTATTTTACTACAATATGGAATTTTATAGTAGAACATGGGATTTATTTATATATATATGTATTATAAGGTGTCTGTTGATGTATTGGTCTTATCACTTCATTCCAAATTTCTCACATAGATTTCAATGCCTCCAATATGCATGTTTATTATACACACGATGCAAGTCACCAGCCTAGGGCACACATGAGGTGGGACTCAAGCAGTCACCAACTATATCTCCTCATTGAGGTATATTTGTGTTTAGGGGGTCCTAAAAATACTGATTCATTATACTAATTTGGATAATTGTAAGGACCCAATACTTTTTTTAGGTATGGGTTTTTTATTTCTAGTGTTTTTATGAAAAAGAGGAGAATTTGGAGATTTAAGGAGTACACATTATGTACATAAGAGTACACACCATGTACCCATTTTCCATGGGTGACCGTATACTAGCCATGTGATGGCCGAGTACATGGTCAGGTGGGGTGACTTGGAGACCACCTGAAACAGGGCCTGGTAAAGGCATATCCATGTCATGTACTTTTAAAAGACATTAGTTGTACTTTTCTTTTTATTTTTTAAATCAGGCCGAGGTCATGTATAATTGAATGAAATGCCTTCTTATCAACTCATCTCATCCAGGAGAGAATATAAGGTGTGATTTTTCACCAAGCCCCTAATCGATCATCCATGCTCTGAATCAACCAATGTCGATTATGTTGGAATCACAGTGGTGATTTATTCCATATTCTAGAGCATCGTTCTTTGATTTCTACTCTTTTGTGTGATATTCTTGGTGTAACGTTTTATATATTTGTATAGATCATCATCCTTCTAGGAAAACTGAAGGGTTGATGCCAGAGTATATTCATCGTACAACACTGAGGTGGGTTTTTTGTGCCTTTACATACTTTTTCTGTGAATTATATGTGCAAATAGAGCCGATACCCTAGTTTACGGTATTTCATGTTTAGGTATTTTAACCCAGTTGATGTATTCAGTGATTTTTTTCTTGAGTTTGAACTCTAGATTGTAAATAGGGTTATTTTGAGATGTTATAGAGGTGTTTCCCCGTGTTTGAGTTGATATTGACCGTTTGTTCCAGTTTTTCCTATTAGGAAATCCGCTTTCCATGCCTTGTGTGGTTAGGATGGAGTGATTTATCTGATGTTATCATATGATTAGTTTCTATTTAGAAAATAAATACTTTTAAGTTTACATTGGATGGTGAACATAATTTGTGCACGAATACTTTACAGAGGGTTTTTGGAACCTCGTGTAGTGAGACCATAGGGGGAATAGATGTTCAAGGCTTCCCCAAAGTTTATTTCATTTCTTATCACACTACATGACCATAGTGGGGATTTATGGTGAGTTATCCCTCAGAGTGTCGATAGTTATCATTATGAGACTATAGGGGGGATTGACATTGAGTGCTCCCTCAGAGTGTCTATAGTTATCATTACGAGACAACAAGGGGAATTGACATTGATTTCTTCATCAGAGTTTTTACAATTTATTACTAAAAGACAATATGTGGAATTAATGGGGAGTGGTTACTTAAAGAGTCATTGTTTTCCCTAGATCAAAGGGGTGAGACCGTATGAGCTTTCCAAAGAGGTCATTGCATCCCTGATTAAGTTTAACCACAGGGAATAGGCTGTGAGAACATAACCAGAGGGCTACAAGATATTAATTGGTTGTACTAGAGGGGTTATGACGTAAGAACATCCCAGATGGTTTTTTTAGTTTGGTTGATTAATTGACATATGTATATAAATATAATTTAAACATTCAGACTGTTCACTTTTGATTACATACTTATTCATTTATTATTTATCTTATTTCCTTCCTTATATATTCACTAACTATAACGAACATATCATTGCATGGTTTCCTACTAGGATTCGTCTCACACCTAGTTTGGGTCATTCTTTTGGGTCCAAAAATATTTTATTACTGCAAGAATAGATAAGGGAAAGTGAGATTCAAATTTAGGAACATGATTGATGTGGAGATGGAGAGCATGACACCATGATGAGGCTTTCAATGCAGCTAGAGTTATTTACTTATTTTCCTTGTACATTGGTTTAGTACTATATTCCATCATTGTGATTTGTTTATCTTATTTCTTTTATACTTGTGACATGAATCATTATATATATATATGATGATGTTTTTTATTTAATTGTAGTCTTCCTTTGTTTATTTTGGAATGGTATTATTATTTCTTCTGTGACTATAATATGTTTAATTCCACTACATTACTCTTCCAATGAGAGAATAGTTTCTCCGCTATCACAACGGTGACACTCACTACTAGTTGGAATCCTATGGAATTTGTGGAAATGAGCCTGAGGCAATGTGACCAACAAGGTAAAGGGAATCTTTGGGTGGCACCCAGTACTAGGACATTACAATAACATTTTTATAATCCCAAAAAATAAAAAATGTAATAACCCCCATCATTATAAAATAATTGATTCAACCTATTGATAGGTGTTCGAACAAGTGAACCCTTTATATTCTAAATCTTAAAACATAACATTAATTTCACTAAATTAGATTAGTTCATTCATATTTGATGAAATTAAAATAGCAATGGTACTTTATAGGAGAGAAATCATAAACTCCTCTTCTATTTTGGGTGGTAACACTATGTAATTGAATCGAAATTGATCAATTATAGTTATAAAATACCAATTTCTACTATTGTCATGACCCATCCCAGTGGGGACCAAGCCGCCACTCCCCATGCCCACCTTTAATAGGCCAGGGGCTGGTGACTAGCACCGAGTAAGAATGTTACTAACATCAGAGGCATTTCCTATAAACCTGTACACATGCACACACATCTTCAAGCCCACAAATCTGAAAAATTAAAAGCAACTAAAAATGGAAATGCATGCATTCACTAAAAATCCCAACAAATAGAGTACGACAGGAAAGAAAAGTATAGTAATTTAAAACCCTAGGCCAAAAGTAAAAGACCAACAAAAGATAGTCTACAACAAAGTCCAACCTGTATAAAAAGTTACTGGGACTGCAATCCATTTCCGTAGGATCACACCTCGGCCTGCCTGATCTCACAGAGCACCGTCCGGTCCTGGTCCACCTAGAACCCTGTCAAAGTCTCGCTCATCTGCATAATAAACGACAGGTGTAGGAAAAAACCGTGCATGGGTGAGTATAACAATACCCAGTAGGACACCCTGAAACCACAAAGGAATACAACAATGGAAAATAAAATGATGGAAATATACAGTCATATTTACACAGTATATGTTTAAAGAACATATATCAATAAAATATCCAGATATACACATACACGATCGACCCTCGCGAAACCACTACTAAGATCTAGCACGAAGATTCAACTAAGAATACAACAAGGAGATCATACTCCTAGGCCTGAAGAGAGAGATATGAAGTAATTGTTTCTGTAGAACACACTCCACAAGTACCGGAGAATACGATGTTCATTTGAGGATTACAACCTATAGCTATGTTGTGATTCCCACAACTTAGTCTGAACTAATCCGCTATTCAGAGGATCAGCACCCAGGTAATGTTGGTAACATCGATACCAAGTAATTGTTTTTGTTTATGGGATCATACTATTTTACACAAGAAATGACACTGGAAACCTTCAGGGAAAAGTCCAAGGGTAAGAACCCTAAGAAATATAGTCCAAGTCACAAAATACAATTGGCTCAAGACATGTAAAATGGGTTATACAACGTGTATTATAGTTACACTCCATTTTACTTAACCCTGGGTACTTCCCATGTAAACGGCCTGTGTCATCCGTCCAAGCTGTGTAAAACACACCTACACGGCTGGTAGAAGGATCACACGCCGTTTTCCTTGACTTTCGGTACTACCCTTGTAAATGGCCTATGTCATCAGGCTTGTCGTATAAAAAGAAACTACACAGTGTGTAATAAGATTACACGTCGTGTCTGAGCACATGGGGTTCACTCCATGTACGCTGGCCATGTGCCCGTACACAGTCTCTGCCCGTGTCGCCTGCCCGTGTACCAGTACACGGGGTATCCCGTGTATTTAGCTGGGTCTGTCCGGGGAAGGGTATACAACCCGTGTCCTTTTCCGTGTACCCAAATCGTGTTTTTGTACTCCCGGGGTACACGCCAGGTAGTGTGTGGATAAAAATGCGCCGTGTAGCCCATACTACAGGCTGTGTAGTCGGGATTTTCCAGAATCTCTGTCTTCCTCCTCGCGCCTCATCCAGATCTCCGGATCATGGGTCACCTTGTCGTCGTGATTCCCAATATGTGGGTTTCATGCCTTTGATCGACTCTGAAATCCGATTTCGTTCATCTGTGCAGAAATCGTTTGAAGAATGATAACTTCTGATCCGCTTCCATCCATCCATCATCACTGTAGCCCTACCTCCGTCGGTTTTTACTAACACTAGATCTTCAGTTTGGGATCGTTACGTCGCACAACAGATGCACAATTACCTTTCATTCATATCTATATGAATAACACGTTGAACGCACATGAAGAACACAAGAAATCAAGGAAGGAAGGCACAACAAATCGAGAGGGGTGAACCTTGATTGATGTTCCTGTCAATATTGGTTCATCACCGTTAGAAGATTAACGAACCAAAATAACTTCCAGAAAAAAATCACCAAAATTCCTGAAAAAAACACATCCCACAAATACGATTGATACGTGGGCTAATCTGTTCGCGAATTATTCCTTGTTCATTGTATGTATCAAGAACGGGGAAAGGAAACAAAAATCAAACATCCTACTTCGATCCTCAGCGTTCGTTGGCGAAGATCCAGTCACTGTGTCACCGTCGTCGACGAAACTTGTCAATAACGTCGTCACCACATTGGGGTTTTTTTCCAGAGGTTCCAAAGGTTTCATGGTTATGAGGTCTATATCCCTGGACCGCTGCACAAACCATTATTTAAAATTATAAAAAGATATTCGCTACCACAATATATTATAAAATATTTTTATTAAATATTTTATTATGGTAACTTCCAAAAACTAGATTTCACCACCGACCCATGCCGTCTAATATTAGGCCTCACCTAAGGTAAATTCACTGATTTGAATGCAACGGTGCCTCAGATTTAAGATCTGAGAACCCATTCAGGTGTTATTTAACTTTTTCAGGAAAAACACACATGACTGTTATTTAATTATTTAATTAAATTCAAAAAAAATTCAGGGATCAACGAGTCTCGGAACTGCACGCTATCTCAAAGCCTGGTCTCAAAATAATTCCCATAAAATATTAAAAATAATACATGGAAAATCAAAGAGATTACATCATTCCCACCTTAGGGCTTTACATACCAAAAAATCCAAAACAAAGGCTACTAAAAAAGATTTGGGCACTGCACACGAATCTGAGCCTCCTTCTCCCACGTGCTCTCCTGGAGATTCCCGTGATGCCACCGGACACACACCAAGGGAATAGCTCCCCCAAAAAGGATCTTCTCCTGCCAATCCTTGATCTCTATTGGGTACTCAGCAATGGTCACCCCATCATCAATGCCCCGCTCACCCTAGTCGATAACATGTGATGGATCATGCACATACCTCTGTAGCTACGACACATGGAAGACTTTGTGTACCCGGTCAATCTGAGGAGGTAGAGCTAAGTAGTATGCCACCTCTCCAACTCCACTCAAAATCAGAAAAGGGAAGATGAACCTCAGAGATATCTTGTCACCTCAGCCAAATCACATCAGTCCCCATCGAGGTGAGACATAAAGGAACAGATGGTCTCCTTTATCGAACTCCAAGGGCCTCTGTCTCATGTTGGAATAAAACATATGACGAATCTGTGCAGTCTTCATTCACTCCTATATGACCTGCACCTTCTCTGTAGTAGATCGCACCATCTCTATGCCCATGCGTGCTGACTCTCTTGGGTCAGCCCAAGAAAGTGGCCACCTGCATTGTCACTCGTACAAGGCCTCAAATGGTGCCATACGAATAGTGGAAAGATAACTATAGTTATAAGAAAATTAAACTAGTGGTAGGTGATACTCCCATCTATAACCAAAGTCATGTATGAATGATTGTAACATATCCTCCAGAACATCGATGGTCTACTCTATCTAACCATCATTGTGAGGATGAAACACAATGCTCAAGCGTAACTGAGTCCCAAAATCTTCCTGCAATACCTTCCACAACCGGTATGTGAAACGAGCATCATGATCTGAGATGATCGTTGATGGAAATCCATGAAGTCGAACTATCTTTTGCACATAGAGGCATCCCAAACTCTCTACGGAACTCTGCTCTCATATGGAAAGGAACTGTCCTGACTTGGTGATTCAGTCAACGATCACCCACATGGCATTGTGTCCCCTAGACGTACATGGTAAACATTTCACGAAGTCAATGGATATCCCATCCCACTTCTACTCTAGAACCTAAAGGGGCTCAGTCAAACCTAATGGAACTTGGTGCTCAGCCTTTACTTGTAGACAATTAAGGCACTAAGAAACAAACCCTTCCACACTCTTCTTCATTCCTGACCACAAGAACTGACGTAGGAGGTCCTAAATCATTTTTGATACACCCGGATGAACCACCAAAAGAGATGTATGGAACTTTATCAGAACCTCCTCCCACAATGTAACCGATACTACTATGTGCACTCTGAAAAGAACAATGTTCTCCCCAGCTATTGAATATCCATCAGTAGCATCACTTGTGGATATCTGAGCAAGTAGAGTCTCACAAATAACATCCTTGAGTTTTGCATCCCTAAATCGTTGTAAGGGTTGATGGGTAACAACCATCGACTAATGGTAATCTCCCTCATCTATATCCATGAAGGATAACTTTAAAGGGTCCAAATTCCACATAACCTCATCCAGTAACTGCGAACCGGATTTCCTACTGAGAGCATCCGCCACAACGTTCCCCTTCCCAGGAGTATAAACAATCTCAAAGTCGTAATCCTGGTGGAACTCATGCCACCTCTTCTGTCTCAAATTCAGATCCCTCTGAGAGAAGATATATATGAGACTTCTATGATCTAAGTAGAAGATAAACCACTCGCCCATCAGGTAGTGCCTCCACATCTTCAATGCGAAGACTACCACTGCCAACTCAAGATCATGGGTCACGTAGTTCTACTCGTGTGGCCTCAACTGACATGATCCATAGGAAATAACCGCTTTCCTCTACATCAGGACACAACCAAGACCAGTTCCTGATGCGTCACATAACACTATGTACTCTCCACCCTCATCTTGTAGTCTCAAGATCAGGGCCCTCGTTATACTCTATCTCAACTATTGAAAAGCCTACTAGCATCTCTCCGTCCACAGGAAAGGATGCCCCTTTCGAGTAAAATCTGTCATGGGAGGGTAAATCCTAGAGAAATCAAGGATGAATCTCCAATAGTATCCTTCCAACCCAAGGAAACTCTTCACCTCCATCATGCTCCTGGGTGGATCCCATGCTAACACTTCCTTTACCTTGGCGGGGTCCACTACGACACCATCTGATTAGATAACGTGTCCCAAAAAGTGGACCTCCTGTATCCAGAATTGACACTTCCAGAGTTTCCCGTACAACTAGAACTCTCAGTGTGTATCCAAAACAATCCTTAGTTGCCTCGCGTTCTCCTCCTTGGACGAAAAGTACACCAGGATATCATCGATGAATACCACTATGAACCGGTCAATATAGGGCTGAATGATCTGGTTCATGAGTCCCATAAACACTGACGGGGCATTAGTCACATCGTAGGGAATCGCCAAGTACTCATAGTGACCATAGTGACATCTGAATGCCGTATTTGGTATATCCTCATCATGTACTCACAACTGGTGATAGCCTGATCATAGATCATCCTTCATGAACCATCGTGCCCCTCTTAACTAGTCAAATAGGTCATCAATCCTTGGTAGTGGATACCGGTTCTTCATGGTCACCTGATTCAAGAGCCGGTAATCCACATAAATCATCATGCTCTTGTCTGCCTTCTTGGCAAACATTAATGGGGCCACCCAGGCTGAAACACTAGGTAACACAATTCCATTCCTTTGAAAGTATTCCAGCTGCACTCTCAGCTCGGAAAGCTCTACAGAAGCCATCTGATATGCTGATACTGATATCAGTGTCATCTAGGGTTTCAACTCAATGCAAAAAACTATCTATTGATGTGGAGGTAGTCTGGGGACATCCTCCGGAAAGACGTCCTCATACACAGGCACTACTGCTGGAAACTAGAAACTCATAACATATTCTGCACCAAGGGCAGGCTATCCAACTGATATGAAATATTTTGTACCTTCCTATACACGAGTCCATCCTGCACTGCCTGGGTATCCTTTTCACCGACAAAGGAGAACCTCATTCCATCATTGCAGACACACCACACCCTTCGCCTAAAACATTCAAGCTGGGCATGAACTGTGGATAGCCAATCCATACCACGAATGAGATCGTAAGACCTCGACGCCACCCCCAAGAGGTTCCAACAGAATTTATCGCCTCTACGGTTCAGGTCACACTGTCTTCAAAGTTGTCTGATCTCTCAATATTCTCCAGTTGGTGTTTTTAAGCGTAAGGGTATATTCAACAGCTCAATTGGAATCTCAATGTATAGAAAAATATAAAACTCCAGAAAGGTATAACTAGAACCTGTGTCTATCAGTACGGAATCCAAAGTAGAAAAGAAACAGATTTTACCTCTAATCATTCCAGGAGTACATGGGTCATAAGCCTCTACTGTCTACAGTTGTCCCTGCATCTGTCCACAAGCTCCCTGAACCTGGGGTGGACCTCCTTGGGGTGGTGGTGGTAAAAGGTTAAAATGACGACCACCTCCAACTGCTCTCGCAGCTCCTCTACCACATCTGACGCCCCATAGATCTGTCTGCTCCACACATTGCCTCTTCCTCGGTGGTCTATCCACTGCTCCCATGTTATTAGTACGGCGGGTCGGACAATCTCGAGCGAGATTTCCCCTTCCATCACAAGAGTAGCATCGCCTCTCTCGAGGCTGGATAGATGTGCCATGTGAACCCATTATGGAAGATCCCTTGTCCAGAGATCTCCTCTGAAAAAGTATCCCATGACTTGGTCCCTGACGTCAGCTCCCTGCTGCCGAGGTCTCTGCTCCATCTCACTCACTACTGACAGCTACTGGCTGTCTCTGCTCTGCCAAGAAGCTATCGACTACTGAAGCCCGCTCGAGAACCCCCATCTTAAGTAGGATTGCTCATAGGTATTATTGTAGCTTGCATGTCTCTGTGAAAGCCCCACTCAAAAGTCTGAGCTATGAAGTACGGATCCCTGACCATATCCATCGAGTACCGTTAGAGGTCGGTAAACTTCGATGAATAATCATCCACTTTCATGGTTCTCTACTGGAGCTGAAGATGATCCTGTATACGTAATGCTCTCAGGGTAACTCGTGAAAACTCATATCAAAAGAGACACTCAAACTCTGACGATGCAAGATTCACCTCGTCATGAGTCTGGATAACCAAACTCCACCATTGCCCTATCGAGCCCTACATAAGGCTCACTGCTAGAATCACCATCTGGTCTGCTGGTGTCCTGACCAAATGGAACACTCTGGCCACTTTCTCAAGCCAGTCCTCTACTACCTGAGGGTTAGGCTCACCTCGAAAACTGAGGGGTATTTTTCTCTGAAACTCATGGAGTGCGCTAAGACTATGCTCCTCCTCTACCGGTACAACATGCACTAAACACTTCTCCACATGTGGTGGAATAACTGACACACCACCCGATGGTAAAACTTGGTGATCTGGTCCCTGTATCAAGGATTCATCACTAAGGGGTTCATCCTCATGATCAAGCTACTGGATCCTACAGGTGGGCACTACAGAGGCATCCTATAACGAAACAAAATGTATCACTGTCAGTGAGTATATCTGCAGAGCATACTCAAGAAGGAAATGGAAACCACAACTCATTCCTTTATGATTCATGTACCGTTATTTTCCCCTCCAACTAGTGTTATCATTTTTCCAGTCGAAACGCATGTTATCAGAATCCTGGTGTATGGATACGTCAGCCGCCCGCACCAACACTGGTGTCCCTAGCCAGAATGCCGAACATGAAACACGCAACACTGTTGCCCCAACCTAACTCACAGACTCTCGGTCTTATGGCATAACTGACCACCTCTGATACATCTCTGTCACGACTCGTCCCAGTGGGTCTCACGCTACAACTCCCCAATCCCGCCTCCAATAGGACAGGGGCTGGTGACTAGCACCAAGTTGGCATGATACTAACATGGGAGGCATTTAATATAAACATGTACAAACGAACAAACATCTCCACGCCCACAAAGCTGAAAAAGTATAATCTATTAAAAATCAAAATGCATGAATACACTAAAAATCTCAACCAAGTGAATACAACAGGAAATCGAAGTACAGTAATGTGAAATCATGGGATGAAAATATAAGACCACCAAAATAGAGTCTACAACAAAGTCCAACCTGTAATGAAAGGTACTGACACTGTAATCCCTAGTCGTAGGAACACACCTCAGCATGTCTGATCTCACTGAGCACTATCTGGTCCTGGTCCACCTAGAACCCTATCAAATGCTCGCTCGTCTGCACAAGACACGACATGTGCGGGCAAAGCCCATGCAAGGGTGAGTATAACAATACCCAATAGGACACATCGAAATAAAAAAGGAATACAAAAAAGGAAAATACCACAAAGGAATGATAAAGTCAGGTCAACACAGTATATGTTTACATGATATATGACAAGAAAATATCCAGATATACTCATACACGGTAGACCATCCCGAAACCACCGCTATGATCAAGCTCAAAGATTACACTAAGCATGTAATAAGGAGAACAAACTCTTAGGCCTGAATATAGAGATAAGAAGTAATCATTCTTGGAGAACACACTCCACAAGTACTTGAGAATACGATGTTTAGATGAGGATCACAACCAATAGATATGGGGTGATTCCGACAACTCGCTGTCAACTAATCCGCTAGGTAGAGGATCGGCACCCGGGTAATGTTGGTAAAGTCGATACCAAGAACTCAACTTTGGGTTTCATGAAGGAATAGAGGATCATGCTCTAGGTATCTCAGAGGGGATTCCAACAACTATATACAGGAAGTCCTCCTAAAGGGATCGTACTCTTATACATAAGAAATGATACCAGAATCCTTCAGGGGAATGAAAAAGGGAACGAAACATAATAAATCTAGTCCAAGTCATAGAAGAAAACTGGCTAAATCCATGTAAAATGGGATACATAGTGTGTAGTATAGTCACACGCCGTGTTCCTTGACCCCGAGTTTTTCCTGTGTAAATGGCACGTGTTATCCGTCCAAGCTATGTAAAACTCAACTACAAGGCCTGTAGAGGGACGACATTCCATGTTCCTTAACTCCAGGTGCTTCCCTTGTAAATGGATCATGTTATTAGGCTTGTCACATAAAAATTAACTACATGGCGTGTAGTAGGATTACATGCCATGTCTGAGCACCTAGGGTTCTCTCCGTGTATACTAGCCATGTGCCCATACATGGTCTCTATCCATGTCGCCTACCCGTTTACTAGTACACAGGGTATCCCGTGTATCTGGCCGGGACTGGGTAGGGAAGGGTATACACCCTGTGTCCTTGGACATGTACCCAACCTGTGTCCTTGTACTCCCAGAGTACATGCCAGGTAGTCCACCAACCAACACATGCCGTGTAGCCCATAGTCTACGCCATGTAGTCGGGATTTCACTAGAATCACTGTCTTCCTCCTCGTGCCTCATCCGTATCATCGGATCACATTTCTCTTGTCTGTTTTACATGAAACTCAAGGTCATGGGTCGCCTCATCGTTTTGATGACGAATCTGTGGGTTTCAGGCCTTCGATCCACTCTGAAATTCGATTCTTGTCATCAGTATGGAAATTGTTTGAAGAACTATATCTTCTGATCCGCTTCAATCTGTTTGTCACCACCACAGCCACACCACCATAGGGTTGTACAGACCTTAGATCTTTAGTTTTGGATCATTGTGTCACACAACAGATGCACAATGATCTGTCATTCATATCTCTGGGAAGAAAGCGTAGAAAGAATATGAAGAAAATGAAAAATCGGGGAAGAAAGGAACAATTAATCGAGAGAGACGAACTTCGATCGATGTTCATGTTGATATTGGTTCATCACCATTAGAAGATTAACGAACCAAAAAAACATTAAGAATCAAATCCCCAAAATCGCCGCAAAAATCCCATCCCCCAAATACGATCGATCTGCAGGTTAATCAGTTCATGGATAAGTCTTTTTTCATCATATGAATCAATAACGGGGAAAAGAGACCAAAAATAAAACATCCTATATAGATCCGCTGCATTCGTTGGCAATGATCTAGTTGTTGCGCCGTCATCGTCAGTGAAATTCATCAAGAACGTCATCGCAATGTTGGGGTTTTCCTCCACAGCTTCCAAAGGCTTCATGGTTATGAGGTCTCTAACCATGGACCCCTACACAACCTTTCATTTAAAAAGATAAAAATATATTCACCGCCACCAGATTGTATAAAATATTTTTATAAAATATTTTATTATGGTTACGTTCAAAAACTAGATTTCACCACCGACCTATGTCGTCTGATGTTAGGCCTCTCCTAATGTAAAATTGCTTCTCTGAACGAAACAGTACCCTCAGATTTCTGATCCGAGCACCCATTCAGGCGTTATTCAACTTTTTCAGGAAAGTTACACGTGTGTGTAATTTAATTATTTAATTAAATTCAAACATTTGTTCCGGGCTCACCGGGCCTCGGAACTGCACGCTGTCTAAAAGCTTGGTCTCGAAATAATTCCCATATAATATTAAAAAAAATATAAGGAAAATCTGTGAGATTACAAATATAATCCATTTCTTTCAAGGTCAGTGCTTCCAATGGATAATAGAAGGTTCCAACCATCATGGAAAAATTAACTTCTCTAATTTTATTCATATCTCAATCTATTCTAAATAGATACTTGATTCCATAAAAAGATGTAAAAGTAAAATATAAGTCGTATTAGTTAATGTTGGAAATTAATTATTTCCATCAATCGATACAAAAAATGATTTAATAGGAATCCATATCAAGAAGAAATAACTCCCAAATAATTTTTTCCACGTCAGAATTTATATAATATTTTCTACACATAAAGGTACCACACACTAATTATATAAGAGGATTTCATTAATTCAAAATAGATGATGTCATCTCAATATGCAAACCCATATGTTTAATAACAAAATAAGAAACAAATGAGTTGTATGTTCTTGAATAAAACATAGATTTCATATGTTTATAATTCAATAGAATCAACCCTACAACAATTTACGGATCTCATAGTTCATCCATGATCACCTACTCTACTCCAAACTATTATTTTCTCACTGTGAATTTCAATTTTTCACCCCATTTTGATTTAATATGTTTATGATTCTTGGAGATCATATATTCATCGGTAGCTTATATGTCTGGTTGAAGAATACTATTTCTATGAAACATGATTTTTGTCTCTATAACATCAATTTTTATCATTGTAAAAACAATTATAATGGTTTCCCATCCGATTAAACATATGATAAGTTATAGGTTTTGATGTAGAGTATCATTTAATGTTCTTAAATGAACAAAATTTAAAAGAAAATTCTCAATTTCTATTCCATGATTAATCTTTATTAATCTCAATGTATATGTTTATGGTGTCCCGAACTCTTGAAATATGTGTCCCTCTTATTTTTATTCATTGAATAAGAGTTTCCACCAATTACTTCATGAATAAAAATTCTCTACCCAAATGAATTTCATGGTATATAGCATTCAGTAAACATATCTATATTGACAATAATTCTATAGTTCATAATAAAGAAAATAAAGTTATTTAGTTAATTTTATTTGTCTCAACCAAGACTATAAAATTCCATACATTAGGGATTCACTTGTAGAAACTTATGAGGGAATGAAAACTAAATTAATAAATTTATATTCGTACTCTATTCATGAGATATTCTCACTCTTCAAAATGAATAAATTTATTGTTCATCAAATATGTAAGGTGTTGGGATATAACATTTTACTAAATAATTATTCTTTATTTTCGTAAGATATTACTTGGTCATATATTTCTTGAACTACTAAATCATGCCATTGGCATGAGAGATCCTTCATCATTTATATTTATTTCATTAATTTCAGCTAGACATGTAACCTATAGAAATTTATGATTTGATTCATCCTATTCAAATAGAATAATCAATTTTATTGTTCAGAATCCTCAAAAAGTTTTGTGGTTTCTAATATATTTACTAAAATAAATGGTGCCATTTGTGGATATCATCATTCCAATTACCCCTACCCGTTACCAAAAAAACCCTATGGAAATACCATGTAAAACTATTGATTCACCTATGGATCATTGAAACTACATTTTTATCATCCAATTCTAGTAAATTATTATGATGTGTACCATGTTTAATTCTATAGGGATAAAAATCTTTCATTTAGTCTTAATCTATAGAAAAAAAATACATGGTAATTCCAATTTACCATATCAACAAATATCACAATCAACCACTTGTGACCATTTTAAAAAAATAACAACATTTCATGTTAAACTGAAACCATTTTAAACATTTCCAATGTTTATCACATTTTCAATAGTTCATAAATAATTAAACTCAAAAATAAAAAATTTGGTCCTAGTAAGTATTTTTACTTATAATACTTGCTATGGTACTCTTGTTATCTAAAACCTTGACAATGAAGTAGAAACATAACTAGAATTTTCCATGGACTTTTTTAACCAAACTTACTTGATAACATGATGATCATTATAAAAAGTATACCTATAAATTTATATTCTATACATTTCATGTTACTACACTCTTATATCCCTGATACCAATAAAACTCAAGGACATAACAAGTATGATACCATATTCAACAGAAGTACCGAAAAAACCTAATACCATTTTTGACATCGCGCCAATTATTATTTTCTAGAGAAGATTTGGATGTGCCACTAGGGCTTAGGTTACATCACAGGAAAGAAATTTTTGGAAATAAATTTCATGGGAAGGAATATAGCCACTTGAAAAGTTTAACTTTTTAAATAAAAAATAATATAAAAATAAACATTGTATAAAATATTTGATAAATGAAAAATAATATTATTAAAATTATACCCAGTGGTAAACATCAATATCATACTGCTAATAGAAAAAAATAAATAAATTAACAAAAACTACAATGATACTCCAAGAAACATATACATCCAAAAACATAACTCTAGAAACACCAAACCTTGTAATAATCACTAACTCCACCTATTATGACCATGGAATAAATATGCATCATTAGAAAAAGCTGACAACTTCACTTTACCAGTATCCTAAAAGATGATATCTTCAAACACATTGATATACCCAAGCATGGGGTGAGTGTACACTATGTTTTATTTCTCCAATGACATCCCAACACTTTACAAAAGGTAAAAATATGTTATCACATTTAATATAAAAAACATGTAAGCAGTTAAAAAATTTTATACCAATAACATAAACAAAATCAATATATAAAATAATCAATATTTAAAACCATTTTTCATCATTTTTCATACACATTCCTATTTCAATTCAAATACACACACTCTTTCATTCAAAGTTGTAGTTCCAAAATTAAGAGGGAATATTCATCATTTAACCAATTCACTAAAATGTGACCAATAACCCATTTCCCTAGCAGAACAAGATCCTTACATAGGGTTATCTACACAAATAAACTCATGAAAACAATGTATGATAAATTTTATGTGAAAAAATCAAAATAAAAAATAATTTATTGGAAATTATTCATCAAAATATTTTTTTTTAAATAAAATGATAAAATATTTTCTCAATTATGATTTTAAAATATAAAACAATGTGGTTTATTTATATCAATATATTTTCACAAAATTTAAAATCTATAACTAAATGGTGGTTCCATTCATGAATCATAAATTTTCTTATCTTAAATTTAATGAAAAAATATAATCAAACTATACTCTTAATGTTTTATATCAAGTTGAGAAGATAGAGAGGCCACCTAGCTCTCAGTAGTTGGAAGACACATTCAATGAAGGTTCAAAACTACTGATTTGGGATTAGATCTAATTCCCTATAATATATCCAATCATAAATCCTAAAAAAATAATCATGTGACATAGATTTATCCATAATAATTTTGATCTAGTGATTCAAGAGAGAGGATAAGAATATCAATAAAAGGAACGGTGGAAAACAACGACTTACTAGAAAATATGAATCTCTAAAGTGCATTGGTTCTCCTAAGAATCATATATAGGTCAAATGGGGTCATCTCTCAAGAATATAGAGAAAAATGTATTCGATATCTATAGGTACTATTTGATTAATGAGGGATTCATGTGTTAATTTTTTTTGATTAAAATAAATTAGGGTCTCAACTTTATGTTGCATGCTTAGGCCACACTGTTTATGAAATTGGGCTCAAATTTTGTGATAGTTCTATCTAATGGATATACAACACATTGATTGATTTAATAGTTAAAAACCCATTGATGAGACTATGATTTTACATAATTTACCTATCTCACTATTTCCCCTATGAACTCTCACTATTTTACCAAACAGTATACCAAGTGTATACCTTCCCAATTAGTCAAACATCATTTTTCACGGTTTCCTAGAGGTCGCCCATGTGTCTAATATCTGTAAAAAAAATTGTTCGCCTTAATAAACACACATAATATAATTATAAATCACTTAAGAACTTTTAAAATGAATCAAAAGTGATTTATAATCTCAAAATAAATAAATAAAAGGTCATGTAGCCACAATAGGGTGTGTTGTAATACCTGTAGTCCACCACCTCGACAAAGAGATGTGATTTAGTCATCCTTTATTATTCACATTTTGTGGAATTAATAACATATTTATTTATTATTAATTACATTTAAGATAAAATAATTATTTTTTTGTTGGATAAATATTTAAATTTCAGCTATTTAATATATAAAAAACTGTAATCATCATTGATGCGTGCATATAGACTATAATCTACACAAACTGATGAAATTAATTTTTCTTCACCTCATTATATGAATGATTATAAAAGTGTATGTAATGATTATATATTATAATTATGAGATAATTATTATTCTATAGATGATCGTTCTGTTATCAATGTGAAAAATCCATAAATTATGATCTAAAACACAGATGAAATAAACTTCACTTAATGGTCAAAATTTATGATAATAATAATTGATGGTTATTAAATAGATGGTAATATATTATAATTATACCATTAATCGTGTTATAAGTATAAAAATGTCTAACAACCCAAGAATTTACTAAAAAATACATTTCAGTGTCTATTAATATTTTTGAATATGGAATTAATTTAATGTTAAATAGGCCACTTTGTTCGATAGCATACTTGATACACAACAATAGGTTTCTCTTTATTCTTATGTTTCACACAATATTGAGTTATACTAAAACATAATATAATAATAATATTATTATAATAAATTTTAGTTACAACCTAGACATTGTATTGGAGTGAATGAACATAACTATCAAAAATATTATAATACAAATTTTTTTAATGTTTTTACATTTATCCAATAAATATTAGAAACTTAAAATGAAAAGTTATCCAATTTTAATAAAATAATACATTAATATTTTTAAAACGCAAGTTTACAATCTTTTTTTACAAACCATTTTTAAAAATATTTTTATAACTTATATGTATTATATTTGACAAATAAACGTTAAATTTTGATGTGGGAAACCAAAATTTACATTGGATAAATTTATGGTAATTTTCTAATAAAGTACATTTTTAATGAATATGGAAGAAAAATGCATTTTAATTCAAAATATGATTTTCATCTAATTTATTTAGGTTTTTATATTTTCCATTAAATTGGGTTTAAAGTGTAATTAAGTTAATTTTTTATCACTTAATCCAATGATATTAATTAGAAGTAATTTAACATTGAAATTGGACATAAACACATGTGAATATATAGTTAGTTTTTAACCCTTGAAAACACACTTTATGGTTTTGACAATAATAAATAATTTTAAATTAATTATTTCAACTTCTGTGATTTTAATTTTGAAAAATGGATTCCATATTTGGAATAATATGTTTGATATTTTGTAAAACGGTACCTTTTATTTTTGGGCATTATGAATAGTAATTTCTGTCGTTATTTTTATTTACCATGGTTAAATGGTTTATCAGGTAAATAAGGGTAAAAATTATATTATAATAATATTAAATTACCAAAACACACTTACTAATCCTATTTTATGACCTATGGACGACCATGGGAAACCATGGGTTGATTTTAGGACCCCATGGATCCACATGGGTGTTATAGTGACCATTAAGAAATTTTAATTCAATGAAAATGGAAATATAACATTAACATGTATCTATTAACTAAAACAAATTTTATATGGTTTATATAGATGATATACTAAACTTTAAATATTCATTATAAATATAAATGTATTTCCTACATCATAGTTTTTTATTAATAATTTTCATACATTATATTTATTTATTTATTTATGACCTAGTGGTGATGGAGTGACTTCCATATTAATGAAATATTCAAATAAATGATATTATAAATATAAAAAAAATTAAATTTAACTATTTTGATTCCATATAATAATTTTATGGGATATTATATCATATTATATTTGAGTTTATTTTTTTTTGTGATGGAAGGAAGGTGTTATGACTTTAACAAAAATAAATTATTAAATAGTGTCAAAATTGACATAAATGAGTTTTTTAAGAAAATACAATTTTATTAAATGATATTATAGTTTTATAAATATATTATTAAAATAAATAAAAAATATAATGTTGAAATGTCATTAATTATCCACATTTTTTATCAAGTAATTTTATAAAATCTATAGTAACCATTTATTATGAAAATATTAAAAAGACATGGTAAAAGTTAATTTTTTTTACAACGAGTTATAGCTAATAGATAAGGTTGATTCTATAACATAAACTTTCCTAATTTTTATAGGAGGATAGGGATATGACCCAAAACTATATTATATTTTCAATAATTTATTTTGGGACCTTTATAAATTGAAAATCAATTTATAATAAAATAATATTTCAATTCTTTCCTATAGTGCCCCTCCTCCCTCTTATAAATGATCACCTCCTATTAACACTTAATAACACCTCTCAATCAACTTGGATATTCAAAAATACAATACAATAATCTCCCAACATCCCTACCTTCATTATATAAGCCTTAAAATGGGAATAAGGCAATTCAATATTGCATTTTGGATGAAATCAGAAGAAGTTACCCGATTTTGAGGTAATGTCTTCTCTCATATTCTTTTCATTTGTTTTAATTGTTAACTCTATATGATATTATTATAATATTATTACATTATAAACCAGTATAATATATATATTATGATATTTTTCTACTATGGATTGAACCTACAGTAACACACACCTCCAACTAATGGATATGACCATACTGTTTCTCTGTTCGACAAACTACTGCCTCACGAAATGATGATTGTTCAATTTTATCCTACCACTTCTCATGGTGCCAATTATGATATAAAATTATTTTAATATGATATAATATTAAATTTATTTTGTCTCTATGATTTTTTAGTTTTTATTTCCAATATACCCTTATTCATTTCATAATGTGTAAATACGATAATTTTATTTGAGGAAGTACTGACTACCGCACACGCAGTGTGATTAGAATATTTCATGCCATACGTGGAACCAATAAAGGATAAATTTAATGAACATATGTAACAAAAATAACATAGATATTATAATTTAATTTTATCATAAATATATATCATTTATTTTTCATTCCATTCATATGAAAATGAAATGAATATAGAATTCATTAGTACATATTGCCTCCCGTCTCCATGAACGGTGCATTATATTTATTATCATAAAATGTTGAGGACAATTATAAAAACATATATAATGAATATATATGATTTTTAAATTCATGAATAATATTTTGGAGATAATGGACATATGACTAGATGTATAACTTTCATCAAAACAAGTTCGTTTTCACTCAAGTACATAACATTGAGAAAACGTCTAATATTAAATAAAATTACTAACTAATTCATATAACATGTTAATAAGTTATATAGAGTGTAAAATAAACATTAAGAAGGTTATTAAATAATTTATAAACTAACCTATGTTTATTATTCTGAAAATTAAACATGTAACGAGATAAGTCAGATTCAATGTAAGTGGACTTCTTTACCAAATTTCCATTCTTTTGGTTAATAATATACTTACTAATTATGTCATTCTACGATTATAAATAAATTTTAATTTAATATTTTTTATTTATTCATTATTGATGTTTAATTATAGTGAATACACATAATTTATCTATTTTATTTACAAAATAAAATTTGTAATGGAATTAAAAAACTAAATTTCCACTTGTAGAGATTTATGCATAATTCATTGATTATATTATGCTAATATTATGTTTGGAATCAATGTATATTTATTTATGTTTTAAATTTTACATTACATTGTGTAGATATTCATTTGAAACACATAATCAAACAATTAATAGAATCTTACACCATATATATGAAGTTTATAAGGGAACATCTTAACCGAATTTCCATTCTTTGGGTTAATCATCTACTTACTGATTATGTAGTGATATAATTATGTGAGAAATAAATTTGTATATATTTTATTATATTTTTAATTTATTTATGATTATTTATATTTAATATACACAATCAATCTATTTTATTACATTTTATGGGAATTTCTAAACTCTATTTAAAATCATTGTGTTTTACAGATACATCGTTGAATATATTATGACAAGATTATGTGTGGAATCAGTTTTTACATATATATGATGTAATTTAAACTTCCCTTGGTGTGAATTTACTATTTCTACACATAATAACCCCATTTATAAATTCATAGGTCAATTATACAAATATTTTAAGTGAAATCATAACTAATTCAACTTTCATTGAGGTAAATATCCATGTCATTGGTTTTTTTCAAAGAATATGTGTAAATGGACACTGATTGTTTTAAACTATATATCCATTTATATTAGGTGAATTAATTTTTTTACAGATAATTATTTCATTGATTTATCCTTAATCTTATGATATGATCTTTGTAAGGGAATTCGTCTCAATCTCCCTTCATTGAGGCATATTTTGGTTTATACATGACCATAATTTATATCATCTACAACTATTCCATTTTCTTTTAATTTCATTAAATGGTTTTAAAAATGAATATTTATTTTAAAAATTGTTTTACTAAACAAAAAAAGTATTGTTTCTTTTTAACGTACACAATGACAATGACATATCTTCCACTTTGATAATTCTTTGATGTTTTCCTTCTTATACAAGTGGTAATATTTTAAAATGAAAATTAAATACCACATTCAATTTTAGGTATTTTTGTATTGAAAATGGCTTTGAGAATATATTTTTGATATCCATATCTGGATATCATGTATTATGATTACAATGTGGAAATTTTTTTT
The DNA here is from genome assembly GCA_963277665.1 of Viscum album. Lineage (NCBI taxonomy): Eukaryota > Viridiplantae > Streptophyta > Magnoliopsida > Santalales > Viscaceae > Viscum > Viscum album. Next base: position 1,857,617,951 of record OY728126.1, on the reverse strand, counting down.
CCATTCTACATGTTCATGTGTTATGATTATGTTATAGTTATTGGGAATTTCATTAGTTTTTGAATGGTTCTAAGTTAAATTGAGGGTGGGTGAGCTTGTTGTTGAAATCCAATGAAATGGGTAACGTGATAGAGATAAACAATAAAGTTTCTCTTAATAGATTTAAGGAATATATTGTGATGGGTATTCCAAATGTAACCATGAATGTTACTACATATTTTATAGAGAATTATTCCATGTAATTATGTTCTGGATGACACAAGTTAATTTTATTATTTACGATTTACATGAGTTATTCAAAAATCATAATGTTTTATGATTTATGTAAAATAGATTATGTTTTATGAGTCAAAAGTATGATTTCATTGATTTGTTAGTATTTTGGGACTTATGTTTTTTCCATATTTTATATCCCTTATTGATTTTTATTCTAAACCCATGTTTTTGAAATGTTTTTATAGGGTATAAGGAAGGGTAACATAAAAAAATAATTCCTGAATTTTTTTTATCATGAAAATAATTCATTTTTTATTTAAGGGGTTTTATTATTGTGAAATAATTGAATTTAGTATAAGTGTATACATTGTAATTTTTGAGATTTAATTTAATATTTAAGGATTAATTATCTAAAATTTTATCCCTAAGTAGATCCTTAAGGTGAAATAATTTTTAATTCTTGAATTACCTCAATATTATGTAATGTTTAAGGCCGGGACATTATAGTTGTTATAAGAGGTCTGTTTAGAAATCGTTTTAGATTATGATGTATTATAAGAGATATGGATATCATATGAGTTTATAATTTGTAGGATGATCATATTTTCAATGTAATACAAATCCCTTTTGAAGAAATATGATACAAACATTTAAAGTGATTAACATTATTTTTGGAGACAAATATTTACTATGAAATTATGGATTATTGATTGATGGGAAAAAAATTTGAGGTTTGAGATAAAATTTTATGTTTAAATATAGTATGATTTTTTTATGATTTTATCTCATTTTTTGGAATTTTATAAAATTATTTAATTTTTTAAAAAGGATTACAGGCTGACCATGTAACAAACCATCGCGTAGGACAACGAAGCGGGATTTGAAACCACAACAAAAGTGCGACTGAGATCTATCTCCTTCCATTGTTCTACATGAATTCTCTGAATAGTATGACTTCTTTATTTTAAATGATTTTAAAGATGAATAATAATTTGAATTTGGAAACTTATGTTTTATCAAATGGATATCCTTAGTATAAGAAAATTATTTTGGGATTAACAGATAAATGTTAATTTGGAAGATGTTCGTGTTTTGGGAACCCTATATTCCTAATAAAAATAGAACACTATGGAATTTTATTTTTGAAGTTATTGTTGAATTTTTTTAAAGAATGTATGTTTTTATTGTGAACATATTTTAATTAGGTTTATTTATGGAAATGATTAACGTATCTTGGATAATATGTGATTAGGTTAATTTCTTTTATGTATGAGACTTTAAGAGTGGTCTATGTTATTTAGAGATTAATGTTAAGATTTATCATGGAAAACTATGTGATCAAATCGTTCTGAATTTTGGGTTTTAATATTATTTTCGATTATTTTTGGAAATTTTAAGGTAATTTTTTTATTTAATGGTATTGGTTGATAATTGTGTATTGTATGTTGAATATTGAAGATTAATATTTTTCCTTCTCCTTAAAATGAATTTTTCTTCTTTGGGGATTATCTGATCTTGTACTAACCATTTTGGTTTTTTTATTGTCTAATGATTGGGAAAATATATAGTTAATATTTTATGGATTATGTGATTCTCTATTATTTTATTCAAGCACTACAGGTGTGACTAAGTGATCTTAAAGAATAATCATTGGGAGAAAAGATGGTTTTTTGGTAGATGTTTATTAATGGATGAAACTCTAATTTACAAGTATGTTTCCTTATATTTTTACAAATTGTAAACACATTCCCCAATTTTATGAAAATGATCTTGAATAAAAAACATTGTCTGTTTAATTTTCCTACTGTGAAATCAAAGAATTATTATTCCATCACAATTTTATGGTTTTTTGACTATTAACATTCTCCTTATTATGTTTTCTATCACAGAACATCAGAACAAAATGGTTAGTTTATCTTATATATCCTTGTTTTCCTACATGTAACCCTAGTTTTTTTATCTTTACCTTCCTTTTTTACTTTTCAATATTTATTTTAAAGTTTCATTTTTATTAAATATTTTTTCTTGTTGGTATTTTCAATAATATTTCCGATCCAAATTTTAAAATTACAAAGACACTGTTTTCAAAAGGGGTAATGATGTAACGACCCAGGTATTCATAGAATAATACATCATCATATAGATTAATATTTTGGAAGAAGATATTAATTTTAGGTCAAATTGGACACATTTTATAATAGAATACTCAATAAGGAACAATGGGTTTCTCCATAATCATACGTTTCAAACAACATTGATTTATATCAAAAATTGATACAATATTATTATTATTATTTTAATGATAGTAAAAACCTAACCTTTGTGTATGAGGTAATCAATAGAACTAACAATAATATTATTACACACATTTTTTTAATGTTTTTAAATTTATCCAATAAAAATTATTGGCGTCAAATGATAATGCATCAAATTTTAATTATAATTATAAAACATAATAATATTTTTAAAAGGACAGTTTACAGCCTTTTGATAGAGAATCCTTTTAAAAAATATTTTCTGTCAATTATATATATTATATTTGAAGAAATAAATTTTTTCTTTAGAATAAGGGAATCAAAATTTACATAGATAAATTTTTGGTAATTTTCTGAAAAATATCTTTTTTTAATGAATATGTAAAAATACTGCAATTTAATTCCATACTGCATTTTCATTTAATTTATTTGTATAGTTCAATGTCATTTTAATTGGTTTTAATGTTTAAATGGATTTAGTTTTTATCATCTAATTCAATCATGGTCATTGGATATAATTTCAATTTAAAATTGGACTAAAACACATGTCCATCTTTTGATAGATTATACATTTTAAAATCCTAGTTTCTGGTTTTGAGAATAGGAATTAATATTAAATTAATTTCTGAAAAATCTATATTTTTAATATTGAAAAGTTGGGTCTATATTTTCAATAATATGGTTCAAATTATATAAATATGAACCCTTTTTTTGGACATTATGAATAGTAAATTCAGTAATTATTATTTTTCCACGGTTGAAGGGTAAAATATGGTAAATAATTGTAAACAATAAAATTATTATAATATATAAAATACGTATCACTTGTAACAATCCTATTAAATGTTAATGTCGTACAATTGGTATCCTTGAGTAGAATTTAGGAGACCTTTTATCCACTTGGGTGTTATAGTGTCATTTTATAATTTTTAATTTAATAAAAATAGAAATATAACATAAACATTTACCTGTTAACAAAAACATTTTGAATTTGATTTATATAATATATAACTTCAAAATTAAATATTTATTATAATGATAAATATATTTAATACATCATTTTATTTTATTTATAATTTTTATGCCTTAAATAAATAAATTTATTTATGACACAATGACGATGTAGTGATTACCTTTTTAATGAAATATTCAAATAAATTATATTGTAAATATTAAAATTAATATAATTTAAACATTTTAAATCCATAAATTAATTTTATGGATGATTCACACATATTACCATTTATTTTATTCCTTTATTTTTATAGAATAAAATTTCGATGACTTTAACAAAAATCAATTAACAAATAGTGTCAAAATTAACAGAAATGGGGGTTTCAGACAAATACTATATTATTAAATGATATAATAGTCCTGTAATCAAAAAATTTTCCAAATGAAATATATAATTTTAAAATGGTCACTAATGATCCACTTGTGGATCTCTTGGCATTTTATAGTTATTATACTAACCATATATTATGAAAATAGTAGAAGACATTGTAAGAGATAATGTTTGAAACTATGGGTTAAAGATAAAAGATAAGGTTATTTTTGTGACATAAATGTTAATAAAATATATTTTACGTTGTTTATACGTCCCAAATTTGTGTTGTAATTGAAATAAATGATTTTGGGTCCTATGAAAATAGAAAACAAATTTATAATAATATAAAATTTCAAGACGTTCCTAAAGTGCCTCTCATCCCTCTAATAAAATTCCACAACCTCTACCCACTTACACACACATCTAAAACCCATTGGATCATCGTTATTCTACTCAAATAATATCCCAATATCCATCCATCCCTCTTATAATCCTTAACATGGGATAAAAAATTATGAAATCATTTTGGCTCAAATCAAAAGAAGTTGCCTGATATAGAGGTAACATCTTCTCTCATGTTCTGTTCTATTATTCCACTTATTCACTCTCAATGATATACTTATTCAATGATTAAACAATAAAATGATATCCTCAATATACTAGGATTTATTTATGGAAATCATTCAAACTAAAAATACACACACCTTCATCTCGTAGATACTAACATACAGTTTCTGGGTACAGAAAACTACTACCTCACAAAATGACGATTGTTCAATTTTCTCCTACCACCTCACTTAGTGGTCATTATGATGAAAATGTATTTATATATGATATATATTGTATTTTTTTGTCACTATGCATCTTTAATTTATATTACAAACATAATTTCATTCCTTTCATTATTCTAAAATATGATAATTTCATTTGAGAATGTGCAGACTACCACCCCCTCAATGTGATGTGACTCAATAATTACCAACAAAGAATGAATAAATAATGTAGTTAATCAAATAATGTAACATATATAACATATATTTTATTATTTAACTATAACATACCTATATATCATTTATTTTTCATTCCATTATTATGATAAAGTATTCAAAGTAGTGTTCTTGCAAACGTACAACCTGCGTCTCCATGAACTGTGAATTTCATTTCATATCTCAAAATTATATGCACTATTAAAAAACTAATAATGGATATATATGATATTTTTCTAATTAATAAAATTTTGGAGATAATATAATTAGGGCTAAATGGATAATTCGCATCAAAACGAATCCATTTTTGGATCAAGTACCAAACATTAACAAAAAGTCTGATATAGACTCAAATAATTAACAAATTGATCTAACATGGTGATAAGTTATATAAAATTAATTATAATGATTAAAATGGTTCTAAATCAATTATAAATTAACCTGATATTATTAATCATGATATTAATGAATAAATAGGACAAGTCGGAATCATGGTAAGGGAACAACTTAACATAATTTACATTCTTCGGGTTAATATTATACATACTGATTATGTCTTTATATGATTATGTGAGATTAAAATTTTGATGTACTATACTGTATTTATAATAAATTAATGATTAAATTTATTTAATACACATAATTGAATTATTAAATTTATAAAATGATCTTTGAAAGGGAATTTTTAAACACATTTTCCACTCGTTGGGTTTTATGAATACTTTATAGATTATATTATGATAAGATTATTTGTGGAAGCACTGTTTATTTATTTATGTTGTAATTCACACTTCCATTTGTGTGAATATTCTGTTGAAACATATAATAAACCCATTTAAAAATTCTCGTGCCATTTATAAAAATATTATTTTGGAATGTCTTAACCCAATTTCCATTCATTGGGTTGACCATCTACATCATGATTTGGTCGTCATTTTATTATTTGAGATATAAATTTTGATATACATTCTTGTATTTATAATTTATTTCTATTTAATTATATTTAATACACATAATTGATCTATTTTATTAAAAAATTTACCATTGAATGTAAATTTCTGAAATCAATTTCTAATATATGGGTTTTACACATTCTTCTTTGATTATATTATGCCCAGATTATGCATGGAATCACTTTTTATTTATATATGTTGTAATTTCTACTTCCATTTGTGTGGATATAACCCCATTGATAAATTCTTAAATCAATTATACAAACTTTGTATGTGAAATCCCAAATCATTCTCATTTCTTTGAGTTATATATCCTTTTCATTGATTTTGTATTTCCAAGAATATGTATGAATGAACTGTTATTTTTTTACACTAAATATCTATTTATATTTGTTGTATTTATATTTTTCACACATAATTATTTCATTGATTTATCATTAATCTGTTGATACGATAATTGTAATGGACTTCATCTCAATCTCCTTTCATTTAGTCATATTTTGTTTTATACATGACCTTATTTTAATATATGTATAATTATAACCTATTTCTATTAATTCAATTATGTGGTTTTCAAAATGAATCAATTTTACAAATCATTTTACTAAATAACAAAATGAATGTTTATTTTGAATATATGTTGTGTCAATGACATATCCTCGGTAGTGAGAATTATTTGATATTTGGATTCTACTACAAGCCATAATATTTTTATAAATAAATGTAAATACCATATTCCATTTTTTGTACTTTGTTATTGAAAATTTAATTGATAATGGATTGATTATATCAATATATTGATATGATTTATGATGATTTCAATGCTGATTTTTTATTTTTCCATTATACGTGTTCATGTGTTTTTATTATGTTATGTTTATTTGACATTGCATATGTATACAACTGGATCCATGATTAATCAAGGGTAGGTGATCCCATGATTGATCTCTAATGCATTGGATAATGTGATTGAAGAAAATGATAATGTTTCTCCTAATAGATTTAAGTAATATACTATGAAGGGTTTTCCAAAGATATCCATGAAGGATAATCCATCTGTATATGTGAAAATACAATGTAAATATGTGATTGGTGCCACACATTACATTTATGATTTTTATGAGTTATTCATAAATCATATGTATTCATGAGGTATTTTAAGGAGCTTATGTTTTATGGGTAAAAAGTATGATTTCATTTATTTGTATGTATTAAAAAACTAATGGTTTCTGTCATTATTTTATATCCCTTTCTGAGTTTTTATACTCCTCCAAATTTTATAAAATGTTTTTCACAGTGTATAAGGAAGGATAAGAGAATGGTAGAATTCTTGATGATTTTCATCAACAATATAATTCATATTTTATTTAAAAATTTTCATTATTGTGAAATAATTTGATCAAGTAGAAGTGTGTAATTTTTAATTTTTGAGATTTAGTGTAATAGTAATGGCCTAATTATCTAATACTCTAAACTTGAAATGATCCTCAATGTAAGTTAAAATCAAATTCCTGAATTATCTCAAGATTATGTAATGATTATGTTCAGGGCCTTATAAAATGGATCTATAATTTTTTTAATTAATTAATATTTACTTTAAATTTGGTACGAATGAACATGTTGTAGGATGATACATTTTCAAAGGGTTTATTTTATAATAATTTTTTTTTCATGTTTTTCTATATTATATTTCAATTAATGTAAACTACATAGATGTTATCCTTTAAAAACCAATATTGTTTTCATATTTTTTATTATGAATTAATTTTCTTCTTTTATTAGTCTCCTTTTGAAATATAAAATGGCAAATAATGCTTTTATTAAAAATCACATTATATTTACTTCTGTAATAAATCATTTTATTCATTGGCCACAATTTATTTTAATTGTTTTAAATAATGTATTTTTTATTTTCACATGATTCATTAAATTATTTATTACATATATTTTATTTCTGTGGTCTCTCATTTTAGATGAGAGAATCTACCTATTCATTTTTTATGGAGGTTGTATATTTGTGGGGTCTCTGTCTTCTAACTCAAGTTTCATAACTCTCTTTCTTTGTGTTTTGGAGCTATTTTTAGAGCTCTCTTGTTAGTTTTAAATCCCATCGCATTTATTTTATGAAACCATTTTTGGGAATAATGATCTTTTCCCATTAAATATCAATATTTGTGGATATGATAAAGAACATCATTTGGTACTATGAGGGATCTATACCTTGCTAGTGCCTCCTTCTGTGGTCAAATAATGTGTTTCATGAGGTTCGTTGGTTGTGGTCAGGTATTTTTCTGATTTTACATCTATGAACTATTTTCAATGAAATCAAGGACACACCCTATCTATTATTTCAATATATTCATTTATCTAGATGAATATGAGGGGACGAGGAAGATATAAGACAGTATAATGGGGTAAAAGGTGTCTATCTCTATTATTCTATTGACCATTGGAGTTATAAAAAAATCACTCCATCCTATACAATGTTATAAATCATATATGCCTAGGATTCAAGATTAAGAGAACTCGGCTAAAATTACACTCCTCTATTTTGTTAATTGTATCCTATTTCATTTGGATTTTTCAACGCGTAGGTCACATTCAATATGTGACTTAATTGTTATTGAGGCTAGACAAAATCCTTCTTCTTTAGCGGTCATTTTATAACCCAAAATGGAGGTGGATCACATTTCTATAAATTGAAAGAGAATTGGTTTCAATTATCATATACATTACTTCCCTTATAACAAGATCATATGGATTTACTAGAATAAAGGTATTTAGGTTGAAAATTTCAATGTACCGTCATACTGTATTAGTGAAAAAATTATTTCTATACAAATTGAGATATGGTACTAAATTGATTATTTATTATTTTAGAAGATGGAGGGAATGGAAATCTAGAGTCAGATAGTGCCATATGGATACATTTATTCAAAAAATATGCATTTGTTCTTCTGGGGTGATTTTAACATAGTTGATGAAGATTTAAATAATAGAGGTGGTGATGGATGCTTCTCTAGTTATAAAAAAAATTCTAAAACCTAATGACACAATAAGGCCTAATATATATTGGATTCATTTGTAACAGTTATAAATGATGGAATAACCTTAAACAGATTACCTGTATTTGGATCTATGTTGATCGAAGCCTTTCCAATTTTCATGTATTGGACTCCTTCACCAAGACCATGATTTATCATATGATTAGATCTCTCTCTTACAATGACTTTTTGTTTGTGGTATGGAATAATGGTGAATTAAGGTATCAACACTTATTTTATTTCACAATATACCACAATAGGTAAGGATTTTTGTATATGAACATGTCCTTGTTGGTGTATGCAGATAATGGAAATTATTGGATGAATCTTTTTAATCATATTTGATAGCTCAATAGGGATATCTAGGTTTGGTTGTTTGAAAATTAAAATAAGGATGTCCATCTGGAAGCACATGAGGGGGATATCAATGTGTTATATGAGGGTCCCGAAGAAAGATGGGATGATGTAATCGTTAATCTCATTAGTGATAAACCAAACATGTTGATTGAGATACTCTTTGTTAAATGTTCATTCAGGCTGAGGTCGAGAGAATTTTGGCTCAATGTGGGTGACTAGAATTCTTAATTATTTCAATATTACATAAAAGGGAATAAGAAAATTTTGGTGAAACATTTATAACTCGTAAATGGTTCCATTACATAACATGGTGATGTTTTTGGGAGAAGGTATCTTGAACACTATTATGTATTACTAGTGGAACCAAATAATATTAGTGAAAATGGAATTAGAATGCATAACAAAGAAGAGGATTTTATGGGATATATACCATGGCTGATCGAGGATAATGACAATGAACCACTAGTAGAACTAAAAAAATAGGAAGAGATCAAATATACCATTCTCAATCTAAATTATGATAGTGCACCAAGCCTTGTTAGATTCTTGGGTGCCTTTTATGACTTGACTATGGATTTGGGGAAGTTCCATGTTTTGGGAGTGGTTCAAGATTTTTTGGTTCTACTTCTCTTTCCAGAACATTGTGTGATTATTATGTCATTTTGATCATGAAGTTAAAATACCCTATGAACCTCGACCAGTATATGATGCCACTATTTTCCAAATTTTATGATATAATTATAGTTAGTCTCATTTCCAAGAGGTCGAGTAAAATTATTCTTATAATTTTATCATAAGATAAGAATTTTTTCATTAAAGGGAGAATCATTCAAGGGTAATTTTTATTTCCAATGAAAACATGTAATACATTAAAAAAATAAAAATTGGATCCAATATTATCATACATGTTTACATGGATAAATCCTATGATAGGTTTTAATGGATTTTCATTATTCAGGTTATGAGGACATTTGGATTCCAAGAATGGTTTTGTGACCTATGTTAAAAGTCATACTCTTCCAAGTGAATCAATATCTCAAATATGGGGGAGGGGAATGATTGATTTATAAATGTTATTGGTGTTAGAAAGGGGGTCTACTCTCTCCCAATCTCTTCAAACTCTCTTAGAAGGCACACACAAGGAATTTTCTATAAAGCATGGTTGACAATAAAATATATCCATTAACCAATGGACATAGAGTGGCCTTGTCTCCTATCATATTTTTTTGATGATATGTACTTTTTCATCAATGGAATGTTAATATCTATTTAAATTTTAATGCGAAGCATGTTAATATATTCCAAACTGAGCACCCAAGACCTTAATATGGTAAAAATTATGGTCTTTATATATGTAAAATGTTTAATAAGATACATTAGTTAAATACATGGTTTCATTGTAATACAAAGAATATAACTCCCAAGGACATATCATTGATCCCCTATATCTAATTGAAAGATAAAATATTCACTGTTTATTGATATCTATAGCAGGGTCATGAGAATAATTTTCAAATCGATTAACATGTTTTTATAATTCCGTGGGAGGATAATTGTGATTAAAAGTGTGCTACTTTCAATTATAATGCATGTTTTTATCTATAATCAACCTATTGAATGGTATATTCTCTATGATAAAAAATTCATCACTCTTATTTTCTAGAATTCTAGTCAGGTGGGATGGTTCAATTGGACCTCATAGAAATTTATGGAAACCCCGAATGGGGTGGGTGAAATTTTCCTTCACCATATTGATGAAACCATACACTCCATGTAGGTGTGACTCACATGGGATATTTTAGAAGGATAATCATTTTGGAAGACATTTATTAGATTTATGGAAGAATTAATATGTTGGTTTTTGGATAGTTGAAACAGGAAACTCATGACCCTCTTGAGGTTCATGTTGAACCATTTGGATAAAAATTAGGATTGTAATTGATGGGTGGTGGTCCCAAGTGATAATAAACTATGTATGTATAGTTGGGTTGGAATGATATTTTATGTCATTAGTTTCCAATAAAAATATTTCTTTCAAAGATGCGATCTAGAACCCAGTTTTAATGGAGGACATTATAAATAAAGAACAATGGGTGGTTTTGAGAACATCAGTATAGATGAAGAACTAAAATATTTTCTTTTTTTCAGGGTCAGAATCAGGTAGATTAGTAGTGAGGACTACAGGACTCTGTCTCATTAATGGAGTGAGATGGATGAGTGGGAAATTAATCTTTTGTGTAATGATATCCTTAAAAAATGAATTTCATTACCTAAAATGTTAGAAACTATTCGGTTCCAAAGGATGAGAATGTGAAACATAATGGGGTGAATTTAGTGTTGTGATGCTATCATTGTGATCAGATGCAACCTGATTCTATAGGTGAACCACTATTTCAAAGGTGAATGAGTGAAAAGGACTTGGGTTTTCAGGGAAAAAACATGGTTGTAAAATCATAATGAACTAGATTCTTGAGATTGTATATGAATAGGTATGAAGAATGGGGTCCATAAGATGGAATGAAAAATTCATGGTTCTATCATTGATGATTTTTGTTAGAATATTTGAGAACTAAAAATAATGGTCATGATAGTAAAACTCACTCCATCATTTAATTCAATGTATGAATGAAGGTACATGTCAAGAAACTTGTTTTTTTTATTCATAGTGGGTGGAAATCTACCACTTTGTAGAGGTTCCTTCCAAGATTCTATGTGAATTGTGGCTCCCAACATGACAAAAAGGGTCAATGGATCAGATGGAACCAACCAAATATGTGTCTGAAGCACAATATGGATGGATGATTTATGGATTAGGATATTATGGGGTGCGATGGATTTTTAGATACAACATAGTCTTGGTGGTCATTGATTTTAGTGATTTCTTTATAGCTAATGACACCATTGATGTAGATACAAGAGCCATGCACATATAAATTTCACTATGTGGTAGGTACAATATTCAGATCAATGAAATTGAATCTAACTCGATAGAATTGGTTTAGAATGTTAAATGGAATGAGGACCCAAATGGGGGTTATCCTACTATGTTAGGAACTATAAACAACTAACCTACCAAATAAATTTTTTGGCCACATAAGGACATTGGGAAAATTTTTAGGGGATTCCTTAGCCTATAAAGGAAGAGTAGTGGAGAAACTCATTATTTTCCCTAGCTTGGGTTCTCTACAAAATTAATAGGATCTCGCTATCTAAGGAGATTCCCATGGTCTACACCATTTCAGGACACATTTAACTGTTTTTTCCTCTCCATGTTTTTTCGTTTGTATGACCCACTTTTTTCTCAATATAGATAAATCCTTTGTTATGTTAATTAAAATTCACTAAAGATATCATCCAATGATATAATCCTTATTGTTTTTCAGTTTTTTATTAATGATATTGATGATATCTAGATTAAAAATATTACCATATTTCAAGGGTAATATATGATGAAACGAGAATAGTTTGAGGATCATGTGGCATACATATGAATGGAATATGATTATATGATGGGATGGATTGATAGAACTTTTACAATTTTTTGTGTAATGAACCATAAATATCTCACAATATGATGTCAATATGTATGTACATGATCTTTATTATATATATATATATTCACATTTCTATGTGTGATAATAATTTTTTAGCTATGATTATAAGATTATGTGTGGAAATTATGGAAAATAACTGTGTATACATTTTGATGTGTGGATTATATTTTTTTATCTTTATTCACATGACTATTAATGGAAATGATCACAAATATCTATGTCCACTAGATTATGATTTCTAATTTTTATTATTCCCTATTCTAGTGTTATGAATTAGAACTGATTATTTTGATTTGACACAATTATTATTATTATTATTTCTATTTATGAATTGATTTGCGAGTTAGTGATCTATGCATTTATAGGTATGAAACTTGTATATTGAGAACATGAACAAGAATTTGTTATCATTTTCATATGATCATATGATTACATATTATGATTTATATCTCCAATGTTTTCCATAAATAAGTATATACGGTCACCATTCCTAATGGTTCCCTTCGCTGGGGTTTGAAGAAGGTAATAAGAATGATTTTTATTTATGAGTGCTAAATATAATTATTTTATATTTTTGATATTGATAATTTTTCTTAAATAAGTTTATTATTTATTTAGTCTCTAAAAAAACTAATCCATTACAGTTAATTTTTTAGTTATAAGATGAATTTAACATCTATCTTAAATAAAATAATATTTATATAAGTTATGTTCATGTTTACTCATATACTCTCCTCCATTAATAGACATAATAAATAATTCAGAATTTATATTTTCCCCAGAATTCTTCTTTTTTACAAAAGGACAGTGGTAGTGGTGCTTCACTCACTTTATAGGTGGAAATTCCAATAGAATATCCATTTTTAGAAGTAATATCTGACCCAAATCACTCAATGTGGTATCTCTCATGGATAAATTATATCATATTGATCATAACATCACTATCATTTTTATATTTGATGAGTTATTTTTTTAGCGATTCTCCATTCATCAATGATTCCATCATTTTCTCTATTACAAAGATAGTGTTTTGTGAGGCTATGAATTATAAAAGTTGTAATCAAATCAAAAATTTATACTCTAATTGAATATAAAGGGTCATTTGTTGTGATAAATTGACTCAAATTTATTATAGATTTCGTTTTAAAAGATTCATTGTTAGATATTTGAAACTTCCTCATTCGAATATTCTGATATTGATACTTTTATAGGGAATGCTCTGTGGACATTCATTTATATGAAATTCAATGATTCATTATTTTAATTTAAATAATTGAATCTAATAAAGGAAAATATTTTATTCAAGAAATGATAAGGATTTAACTTCTTTGTCTCTAATGTATTTTTTAAATTTTTTTTTTGATTGAAATAATCATGTTATTTATGTGAGAACACGAGAATAATAAATGTATTAAATCTTATAAAATGTCACAATTTTTCACAAACACAAAAAAAATTCAAATTCAGAATATTTTATATGGTTTGATTAATTTGATATCCATCCATGATTAGGAGGGACAATTTTCTATATAGTTGAGAGTTGTTATTACTGATGGAAAACTGTAACTATTATAGATGTATCATCATTTTTTGGGAAGAGAAAATGAAAATTATAATGGTTAATGTTCATTTTTTGTGACTTGTAAAAAAATGTGATATAATAGAAAATATCTCCCATTATATGAATTTATGATATGCACTCTCGAAAAAAACACTTTATTGTAATTATGTAATGTATAAATTGAATTATTACAACATATTAATGTAAATATGAATAAATAATGACCTTTTAATCATATAAACTTTACAAACATGTGTATTAATATAATATATAGAAATTTGAAGATGATTCATAATATAATAAAAAAAATAAGTAACATAAAAATATTCTTCGAGATCTCAGGATTCAAAAAATTTTTCCAACATTAATGGTCTCTAAAAAATACTACATGATAAATCTATAGAATTTTTTTAATGAAAATCAAATAATATAATTTTTTAAGAAATAAATGTCAAATGAAAAATAATAAAAAATGGTGTAATTATATTATATATCTATAATTGCATGTATATTCTAATTAAAATATTGATTATAATTATTATAACATAATCGAAAAGTACTACATGCCATACATCATTCATTATATGGGAATTATTTTCTAATATTGAAAATATTATTTGAAATAAATTGTTTGAAGAATTTATTATAACTATATAACATTATTTTTTAGATCATTATGATTCTTATTAATCATATGTTTTAACAACATTATATATAATGTGATCAATAATATTAGTGTATATTATGAGGATGAGGAGATGTGTTAATTATTATAGAATGTTTAAAAAATGTATTCTAGGAGTATAAAATTCATGTATGATAAATATTTACAAGATATTGAAATGTATATAGAATTACTATAGTTTTTCATATACCAAGAACATGTTGACCTTCATCAGATGATGTTTTAGAATAATTTTATTTGAGGAATGTATAACTATGAAAAAACCACTAGATCATAAATAGTAGAAACCAATATGAATAAACCAATATGACTCGCATTACTCTCATGTCTTATTATAAATTAATAAGTTGTTATGTACTAGGGGATAAGGTTGTATTATCATTATTATCCTTTTTGAAATATCTTAATTTTTAAACCGACACTATATTTTAATAGATACAACTTTGTTTTTATAAATTTTGATATTTTAAATATCAAAACATAAATATGGAATTATTAATTACATATTTTACAATTGAGTAAAAAATTTGATAATGGGTGAATTTTTGAAATTTTTCATTAATATAGTAAAATATGATAAAAACATAGTGAAATATATTAATATATGATATATAAGACAATATATATATATATATAAGCATGAGAAACAAATTTAATATTTATCATAATATGGGAAAAAAAATAAATTATATTTTAAGGGTAATTCTGGGTCCCTATGGATGTAGTGGATCACATGAGATAATTGATTAACATAATAGTGACTAATTATTTACATTGAATTCAAGTCACCACACCTATAAATACCCAAACCATATTAATATTAATTCTCACCAAAACATCAAATTATATCATCATATTTTTATAAAGAAATGTCTTCTAAGGGTATTTCATTAATAGATAAGATTTTTGTGGTTGCAAGTCTTCGTTTTATTCTATGAATACCAGGAAATGTATAATTTCCAAGTAGTTCCCCTTATTTTCCTAATTATAATTATCATTATATATTATACTTTGAAACCCATATTAATTTTATGACATAATAATATTTTAGGTAAAACATTATGTAATGGGTTTTTAGCTTTGAAATAGTTTGATATCACTCTAATTTTACCCATTTCATATGTATTTAACATATCAAAGTATAGGTTCTTATTCCTCCACATTCCAATTCCTATAGATATTATTTGATTGAATCCCTCTTCGAAATCCAATTTAATTTGATCATATACCATAAATATATAATATTATAATCCACTTGTTGTATTTTTCTTGAGATATTATTCATTTACACTATTTTTCCAATTATACACAGTCATTTTCATATCGAATTAAGAAATCATATTCTTCTTATTTTCATTAATAATGATAGTTTGTAAAAAAATTATAAAATGAATCTTCAAATTATTCCAGGATTATTATTCTATTTTTTTATCATCCAATTAATAATTTTTTATGTGGGATCAACCATTCACTCTCATTATATAATTTTCAATGTATATATTTTTTAAACATAAATGATTAAAATTAATGTATCCTTTAAGTGACATAATGTTTATTTTGTCATATATAATTATAAAATATTAATTAAAATGATAAAAACTATTATATGTGGTATAGAATAATCCTTTGGACAGAATAAAATTTTATATTACCCACATATTCTCAATATTATCATCTCATAATCAATTTTTATGAAGAAATGTTATCCCAATTAGTTTAACTTCCATGATAGGAGTGGTCGGTTAGGGAATAAAAGATTAAAACATCTACCCCTTATGATCTTATATCATTGTATAAGAAAACACTATTCTATCCATTTTCCATATAAATATATTTACAAAATTGAAATCACACAAGAGACATAAAAATCTTACTTAGTTTACCCTCATTGGGAAATATCCAAGGAGCATAAAACAGAAATGGGCTGATTGTACAAAATCCACTAAGGCTCAGTTTCAAGACTTGTGGTTTTAGATATATCTCATATATACCTCGGTTCACATGCATTAAAAGGATTAGATTTAGCTAACTACTTTTCCAAGGTTCACTCTATATGATTCTTTCACTAGCTTATTGTTGAGGGAAAGGGTCATCATCTTCCTGTTCCTTTTCTCAGTACTCTTAAAATATTTCCACTGAAAATTTATAAACATTTAGTAGCATTAATTATATATAATTAATATATCATCAGTTATAGATAGTTGATCTATTGATTCTCCACTTTCGACCCCTTATTAATACCAATTTACCAAATATTTACTTGGAAATTATTTCTAATAAACATTAACAATGCTCACTGACTTGGTGAATCTCCACTTTGAAG
Organism: Viscum album; assembly: GCA_963277665.1. Lineage (NCBI taxonomy): Eukaryota > Viridiplantae > Streptophyta > Magnoliopsida > Santalales > Viscaceae > Viscum > Viscum album. The sequence continues at coordinate 1,857,600,690 of OY728126.1, read as the reverse complement.
AATATAAAATAGCATTCTCAATGCTCTTACATTTCACAAAACTCTGTTATACATTTTCATTATTTTCACTTTCATGAAACTCAACTAGAAATCAGGATGATTATTTATTTTTGATGCATAAATAACCTTCATAAATTCCCTAAAATTCCCAATGTATAGAATATTTAGTTCGATTTTATATCCTTTGTGAATTTCATCGCATGAATCTTCTTCATAAACAACCATTTCAAACCACCTTCAGAATTCAGAGGGCTTACGATCATTGTTATGTCTCTCTAGTTTTTTAAGGGTGTGAGCCTATTTATATGCATTTCTACCAATTATAAAACCTTCTAGCTAGGTCAGCAAAATTTCAGGATGCTTTATCTTTTCTTCCATAAAGCTCCATTTTTGCGATGATCCAAAAAAAATTATCTTCATTGTACTAATTTTCAAAACAACCAATCATTCCCTCAAAACCTTCATGTCACCGTTATTATCCACTCACGATGATCACCATCTTCATTATTTATGATTATCATTTCTGTTAAGTAGATCACAGTCGATATTATTCGACCATTCATGAAACACCACTCACAAATCCTATATTCTTGAAACTCTTGCATTTTGTATATTTATATAAGGCCTTAGATAAAATACGACTTTGGTAATGGTATCCAAACTTCATAATTTGGTCCCAAAATTTTTGGAAAACAATATGAATTGGTGTCACCTTGTCGGCATAATTTTTTTCACATATTCCATGGAACTCATTCCTCTATCTTGGATCATTGTAAATATATATAGTCAATAATCTCTCTATACATCCACTACATACATTGGAAATTAGGGTTTTCAAAAAACACAATGATCCCTAAAAATATTACAATGTCACACTGAGGAATTTATTCCCAAAAATACCCACCTTTGGGTTTCTTGACAACTCTACACATTTTGATAAACCATTGAAGCTTCTTATATATTATACAGACAATATCTTCATGTGATTTAGGTAGTGATAATATATTTTCTACACACATAATCTAAGATTGTATGATCTATGCTCATCATGATAAATATGTGTAATATGAAAATTTTATCAATGAATCACTTCATTCTTAAACCTGTCAACTACTATCATCACAAACTCCATATGTTTTGATATATATATCTTTTGATCAGTCACTTATAGAATCATCAGATTTAAAAGTCCCCCTATCATACTACTCCCTCTACCTTTATAATCTTCTTATAATCATCTCTCCCAATATCTATTAAGACATTTTCTCTCATTTCACATACACAATTTCTCCCCTTTTGTCAATGAACCCGAAATTCACTTTATTGTTGTCTATAGTAGGGACAAGAACACATAACAGTTCATTAGGGGAAAACACACCACACATATGAAAGGGGTCCCCATACAAACTTTTTCATGTGCATGGAGTTGACTGAACTCCCAGAGCTAGTAAATAACATTCAAATTCTTACTTTGGAAAGGCCTTTGTCAGAATGCATGTAACCTTTAGTTCGGTAGAAATACACTCCATCTCCAGAATTGATTACTCCACCTTCTAATTTATAAAATGATACTTTATTTATATGTGATTTTTCCCCATGTTATGGAATGGATTTATTCTAAAAAGTATATCACATGATTTATTGTAATGGAATTTGACCATAAACATCACTTCCACTCCCATATCATCATGACGATACTTCATAGACAATTATTGTGTGCATGCTTGAGTAGCCACAATATAATCAGATTCTCCATTATTTAATGAAATGTAATCCTATTATTTCATAAACAATAAATAACAAATCCACCAAGATAGAACACATCCCTTGATGTTGGTATTCTATTATATAATGAACTATCCTAATATACATCTTTATATCCAAATAACTCCTTTTGAGATTTTTTATTATACATCAAATTGAAATCCAATGGGCCCTTGATATAATGAATAATTTTTCTTACGAAATTAATGTGGATTTCCATGGGATTTATTTGATATAATGCTACATGTTACATGGAAACAATATCTAATCTTTTCATTATTATGTATAATAGGAATCCAATGATCTTCTGCTATTTGGTGACATTAACAACCATGAATTCATAATTCCATGATATTTTATCAGAGTACCCTCTGGAGACATCATATCATTGTAATTATCCATTCTAAATATTATCAAAACACAATTTTTATATTTATATTGAGAAATGAATGCGTGATTGTTTCTATGTGTTACCTGTAAACCAAGGAAAAAGTCAGTTCAACTGCCATTGACATTTCAAACTCAATTTTCAAGAATATAGAAAACAATCTACCCTACACATCATATGATGAACCAATGATTATGTCACCAACATACTCTAAAACAATCATCCTTAAATTACTATCATTTTTGACATATAGATTGTAATATACTCCACAATGAAAACTATTCTAATTCAAAAACTGATTGAGCCTTGAATACCATGCTTGTGGTTCTTGATTAATCGTATATAATTCCTTCTTAAGATGACACAAAGTGTTTAAATATTCATGAATGAGAAAACCATACACCTTCTCAATATACACTTTGTATTCCATAACCCCATTCAGATTTTTTGATTTTACATATATCTGGAAAAAATTGTACATTTCTTACCCAATTATTTCTATGAATATTCATATTTTTTCTACCCTCACAAAAGGTAAAATTGTATCATCAAAATATATAACCTCTAACTTAGAGTTACCTTATCACGCATATAATGATTTTTTTAAATTCACTACAATGTATTAATTCTTATTATTGATAAACACCCATTTAATCTCGATAAAATTCTTATTTGTTGGCCATGAAACAATCTACCTTTCCTTTTTTTAGTTGGTAATGATCTTAAATCATATCTCCATCCCAATTCCCATCTCGAATTAATTCACCAAAAAATAGGCTCTACCTATGATAATAATGATGCTTATTGTACAATATTCATCCTTTTTTTCTATGCATGTGCTTTCTGATCACTAATTATGTTTTATTTATCAATTTAATCTGTTATCTTTGGTTTTTCTGTAGATATTATTTTATTTTCATCATTTTAATCATCTGATCCTTCTTCTGAATCATCGAATAGAATTGGAATATCCCATGATCTTTTTATCTATTAATCACTATAATCTTGAGTTTGATTATGTATTTGATGAAGATTCGTCAAATTATCTATTATGGTTACATAAAAGATTTTAACAAATTTTCCCATAAATCTATTGTATCGTTTATTTGACATTATTTTCTTTATTATCCAACAAATATCGCTTCATCTCCACAAGAAACAAACATCTTGTATTTCCCCTTATTGAGAATGAAACAGTTACTGCCGAAGACTTGTAACTGATTATATGATGGATTCTTTCCATAAAATATCTCATATTTATTTTTCTCTTCTTTATGACATAATTATTCCCTATTTTATGAGAACACTAATGTCATCACAGCTTCTTTTCAAAAAATCTCTTGTAGTTATTTTACAATGATAATTATTCTAGCCATATTTTTGATAATTTTATTCCTTCAGTCAACTACTTTATTTTTTGTGTGGAGTTCTTACTAATGAAACATGTTTCCTCAAACCATGTTTCATGAGATAATCCTACTATTGGAATTTTTTGAAATTTGATTCATTATATTTTTGGATCTTCTGAATGGTTTTACGCAACATCTTCTCCACTTCTACATGATATGTTTTTTTTCAACTGAACACCTCATTTTTGTGGGTGTTGATTAAAACCCATACAATTATGAGAAAAAAATCATTGAAGAGAACATAGTATCTCCTATCATCAATATAGATTTGGGAAATAGGTCTAAAAAATCAATATGCACAATGTCACGAATTTTTTTGACCTTTTCCCTTTTGACATATACTTTTTTCAAATTATCTTCCCTTTTTGACAAGCAAAACTTGTATGGGTAGGATACATTATAATATAGGGAGGTATCGAAAAGCATCATATTTTCCTAGATATTCTAGGGATTTTGGCCCAAATGGGCATAACATTAATATCATAGCATGGTTTCTTATTCATTTGATAGAAAACACATATCTTCTTCTTCATTCGCAAGGTTGAGATTCCAATTTCTACAATTTACCTACAAAAAAATAGCTTCATATTTTTCCTTGATAAAAATAATTTTTTTTAAAAAATCTTATTGAATTTTCTTAGTCACATAATTCACTGACCCTAAGCATGTTGTTACTAATACATTCAAAAAATGAGAAATATGAATGTCTCATGTCTTTACCACCTAACGTTGCTTTTGAAAAGCCAATATTTTACAATCCTTAATAATTACCAAATCCTATGTGAACTTCATTATCATATGTGATTTTGGTCACCACATCTATATTTCATTTCATATGGAAGATGTATCCCCTGTCGATAAACTATATTCCAATATGATCCGATGCTTTAAAAGTAATCTCTACAACCACTCCCTACTGATCTTTTTTCTACTTAAAGCATGTTTTCGAATTCATACTCAGTATGGATTGAGAATATTTATCTTCCTTGGTGTATGATGGAACAACGATATCTTTAAATACATTAAATGATATTTCATTTTCAATTAAAGTGATGTTTCATTAAATTTTTGTTTACGAACATTTTGATTCTTCTTCTACACATTCCTATGCATGATTTCTATACAATATCTAGCCATGAAACCAAATAATACACACACAAACAATGAACCTTGAATGATGTTATAGAGTATTGTTTTCTTCTTGGATACCATTATTGTTCTTATACCCTTCAATATATCTTCTCCATTGAATATGAAATTCGTTTGTGTCATATCAATCCAAAACAATAAAACCTATTGTGAGGTGAATTATTGTGTGTCACTTCTACACCGCTGATTGTCCCTTCGGTTTTCTTAATATTATGAAATTGAAGCATACCATAGTCAATATTCAATTTCATAATGGCTTCTTATAGTCTGACATTAATCATCACACCCCTTTATTTTATTATCAACACTCTTAACATCCTTATTATTTTGATGAGAATAATATATATATATTGATGGACCTATATGCTCTACCTACATCATCTCAATTTCTTGAATGAGGTTATTTTCTAATTTCATAGTATAGGAACATATTTTTTCCTAGTCCTTAATCCTTTTTTGCAGACTGACAACTTCCTCTTCATGTTATTTTATAAGCTTTATTTTATCTTTTCCAATTTTAGTAAAACTATCAATTTCCCATTTATTTTTAAAAATATTAAGCTTGTACTCAAAACCTTTTCTATGTACTCAATAATTTATGACTTCAGTTAATTAATTTCTTCATTATAATAATACATCTCTTCTACTTATTACTCCATATAATGTTTGGCATAACAATCAACTTTGTTTGATTTCATCAATTTGTCTCTCCAAAGATCTATCTATTTACGAGAAACTTATAAATCAACCTGAAGGTAAAATCCTCCATTGACTTCATCATAGTAATTTTTTCTCCCTTCTCATGTTAGGAAATATTTGACAACTACCACCATCGAATTTTTATTACGATCCATGAAGTCATCATACTCTTCAGCCCCAAATTCATTAAAACTGTCATCTTCTATTGAAAGAATATTCATCTTTTTGAATAATTTATTTTATTTTTATATTCCATTCAAATAGGATAAATACAAATTCCTGGGAATTTAATATTCATCCTCTTCAACTTCATGAAAATTTTTAGTGGACATTGATGCATGATTTTCAACATTTATACATCAAAAGCATGCAATTTCGAGTTTCCCTTTGAACATTCCATTTCATCTTTGATGATTTGATGAATTGAATGAAATCACCACATCTCTATCTTAATAATTCAATCCATATTAAATGGTGAGCTTTTTTATGTCCTTGAATTCCACTTCATTGGACTTACGCTTTTCCATAGCATCATTATAACCAATTCTCATTTCATATTCCAAAAGAGTATAGTGTAATATATCCAATGTCAGCTTATTTGGATTTTGTATCTTCCAATACTAAATCCATTTTATTAAATCCAATTGGAGGGTTTCTAAATATTCTATTAATGGTATTTATATCTTCAATAATTTATTTGAGACTACACATGTCTTCCCCAACAACAACCACCCAATCAAAGAATATATCAACAAACTTATTAGGATGTTTTATGATATACTCTTATTTCTTCCATAAAACCTTCAGAATTGACACTATGAATTTCGATTCTACCTCATTAATATTTAATAACATCTCCATCCATTAATGTGATGAATAAAATGACATCACTATTATATAAATATCATTTGATTGGTCCTCTCCTAAAGACGGTATTCCCATAGCATCGGTATCCAATTCGATTTGGTGAATTTATGATAAATCATTACTATCTATATTAGTTGATATTCTTAACATAGAGTTTGTATATACATCCATTCTCAATATTTGTAAGTAGTGATGCTTCAGGTTATTCCATACTTGAAATTTTTCTTCATCGATGTGAAAAATCCCTTTGTGTTTGAAATCCACCATTTCATCTACCAAGATAAAACTACTTACTTTTACTCATTCACAATAATACCAATTAATAGACCAATTTGGTTAAATACCATAATAGGGGGGTGAATTAGTGTGTGGAATATTATAACTTCCACCCCTTTGTATACTGTTTTTATAAACAAAACTCTCTTCTCTCCCCTTTCTATAGAAATGAATGGCATGAATAAAAATCATTCCCAAGACAAAAATTTTACATGGTTTACCCTCATTGGGGTACATCCAAGGACTATACAATGGTAATTTTCTAATTTTACCAAATCCACTAAGTATCACTTCCATAAATGGTGGTTTGGGCTAGATCTCATCTATACCCAACCTCATTGCCTTTACATGGTTTAGGGGTATCATATTACTCTCTTAAGGGTCACTCCTAATGTATATTTCAATGGATTACTACCGATGGAAGGGGTGATTGTCTTCCTCTTCTATTGATCACTACTATTGGAAGGGATCCACTCACATTTTATTAGCATGTATGTCACATAATTTTCTCCTATGAAAACATTCTTAGTCATAGATATATTCTATATTGATTCACCACTTTAATCCACTAATGAATACCAATTTACCCCAAATTTTCTGAGAAATTATTTCTAAAAAACAATCTGGATGCTCACTGCATTCACAAATCTCCCCTTTTTCAAAAATAGAATACCCTGCATGATGCTAAAATAACTCAAAATTCACATAGCATTTGTAGATCACACCTCTTTCGTGAATCTCAACCAGCCATTATGAAGCACATTTCTTTCTAAAAGCATATTTAACATTTATAAATCCCCTTAAATTTGTGATTCATTGAACATTCGGTTTGCTTTTGTATCCTTTTCGAACTTCTTCTCTTAAAACTCCTTCAAGAACCACCTTTATGATCTTAGATCATTAAGACAATTGTTAATTCTCGCTATATTTTTTGATGGTGGAATATGCCAATTTATAGGGGTTTCCATGGAATGAATAACCTTAGATCCACATTAGAAACATTTCATGATGCTCTTTCTTTTCCACCATGAATATCCATTTTTCGCAATCCTCCATGACAATTCTCTAATTTTCTATGATTTTCGTAATTGAATTACTTTCTTTCAAAACCAACATGTGCCCTCAATGCTCTACTCACTATGCTCCTCATCTTTTTCATTCATGATTCTTGTCCGCATTGGGTAGATCAACGTCATCATCGTTTGAGACTTCACGAAGAACCCTTCAAACAGACCATTTTCACAAAACTCATAAATTTTCTATATTTTAATAATTTATTAAAACATATTATTTTCATGATGCTAGTGAAACTATAAATTTTAAAACCAAAAAATTTACAAATAATGGAAGACACGAACACCTTATATAGATAATTTTTTTCACTACTTCAATAGAATATATTCTTCTTTCGTGGATCTGTTTCAATATTCCTAGTCAAAAATATCTTTTTATTTCAATTTCATACCATGTAAACCCACTATTTTAAAAAAAATCAACTCCAAAAACACTACAATGTAGTCTTGAGGGGTTTTTTCCAAATAAAAATTTGATTTGATGCAATCCTCAATACACATGTTCTTACAAATCTGTGATTAAATAAAAATTATATATCAATAAATGGATTTTCCCTTTATTAAATTTTCATTTAATTCTAATATTAATTTATTTTTTAAATTTTTTCTACCAACATCTTCACATATACATCAATTATTTGAAATATCCATGTTATAACTATTTTATTATGTCACTATAATTGAATTTTGATGGAATGTATTTTGAAAGGGTAATTCTCAGTAAGTGTGAATGTAACATAACCTCTATGGATTGAAATATAATGATCACATTTATTACTAATTATCCACTAGGTACATGATAGAATAATTATTTTCCCTCTCAATATATAATGATGTAATTAAATATTACAATGAAAATACATTAATAATATATTTTATAACAACTCTATTAGATATTAAAATTTTCATATAACATATTTTCCTTAGTATTATTTAGTTATAAAATATGATATATGTGTTTTCACATATAAACCATTACAATTCGTTAAATTTAGATTTTTAATAAAAACAGATATGTCTTTATAGGGGGTTAACATAGAATATCTATATAAATTATGAATGTATTATGAATATTCTCACTTGAATGTATCTTTTAGGTTATGAATTATCTGTTTGGCATGTTATCAAATGGTTATACAGAACTTTGTTTAATTCTATAATGTATTATCTCTTGGGATACTATGAATGTGACATGATTATGGTTCCATGGTTTGGATGGTACTATCTCTATCTTATACATTTTGGTAACACTACTATATTAAGTATACATATTATTGAGGTCTCTAAAATCATATTTATAATAAAAAAGTTCAGATGAATTATTCAGGTGTCATTTTTACTATTAGTATGATTTTATTCATCATTATTTATGTTTTATATTTTTTTAAAATTATACTTCATTGACATGTTTCCATGATTATTTTTACCCTTATTAATCATCTAATCTCTATCATTAATTTTATTCTAAAATCCATTGTAATGGAATAAATTTTTTAATGATAAATATAATATGAACTAAATTATATATCCAATAGATAATAATATAATTTTTTTCTATTTATTTCCATTTTTATATTTAATTTACAAACTACAATTAAAATAATGATCCAGGGAAGAGTTTTCATATAAAAATATTAACGTTTTATAAAGAATGTATGTATATAAAGAATCATATATAGGAGTGTGAGTATGATGATTCTCAATTTGTATTTGATAAAAAAATTTGATAGTATGTCAATATCGTGAGTATAATATTCTTAGTTCTTGTGATGTAGCATAAACTCAAATGGTTAAAATTTCATAATTTCATTTTTAATTTATTCTATCCTGTTTTATTTTTAAAAAAAAATTAATATAGTTTATGAAGGAGATAATATAATTTTAATTAAAATTTTATATAAAATGGTAAATATCATGATGACTCCTATATTAAACTAAAATTCATGTTTAGTAATGCTGAAAAAATCATAGATATATAAAAAAATGTCACAAGTAATGGATACTAAAAAAACAATTTCAAAAATCTTGCACCACTATGATATAGATGATTGTTAGTTAAAAAATTAGTTGGGAAATTAGCTCCTCCATTTTTTATGTCCACAAAAAAAGAAGTTTATGAATTGTGGGATTCATATAAAAATTATATACACCATAGTTGAATGTATAAAATAGAATAAATTCATTATTTTAATTTATCCTCTTAATGGGGAAGCTAATATATGTTCGAATAGATAGCCATACACAATATTTATGATCCTATGATTTTTTTATACGGTATAAGAGCTATTGAAAATAGTATTGATCAAATTCTTCTGAGTAGGAAGACATAGTAATTTTGTAAGACAGAAATACCTTACGACAGGTTGTGTTGAGGGATTCTAGATGATTGGACGAAGGAAAACTGAAAATGTTTATGTTGGGGTTTACTTTAATGGGTTATATATATTCATATTTTATATTATTTAAAATTAATATTTAAAATACACTTTATAGGGTACATTATTTTTGAATTAACATTATATGATTTTATTTTTTTTACTATTTCAAAAAATTAACTAAATATATCTATTTATTTTTTTAAAATATGTTTTCTATGGAAGTAAATAATATTATAATAGATTATATTTACAATTTTATTAGTTATTTTATACTAATATAGCATAGTTTTTTATTTCATTCATTTACCATAAGACCACACTTTATGTTATTTTTTGTACTATAGGTGGAAAAAATTTATAATTCGTTATTTCAACTATAATTTCCCCCTCATGTAATTTACATGTTGTGGTAATTTTGGAATTTTTTCCATTACGTTGGTTCTCAATAATTGTGTCTAAAAAATATATGATTTTATGTTTATTCATTTTTTTATAAATATTACCTATCTTATTTTTGTTACAGAAAACAATGGGTTAGAGAAAATAACTTTTTGATGGTTGAAATAAATGTTGGATGTATTTATAATCATATAACTGATTAAACTCTTATATTTTATTTAAATGATTATGAAAAAATATAGTGATCATATAGTGATAATTATCATTAACACAAGTGTTTAAAATTTTCTTATTTTGATGGGTAGTTATAATAATATAGAAAAAAAGTAACTAAAAATTGAAGAGAGAGAAAAGTCATTATTAGTTAAGTATTCATTTGAGAAATAAAGTTTTGTGTTCTATTTAGAAAAAAATATAATATTAAATTTCATATTATGAAATATAAAATGTGGATCGAAATAAATTAGAATATATAAACATTACAATATTGGAGGTGACCAATACTAAGAGAGATATTCTTAAGGATGATTAAAAAGTGAATAATTCTTTACCTACTCATTGTGTAACAAAAATGCCTCAAATTTCATTGAAAATAAGTAATAATCTCAAATAAATTGGGAAATTTATTAAATTATATATCATTTGACAGATTCGTTGATTGATTTAAAACATAAGGTGTGGTAGTGTAGAAAGACTACAATAGATGACATAAAACACATAACAAAGTTATTTTAATTTGATTGTATTGCAACACTAATTCAACATAATAAATAATTATAGAGGCATAAAAAGAAATAAATATAGACGAATTGTATTTCATTAACATAAAAATATTGTGGATTTTTTTATAGAGTATATAATTAAATGTTTATATCATCTAATATAATTCTATTATAGATTTATAATGACAGTGGCTTGAATCCCATGAATGGTAAACATGTTAATATAGAAAGGCTATTATTCATAACATCTTATTTTTTGAAGAGATTATGCGAAATATATATAAAATTAGATTCATTATTATGGAATAATATTTTATAGGTTCTTAATTGGTTTTTATATATGATCAAATTATTATGAGTTTAAGAGTAGATGAAAAAAATTTATAAAAAATCATCATATATAATAGTAATGAAATGTATAAAAAATTACTCTTGGGGTGATAAGAGAGGATAAATGCTTATAATACACAATTTTATTATAGTGATCCTAGATAACAGATTATTGAATTTTATGAAAATTTAAAAATTCTCTAGTATGATAATTGTTCATTGGAAAAAAATAAAAGATATATTAAGTATGTCATAATATACATTTAATAAAATTATTTAAAATGAATGAAATAAGATTAAATTATAGTAATTGAAAATTATATTTCGATAAAACTATAATATAAAAAATAATATAACAATTTCTTGTTTGAAAATTAAAATTTGATTGGATGAATGTCTATTTTGAACATACTTAGATAAAATAATCCTAGAAAAAATTATTGAAAATTTTCCCTATAAATTTGGCATTAAGAATAATTGAAAATGATTTATTTTAACATTCATATATTTATTTATAAAAATAAATTCTAATATTTAAACATAATCAGGAATATAAAATAAATAATATAATAAATAAGTTTGTGATGATTCCTTGGGAAAACGGGATATTTTAGAGAAATTGTTTTTTAATACATAATTTCATGCAATTTTAATTAATTAAGATAATCTCAAATGATGAATTATTTAAATAAAATGTATATTATATATATATATATATATATATAAATCTAAATCCATATAATTAGTATTGCAAGTAATATTGTTAATGTAATTTCATCATATGTGTGAGGGAATTTTTTCATTAAACCCTAGTTTTCTACATATTGTCTGGTTTTGTTATTAAATTAAATACGTTATCTTATAATAATTGAATCTGATAAAATAGATAAAATGTTATTAATATATTTAATATATATTTCCTAACATTTTCAACTTAATTATTTGTTATAATGAATAGAAAAAATAGTAAAAAAAAATTACTAGTGTTATGGTAGAAAACTAGTTTACTAAGGGATAAATATAAAAATATAATGAAAAAAATTACCTAAAAATATTTTTGAAACCCCATTGGATGATTTAATTTAATCTAAATCAAATACTATTTTATTATGGGATAATTTCAATCTATTTTTCAAAGATATTATCTTGATATTATTTTAAAACATTGAAAATGTACTAGGGTGCCACTCACCTCAATTATAAATAGGAACTTATTCCACTAACCTATTCACACCTAATAAGTCATTTATCTTAACATAACCATAAAAATAAATATAAAAAACCAAATAGACATTATTTAGCTACTTTTATTTATATTATACAAACTATAGGGTCAATATAGAAAATATCCATGTGAGGGTTTTCAATGCAAAGGCAATCATCTTCGCCAATCTTTTTCTCATTACCTATTATTTACCAAAATCAAATATGCCTTAACATATTCAATATATTAACACCATTATATTAGATATAATAAGATTTTATTTTTTATTTAATAATACATATCCCTAAATGTCTCCATAAAATGAAAGGAAACGCCATTGCTTATCGTTATGGAAGAGTGTCTCACGAACTGATATAAATTTTTCCCACAAATGATTCACATGGATAGTCATAATTATAGAAATAATGAAGCTAAATGAAAATAATGAAGTTATATTGATCCATAATAATTAATATATCATCCACTTCTTTACCCTTTCTTCTGTTATGTAAATGATATTTTTTTTGTGGGTTTGTAGGACCTAACTCCTCCAAGAAGTGATATGATTAATTTTACAGGTCAAAATTAAAAAAATGTATAAGGAAAATTTTCTAATGAATGGATATTAAATTTATAAAATTAATATAATTTTTTATCTGATTGAACTACTTATTATGAACATGAATTGGAAATTATGTAACAAAACATGCATGAAAATAAATCAAATCTATTAAAAACAAAACAATAGTGATAATGTAATAATATTGACAAATTGGGTATAATAAGTTATAAGAGAATCAAATATGTTATTATGAATGTTAATATGGTTACTAGGTAATTTAATATCATGTTATAACACATTATATCAAAGGATAAGTCTAGTTTAGCTAAATGGAATCATGTGGTAATGGATTTCATCTAAATTTTTAATTTATTGGGACATATTGGATATTAAGAATATATTTACTTTAATGGTGTATTCATACTTCACCATTGATATAATGAACATGAATACCCCTTACTTAGGATGATTAATGTCAAAATTCATGTTTATTCTTTCAGTGACTCATTTATTAAAAGATACCAATGATGTATATATTAATGGTACAATATTAATTTTTTGGGAATTTCTTAATTTTTAGTGAATTCATATTATAATAAATCCATAATAAAATCCATATATATTATTATCATTTTTATATTATAGTATATTAAATATTTTATACAAATTTTTCAGCAATTTTTCACATGAACGAGGAATACAAATTTCCCAATGAAACTAAAATTATTTCTCTTCAATGACCATAATTATAAAATTTATGAAAAATCCATTTTATTACTAAAATGATTTATTAATTACTTTTTATACTATACAAAACTTCTTAAATGGATTTAAAGGGCTCCTTTTAATGTATTATTAAAGGTTCATTTTTTAATTTAATTAAAAAAACTATTAAAGAATGTTATTAACATATATTATTGTAATATAATTCACCATAATAGATATCATTTAATGATAATATTCTTACTCTAAATGTTTTCATTTTTTAAAAATTATATAACATTAACTAAATATATTATAATATTTCACTTATATTGATGGTATTTTTCTAATAGATATTATTTTTTTATAAAACTGATATATCTAATGAACTGATGGTCATCTCTTACCTCTTAAATTTTTTTTCAGGGTTGAATTCTGAAAAAAAAATCACATTATAATGATCATTAGAAATTAAATTCCTCTTCATTTTCTTTGTTATTTTTATAATGGTTATTATTATTGGATAAATTTTATAACTTTTTTACATTTGGTGTTTTACAATGAAAATTATTTGATTGAATGGATAAAATCATGATAAATCAATATTCATTACATACTATAGATATTTATTGATAGTGATTATGGTTTCAAATTTAATTGATTAGTAAATATATAAGGAATACATTGGAAATGTTGTGATGGGTGGGGTTCGATTATAGAAAGTCCCTCAATGGTTCGTTATATCTCATGAGACTAAAGAGTTAACCAAATTAGTTGGATTTTACTGTCAAAATACCCATCTATTAAACTATTTCGCAACTAGGTATTGAAATAATATATATCATGAATTAAATGATCACGATATGTAATATTATTTACCTCACTCATTGGTAATTTATTTATTATTATCCATTAGTTTATTACAATGATATGTATCATGGATACATTTTTTCTCAAGTTATTGATTAAATGTAATATCATTTAAATTAGTTACATTTTCCTATATAATAATTAAGATTTTATTATTATATAATTTTTTTATATAATACTTATTAATCATTTTAGGTCAACCATAATTTTGTTTCTATTCCTCAGGTTATGAGGAAGGCATATTTTAATGAGATTCAAGGATGTAGAACATTTAATTTTGTTATATTTTATATTTTATTACCATTTTTATATTGTTATCATCCATGTATTTGGATCACCAATAAAACTAAAAATATAGTTATTTTGGGGTTATATCCCATCTACATATTAAAATGCAATAATGTAACTACTAGATCTGGGTTACAAGAGTCAGGGATATTATAGTGGGTATTAAAGTAAGTTTAGTCGAAACCTTGAGATTTATATTTATAGAGGAATATATTCTAAAACAAAAACCTATGAAATTATTTAAGGATATAACGAATTATAGGATAATTATATATATATAGTTTTGGTAATTTTGATATTATGTATAATTATCTACAAACAATTACATTTTTTGTTACTACATGTGGACATAGTTATTGAATATATATATGTCTGTGTAATAACACCAAAATTTGTTGGATGACTATATAATGACCATAATTATTATTTATTGTGTTTTTATCATTATTGTGAACTTATTGTGACACTCAAAAAATACATTATATGGTTAATTAACATTTTCATTACAAACCACGTTGAAATATATAGAAATATTTTTATTATGTAAAAATATCCACAATGAAACAAATTTTATGTTCTTGATATTAAAATTCATAACATTTAAATGTATTTTTTATTTAATGATATAATTTAATATATTTTATTTTTTACTAATAGATCATGTTAGAAATACTGGTATCAATGCTCGTGCATAATGTAGAAATTTCCCTAATGATAAATATAATATAAAATTAGTTAGTGATGAGTACATCATGGACCTATATAGGACTATTACCCAACATATTAATAATAACATTGAACATATGAAGTAACATTATTTTAGACCACATTATACATATATTGGATCATTTCATGCAATAGAATACCACATCATTTTGAGAAATAATTAATCTAGTGGGTGGGGTAAAATAAATTAAGTCCCTTAAAATGATATTTTTCAACTTGGCATGCATTGAAAGTGAAAAGGTTATATATGTAGTATATTATCATATGTAAAATTGTTTTTCTACTCTAAGATTATGATTTCTCGACATATTTTCATCCAATGAATGAAATTATATTTGCAGATTATTTGAGTTGGACGGATCATGGAGTACTGACCAAGATGGGTATTGATAGTGATCTTATATCTATGGAATTGGAAATAGGGTTTATTTATTAGTAAGGGGACACGTCACACCTTTTTAAAATTTGTAACAAAATATATTTATTGGAAAAAATAAAAAATTCCAAACCTAATGTTGAGAATGGTCAAATGAAAATTTAACTCGTAAATGATATAAAATTGGCCAATTTCATTTCTGAAGTAAGAGTTATGAAATTTGGAGAGACATTATTTGTTCGATATATACATGGGATAAAAAGGGAATTATTGGATTATGCACATAGAGAATTTATCTCTATTCCACTTGGAAACAAAATGATGAATATGGATTTGAAGGATCATTTTTCTGTAAAATAATATGAATTGGGAAATTATAAAATAGGTATCAATATAATTTGTTTGCTACCATATTAAGTAATAGGGACATCACCCGAGAGGATTCATGAAGCCACATATTATTATTATGTTTATATGCGATAAAATTAATATAAATTTTTTCACTATATTAAAAATTAATCCTAGAAATAATTATATAATACATTTATATATCCTTAACAAATCTGCAATTTTTCATGATTTAAGAAAATATTTACCTCCTTAAATCCATCCATGACCCTTTATTAATGAATTTATAAGACATTATTGTGACCCTATTTCAATTTTTTTATTGAGATCCTTGATTTATATCAAAATTATGGTAATGTATTTAGAAGGATCATGATAAAGAGCTTTATTTGGGAACCCCATATCATCCTCGTACAAATTGATGTCTCAAAGGGAAACTAAAACATGAAAAAAGAACTGTATATCATTCTCACATGACATTAATGGGTTGTGGTATTATTATGTATCATTGGAATATATCCCTATAATAATTTTTTCTATTCATTTAAAGAAATAATGTCATATGATGAATTATATATAATGGAATTTTCTTACTCAAACTCGTGGGATGATGCTGGTTAAATGAAAAATGTATGTTGAAAAACTATTGAGTTGCCATTGGAAAAGTTTATATAAATTTAGTCATATATAAAAGCATCTCAATGGTTATAAATTTTTATTCTTATAATTGAAGGAATGATTTGAAATTTAATGTGGGTGTTCAAATTTTCCTAAAATTATCTCTGTGGAAGGGTGTTATATGGTTATTTTAGATTGGTAAACATAGACCCACGTAAATCAAGTATTTTGAAATTATAAAAAGGATTTTAGTTATTGGAAATCAATTTCAAATTTCACCAGTACTCAGTAAAGTTTTATATGTGGTCCATATATCATTGTTGTGGATGTTAATTCAATACCCAGCACATGTGTTATAATAGAAATTATTTATATTGGGTTATGATCTATTTTACTATAATGATTCCACACAAATTCATGGAACTCAAGAGAATTTGTTGATAAAAACAATTCCTTTTCTATTTGTGGGTAGAGTTAGCATAGATGTTGTAACCAAACTCTTATTCATCTCTTGGTAACAATCCTCACATTCCTTTTTCTCGATGAACATGAATCCTTTCTGTAGTTAAAATGGTTAATGGATTAGAAATTCAGGAAATTTTTTTCACAACCCTCCTATAATATTATACTATTACAAAGAAACATCAAATATCAGTTATTGGTGTAGGCTGAGTCCACTTCTCAACAACCATTTTCTTTATAGGGTCAAATGTAATTCATTCATAGGATACAATGTACCGCACGAAAGAAACTTGTTGTAAAAAAAATCCACATTTTCTAAACTTTCCAAAAATCAACTCCATTTTTAGATTTTAAAAAATAACCTATAGATGATCATAATGATGATCTCTATCTTTGGAATAAATCATAATATCACGAATAAAACCTAACAAAATGTTATCAAGATTGTACTTAAAAACATTATTCATGATATCCAAAAAATAGTAGGTGAATTAGTCAATATGAAGGGAATATTAACGATCACATACTGCTCATATCATGATCGTAGGGTAGTTTTTTAAATATATTATTTCTTCAATCTCATATGATGATAACTAGATCGAAGATAAATCTTAAGGAAGAATTGAGCCACATGAAGTGGGTCAAATAAGTCATCAATTCTTAGAAGAGGGTATTTGTTTTTCACTGTGATCTCATTCAGTTATCTATAATTAATTGCATAACATTATTGATTCGTCCTTATTCTATACAAATACAATATGTTCTCTCCAAGGAGACACACTCAGTTAGATAATTAATTTCTCCTATAGACCATGGATTTCATTCATCAACTCATCTATCTCCACATTTTTCATCCTATATAGGGTCTTTGATATCAGATGAGATCTAGGTACGAGTCCAATGAATAACTATACCTCTCTTTCCAATGGAGGCCTGAGTAACTCCTCAGGAAACATGCCAATGTATTCCAAGACAATGGGGATATTTTCAATCCTTAGACACTCATTCCTTTCTTCTATTTCACCAATCATCTCTATAAATAAGGATATATGCGGTTCTTCTAGATGATTATCAGGATGATATATATCTCCTTAGAAGATAACTATAGGTTTTCCATTCAAGACTACTGTTATTTCCTTTCTTCTGAATTTTATCACAGTCTTATACTTTAAGAGCCAGTCTATCCCTACTATAATGTAGAATTACATCATGGGAATGACTACTATATTTGCGATAAGATATTTCTCACTACAGTTAATACTAGTGTTTCTAAAACAGATTATTCATGGTTAATCCCACTAGGAGTCTCTACTGATAACTCTACTTATATAAATTCATGTGATGATTCTAAATTCATTACAAACCTGGAGGAAATAATTGAATGTTTAGAACTAGAATCAATGTACTTGCTCACTTGGAGAAAAAAACCATAGTGTCTTCCACCACACCATTTTGGCACTTCAAATTTAGCCATCAGGATAGAAAATTCACGACCTTTCTCCCTTGGCCTTTTGTTGATGAAGATATTGGTTTCCCTCCACTGCACTCGGATTTGGACAGTGATTGGAAAGTGTCAAAGTTGTGTAAACATAGAGAATTAGACATCGGGTTGGGAATGCACCATCTTCCCTTTGTCATTAGTGTTTTAGAGTTTAGGCTTTACCTCACTATGACAATTCCTTGTGATATGGTCGTCTCTTCCACACTTATACCACATCCAGCTCCCGAGAAGGCAGTTACCTAAATGATTCTTCCCACATTTATTACACATGGGGTGTTTCACTTTCTTGGATCCTCTTCTCAAATAAATGTTCACCCCTAAGCTAGGCTACAATAATCTCTTAATGAATGTAGATTTATGAGACCATTGTATCTCACCAAAATCCAGTTAGAATTTCATCGCACTCTGCATGATCTCATCATAGCTATCATAGTCTATGTTGGGAAGATTCTTAAACATATGAGTTCTTAGTACCCCATATAATCTATCAACCCTATAATTTGGATCCATGAAAATGCTAGAGGTGTAAAGTGAATTCCTTGTGATATTCATCTCGTAGCATCCTATAGATCCATTCTCCTTCTACATCAGCTCATAAAATTCCTTCTCTATCTTTGTTCTTATATAATAAGGGAAATACTTTTTGAATAAGATCTCTCTAAACTCTTCCAACACTATAGCTTCAACATCAACTCTTGGCCTATTTTTTATAACAAGCTCCCACCATTGATCAGCTTCTCCATCTAAGTGGTAAATATTTGGGGTGACCTACTCTTGTTCTTAACAATAGAGAACATTAAAGATCTTCTCAATAGAACTAATCCCCAGTTTAGAAATCAATGGGATGGAAGATAGAATGATTTCCGATAGTCATAAATGTCTAAAGGACCCAATAGAATGATGTTTCCTTTGTGGTGAGATTGGACTCTCAACATGATTCAAGATATTTCCAATAACTAGAGTTAGTTGTTTCATCAGTCACATGAATGTTTCAATTCTGGCTTCCATCGATGTGCTGTTAGTGCATGGTCCATTATGGTCAGTATTTGTATGGTTCCTCCTATTTCTTAAAATTTTATAAAAGTATATAATTTTAATTATAATATAATTTTGTTTCTGAATATTTAATTTATAATGGATTTTATTACTTAGAAATTCATGATTAAACAATTATATTTCACTATAAATCCTTCATAATGATTCATAAAAGGCTTGTGATTAACCAAAGATATCACTCATGTGTGTCAAACCAGGAGTTCAGAAAGGACCATTGTCATGTACCCGAACATCTCAGGTCAAGCCTAAAAAATATTATTAAATTATTCACTCCGATGTACATCTATGCCCGAGCAACATCCACTTATTTGTATCTAGATATGAATTTATTTTTACAAAAACCAGTTACTTAAAATTTTACCAAAATACCTATAATTTTCCGATAGTTTAACTTTTCTATAGTGTTATTCCTATAGTTTTCCTCACCTAATTTCCAAAAATAACAAAACTATACTTTTATACCAACTGTGGCATCCCTCTTTTTTATTACATAACTATTCATTACATTTTAAAAACAGGGGATATATAAAGTCAAGTGTCTTAGAAATCATGAAAAATATACATGAAAACATTAAAAATTCCTCTAATAAATTTATAAGGTTTCAAAGAAGTTTTATCCTATGTAAAATTACATCATCTCATAACATGGATAAATACATCAAAGGAAAGGGTGGGTAGAAGTCCCTGTAAGGAAAACATGTTAAAGAGTTTACACGTGATCTTGAGAGATATCAATAAGAAAATAGTGATAAGTAGGAATATAAGAATAATAATAACTTGAAACATAACATGAAAATGTGGCTACAAAATTTTATTTATACATTCAAGTACATACCACCATGGTACATCCCCAAGGTGTCCTAAAAATTACCAAGGATATCTACCAAGGTATCATGAAACATTTCATATGTTGTTATTAAATTTTTTATCCAATGTATTGAAGGAAAATAAATGAACACCCTTAATATGTATTTATTTTCATGTGATCCACATATATCATAATCAAATATTTCATAAATAACCTAAAGGGAATAAAATAAAAGTGTTTCATGTCAAAATTGTGATGATAAAAAGTTCGTTAAAATAAGATCATTATGTAATTTATAACCAATTAAAATGGATTGAAGGTTATAAGTATGTCAATTCCTAAATCAAATAAATCAATATTATGTCTTTTTGAATATATCTAGATATAAATATTAAATTTTGGTATAATATTTAATAAAACAAGATAATTTCTTGAAAAAAAGGGAGATATTTTGAGATGATAATTATGCAGCATAACAACTACATAACATGCTATTAAATATATTAAAAAGAGAGGAGAAAAGGTTTACACACTAATAAATAACTCATTATAAAATACATGGAATGAATAAAATATAAATATGTTTATGGTATAGATATTCTAATGACATACCACATGAAAATAAAAATTGAATGAAAATAGAATATGTGATTTCATTTACAAAAATTCGGCAGCCTAACGGTGTAACTTAAAATTTCAGAAAATCATTCAATGAGAAAAAAAGGGACTCTAATAATTTGTAAATAAAATTTAAAGATATAATGATATATAATAGCATACCCCTACATAATAAAATGGAATCTAGATAAAATAACTAAAAAATGTCATGACTAAAAAAGGAGGGTGAAAGGTTCCCCTACCTTGAAAAGGTAACATCAAAAACTCGATTGTTGTGACCTTGGGGGGATTGAGGGAACCTTGGTATGATTCCTTGGGGGTTAAAAAGGCCTTATATACGTTGATTATGAATTTATAATGAATTTAATGATGGAATGGGTTGGTATATATAGAAATTGAGGAAATATTTCATTAATTTCCAAAGGACACATCAATGGTGGTATTTCCAAAACCACGGGCTTGACCATGGTATTTTCCCACGGTATTGGGCACTTGGGACACCTAATATCATGTCTTACTATTCAAATGTAGACTAGAATTATTACATAATGATTACATCATTAAATATGTCATTAAACACATTGAAACTCAAAACTGTATTTTTACTATTCAATGAAAATTCAACTATTTCATAATAATCCCAAAACTTCACCCTAACCATTTTTTATGTGTTGAATCTCATAGTTAACTAAATTAAATAAAATTTCAATTTAATTTTAAATTAAATTAAATAAAAAAATAATAATACTTGGCTAATAATTTCATAAATATTTTAGTACTTGTACTATTATATAATTATATCACATTAACACTTAAGATGACTAAAAAATATTAATACATTCATAGGTGATGTTACTATGAAATTGGTAAAATTACCATTAATAAGGGTAAAATTACTATTCGAATGGGTAAATTTACTATTCACAAGGAAGTTATTTTGATCTTATTGAACCACATTTTTCACCCGGATTACAAACATGAATGTCTGATTTTCAAAAATCATTTCACAGAAAAAGTAATTTAATAATAATTTTTTTTATTCATCAAAAAACACTCTTCATAAAACACTATTCATAAAATTTAAACTCATTATAAAATTTCAAATAAATCATCCTTGGTTAATTTTGAATTTTGAAGTTAAAAATTGATTTTTATTTTACCATAATAATTCTCTACGTGTGAGAAATCATTGAAAAAGTAAAATTTTTTATTCTAAAATCAATTTATCAAATTTGTATTTAATAAAATGTACTTTAATAAGAAATTATTTTCAAAAATTAGGATTGTTGAAATAAAATTTTTATTTATACTAAGGTATTACAAACAGTATCTAAGGCCTTATTACGCAGCCCCTTATAACAACCGCCTATAACCTAAGAGTAAGGTGTGCAATGAGGATTGAATCCTGGGACAGTTCAGAAAATATTTCCCAAGTAGTGATTTCTATTAGGTCGAACTTCTCCCGCATGTGATTCCATTCAAGAATCACAGGTTGAAGCTCATCTTGGGCTTGGTCTAGAGTAAAGCCGAGTGATGCATCCTCTTACCCATGATCTGATAGATGGGATTTGTATGGCCCGAGTCTACTGTATGAGTCCATCAACCCCTCTTTCTGTATCAATTAACAACTATCACATGAATTTATAAACAATAATCGTATCGTCAAGTGTTTAGTTTCAAATGGTCATATTTTCCGACATTCATTTAACAATTGAAACCCAATTGAATTAATTTATTTATAATTACTTCATTAATTAAAGGATTTAATTTTTTTGAGTATAAAACAAAATAATACACAAATTCATGAAAAAAAATATTATTCAAAATTTTGGGTAATTAAAATTTTAGAATAATTTTTTACCATATTTTAATTATTATTATTCATTAAAGAAATATTTATGTTCTTTTCTAGAGAATAGACAGTTAGATTTTACATAATTATTAATGGAATTTTATTAGGTATGACATTGAAAAAATTCCCTTCATTATGACCATTATATGATTCAATGATTCCTTTATATTTTTTCAATGTTATTTTCAAAAAAATTGATTTTAAATTTTTTTTTATATTTTAAAGAGTGTTTTGAAATTCAAAATAATATTATCTTCTAGAAGTGTTTTAAATAAGTTTTCATGATTCGATTATATGTCTTCAAGGTTGTTTTTAACCTAATGTATTTCCAAGGTATTTTATGATTTTATTTAAAAAGTGATATACCAAGAGAATTTTTACTCTTCATGAAATGTTACAAGTTATTTATCTTCCTATTTCGTTCTTTATATAATATGACATTTTTTATGTATCGTATTCTTTTCGGGGTAAATGATGTGAGAATATCATCATTTTTCATTCGCTGAAAGTTTTTTGTTAATGATAAAATGATGTTTTTGAATCATGTTTCTCTTTCATATGTTGTATAGTGATAAAATTCTTATCATAACCTCTTATTTTCCATGTGTTATGCTATGATGACATTTTGTAATGAATATGATACTGAACACTTTTACAGGGGTTAAGATACGATTCGATGTTTAAGAAACCCATTTTTATTTCATTTTTTATGACAAGAGTTTTTTTTATTATGTGGAACAAATATGTATGAATTATATTGTTTGATATGTGAGACCTATATCTCCCTATAATTAAATGGGAAGGGATTTATATCTCAAGGGATAATGATGGGAAACATGTTGATGTTCTTGATCCATTTTGGAAATAGGTGTATCCAAATCCACTATCAGAAATAGGTATCTTCTTTTGGGAAACATGTGTGTCTTGACACAAAATGTGAAACATGTGATGACTCCAAATTCACTATGTTTATTGTCTTTGTATTTAACCTTGAAATAAGATTTTTTCTCAATATCAATGATGTTTCCACACACTTTTGACATGATCTGTCACGACCTGCCCTCGGGGCCCGTGCTGTGACTACCCTAATCCCACCTTCCATAGGCCAGGGGCTGCCGACTAGCACCAAAGGCGTAAATCCCGATAACTGGGAAGGCATTGCCTTTATAAAAGTAAACAAAACACCACAGATTCCAAGAGGAAGTAAAACACTAAGTACAAAAGAAAGTTCTGAAAGTAAAAGGGGCCAGAATACAAACCCAATTGAAAGTACAGCTACAACTGAACGAAAGTACAACAGAAAAAGACAAACAGCTGGAAGAAAGGAAGCAGATCCTGGGTCATCCTCCTCGGATCCTACCTGAAGGGTAGGTACAGATAGCACATCTCCTGGATCGTCCATCACGGATCCTACCTGAAGGGTAGGTACAGATAACACAACTCCTCAATTTTCTCACCCGTCAACCCCTCCGAGTGTTGTCACGCCGTGAAGTCCACCTCCGGATAATGACTTGTCGTGTGGTCCACCTCCGGGTACCATCCAGTCCTCAAACACTCAGCCTCCATCAGCTCTGCCCGTCGTCTGCAACCAACACAACGAGGTGCGGGCATAGCCCGTGCAGGAGTGAGTATAACGATACTCAGTAGGGACACCGAGACCCTCAAGGTATCACTAAAACCAACAAGGATAACCACAAAGAAGATCTCAACAGATAACCTCTCCTTAGGTATATGCCCATACATATACCTAAGTTATCAAGTAACCCATCTCAATCATGAGGAACAAAAAGATTACGAAATCAACAGATAACCACCACCAAGGTATATTCCCATACATATACCTAAGTTATCATGTAACCAATATCAATCATGTGGTAAACACAAAAGTCATAGAAGTTTCTCAAACCAGGATTTTCATTTTCAAAACCGTAACTGCTGAAGAGCCCTGTCTCTGGAGTGTACAGTGGTCCTGTCATGACTCCAAGGTACTGCTCACTAACCTAAGACTGCTGAGGTACTTCTCCTGTCGAGTACCGCGGTCAGCCACCCAAACACAGTAGTGCTTCCCGCCAGGGTATTCCACCCAAACATAGTAGTGCACACCCCTGAGTAGCCTGCAGAGGTACTCTCTGGACGAGTACCACAAGTCTGCACTGTCACACAGGTAGTGCTATGTCCGCCATGGGTCTGCACCCAAACAAAGTAGTGCTCCGTCCACTGGGCCAGTCGACTCACTCCAAGTCGAGTCGGTCAAGCAGTCGTTAGGTCTCAGTCGGCTACATGGTCTCCGTACTCCGCACGCTCGTCTCAGGGAGGGTCCACTCCACATGCTACAGGTCGATACTCCAAGTTTCTCAATGTCACACGAAGAAGTATCTCAAAGCACCGCCTTGTCATAGGGGTCTCAACACAACATACGGCGCATCAATCGGACGCCCGATTTGTGAGTTACTAGCTTTTTCGTCCCAGGGGCCCGGTTGGTTTCGTGAGTGAACCAACCCGGCCGTATCTCAACTGTACCCCGAACTCTCATAGGGTATATTCATAGGGACCGTTTCTCAACGTGATCACCAACGCCGCTGATAGTTCATCAAACGGACGTCCGGTCTGAAAGATATCATCTTTTCCGTTCTAGGGGACCGGTTGGATTTCGGGTACAATCCAACCCAGACACTATACAAAAGCAACCAGAACTCAGGCGAAGTATGGCAAAAGTTCCGTCTCATCAAGAGGAATCCAAAAAAGTCGACGGCACGTCAATCGGACGTCCGGAGGTCAAGATATAAGTGTTTCCGCTCCGAGGGCCCGGTTGGTTTCGTGTACGAACTAACCCGGCCGAAACAAAATTACTATGAAACCTTGAGTTTAATATACCGAAACGACCGTCTCGATCCAAGGATCGCATAGCAGCTGACGGTACGTCGATCGGAGGTGTGTGGCCCATGATATGGGCAAAAGACCAAAGAGGCCCGAAAACGGGGGTCTAGGCCCGGCCCGGCCCGGCCCAACCCCCCCTGGGTCGGCCGAACCGGGTCCACCCGAACTGGGGCCGGGTCCGACCTGGCAGGGCGCGGCGCGGCCCAGCTCGGCTGGGTGGCTCGCTGGCTCGGCCAGTGAGCTAGCGCTCTGCAGACGTGGTGCGCACCGCGTCCCCTTGGATCCCGCGCGGCCGCGGGATCCACGCGCTCGTCGCAACGGCTTCAGCCGCGGCGGTTTCTTTAGGCGGCGCGCCGTGGCGCCGCCGTCTCTGGGCGGCCGGCTAGTGCTGGCCACCGTCGGTGGTGTCCGCGGGCCACCGGAGTTTCTCTGGTGGTCCGTTTTCATTTCTTCCTGCGCTGAAGCTCATCCTAGGTCCTGTTCTTCACTACGAAGGAACTCAAACGCCATTTCAGCCCGATTATTCCTCACCCTTCGATCTGCACTCAACGTTAAAAATGCACCGACTTCGTGGTTTTCCGGCGCGGCCCGATGGCGCCGCGCCCCTTCACCGCGGCCCGACTTCGACCGCGGATTCGTTCGTCCTCAAGGGCGCGACGCGACGGCGCCACGCTTCTTCGTCGTGATTCTCTAAATTCCTGCACGGTGCGGTGGCACTGTGTCGCTTCCATTTCATGCCACGTAGATAACCAACAAAATAAAAAGGGGAGGAGGTTCGACTGTGTTTGTGCGGTCCGACCTCCTCCATTATTTCGATAACAGTTGGCTGTTAATATCGAAGAACGCCCAAAATTATACACGACATGAAAACCAACCCCTACAACTTTCCGCAACAAATTATTCCCAACCCGCAAGGAAAATGTTCACGGATCATCTAGATAATAAGTTGATCTATGTTATTTTTTTTCTTCAGAATGAATGAATCATGGGAATAAAATCATTCTCAAAATAATAATTCCCTACCTCAAGCATTGTCGTCGAACGAGATTTGTCGCGGAAAGGGACGTCGTGGAAGAAGATGTCGCGGAAGGGGGATCGTCGCGTCGCGGAAGGAGCGTCGCGGAAGAAGCATCATGGAAGGAGCATTGCAGAAGAAGCGTCGTTGATATCTGAGGATTTGGAGTTCTTGTCGACCTTCATCGGAGGTTAGCATTCTTTGTGTTCTTAGCGTTCTTCGTCGAGGAGGAAGAACTTTAAGAACCTGGGCGAATTCTCCCTAGCCTCTCCACACAACAAGACCGACTATATAAAACAATTTCAACCCTTATTTTATTATTGACCTAAGATTTTGAAATTATAAAGATAAGAAACGAACAATTAATTTGTTGAATAAATTGTAATGATTTAACTGCCCTAATTAATGTGGTGTTTATTAAAAGTTTAAACTCAAGAGTTGACTTCATTTAATAGGGGGGTGCAGGTGCGTTAATTAAGAAGAAAAGAAACAGTGGGCTCGTGAGGTCCCCACCTCACAAATATCCTACCATGTGGGTAGGATATTGTGGGTTCTACCACATCCTCTTAACTTAGCATAAGTGGATTTAAGTAAAATAAAATAAAGTGTTACACCACTTTTATTTTATTTCCTAACTTAACCCCAATAATTAAAAACCACACCCGAGCAAACGCAACTCCAGAAAAAGTGTTTCTAAGCAATTACCGGCGTTGTGGTTCCATCGGTGCCCTCTGAATTCGATTCCGAGCACCGGTTCAAATGTTAGAAAATCCCGCTCATTCGTTCACTGAACGTACCCGAGCCTAACTTCAGAAATTGATTCCAGGCACACTGGGCCTCGGAATCATGCGCTGTCAGAAACTAAGTTCTTGTAAAATCCCAAGGAAAATTAAGAAAAAAATATCCCTTGAATTTTATGGGTCTTTACATTACTCCCACCTCAGGGCTTTACGTCCTAGTAAAACATTAACATAAACTAGGGATTCAAAAGCGGTATTGAGCATTCATCTGAGCCTTTTGCTCCCATGTTCTTACCTGGAGGTTCCTCTACTTCCAAAGAAAGCGAACCAGAGGAATCGACCATCCCCAAAAGACCTCCCCTGTCGATCCTCGATTCCCCACTGGAACCTCCGTGGAAGTCACCCCATTGCCATCGTCCAGCTCCTCATGGTCTATAATATGTGAAGGGTCGAGCACGTATCTACACAGTTGAGATACGTGGAAATCGTCATGCACCAGGTGCAACTGAGGTGGATGGGTCAAGTGGTAAACCGCCACTTCTACCCAGCTGAGGAACTAAGAAGGTCCGCTGAACCTCAGAGATAACTTTTCGCCTTGGACACATCTTCGTAAACCTTGTCGAGGTGAGACCCGTATAAGGACATGATCATCATCCTCGAACTCTAGAGGTCTCCAATTCATGTTAGAACTGAAACCCAAAATGACTGCTACCACGAGGTTAAGGTTGGCATATTCAAGAGTGATCGGTCGCACCCTCCTGTGCATGAGTTTATCCTGTGGTGCCAAGGGTTTTTCTTTTCGCCGACCAAGGGAAACCCATCCCAACATCGTAGTTAAACCACAACCTTTTTTCCTAATATCTTCAATGTGTGTATGAACTGTGATTGCCCAGTCCATACTCAATCCAACGTCGTAAGGCCTCGACGCTGCCACCAAGAGATTCCAGCCGAAACTTTTGCCTCGAGGGTCTGACCACACCGTCGGCGTAAGTGTAATTATTGAGTCTCCTCCCAAGGTATCTACAGATGTGAGGGTCAAGTCCGCGACTTACTGGAAACTCTAGGTCTGGGACAAGATTTGTGAATGCAAGGAATGATTCATATCGACGTCTGTTACTACAGTAGCTAGTAGTGGACACAGAGTTTCCCTTGATTCATTTTTAGAGCCATTGAGTCACACTCCTTGACCACATACAGTCTCACTCTTCCTCCATCCTCCATCACCTTGATCCTGGCGGGGATAACTAAGACAGGTGGTTGGAGCATGTTATGATATACACAACCTCATGCTACTCTCCTAGCTCTGCCTCCACGTCTACTGCATTTCAGACTCATCTCTCCTTAAAGCTTCCTCTTCTTGAAACATTTAACACGCTCGAGTCTCTAAGACTGGCACCGGTTTCATGTTTCTCACTGCACTGTGCAGTCTTCATTCGCTCCTGGATGATCTGCACCTTCTTTGCCTATGATCTGAAAGAGCTGCTATAATTTATCCTTTTATGAAAAGAGAATCTCGGTCTCATCCCCTGGATGAACCATTCCCATTGCCTAATACAGTCAATCATGACATGAATGATGCATTCATGCCATGGATGACATCGTAAGGCCTCGACGTAACTACCAAGAGATCCAATCGTCA
Organism: Viscum album; assembly: GCA_963277665.1. NCBI lineage: Eukaryota > Viridiplantae > Streptophyta > Magnoliopsida > Santalales > Viscaceae > Viscum > Viscum album. The sequence continues at coordinate 1,857,570,974 of OY728126.1, read as the reverse complement.
CTCTCGCCTCCAAGGGTCGAGTCACGCTGTCGGCATCAGTGTGAGGTCATTGGGTATCCTCCAGTAGAAATCTCAAAAGTGAGGGTCAAGTCAACAGCTTTAACTGGGACTTCTTAGTATCAACCAAACAAAAGGACGGGAAAGAAAACATCACAAAGATACGTGTCTTTTTATTATTGTAGCTCATAGTAAAAAGACACGAATACAACAACAATATGGAACTAGAAGTACAAGGGACGTATCCACTAGTTCCACTCCTGTCCACCTGCTCCTGGAGCTCTACTGCCTTGTCCACTGCTCGGATGTTGTTCAAGCACTGGTCGCTGCTTCTGCCTCGGTGGCTCCTCCAATGCCTGCGGATCGACTGTGCGAGGAGTCAAACAGTCATGTGCCAGGTGACCCTTCCTGCCGCATTCATAACACTTCCTGATCCTCGTACGGCTGGCTCTGGTCCTCTTGGACCTCTGCATCATCTGTCAACTGCCCACAGATGACTCGGCTACTGATCAAAAACCATGCGGCAAAGGCAGAAGCTCCTGTACACTCTCGGGGTGTAGATCTACTGGCACAAACTCCACCCTGAAGAAGGTCTCGAAGTCTTCCCATGTGAAGGTCATCCTGTCAAAAAACTGGAACAAGTGGCTCCACCACCTGCCTGCTACTACCTCAAGAAGGCTAGCAGCAAAGATCACCATGAAGTCTGCAGGCGTCCCCACTAGCCTGAAAACTCTCACCACAGCCTCCAGCCAATCCTCAGCCGCATGAGGGTCCATCTCTCCTAAGAACTTGGGTGGCCTCTGGCACTGGAACTCGTGCAGTGCACTCAAGTGGCGTGAATCTCCTACTGCTTGGGCTGGTGGAATCGGTGGCCCAACGTATGGTAGTACCACTGGTGCCTCCGCTGGTGCCTCAACTGCAAGAGGGCCCTGTACCGAAGATTCGTCGCTCGGCAGGCTGTTAGTACGCACACCCCTCTGGGCTCAAGCTGGTCGTTCGTGAAAAGGCATCCTGAAAGAAACAACGTGACACGGTCAAACGATTATACCTGGTGAGCTGACATGGTTTGAGCTGACATTTAAAAACTTCTGGAAACACACATTCAATCAGTTTTTTCATGCACAAAGTCGGAAATCAGTTGTCAGGGTCCTGGTGTATGGATACGTCAGCAGCCCGCACCATCACTGGACTCCCTGAACTGAAAATCGCTCTCGGTAATCTTAACACTATTGCATCACAGAAAGAAAATACCAGAGTTATAAGTTTTGCGGTAGAACCGTCTCCTCTGATACCAATTTGTCACGACCCGCCCTCGGGTCCCGTGCTGGGACTACCCCAAGCTCTCCTTCCATAGGCCAGGGGCTGGCGACTAGCACCAAAGGTGTAAATCCCAATAACTGTGAAGGAATTGACTTTATAAAAGTACACAAAACACCACAGATTACAAGCGTATGTAAAACACTAAGTAAAAAAGAAAGTGCTGAAAGTAAATGGGCCAGAATACAAACCCAACTGAATGTACAGCTACAACTAAACGAAAGTACAATAGAAAAAGAAAAACAGCTGGAAGAAAGGAAGTAGATCCTGGGTCGTCCTCCTCGGATCCTACCTGAAGGGTAGGTACAGATAGCACAGCTCCTGGATCGTCCACCACGGATCCTACCTGAAGGGTAGGTACATATAGTGCAACTCCTCAATGTTCTCTCCCGTCAACCCCCTCCTTGTGTTATCTCGCCGTGGAGTACACCTCCGGATACTGACTCGTCGTGTGGTCCACCTCCAGGTACCGTCCAGTCCTCGAACACTCGGCCTCTGTGAGCTCTGCCTGTCGTCTGCAACAAACATAACGATGTGCGGGCATAGCCCGTGCAGGGGTGAGTATAAAGATACTCAGTAGGGACCCCGATATCCTCAAGGTCACACTAAAACCAACAAGGATATCCACAAAGAATATTTCAACAGATAACCTCTACTTAGGTATAAGCCCATACATATACCTATGTTATCATGTAACCCATCTCAATCATGAGGAACACAAATATTAAGAAATCAACGGATAACCACCACCCAGGTATATTTCCATAGATATACATAACTTATAAAGTAACCCATCTCAATCATGAGGTAAACACAAAGGTCATAGACTTAGCTCAAACCAGGATTTTCATTATCGAAACCGTAACTGCTGAAGAGCCCCGTCTTTAGAGTGTATAGCGGTCATGTCATGACTCCGAGGTACTTCTCACTAACCTAAGAATGTTGAGGTACTCCTCCGGTCGAGTACCGCGGGTCATCCACCCAAACACATTAGTTCTTCCCGCCGGGGTATGCCACCCAAACACAGTAATGCACACCCCCTAGTAGCATGTAGAGGTACTCTCCAGACGAGTACCGCAGGTCTGCACTGTCACGCAGGTAGTGCTTAGTCCTCCATGGGTCTGCACCCAAACAAAGAAGTGCACCATCCACTGGGCCAGTCGACTCACTCCAAGTCGAGTCGGTAAAGTAGTCGTTAGGTCTCAGTCTGCTACACGGTCTCCGTACTCCGCACGCTTGTATCGAGGAGGGTCCGCTCCACGAGCTACAGGTCGATACTCCAAGTATCTCAAAGTCCCACGAAGAAGTATATCAAAGGACCGCCTCATCATAGGGGTCTCAACTCAACAGACGCCGCGTCAATCGGACGCCCGGTCTGTGAGTTACTAGCCTTTTCGTCCTAGGAGCCCGGTTGGTTTCCTGAGCGAACCAACCCAGCCGTATCTCAACTCTACCCTGAACTCTCATAGGTTATACTCATAGGGACAGTTTCTCAACGTGATCACCAACGCCACTGACGGTTCGTCAAACGGACGTCCGGTCTGAAAGATATCAACTTTTCGGTTCTAGGGGCCCGGTTGGATTTCGGGTACAATCCAACCCAGACACTATACAAAATCAACCAAAACTCAGGAGAAGTATGCCAAAAGTTCTGTCTCATCATGCGGAATCCATCAAAGTCGACAGCACGTCAATCAGACGTCCGGAGCTCAAGATATAAGTATTTCCGATCCGAGGGCCCCGTTGGTTTCGGGTACGAACCAACCCGGGCGAACCCAAAGTACTCTGAAACCTTGAGTTTAATATACCAAAACGTCCGTCTCGATCCAAGGATCACATTTCAGCTGAAGGTGCATCGATCGGAGGTCGGTGGCCGAAGATATGGGAAAAAAGACCGAAGAGGTCCGAAAACGGGGGTCTGGGCCCGGCCCGGCCCGACCCAACCCCCCCATGGGTTGACCAAACCAGGTCGACCCGAACCGGGTCCGGGTCCGACCCGACAGGGCGCGGCCCGGCCCGGCTAGGCCAGGTGGCTCGCTGGCTCGGCCAGCGAGCTGGCGTTCCACGGATGCGGCGCGCACCGCGTCCCTTTGGATCTCACACGGCCGCGGGATCCACCCGCTCGTCTCCGCGGCTGAAGCCGCGGCAGTTTCTTTAGGCGGCACACCTTGGCGCCACCACCTCCAGGCGGTCAGCCGGTGTCGCCCACCACCGGTGGTGTCCGCGGGCCACCAGAGTTGCTCCGGTGGTCCGTTTTCAATTCTTCCTGCGCCGAAGCTCATCCCAGGTCCCGTTCTTCACTGCGAAGAAACTCAAACGCCATTTCGGCCTGATTCGTTGCCGCCCGTCGATCCGCACTCAACGTTCAAAACGCACCGACTTCATGGTTTTCTGGCGCGGCGCGACGGCGCCGTTCCCCTTCGCCATGGCCTGACTTCGACCACGGATTCGTTCGACTTCAAGGGCACGACGCGACGGCGCCGCACTTCTTCGTCATGATTCTCTAAATTCCCACACGGTGCGACGGCACTGCGTTGCTTCCACTTCATGCCATGTAGATAACCAAGAAAATAAAAAGGGGAGGAGGTTTGACCGTGTTTGTGAGGTCCGACCTCCTCCGTTATTTCGATAATAGATGGCCGTTAATATCGAATAACGTCTAAAATTATACACGACATGAAAACCAACCCCTACAACTTTCCACAACAAATTATTCCCAACCCGCAATTAAAATGTTCGCGGATCAACTAGATAATAAGTTGATCCGTGTTCTTTGATTTTATTTAGAATGAAAGAATCAAGGGAATAAAATCATTCTCAAAATAATAATTCCCTACCTCAAGCGTTGTGGTCGAACAAGATTTGTCGCAAAAAGGGTCGTCGTGGAAGAAGACGTCGCGGAAGGGGGATCATCGTGTCGCGGAAGGAGCGTTGCGGAAGAAGCGTCATGGAAGGAGCGTCATAGAAGAACCGTCGTTGATTTCCGAGGATTTGGCGTTCTTGTTGACCTTCGTCGGAGGTCGGCGTTCTTCGCGTTCTTCATCGAGGAGGAAGAACTTCAAGAACCTGGGCGAATTCTCCCTAGCCTCTCCATACAACAAGACCAACTATATAAAACAAGTTCAACACTTATTTTATTATTGACCTATGCTTTTGAAATTCAAAAGATAAAAAATGAACAATTAATTCCTTTAATTAATTGTAACGATTTAATTTCCCAAATTAATGAGGCATTTATAAAAATTTTAAATGCAAGAGTTGACTTCGTTTAATAGGGGGTGCAGGTGCGTTACTTAAGACGAAAAGAAATGGTGGTCTTGTGAGGGCCACACCTCACAAATATACTACCATGTGGGTAGGATATTGTGGGTTCTACATAATCCGCTTAACTTAGCTTAAGTGACATTAAGTGAAATAAAATAAAGTGTCGCACCAGTTTTATTTTATTTCTTAACTTAACCCCAAATATTAAAAACCACACCCGTGCAAACGCAACTCCGGAAAAAGTTTTTCTAAGAAATTACCGGCGCTGCAATTCCATCCATGCCCTCGGAATTCGATTCCGAGCTATGGTTCAAAAGTTAGAAAATCCCACTCGTTTGTTCACTAAACGTACCCGATCCTAACTTTGGAAATTGATTCCGGGCACACCGGGCCTCGGAATCAGGCGCCGTTAGAAACTGAGTTCTTGTAAAATCCCAAGGAAAATTAAGAAAAATATTTCCCTTGAATTTTATGGGTCTTTACATGATATTATTGTTCATGATTTATTTTTGATGATTTATCACCCTTATGGACCTTGTTTTTGGACATGATAATATTTTATTCGAAGGCCCATTTTCATGATCTACAAATGTTAAGTACAAAATTTTTATGTTATTTTCCTAATAACATACCATTATATAGTTTTTATTCTTTTATCTGATCATTTAATGATATTTATTATGTTTACCCTTACTTATGTTCAATGATCACCCATTTATATTTTTCAATCCCTTGGTTATAAATAATCGTTTAGGTTGGTTATTCCTAAGTGGATTTCTATTTGAGAAGATATTTCTGGGAGATTTTGAATATTTTTCACCAATTCAATGATTATTTACATAGAATCCAAGGACAGTATTCTAATGTTTTCTACAGGATTGTGTTTGTGTAGTGTATTGAATACTCATCCAAATGAATTCATTGATTATACATGTGAAGTTGGTTCCTCTATTGTTTTCATTAGGTATAACTCTACGAACTATAGTATGTTTTTGTATATGTAAAGAATGGATTTGGTTATTTCATGGCTAATCCAAGGGGTTTTGGATGTTTGAGGGGATGAAAAGTTGGGATGACCATTTATAATTAAGGTAGGTTTCACACTTGGTATTTTGGAAGAAAAAAGTGATACACATATATTTTAACGATACAACCCTAAAAAATGGATTATGATCGAGAATTATAAGTTATAGTTTTGAAATATATCTAAAAATCATCTTTTACCCATTTTAGGATATTTAATCCTATATCTTTTAGTTTAACCACTTAGTAAACCCATTTTTACCATTACCATAATAATAAAATTTATCAATATTCAATATTAATTATAGTAAAATATTTCAATTAAATTATTAGATAGTATAATTTATGATGATTCCAAATATATAAATAAATTTTAACATTTACATCACATAAGGGGAAAAATTCAATTTGAAATTAAACCAACATATGCGTCCTAAAATGGTTTTTTATAGAAAAATGGTCCAATATTTTAAACATTTTTACATCGTAATTCAATTTAAAAATGATTCTAATTACCTAAATTAATTAACATTTAAAATAGTAGATTTAATTTGATATTAATACATTTTAAAAAACAACATATCTTTTTAAATAGTTTAAAGAAAAAAATGAGTTTTTAAAAATAATTTAGTATTTTACACTATTAGTCTAAAAATTTTTGAAAATTTTCAATAATTTATAAAGATATATTTTTGGAATATATATTTAAAAAATGAATATTATTTTTCCAAATTTATTTTTTAATGTTTTTCAAATTTATTTTTAAATTATGTATGAAAATGAAACTAAAATGCCTTTTAGAAATATGTACTTGTCCATAACAGAATTAATTTTAATTGAAATGGTTCTTATATAATATATAATAAATATATATCCATTGATTTTATTATATACGAGTGTAAAGAACATAAATTTAATAATTTTTTTATTAATATTCATAAAAAAAACATAATGTCAATGTTATGATGGTTATGCTTAAAAATAATATTTAAGCAGAGTATGGAATTTAAATCAATCCCAGTATTACCTAAATTTCATGATATCAATGAGATTGAATTTAATTGAAAATAAATATATCATAATGTATCAAGGTGTTACATTCTCTTATAATATTTTGGTTTCATGTCCTATATGCTTTCCAATATGACGTTCCACTTTTGAAATAAAATTTCATTACACATATAATAACATGACCATGAATATTGTCCATGGATATGCAAAAAAATCAAGTATTCCCAGGGAAATAAATAGATATTCTCATAAATATGGAATGCATTATTCTGATCATTATGAACATATTTTCAAGACCTGTCACAATAATGTTTAATACTGTGGGTAAAAACCTATTTAATTTTCCCTACTGATTTATCTCATGAGATCTACTGATGCATCGAGGGTATATGTAACTCCAAGACCGACCTATCACATGATTATCCAAATTAATTACTCATAAGAATATTTTGAATCATAATAAACATAGTCATTCTTATTAAAAATACTAACATGTGACATTTTAATACATAACCCAATCAATAAACATAGTCATAAACCATCCCCAGTAATATAACGTATGGTAATAAATTATTACATACCCAGTTAAACATATCAGTAACCATATATAGAAACAATAATGATGTTAAATTATAACATATTACTAGTGGATCATAATTATGTTAAGGTTTTTGAAATTAATTAATATAAATTCAATATAGGGATCATTAAAATATTCAGGTGGAAAAAAACCTATTAATTTTAACAATATCCATAAAAATATTAAAACATCACATACATTTACAAAATATCTATCATTTAAAATATAATTGTAAACATATAAGATAACATTTAAAATATTTACTATTCTTGATTATGATAAATTTTATTCATGTCCTAACATTAATAAAATATTTTTCTTCCTATTTCTGGTAAAATCCAAATGAGCATTGATTATAAAATTTAATGAATATTACACTAATATTTATTAAAATTTAAAAAATATATAAATAATTCAAAAATAAAAAATTTATGTATTTATAAAGACATTTTTGAAAACAATTTCATAAAATATTGATTTTGAAGAAAATTTTATATTGAATGAAAAGAGAAATATTGTTGCATTTTCATGAAAAATGTTTCTTATTAATTTTAAGTAACCTAGTGTGGAAAAATTATTCTACTACATGAAAAGTTTATGAATAACTATATAATAAGAAAATATTTTTTTAATATAGGAATAAAGAATAATTTCTCAACGGGAGATAGAATCACAAAAAATCTCAAATAATTGTGAGATTTGGAAAAAAACCCTTACCAATTTGGTAGCTTTTGAATCATTAGACCAATAAAATAAATTACATAAATTTAAACATTAAAAAATATAAAAAATTATATATTAAGATATAAAATTTAAAAAAATCAGTATCTACAACACAAAAAATAATAATTTTTGAATATGAAATATTTCTCACAGAAGTAAAATTTATATGAAAAACCTTTACCTCTATCTCGATATCATTTGTTTCTGTTTGAACCACATTTATAATAAATAATGGTTTGTTATAAATATATTATAGAAAATTAATCATATATTATACCATTTTTTATCCTTTAATAACATTTAACCACCCATTTTTTATTAATATTTCAATATATTCATTGTTTCATTTTCTAATTACATTGTTTTCTAATGCATTTTTTAAGAAATAACATTTTCATTTATACGTGTAATAGAAAAATTATATCCATATTTATATTAATGATATAAATATTTTCATTTCTCAGTATATACATCCTTATAACCATTATTAAAAAGTGGAAATAGAAAATAAATTGAAATTTTTTTGGAAGCAGCTTTCTGTAAGTATGTAGAAGAGACATCACCAATCCATTAAAGAGATCAAGTTTATGAAAGTGTATGATATCTATATTTAAGTTAATTAATATAATTTCACAAATAAAAATTATATTAATTTCATTTATCATTATTAAATTCCATTTAATGCATGAGTTAAAAATGAATAAAAATATTTCATGTGGTGATATTCCATCACACACAGAATGGACATTATCGTATTTTAAACAAGATAGAAATTTAAATAGTATATGTGATATTATAAATAACTATGACTAATTATGTAATAAATATAATATATATATATATATTAAATCCTTATTTATATCTATCCATTTGAATTTTTCTTGGAAACTGAGTTACATTTGATCAGGAAGCGGTAATCATTCATAAACACAATTGAAGATTTCATTTCCAATTTGATGAAAGTAAATATGGGTAAAAGAGGAACCCCATAATCAAGATTTTATATGAAATTAATCACCAAGAATAATAGATAACATTACAACTGAGACACTATATAATATTTCCATTTAAATAAATTAAATTCTTTTGATATCTTAAAATGCATGCAACACCCTGATTGAATTATACATGATACACTATTATAATGTTATTATTAACACACCCATTATAAATTAGTCATTATGTTGGAGAGAAAAAATATTGTTAACTAAATTTCTAAAATATAATGGTTAATATATCTACGAAATTATATCATTGTTTATCTATTAATTATAAATAAAATCATAATCATTTAAAAGAAAAAAAATGTTCTCTGAAAAAATAGTATTTTTTAGAAATGGTGGTCTAGTCACACTTTTCACACCTAATTAATAATAATTTTTACCAAAAATATAAAACCTAATTTTTAAAAAAATTAATTTTTAAATCTTTATGTTAATATTAACTTTTGGATAATTATTTATAATTTCTAAAAATATAAATTTTTTAATAAATAGTGAAAAATGCTGATTTTATTACAAAATATATCCTAATTTTTTTAGAATTAAAAATAAAACAATTTTGTATATATTACATGAATTTATTTAATTTTAAACAATTTCATACTTAATATTTATATATAATATTTTAAAACATTTGAAACATTACTCTTTTCAAAATCACTTATAATCATATTTGTTGGATTAATTTAAAATCATGATTTTCCACTCCATGGAATGGAATTTGGAATAATGGTTTTCATATTTGTAACATAAATAATAAATATCTTTAATAAGTTTAAAATTAATTTTTATCATTATGAATTGTAAAAATTGAAAAAAAATATTTATCAAGGATAAGGAGAAAATTAGTTTATTTCAGGGTTATACTATAAAAAATAGAATAAATGTCCAAGAAACTTGTCCAAAACCCATTGTATGGATTTATTTCGTCCTTATCAACCATAAAGATGCATAATTTTACATTTTGTTTCTTTTGGTATGTGAAAAACATGGTTATGCCTTTTTCATTTCAAAAAATTAATGTTTTTTCACTCACATCACTAATAAAAGGCCACCCAAAATCCTCTCCACATAACACTTCCATTACCATTTTTCCTTCCAATACCTAACCAAATAAATTTATTTCATCCCTATCACTTTCTGAAATCTTGATTATGTGATAAATCTAATCTAGGATAGATTTAGGTTAAACCTAATGAGGTTTCTTGATGAAGAGGAATATTTTTTTAATATGAATTATCATTTTACTTCCTCTTGTAAATCCTTGTTATTAATTAAAAATAATAAAAAGAATAAAAACACAATATCATAAATACTATTATTTTAGTATCTTAATTTAATAACCTATTTCCATATCTACATTCATCGATTGGAAAATGAAAAAGTTAATCATGTGCATGGTGGAATACCATATTGTGAACTAGTATTGTTTTTTTTCTTAACCACTTTTCACTATAGGATTTAATTATGTATTTAAAATATTTATATGATATTTTGGATTTTATTTTAATAATTGATTCATAATATCACATATACTATCTTAATATCTATTATGTGAGGTATACAATAATATTGTTCATGTGTTGGTAGATTACTTCCTCACAAAGGGATGTGATTCATTTTTCCCTTACAATTTAAATGTAAAGTAGTTAATATTAAAGATAATAAATTTATGTGATATTTATGATCTAAAAAATTTTAGAAATATAATATCACATCTACCTTCGTAACTTTGAACCTTTTTAAAAACAATAATTACACTCTTTGATACGTGTGGACTACAACCTCTAAGGAATGATGTGAATGATTTTTTATTTTCCTTTTACATAAATGAAAATAAATAGGGATTTTATTAATATAAATGAGATATATCTTAATGTAATTTTTGTAGTGATTAATCATTTTTTTATTCTATCTATTGTGTGAAATGGGAAGTCCATTCATGTGTGTGTATAACCTACTATCTCCATGAATGTTGTAATTCGTTTTATCTCTCTATCTCATATATATTAATATAAATAAATTTATAGTGAATATATATGATATATATATCATTTTTAATCTTATTTTCATGAGTTAAACTCCATCAAATAAAAATTACCAAAATTACTAAAAAAATATAAATGAAATACATAACAATTATCACTCGAAACAATAATATTAAAAATACATTTTAATAAATGAGTGATAAATGATTATAAGTAAATCATTTATGATATTATATTTAACAGTATTTTTTTCATTAATTTCTAATAAACATATATTTATTATAAACGCGGTTTAGACACATGAAAATGAATCCAAATAAGTGGTATATGTTTATCACCTCACTTTTACATCCACAGGACATACACCATTGTCACTACCACTTTATTTGTGTAATTTTTGTATTGTAAATTTTTAGGTGTTATATAATAAATATATCTATCCTAATGGGATTTAATTTTTCATTTTTTTCATTGTGTATTATGATTCAAATGTTTCCAAATTGGTAAGGGCTTATTTCACATTCACACCATTATTCAAGATAGTTTTTATTTAATTTTACATTGGAAGAACTATTTAATATTTATATATTAAAATAAATACACTTTCTTATATTATAGTTATTAGGGAATTTATTCAGGTAATATTACTATTATCCACTCTTTAGTACTAAATTTGACTGATAAATTTATTTTTTAAAAAAATTACCATATTTATCTCTTCAGTCAAAAATCAATTTTCATAAAATTCCGTGTTTTCTAATTAAATTATTTAATTTTTTATCGTTTCCAAAATGATTTACTAAGAATGATTTTATACATTATATATATATATAATATTTTTATATTGTAATATTTATGTTGTTTTCAAATAAAGTACTCTTTTGAATTTACAAATTTATTTAAGGAGTATTTATTTTAACATGCCCAACATGAAAAAAATGTCATCTATAATGACAACTATATGCTCAAATTATTATTTTATAACCATTATAATATTGTTTTTTAAAAAATTATATTAAACATATTTTCTGTATTTGTTTTTAAGAAAAGTGCGATAATGGTAACTTCTTCAAAAATGTTTTTAATGAAATTTTTATTCTCTTTCTAATCATCAATGACATAAAATATTTATTGTATATCTGATATAATTGGGATATGATGTATTGATTCTATCCTTATTATTTTTTCAGATTTTTATTCATCAGTGTGAATATATATGTACTATTTTATTATCATTCGCCACATTACAATATGATGTATGATTATGCTAATTCGACTCATTATGTGATTGGTGGGGCCCAAAATTATACAGCCCCTTGATTTATTGGTAGGTCCCATAAGAAAAATTCACTTGGGTGCTTAGATGATGCTTTAACTATTTATTAAGTGGTATTAGAGCATGTTTTATATGGTATTAAGTCTTGGAATGCAGCCTTGAGAATATTTTTATTGATGTCTAGCCTTATGAATTACCTCATTATGAGATCATTTATTGATGTCTTTATGATAATTTTATTAATAATAAAATACATTGATATGTTTCAATCTCATGTGATTATTTATATGGATTTATTTGATCCTAATTAATTTCTACCATATTAAGGTTATTTTATTGAATAAACAACATTTTTTTAGTTATTCACCTTTCCATGTTAATTATTATTTTTTATTCATGATAGAATTCATTCTACACATACCCTTACTAAGCATCCATTCTCAATGCATTCTTATATTTTATTCTCCCTATGATACTATGTAGTGATTTTTAATTTTCATGCATGGATACACTATGAGTAATCTTAATGTTCTCAATGATTTTATTTATTTTCTGTTCTAAATTTAAATAATGGTTTCAAGTATGTGTCATTTTTAACAAGAATACTAAACAATTCAGATCATGATGTGATTCCTTGTATCTAGTGCCAATATAATAAAATATACATTGGATTTAGTCAATTGTGATAATTTTCATTAAAATTTGTATCGGTAGGAGGATTATTAGAATCATTCGGAACTAGATTTTGTAAAAAAAATATTCAGGAAAAAAAACCAATCACAGAAATTATAGATAGGTACTGAAAAACATATTAATTCTTTGGTAAGGATGATATTATGTTTTTTCCTATAAATGCAATCCCATATAGATAATATATGTTAAAGTTGTTCTAGAAAATATGTTACTAGTGGTAATAAATTCGAAAAGATTACATTGGGCTTGACCAGATCATCACACATTCTATTAAAATGATCCTTACTATGCACACCCCTAGGTGATATTCATAGGATAATTCAAATTTTCATTACAAACGATTATGAAGGATTTTAGGATATATATATCCCCAAAAAAACCATGTATATAATTACATGATCAGTTATGGATTCATTTAAATTTTTATAATATTTTTTAACTAGTTTTGTGATTAAAAATTACAATTCAGAATGTTATAATCTAATCAAGTGTATTTCATTTTTTGTTAATGGTTTCTAATAGATAGAATGGTAAATGTATAAATTCATGTACACCATGTAGTTATTTCAATCCTAGGAATTATAATGAAGATAGATCTATATATACTATTAAAACTGGTCAATTTACAACCATATTGAGGTAGCTAATTGATTCTATGAGTAATATGATTACATATGAGTAATATTCCTATATACAAGAGCCATTATACTCTATGATAACATGAATAAGAGGGAGATAATATTGAAACACCATAAAACACTTTCTGAGACATATTAATTTAAATACATGAAATGTATATATATACAATTTCCAAAATCCAAACAATAATTAAAAAAATAACACTAGTACCAAAATGGTAAATACAGTAGAAACGATGATGCCCAAAAATTGCATGAAAAAAAAAGATCTAGTAATATCTTGCATGATATATGACCTGATACTTAATTCCTAAAAACATTATATATACATGGGGTGAGACAAAAATATCCTCACTAGGATCCTCCCAAAATCCTCTCGAGGATATGATAATGAAATTGTTCTAAATCATATGAGACGATAGGGGAATTAATTCAATGTTTATGTAGACATAATGTGTTCCCATTATCATTATGTCAAACTATCACCAATTATGTCATAAAATAGATTATATAATATAATAAAGAAACAACATGAGTACCCTACAACCAATACCCCATAGGTTTTCCCCTCTTCTGCAATGTCACACTTTTCGAGCCATATCCCGCAATAATATGACAAATCATAGACACATTGTATAAGTACCAACACATGCACCTCATGTATTACATAAATATATCATCCCATATCACATCAAAATATAGAAACCAAGTATTTTATAGCATCCACCATAGACTTTATAATATGTGTCATTTATCAGGTATTATACCTCGATCCATCACCACACACATGCTACGTTAGACTCCTCAATACATCACAACCAAAGCATATCATGCTTATAATAACCATTGGGACACTATTTCTTGGGATACATGTTTGTTAAATAAAAAAAATACATCATATACATGTACACATAAATACAGGAAACTAACAACCAATTATTCAATAGAAAGTAACTACCAGGAGAAGTGGGTGAGTCTAGAGGGGCTAGTCTTCCATCCAACCCTCTATCAGGATGTTGAGGAGAACCCCATACTAGAGTACAATGGGTTCAATTTTCCATAAATGACATTGGTATGGTTGTTTATGATATTACTATAATATACATTATATAATATCACTCACAACCACACTATGGGCATAACCAAGCCCTATAATCAACTTTAGCTAATGTCACATGGACTCCCATGTTCTATTACTATGACATGAGATCCTATAAGAACAAATTTTTATAATGAGATTTATAAAATTAATTTATTTGTTTTTCCATTAACTTTCAAAAAATAATTAAATAAAAATTAACTAAAATTAATGAGACATGTAAAATTCTTAAACATCATTCCTTCTCCATTCCCCCATGTATAATGTAAACTGATTCCACATTTTCTGAAGATTAGAAAAATCTTAACATTTTAATTCCATCATTCCTAACCACATTGGTTTTGTATTTTTTAAAAATTATACACATCATTCTATAATATAGTTTCTATAGGAAAAATATATTACAATACAGCAGAGAGTCAATATAAAATGAAACACATCAATATGACTTAAGCTAGAGGGAAATGATTGTGCATAAAACAAGATACCCATCCATTATCCTTTAAATAAATTCAGTTCAATTAAGAATCCACCTTTATTAATAAAAATTTAGGACTATATTCATATCATTCCATCATCCATTATTTCATCCATAAGAATAACATGTATATCCCATTGAATCTCACCATCATTGGGGTCAACTACTACCACAACAACTAGGCCTCGTAACACTATATCATAGTAGCCATTCTAGGATCATCCATACAAGACTCATATCACATCCCAATATGACATCAAAAATACATCACAAGGAAGTATAAAAAGAATCAAATTCATCAAAAATTCTATTCCCTGAAATAAGGAATCCATCATTTACACATAAACTAACTCTCTCATATCCCAACACATGGCACTCAATCTTCACAAGATAATAAGAAAATCCATCCCTAAAAATTATATTTTTCAAAAATGAATGTTTATATTCTTTCTTGAATTAACTATTGCCTTCTTCATAGTTTCAAACTATAAGAAACCTAAATAATGAAGCTGTAAAAATTTACAAAATTATTTAAATAATTAATTAAATCATGGTTCAAAGCATACAATCATGTTTCCAAAAACAATGTAATATCAATTTATTTACATGCATTTCAGTATTATAATAAAATTTAATTAACATGATTCAAATTATTTATAAAATTAAATCAACTCATGGAATTATATATTCAATTAAACATGCATGCATGCATCAATTTGGATAAATATAAATTCCATATTAATATTAGATATATATGAATCATGCATATTTATTCTCCATCCAATTAATTCTGGAATTATTTTCATTATCATTTTCATTCATAAACAAAATGATAAAATAAGAAAAACATTTTTCACAACCCATTCCCCGAGGATCATTCCATTACTACCCCATGCTCACCTTCCATAGGCCAAGGGCTAGTGACTATCACCGAAAAGATGTAGCCCTAAAATGGGATGGCATTACCTTTAAACCTGTAAAGACACACAATGTAGAATGAAACAAGATGAAACCACAACGTAAACTGCTATAGTAAAATAGTGTGTTAAATGTAAAGGGGCTGGAATACAAGCCCAACTAAAAAGTACAACTACAATATAAAAGTAAAAAATAGGTGAAAATTGAACATCAACTCTAGGATCACCCACCGTGGATCCTACCTGAAGGGTAGGTACAACTCAAGATCAGTAGTCCCTATATCAAATCATGCAAAATGGTCCACCTATGAGTGTCGTCCAGTCCTGGCTCCCTCAACCTTGATCAATGTTGTATATCTTCTTCACAAGACATAGCCAGGTGTGGGCAAAGCCCGTGCGTGGGTGATTATAACAATACCCAATAAGGAGCTCAAGACACCGTAGGTCTCCTATAGTTCCACGACGGAAAAACCACAAACAAAAACTTCAACCCTACTTAGTTATATTCCCATACATATACCAATGTTATCAAGATATACTCATCTCATACATGAGGGATGAATACCATAATGGTATCCATAAAATGATTAGAAGTACCACACAAGTAAAAGGCATAGTTTAAAAAGAGTCTCTGCTCAAACCAGGTTTTCTATGAAGTATAGAAGTTCATATGATTAGACATGAAGCTAGATCATCTTATTCACTAAAGAGGCGCTTCTTCTGACCATATAGAGTCTGACCCATACATGATCAATAGGTACTAAAACCCCACAATGATCCACACATGATCTGACCCGCCCAGAGTCGATAGGTACTAACCCACGCGATGACCGACGGAGGATCTGACCCACGTGGGATTGGTATACGCTTACCCACATAGGATCACTAAGAATTGACCCACACAGGATCTGACCCACAAAATATCAGTATGTGCGGACCCACACAATCGGATCTCTGCATACTGAACTCCGTATGATATATCTCAAACCTCCACCTCATTTACCGCCCCTAGATTCCTCACACCTGATGCACTCAAGTTACATAGAATCCTCCCTCAAGACATAGGTAGTACCTCAACCACCAATAAGATATCTAAAGGCATAATCCAAAGGACCACCATGTTATAAGGGTTCCAATGTGATAGAAAGTGTGTTAATTTGATGCCCAGTCTATGAGTTATAAGTGTTTTTGTTCTGAGGGTCTGGTTGGATTCAGATTCCATCCAACCCATACGTACTCTAAATGTCTCTCACAATCATGAGGATTATACCAAAATAATTTTCTCTATCCAAGGATCCAAAAACTAACGACGGTTCGTTAAATGGATGTTTGATTCTCATTATATGGCCCTTTAAGTGTTTCTTGGCCCGGTTGGGACTGGGTTCGGTCCGACCCTTATAGGGTGTCCTGTAATGGGTGACCCTCATGGGCGGCCTGGCCCATATAGGGTGGCCCGCAAGGGTGACCTACAAAGGGTGGCCCATAACGGAGACCTGCAAAGGGCAACCCCGAACATATAGGGCGTCCCCAAAAGGGAGACCCGTAAAGGGAGACTCGAGCCTTATTGGGCAGCCTATAAAGGATGGATCGACCCTTATAGGGAAGCCCACAAAGGGAGTCCCGAAGAGGGTAGCCCGACCCATGAGGTGCAACCCACAAGGGGGTCTTACCTAGATACAATAGGGGGGAGTGGCCCCGGTTTTCCGAAACGGCCTAAGGTCATTCGGTCTTATTCTCAATGGAGGTGCCACATGGCATGTTGGACCTACTGGAGTGGGTCCTTCCCATTCTGTCGAGGTCTTCCAGTGTGTTGGCGGACTTCTTCAAGGGCACGTGATGGTGCTCTACTCCGAAACCAGTGTCCGGCCAGTATGTCGATTGCCTTCCTCCAGTTACCGTTGACGATGAGTTGCTGGACACTTTTCTCACTAGCAGTGCACGACGGCATGTTGCACCCACATTACAGTTGGTCAGCATTGGCTTGTCGGATGACCATAGCGTCTTTCTGACGATACCTCCTCTTGTAGTGTGTGTCGATGCACTATCCCCAATGTAGCTGGTCTGTATTGCCGTAATGGCTGTCTTCCATGGAGGTGCAAGGATTACAAGACAGAAGAGGGTACATGTGTGGTTTATAAGGCCCGCTCCCTCCACATTAGCTCGTATTCATGATGGAATAATTATTTAATAATCAATTGAATTAAACAACAATAAAAACTCTAAAAAGATACTTAACAATAACGTCCAATAAAAAATAATGAATCTCGGATCAACCCGTTAGTTAGTTGGTCAGTTTTCTATGTATTATTAAAGAACGTGGAAGATGAAAACATTTAGAATTTGTAAACGAATAAACCCCCTACATCAGAAATCCATTGGAGAACATCTACACATGATGGTGGCTCGTGTTCTTCATTCCCAAAATAGGTTCTAAATGACATTTCTCATACATTGTCATTCAATTCATGGTTCATTGTAACCCATCACCTCCCGCTGGGATCGACACCATCTTCTAAGGGTTTGGTTTCATGGTACTTCTTCATCACTTCATTTCTTGGAGATGTTGTGCCTACATATCTCCCCATGCTCCATATAAATAGGAGAGTGGAGGGTGAGTAACCATTTGGGTAATTAATGTTGGAACATTATGTAGAAACCTTCCTAATACCCCAACGTTATCGTTACATTAGACTGATAGGTCAATCAATTTATTGTCTTGACACATTGCGGTTCCCACACTCATCTTTACCATTGGTGGAGAAAAAATAAAATAAAATAATAAAATTATTTCATTTCATTTCTTTTAATAGGTTCCATAAAATTTCATTTTCTCTAGACCTTCTAGAGTCTATTTAAAGTCTCCCATAAGCGAATCTCAGTACGTCAGAGTCTGCAGTGCCCTCATATTTTTAATTAGACCACCTATTAAAAATTTATAAAATGCCTCTCACATGTTTAATATATGGACCATTAAAAAGTTTAATAAATTAATAACATTTATGGTTGACCCATGCCGGTCGGGGTTAAGCTCTGCCTAACGCGAACACTCCCCATTGAACTCAACAGCATTATATGATATTAAATCAGAGTTATCATTTAGATGTTATGGATTTTACAATAAAATAATAGTCACATAATTATTTTATATATGTTCAAAAAATAGCATTCACTTGTGGCCCGCTCCGAACAATGTTATTATCTTCCTAAAGAGAGCATACCCTCACGAGCTCAGTGGTAGTCTAGGATTGTTAATATAAGTCACTTTTTGTGTGTTATAAGTATTTGAAAAATCAAATAAATTTGATTAATTTTTCTATTTAGGGTTATTCCAGTTTTGGGTTTCCTCACTAGAGGTCTTCACCGACAAAACATTAGTCACGCCTAGGGTGAACCCATCATCCTGAACCCAACAATACACTTTCATTTCTGATTCAAGAAATCATTTAAGAGTTATTCCGAATTTTCTAGAAAACTACTTACACATGCTAATTAAATCTTAACCACACTACGATGGATCATTCCAGGAAATATGTGCCTCTGAATCATGCACCGTCATATTTCATGGTCACAAAATAATTTAATATAATTAGAAAAATTACAAGGAAAATCCGGGTCTTTACATTCTCCCCACCTTATGGATTATTTTCCTTGAAAGCCACGACATAGCATGAGATATCAAATGGGTGTACTAAGCAGAGATCTGAGCCTCCCACTCCCATATTCTCTTTTGGAGGTTCCCATGCATCCAGTTAATATGCACTAGAGGTATCGATCTCCCTCAAGTGACTCACTCTTGTCAATCCCCAATATCTTCTAGAATCTCTGTGAACGTCGCCACATAGTATAATTCTAGATCTCTATGTTCAATGATGTGATAGGGTCGTGCACATAGAAACTCATGTCGGATACATGAAGGCGTCGTGAACCCTCTCCAATTATGGTGGAAGTTCCAAGTGGTATACCACCTTTCCTATCTTCCAAAGTATCAGAATTGGTCTGATAAACCTCGTTGATAACTTGCCTCCTCAGAAAAATCTCTATAGTCCCCGACGAGGAGAGACTCACAAGAATAAGTGGTCCCCCTGATGGAAATCCAATGGTCTCCATCTCCTGTTAGCATAATACTTATTCCACTACTTTCTTTACACCTCACCACTAGTACAGACACGGGATGTCATGGTACACTCTCACCACTCTAAGATGTACCGCTAATTTGGGATGTATGGATCTCCCTCAACACCTCCTCCCGAAGATTCACTAATACCATGGTGCATCCTTTGAACAGAATGACAAGCTCCCCACCTTCACGAAATCATTTTGGAGACATTCTTGAGGATATCTGAGCACATCGGGCCTCGCAGTCAACGTCCCATGTTGTGCCTCTTGAATTCCTTGATGAATTTGGGTCGTGATAGTAATATACTAGATGTAAGCTGCTCCATCTTTAATCATGAAATATATCCATGACACGACTAGCTTCTCTGATGCCTAACTTTGCATCTGTATACCAGATCTTCTGTTGAGTGTGTCTTGTACCATGTTCCTCTTCCCAAGAGTATAGACTATGTCAAGGTCAAAGACCTGGATGATCCTTATCCATCATCGTTGTCTCATGTTCAGGTATTTCGATGAGAGGATACACCTGAGAGTATTTTTATTAGAGTAAATAGTAAACTATTAACACATCAAGTAGTGCCTCCACAACTTCATTGAGAAGACCACTACTGCTAACTCTAGGTCATGGGTAGCAATGTTTAACGCATGCTGTCAAAACTATCATGAGTTGTTTGAAATCACAACCCACTCCCACATTAGGGAACAACCTAGTAATGTCATTTATGCATCGTATTAGACTACCAACCTATTCCCTTTTCGTGTAGCCTCACGATAGGGGAACCTATCAGTCTATATCTCAGCTCCTGAAAGATCTGATGACACTTCTCCATCTATTGAAAAGGATCCACCTTATCGTCAATTTTGAAAAAGGGTGTCACTACCCCAAAGAGGTCAGGTACAAATCTCTGGTATTACCCATCCAAGTAGAAGTCCCTCTCCCTTCATGGAGGCAATCCTAGAAACATCTTTTGAAATGATGTCCCCACACTCTACCACCCTTTTATAGAATTGAAAACTCAAAACTCAAGCTTCCATGACGGTATGGTTGGCCGACTCAAGAGTGATCAGCTGCACCCCCTATACATGAGTTTATCTTGTACTTCCTGGGTTTCCTTTTTCCCTAACCATGGAAAACCCCATTCTAGCTAGTAGATTAAAAACAACCATTTTACCTAATACAATCAAATGAGTGTGAATATTTGAATTCTAATCCATAACCCAACTAAAGTCGTAAGGCATCGATGCTACCACCAAAAGGTTCCAACCGAAAATATCACCTATAGGGATAGATCACACTATTCGAAAAAGTGTGATTATCGAGTCTCCTCCCAAATGTGTCTCCAAACATAAGGTTCAAGACATCGGTTAAAATTGAAAATTGATATCATGAACCAAATTCATGGTAAAAAAGAATGATTGGTACCTATGTCTATTAATATGACAGTTAGTAGTAGACATAGACCATACCTCGAATCATTCTTGCAGCCATTGGGTCACACTACTTGATCGCTTGTAGCTACTCTCTTCCCATTTCTTTCATCTCCCTAATCCCAGTGGGGACCACATTGGGGATGGTTGTAACTTTTTGAATTTTATACCACCTCATGTTGCTCTCTAACTTTAATTCCATGTTTGTAGCCCTACAGGTTCATCTGTCCATCTCATGTCCTCTTCCAAAAACATTTTACATGCCCAAGTATCAATGACCAACATTTGTTTCAGGCTTTCTCACGGCTAATAATCACTTATTGGATCTGCTCACCCAAAGAGAAAAGGTCAACCACAAAGATTTCTCTAGCACTCTAACATAGTAGGAATGAAAAGAGGGAAAGTGTTGGAACAGATGTACCTAAAAACACCTAGTTCGGTGGTTTGAGCCCTAAAGCACTGACTGTAATGTATTCATCGATTACCTGGGATAGATGGTACACCTCAATGGATACTCAGATACCAACATGTTGTCCTGCTGAATCTGTAGAAGCTCTTGGGAACACTCACCCCTTAGCTTTTATATGGAAAGAGATACCCTTATCTAAGGAGGGTTCTCATGTTTGACCATATAATATCCATCTCTTCACAAGATCAGGGTATACTAAACACTGTCATCATACTACTGAGCCACATAAAAGGCTCTGTACCAGGACTGCCATCTGATCAAATGGTGCCCTGACAAGGTGGAAACTCGGCCAAAACCTCTAGATAGTTCTCACCTTCTTATGGATATGTATCACCTCATAATCCTAGAGACCTCTACCACTGAATCTCGTGTTACATTCTCAGTTGGTGTGCACCCTCTGTTGGTGGTACTAGTGGCATCTGCTACCCAACGGGTGGTGGTGCTACCGGTGCACCCACCAAAGGTGCTAACACCATAAGAGGGCCTTACACCGAAGCCTCATCACTCAGATGGCCATCATCGTGTCCTTTATCAGGAAACCTAGTTGGCTATATTTATGGTATAATCCTAATAAGGGATATGTGTTCCATGATCATTACGTTAATCCTATTGAGATTACTCCAAAGAAACTAAAGAAAAATATTTCCAAAACACATGCAAAAAAGTTTTTTTCTGCACTGAGCTGAAAAATAGATGTCCGAGTCTTGGTGTATGGTTATGTTGGCCGCCGCACCAACACTAGATTCCCAAAACTGAAAACCACACACATAACACTTAACATTGTTGCTATATTGAAAAGATTAGAGTCATAGTTCATTAGTAGAACCGACTCCTCTGATACAACTTTGTCACGACCAATCTGTCGGGGCCCATGCCATGACTACCCCTATCCCACCTTCCATTGCACAGGGTCCAGAGACTAGAAACAGAAAGGCATATCCCTAAAACGGAAAGGTGTTTCCTTTAAAACTGTATGGACACACCGAGTAGACATATCCCTAAAATGGAAAGGTGTTTCATTTAAAACTGTATAGACACACTGAGTAGAATGCAACAATAAACAACCACGAAGTGAACTGCTATAGTAAAAGGAAGTCTGTTGAATGTAAAGGGGCTGAAATACAAGCCCATCTGAACGGTAAAAGAACAAATTAAAAGTAAAAAAATAGCTAAAAATTGAAAAGCATCTCCTGGATCACCCACTGCGGACCCAACATGAAGGGTAGGTACATCTCACGATCAGTAGTTCCAATGTCACATCATGCCAAATGGTTCACCTCCATGAACCATCCAGTCCTGGATCCCTCAGCCTCGATCAATGTTTTATTTCGTCTGTACAAGACACAACTATGTGTGGGAAATGCTAGTACACGGTTGAGTATAACGATACTCAGTTGGGACCCTGATACCCCATAGGTCTCCTACATTTCCATGAAGGAAAAACCGAAAAGTAAAACATCAACCCTACTTTAGGTATATGCTCATACATATACCTATGTTATAAATATATACACATCACATACATGAGGGAAGAATACCACAAAGGTAACACTGCAATGATAGGAACTACCACATAGTTTAAAGTCCTAGTTTAAATAGATTCTCATCTCAAAACATGTTTTTATTGAATTATATAAGTACATAAGATTAGTTCCAAAGATAGATCATACTATTCTATCGAGAGGCATAGCTTCTGACCATTTGGTGTTTGACCGACACTGGATCGATATGTACTAACCCCCACAATGACACACACATGATCTGACTCACACATGATTAGTATGAATTGACCCAATAGGATCACTGAGCGCTGACCCACACTAGATTTGACCCACATAGGATCGGTATGCATTGACCCACACATGATTGTTGAGTGGTGACCCACATTGGATCTGACCCACACTAGATCGGTATGCAATGTCCCACATAGGATTGCTGAGCACTGAACTCCGTATGATCTGTTTCCAACCTCCACCTCATTACCAGCCACTGGATTCCTCACACCCGGTGTGCTTGAGTACCTTATAATCTGCCCATGAGATATCAGAAATACCCAGACCTCCACTATGCTCCAAAAAATTTTAACCCAAAGGGTCGCCAGGTTGTATGGGTTCCAACTGAAAGACGGTGCATCAGTTGAACACTCAGTTTGTGAGTTATAAGTGTTATAGTTCAGAGGGCCCGGTTGGATTAAGATTCGATCCAACCTGATTGTACTCCAACTAACTCCAAAAATCAAGAGAGTTATACCAAAATTTTTTCTCTTGATCCAAGTATCCTAATGCCACATACTGTTTCTCAAACGGACATCTCGTTCTCATGATATTTTCCTTTATGTTTTTTCTGGGCCTAGTTTTGCCCGCGTCCGGTCCAACCCGGTCAGACAGACCAGGTCGGACTGACATGGCCGGACCCAGTATGGGATGGGACGAGGTTTGGCCTGGCCTGTAAGGGTTGGAAGCCTGCAAATGGTTTCCCTCAAAGGGAGGCCCTCAAAGGGAGGCCCGCATGGGCGGCCCACAAAGGGTGGCCCAACTAGTATAGGGTGGCTCGCAAAGGGTGACCCAAAAAGGATGGTTCGACCCATATAGGGAGGCGCACAAAGGGAGACCCTCAAAGGGTGACCTAGCCCATATAGGGAGGCCCATAATGGGTGACCCATAATGGGATACCTAACCAGTGAGGTGTGACCTGCATGGGGGTCTGCCCTAGCCGCCACCAGGGGAGCGACCCTTGGTTTTCCCGAATGGCCGAAGGCGTTCGGTCTTCTTCATAGCGATGACACCACATGGAATGCAGGAACCACTAGAGGGGTTCATTTTGATTTTTTATGGCCGATTGGTTTGTTTACTGACTTCTCCAACGGCACGCGATGGCGCACCGCTCTTCCACTCGTAGCCGACAGGTGTGTCAGCCACCTTCAACCTTTCGTCGCTGCTGCCGAGCCACGACCGCCTTTTCTTACCAGCGGAACATGATTGTGCACTCTTCCACCTTTTCGTCCAGATGGTATTGGACACTCCAATGACTATCATGTCTTTCTTCGATGGCCTCCTCTTGTTGCGTGTGTCGACACGCTATCTCTAATGTAGTCGGTCGGTGACGTCACACTGGAGGTGTTCCATGGAGGCGCAAGGATAGGTAGATAACATAGGGTTTGAGCTAGGTTTGTCAGGCCTACACCCTCTGCATTATCTTGTACGCCTAAGGGAGACTAATTTTTTAATAATAAGTTGAATTAAACAACAATAAAAACCCTACAAAAATACACTGCAACAATATCCTGCAAAAACAAATGAATCATGGATCAACCCATTAGTCAGTAGGTCCAAGTTCTTCGTATTATTCAAGAACGTTTAAGAGGAAAACATTTAAAATGCATAAAAAATAAACCCCCTAACTCATAAATCTGTTGGAAAACATCTGTGCTGGATTGTGGCTCGTGTTATTCCTTACCACAACAGGTTCCCAATGATGCTGCTTGTATGTCGTCCTTCAGTTCATGGTTCAGTGTAACCTATCAAATCTCATTGGGATTGGATCCATCTTCTAAGGGTTCGGCATTACAGCACTCCTTCATCACATCATTTCTTGGCGAAGGTGTTCCAACACCACTCCCCAGGCTCCATATAAATATGAGAGGTGGAGGGTAAGTAATGATATGGGGAACTAATGGAGCTCATTAATTACTAACCTTCCTAATTCCCCAAACAAATTGATACTTATGATTGATAGGTCAACGTGTTTAGTGTCTTGACACATCACAGGTCCTACACTCCGCTTGTCCATTGGTCGTGAAGAAATAAAATAAAATAATAAAATTATTTCATTTCATTTATTTTTAATGGTCAGAAAACAAAAAAAAATTTCCAGACCTCCTACAGTCAATCTAATGTCTCTCATAAGAGAATATCGGTGGTTTGGATTCAAAGGTTCCCTCATATTTTTAATCCGAGCACCAGTTCAAAAGATAGAAAATGAATCTCTCACATTTATTGAACTTTACATAAAAAAGATCAATAAATTAATAACTTTAACCCTCGACCCATGCTTGTCAGCATTAGGATCTGCATAAGAAGAACATTCCCCAACAAACTCAATGTTACTCTCTAATTTTGAATCTAAGTTACCATCTAGATGTTATGGATTTAAAAATAAAATAATTTTCACTTAATTGTTTTATTTATAGTAAAAAACCAATAATCACTAGTGGCACATGCGAGCCAATGTCAGTATCTTTATAAAAAAACACACCCTCATGAGTTCAACGGTGGTCTCAGATTATTAGTCTGAGTTACCTTTCATGATATATAAGAATTTGAAAAATAAAATTTATTTATTTAAATATTTTATTTATGGTTATTCCATTTTTGGGTTTCCTCACAGGAGGCCCGCACCAACTTAACATAAGTCGGTCATACGGTACACCCACCATCCTGGACACAATGGTGCCATTAGATTTCGGATATGGGAAACCATTTAAGAGTTATTCCACTTTTTCAGTAAACTGCTTACACGTGCTAATTAAAGCATAGTAAAACATCGATGGATCATTCCGGGCACTCCGAGCCTCAGAATCACGCGTCGTCAGATTCTGTGATCTTGAAATAATTACATATAATTGAAAAAATTACATGGAAATTCGAGGTCTTTACTATATTTCCCTACCTAATCATAGATATAACACATTATTTAGAAAATAAAGAGGCTACATGTTATCACGGTAGGTGAAACGATATCTATCTCTTAACCATTAATTTTTTATTTAATGGAATTTTTGTTAATTTAATTCCATTAAAATCAATAAGTATAAACAATGATAAAAATTTTATGTCTTTTAAAACATATAGTAAAATAATAGAATCCCCTTCCTTGATGAAAAGTCTTGACAATACATTCGACACCAAATATAAGGGGTGCATGCATGAGGTATTAACCACTGGTGGAAACTCAAGAGAATGGAAGCAGGATTCTAAAACTACAACTACAGGATTAATAAAATGCATTCTTGAGAGGATAAAACATGAAGGAATAATTTATAAGGCCTTTGTTTTATTGTCTTGATATTGGAGATAATTAGAATTATTATATTGGAATATATTAAATTCCATCAATTTGGGATATTATTAAAACATATGTGTATGGAAACATTTACATCCTCATCCATTTTATAAATTTGAGAGTATAATTATCCATGATGTATTTACCTTTTATGTCACTTGATTTATGATGTTGAAAGGTCGACATAGGGGTTATCATAAACCTGGTGGAAAACTCTAGGTGTCCTATTTTTCATATCAAGAAGCACCATGTCAACAATATCTCCACGTAATTGTTTTTATGTAGTCGATAAACATAGATGATTGCTCATTCTGTTTATCTTCCATGTATCCAATCCATGTAGCTGATAACTCACATAACCTATTGGAAACATAGTCGATCTACATAGTCGATCCAACCACATAGCTGATTCACATTGTCACTACATCAACACAACTGATTCAGATAGCTTATCTATCAATGTAGGTAATTCATAAATCCAATTACTCATTTTGTTGATTCACATAGCTGATCACCCACATAGCCAATCAACATTTTTGATCCAACCATGTAGCCTATTCACATTGAGGATTTCTCACATATTTGATCCATATAGATGATCTAGCTGTGTAGCTACTTCATGTAGTCTATGGATCATTGTGGATGATGTCTCCACATGGTCAATTTGATGAAATTTTAATCAGGCTCTCACATAATACATAAATTGAATTATTCATGATGTGAAACCCATAAAAATCTTGAATATTCCCTTATTATATATATTATAATAAAAATCCCAAAAGACCCACAACATGTCTCCTCCTAGCACCATTGAATTCATAAACACGAATATGGATAGAATATATAGATCCAATACCTTATAGCATATACCACTAAAATAATTATCATAATCGATTATATAAAAAAATCATTGTGAAAACAGAATGAGGTCATCTAAACACCCACCCCACATGATACCTCACAAGGATCATTCAATTATAGGTAATCAACCACCGAATCATATGAAACAAGCATAACACCACACAGTAGCAGCAACCATCTCTTAAGAACTCCCCAAGGGGAATAATAATAAATGTAGTGAAATGTTACCTATAAGAAACAACAGGGAACCATCACATAACCTATAGAGGTCAACATACACAAGAGAAAAATGACAAAAGAAAAGTGAAAATTTTAAAATAGCTCGGGGTATTGAGTGTACATTTACGAATCATGTTCCCATATACTCACTACCATGCCAATGTACCACTAAAGAGATAAACCAAAATATTATCATTCCATGAAAATATCTTCTCCTTGAATTTATAAATCACCACATTCCACTCCTCAGAGGTCATGTCATCATCAACATCAATCTCCTCCCAATTTATGAAATGACAGTATTTATTAAAATAATTATGGTGCTTCAACACTTAAAAAATATTGTGTATTTTTGTTAGCTTTGGGGGAAGATCTATCTTGTATTTCGTGGATCCTAAAAGATTCAACACCATGAAAAACCCAAAAAAACGTGAGTAAATATTATTACAATGACCAAACCTTCACTTCCTATGATAATGAGTCACCTTCTAGAAGCCATGTTCTCAGATGAAATACTATAGAGGTCTCCTCCTATGATCAGCATATGGTTCGAGTTGATCTTATTTTTAATTCATACATTCATGAATTACTAAGACCATATCTATTGTATTATGTACCAGTTTTGGACTAAGAATTACAACCTCTATGACCCCAATAAACCAAAACATAGAATGCAATGTTTGTCTTTAATGATATTAAAATAGAGATATTCTAATTATGCAGTGTAAAATATTATTGTTAGAATAATTTACCATTGCATGTTTCCCAATCCACAAACATCCAAAATATAGGACACAAGAGTGCATATTTCCTTTTTGAGAATGGATGGTTCCCTCTTTATGAAATTCATTATATGGATGAAATCTATTTTATGGAATAAATGGGTTAAGAATGTATGCTAGATAACCCATTAAACTCTAGAGTTAAATCATGTATTGAGATCAGATAAAATTGTCAATAGGAATCCATGGTGTCACCACACCTCCACTAAGAGATGTCTTGAAAAAACCTCCATATAAATCAACTCCAAGATTGCTATAAAATGTTTTATGTCATCAAACAATCCAATATCACGCAAATAGAATGATATTCATCATGAAATTTGGGTAAATCTGCAATGATGTCCATCAAGATTCCCTCTCACATCCACTACGGAACATTTAAAAGATGGTGAAAATCACTAAGAGAATAGTGCCAATCTTTCTCATTATATTATAAAAAACATAGAAAACCCAACATCGAAACATCATGCTTCAACCATGGACACCAAAAATGACCTAATAAGGTTTGGTACATGCTTCATCTCATATAGCTTTACCCACAACAGTACGCTATGGAAAATGAAGAGATCTATTTCATAAATTACTAATGTGGAAAAATATTCTCCTAAAATAGTCATATGTACTATCCATCGTCATATCAACCATCAATGTTATCACCAACATCAACTTTTTCCCTCTCGAACACCACCAAAAAAATACCCATCTAGGACTTCTCCACATATTACACTAATGAAAACTACAATATCTTCATGAAAAGACATAATTTTCACTAATCATCTCCTATGTCTGGGTGAATCACAAAGAGTCCCTCCATCGAACACTAGGTATCTCCATATTCATGCACAGAATCACAACATGGCTTCTGAATCAGTGCATCATCCTGGAAATTTACCTTTCCTGGCGTATATGAATTCTAAACATCATAATATTGCTACAATTTAATTTAAAATTTATAATGTGCATTCATGTCATGCAATGAGATTACATAAATATGGTTATTATGGTTAGTAAAAATAATTAAACATTGTAAAATGATGTAATGTCACCAAAACATCTAATAACACACATCTTCTACCAACTAATGATCTTTGGTCCAATATTTTTAATCATGGGGATATAACTATCGATTCCCACAAGAATCAAATTATCAATGATTTATAATAATACACCCCATACCAATACACGAAGAATCATAGATATTCTAAAAATGAATTCATTATTCTAGAAAACAATAGACTGGATCCTGAAACAACTTCTCCATAATTTACTCAAAAATGAACTAATATTGGTCAGTACATAAGAACACCAAATAATTTATTTTCAATCCTATCAGATGATACAAAACTAAAGAGAAATCAAGTATGATCCACATGCCATATCTTGTAATACCAAGGAAACCTCTCACCTCTACCATTGTATTAGAGGCCACACAAGAAACAACTACTTCAATATTCAAACTGTCCATAGATATTCCCTAAAGGTATACCACATTCCCTATGAAATGGACTTTGAGAGTTAGGAACTAACACATAAAAAACTTCTCTAACAACTAATCACAATGAATAACATATAAAAATGAATTCATATTCTCTATATGGTCCTCCGGAGATGTGGATTACAAAAGGATATTATCAATATAAATAACCACGAACTTATCTAGGAACTCTCTAAACACTTTATTCTTCAGCCCCATAAACAAGATTATTGAATTCAGCACATCTAATGACGTATTAATGAAATAAATATTCCCATGATGAAAAAATGCATTCTTTGGGTTATCCTCATAACTTACTCGCAAATCATAAAAAATTGAGCACCAAATTATTTTCAAGAACCAATTTTATTTATTTAGTTGATGAAATAAATAAACGGCCCATGGAAGAGGATAATTGTTCTTTATGGTTACTTGGTTCTGGTGATGATAAATGATAGAGACCACAGTCTTCCATCAACATTATTCCTGAAAAAAAATTGACGAACCCCATAGTGACACATTCGTCCAAGAAAACCTCACCATTCAAAATCAGCACATTATAGACACCACTCTGGAAACTCGGAAGGGGCCATACAATACATAGTCATCAAGATAATAGACATTCCAAATTATAGATCAATCCCAAACTAAATATTTCTTCATGGGGTAACAAAAAAAACTCTTCTAGAAATAAATTATGATACTCATCTATAACCCTAGGAAACATTGACTATTGAACCTATGATGAACACTTAATCAACTTTTCCATCTATTATGATAAGTATTGAGCACACCATGGACCCATATGAGGGTATTTCCTTCTAACAAGAACAACTGGATCACCATCAAAATAATAAATTTTAACCTGACTCTTAAATAAATGCCTGATATCCTCCACTAAATACCATCAAAATAAATATATGATTATGTCATATAGATTTATCAGTAAACATAAGAAGTTCCCTAATGGGAAATTCTTCTGAAATATGAGATCATAGTCTATGCATTATTTATACATGTCTATTCAACCACCAACTAACGTAGTCAACTTCATGGAAATTATAAGACCCTATACCCCAAGAATCAATTTTCGGACATGTGTAAGAGGTATAATGATGTCGGTAGCAATTGAATTACTAAAAACATACACTCATATAAATAATATGAAATTATGAACACCCAAATACTATTAAAATAGCAGAATCCTGTTTTCTAGCATGTATGAGACAAAAAACAAGACTAAAAGAGAATATAAATACTCAATATGTTATGATATTTTTATTTTAAACTAATTCAATCTCAATGGTATGTGGAAATTCATACAACACTGGGTTTAAACAAAACATGGCACTCTATTAAAATATTATTATTTAAACATGACCATTATTACATAACAATTTTGATGGCAGGTGTGAGTAGTACAATCCAAATTATAAAAATAATAATTTTTAAACAATTATTAAAATAATTTAATGGTTATCTATAGATTATAAATAAAACAATAGTCAATTGAAAATAAAAAATGTTTTCTATGAACTCATATTTTTCAAAAAGGGGAATTTTCCATGATATTCACAAATTATTTAAAATTAATTTAGTGAGAATTTAGTTAAAATATTTGAAAAAATAAACATTATTTTTCAAAAAAATGAAAATATTATCCAAGGAATAATTTTTGATATTTTTTTGAAATGTCTAATTTTTCAATTTATATTTAAAAATTATGATATCAACTGAAAATGGAATTTAATTTATATTATTAATAAATTTAAATTATATTCCAAATTTTTTTTAATTTAAAATTATTTTCATTATATATATTCTATTCAAATTAAGGTTATTATATATATTTCCATATTTAAATTTTATAGAGAAACTTTGTACTGTTTTTTCTATTTTCTCCTAGAGAACCTTCTTTCTCATCACTTCTAGGAGATTATATTTAATTGAATTTTTTAAAAAAAATTAAATGTAATTCATAAAATTTATTTAATATTTGGAATCAGAATAATTTATATTATCTAAAAAAGTAACTTATTTTTACCATAATGAATTGTAAAATTAGTAAAAATTATTTAATACAATTAACGTAAAAACTGATTTAGTAGGGGCTTAAACCAAGAAGAAAATTGTTAGAAATGACGAAAAACATGTATGAAATCCATATTATAGAAATATTTTGACTATATCATGCATTATCATTGATAATAATACATTCTTAACTATTTTGGATTATGGAAAATGTGGGTACACATTTTTCCATTCAAAAATTATATCTATGCCACTCACCTCACTTATAAAAGGCCACCCACTATCCATTATTATTCAAACCTTTTTACCCTTTTGGTTCATCCATGATATTCAAAAATAATTCACAACATCAATACCATCATCTAATATGGATTTATTATTTCATCAATCTATTCTTGTAATAACATAAGTTTACACATAAAGAGGTGGTCTATGAAGAGGGAAAGCAGAATATATTTGATGAGTCAGACTCAATGTATGGTTTTATTATCTCACTTTTACATCATAATTAATTTCCATAATAACTGATTATTTTTTTGGTGTGTTTTATATATATCCTCTTTGTTTCTTTATGTGTTTAATCTACTTAACATTGTGGAATGTAATGTTACATTAGAGGTCATTTATTTTATATGGCTTATAATTCAGATGTTTTCAAAGTGGTTATGGTTTATTTCACAATCTCATAATTATTTGGGATTATTTTTGTATTCCTCTCCAATGGGGTAATTATTTGAGAATTATATCATAAAAATAAGTCTATTTTCGCACATATGGTTATTCAATTAATTTTTCACGTAATAGTACCATTTTTCTTCTATGTGGCACAAAAATGGGAAACATTTGTATTAAAATATCAAATTACTTCTCCCTTCGGTTAGAAATAATTTTTCATCAAAAACCATTCTTTCTAAATATGATTTCCAAAATGTTTTTACATTATCAAATGAATAATTAATGAAATTTTTATCCATGTTTTACATTATAAAAAATGTTTTGAAATGAGTATTCTTATCATTTTCTAGATGAGGCACTCTTCTAAACTTTTTAGAGTGAAAAGGAATATTATTTTTTACTTATACAGCTACTATAAAGTTATCCACTTTTATAAAATTAATTTATTTGAATCATCCTCTCCATGTAAACGGGGTTATTTCTAAATAAAATTTTCCCTATAATTATTTATATTCCCATTTTTTATAGTTAATTTAAAATAATAGACTTTTGATTGAATTTTATTAATTTTATAGTTTTAAAATGGGAAGGATGATTTTCATAGAATGGTTATTTGAATCAATAAACATTCAATGTGATATTTAGAAATAAATTTTATTTTGAGAAGACATCCTTTAATGTAACTTATTATTTAATCGGGTTATACTCTATTGATTAATTCCTAATTATTTCTACAAATTTTTTATAATCAGATTGAATGGGGAAATACTGTATTGATACCTTTTATTTTGCTATTGATTGTTCATGATTATGTTTATTTATTGAGGTAAAGTATTAAAATTTTGTATCCTTGTTTAAATTAAAATATTTATATTTATTAGGTTTCAAACCATTAATATGAGTAATCTATTAGATGTAGTATGTGATGGGTGGGAACCCCATTATCCCCTCAATGCATCGTTAGTTCTCATGATATAAATATGATTGGTTTTTTTGATGAGGAATTATCCATTTTTTTAAATTTCATGGAACAAGGAATCAATTTTTCTTTTAGATATCCGTGATTATAAATTCAGTCATTATATATTTAGTTATATATATTTTATGTGATTATTCTATTAGATAGAATATCCATGTGTATGTTTTTACGGACATGTTATTGTGTTTATGGAATCATTTTACTATTTTTCAATTCCTTTCATAATATGATACAATTATTTATTAAATGGAATGTGTTTCAATTTTTTTAAAAATTATTGATTATTCCTTATTTATTCATTATAGATTTTATTTTACCCTTAACCTTACTGAGAATTTGAACTCAGAACTTTATTTTTTAATTAACATGGAGACTAGGATGTGTTTTTTGACTGATAATAAGAGATAAACTATGAGAAATAACGATATTATAAAATTAAAAACCTTATTAATTTTTTGTTTTAAATTTTATTATGAATTTATAGTCTGTATCTTGTTTAACAATACTAAAAAAAAATTTAGTCATTTACGGTGTGATTAAAAATATCTTATTAAAATGTAATAAAGTAAACACATTATTTGGAATACTAGTTTTGGAATTATTAGAGTTGGTATAAGAGGATGTTTAATAGAAACCATGGGAACTATATTTAAAGAAACATATATTTGGGAACATAACCCACTGATTGACTTTGGGGATGTGTATAAAAGAACATTTTATTATTTTTCTAAGTATAATATTATATGGATTTTTAGATAAATACAATATTATCTATATACTAAATGTTTAGGTGGTTCTTGTAAACATTTATATAGGGAAAATAAAATCTAAGAGGAATAATTTGGGTTTACTCAATCATCACTTGGTGTATAAAAACAGGCTTTACTACGCACCTGGTTTGACACTCTAGTGGGATATTATTTGGATAATTCAAATTTTCAATAAAAACCAATATAAGGTATTTTATAAGATATATTTCCCCAAAGAAACCATGTATATGATTTTGAGATTATACATGCATAAACTTTTCAATTTTTTTGTTTCACTAGTTTTGTTATTATACCTAATGTATCATAATGTTCTAATCCAATATATATAATTCCATTATTTATAATTAAAACCAAATAGAATGGATGTGAATTGTATATATTTATATAACCCACATAGGTATTTCCCTTGTGAAATACAATGAATATAGATGTAGATATAGAGATGTAAATGATCATATTAATACCAAATTGGTTTAGTTGACTTGGTTTAGGATTATAGGATTTTATGTATAGAGAATCCTATTTATCCAACACATGGTGTAAAGTTGATGGACTACTTTAGGAATCAGCTACCTCTATCATCAAATGGTACTAAAAACCATTTATAATTGGGAAATGGGTATGGTCCGTGGAGAATAAATTTCATGGTATGGGAAGTTGAGAAATGGAGAATATTGGCCCATTATTTTATCATCTTTCATAGAGATGTGGATCAGTGTTGTCCAGTAATTCAAAATACTATGGATGAAGAGGGAAAATAAATCATTAAATATAAGTATTTCATCATACATTTATTGGAAAAAATATTTTCAACATTTTCAAAGAGAGACTATGGAAATAAAGTTCATGGTCCAAGACTGAAATAAGAGGAAAATGTTCTCAAGTATGAAGCCAATATTAAATGATAATCATGACATGTTGTGAACTAAATACATAATCCAAACATCAATATTTTCCCATTCCATTGATGTTCATAATCCAATCCTCTGATTGGAAGTAGTATCCCAATATTTCTCATCATGTTAGGATTTAATAACCTGTAATATATTGATACAGAAATAATTCTCCAAGTAATATAGTTTTTATTGGAAGCACAAGAATAAGATAATGACCGAGAAAAAGGAAAATAAATGGATGACAAGAAGTAAGGATTTTATAACATTAGATAATTGTGGAAGATATTCGTTGAACATGATTCCTAGAAAAAAAGTTATCTATTAAACTATGTAGAAAAATTCCACTGTGCTCATGATTATAAATTCAAGAATACATCAATTAGTGAGAAATTCTTCAACTTTGAATATATAGAGAACTATAAAAATTAATTCCTCAAATATAAAGTGAATATACCACAAAATATTTTGTGAGATCAAGGTAATGCTTATGCTATAAATACAGTTCAACTGGAATGAATAATTTGATTTTTTGTTTTCAGGAATTATTTTATAGAATTATTTTAATTTATGATATTCTTCCTATAAGAATTATGTAATATATAAATATTGTACTTGAGTAATATTTCATAAATTATTTTCGAGAATATATTGAATGAGATCTATGACCTAGAAAAGTGATTCATTGAAAATTTAAATATCCATTGAAGAACATAATTGATGGAATAAAACCATTAATATGTTTTGTATGTTCTGATAATAATGAGAATAATATAGGATAGTGTTGGGTACCATGAAATTTTTTATTGGTTTTGTGGATTATTTTAACATTTCTAGAGATTACTAAAAAAATTATAAAATATATTCAATAACCTGTGATTTTGATTTTATATGCATGAATGTTTTATGTTAGATGTTATAGTGATCAAGGTATTAAAATATTTTAAATGTGACATTAAAATACTCCTTATATTATAACAGGTTTGTAATTGTGATTTAGTAACATTACTAAATAAAATTAGTCTTTTAATTTTTTCATACATATTTTGGATGATTCATATGATTTAAAATTCATGAAATCGATTATGCTGAATTTTTAGTGTTTAAATTTATGTACTAGAGATTAATATATTATATTTGAAAAACTATGTGAACCATAATAGTCTTGTAAAATATATTCAGATAGGAAAAATGAATTTTAAATAATTTATTTAGGTAATAATATTTTAATTCATAATTTCTATGCTTTGGGCATAAAATTCATATTAGATTTTTATATCTTAGAGCTCTAGTTGAAGTAATATCTAATCAACCACATCCAAAGGATGAAATTGTGCCTATATAAGGATATGAAGTCACTAAATATTCATATATTCATAGTCTAGATGCTAAAATATTTCATCAACTCTAGGGAAATGATAATTAAACAAAATGTTAACCTAATATATTCATTTATTTTGAACAGATTAATTTTAAATCATCACATAATTTTTTCCTTGAGGACCCTAATGTTATATTTTGATTATTAACATCATTATGGTCAAAAAATTATATGACTCTCTATATTAATTTATTATTTTATTAAATTTACATATCTTCCCTTTCCGCAAATGTTCCTGAAATTAGAAACCAATGTCTGTGTTATTCTATATAACCATTTTACCCACAAATATATTTTATTAAGAGGATTTTTTATTACGAATATTTATGATTTCAACTCGACAATAGGTATTTTCAAATGTAAAACCCTTTATTATTTATATCATGATTTAATAGTGTAGACAAAATTTATTTCAGTTGGGGAAAATATTACATGATAAGATTTATAAAATAGGAACATCATGTTTGATACCATTTGTTACAAAAAACACCAATATTAGTAGAGAATATAATATCATGATATATTAAAATAATTTTCTTTTTATATACATTTTATATCTTTGATAGCTTGTAACACATGGAACATAAGGTTTAAAACAAACATTACACTCTTTTAAAAAATTATTATTTAAATATGACCATTATAACATATCCATTATATTTGTAGGTATGAATAACACAAACTATATTATGAATATTATATGGTTTATAAATTAAAAAATAAACTGAACGGTTATCTTTTGATAAAAAAAATTAGAATCATATTAATTTAAAAGAAAAGTTTTCTATAGAATTTTATTTTTCTATAAGTTATTTTATTCATGATTTGTGCACAAAATTTACAATTATTTTTTTACCACATTTTGATAAAATATTTTAAAAAATAATGTTTTTATGAAGTCAAAACATCAAAATTATCATAGATTTAATTTTTTGGATATTTCTAAAAAGATTAATGTTTCATTAAATAGTGAAAAATAATTATATCCATTGAAAACCATACTTTCGTTTAAATGGTTAAAAATGTTCAAATATAATTTCTACATGTATTTGGGATAAATTATTTCATTTATATATTTTTTATTAAAATTTGTGTCTTTGGATTCATTTTCATATTTAATTTTTATATAAGATCTTTCTATTCTTTTTAACATCTTCTCTTTAAAAACCCACTTTCTCATTTCTTCTATGAGATTTATTTAAATTAAATTTATCTATTTTTCAGAATTTAATTTGGAAAATAGATTCTATATATATAATTTTCATAATTTATATTATCTTATATGGTCATAAAAAAATTTGAGCATAATTAATTGTAAAAGTATTAAAAAAATTATTATCTAACACCCATTTTCTATCCATATTTCGACCGTATAATGTTTCAGGCTCTAGAATACTCCATTTAGGGACCTTTTGGACTGTAAAAAAATGTTTTGACTTTTTTATTTTAAAAAATTACAAGTGTTCTACTCACATAACATATAATATCACACCATCCCTCCTCTCTTCTTAACACCTTCAATCCCTTTTGGTTCAGCAATTAACTACCCAAATAACTAAAAAATTATATCCCCCAATCATCAAAGATTTGGTTGGTCATAAATACATTCTAGTAGTACCTTAGTTATAATCCTAAATAGGTGGCCAAATAATAGTAATATAAATGACACATGTGTCTAGTCATACACATGGTAAGGGTTTTTTATCTCACATTTACATTCATGAGACTTATTCCATATTCACCACTTATATAGATTGTATGTTATATATACAATAACACTGATATGTTATATAATGAGTTTATTTTTAATCTTGTAATTTAAATGTTCATTTTGTATCATTTTTTTTCAGGGCTTATGATTTATATGATATCCGAGTCATATCATTTTGTTTCAAAATATCCTCATTATTTGGGATTGACTTTGGTTATATATCCATTCAAGGTAATATTATATATTTATATCGTTAAATCAATTAATTTTTCACCTCAAGTTACTCAAGATCATTTTTCATGTAATAGTACCATTTTTACATGCTTTCATAAATAAATTTATAGATAAAACGTTTTTAAAAAAGTATAACTTCATTTAACTCATTATTGGAAAATATTCTTTCATCAAAACATATGTTTTATACAAATGTTTTCAAAAAAGGATTATAATTATAAAAATAGATAATTAAAGAAATTTTTACCCATGTTTTAATTTTTAATGATTGGTTTATAGGACTATTCATTTCATTGTTCTATCGAGGCTATTTACGAACCTTTTCACAGTTCAAAATGAATGTTCCTTTTTTTCTAATACAACCTGAATGAAATTTACCACTATC
Source organism: Viscum album (assembly GCA_963277665.1). Classification (NCBI taxonomy): domain Eukaryota; kingdom Viridiplantae; phylum Streptophyta; class Magnoliopsida; order Santalales; family Viscaceae; genus Viscum; species Viscum album. The sequence goes on along the minus strand of OY728126.1, from coordinate 1,857,531,500 downwards.
AGGAGAATAATTTATTTGAATACTCATTTTCGATTTTTCAAGGTTATTTCTAAGTATTTTTCCACTAAAATTATATAAATTATTTTATTTTAATGTTATTATAAATGAAATATATATTTACATAATTTTAAAAATTTATAGTTTTAGAATAAAATGGTTAATTTTCAATAACTAATTATATTCATTATGAAATGCTCCAATATGACATAAAAAATATTTTCCCAATTATGTTGATATCCATAGATGTTACAAATTCATTATTGGAGATATTCTCTATTTTTATTTTCCTTATTTTTTCTATATATGGTTTATAATGAGTGTTCCTAGTGAAGTACTATATTGATACCGTTAATTTTATAATGCTTGGATTATGATTATGCTTATTTATTAGTGAAATTATATATATTATTCATGCCACTTTAAATTTTAATGTTTATTTGGATTATGTTTCACCACTTTTATATGATGAATGAATTTCACTTAATAAGTGATGGGCATGTCCTACAATGTCTTGTTGGTGTATCGGTAGGCCTATTGGGAAAGATAATATTTTATTTTGGCTATGAAAATTCCCATTTATTTAGATTTTTTTGAACAAGTATTTGAGAGTATTTTTAGATTTCCGAGATTATGCATTCCGTCATTATGAATTTGGTTATTGATATTTCATCCGATTATTCAATTATTTGTAATATATATGGTTATGTTTTCAATATTATGTGATTATTTATATACAATTGTATGATTATTTTTTAATCACTCTATATTATGATCATGTTATTTATTAAATGGTCTTTGTTTCAGTTTTTTTCCTTATTTATTTTTCCTTATATATTCATGATAGATTATGGTTTATACTTACCCTTACTAAGCATCTAAGATTACCCCTTTATTTTGTGTTATTTTTTTTAGGATACAAGGATGTGTTTTATGAATGATATGATGGTATGTTCTATGGGAAATAATTTCTATTCAAAAGAAAATACATTGTGTATTTTATGATATCAATTAAAATATTAATTTTTTGTATTTAACATCTTTATTGATATAACAAAACAATTAAGTAAATTGGCATATGATTCCTCATATTTTATCCCAAAGTATTATTATAGACATCCTATTTTAAGAACTTGATTCATTTCCACACCAAAATGGTACCTCAAATTCCATATGCCTCATATGATAATAGAAACATGAAAGAATGAATCTAAACACATACTACTCTATGTTCTCTTAGACCCTATTGATTACTACCTTCACATTTTCACTCTTCTCTTTGATGGCAAGGAGAATATCAGGGATGTATTATTCTATCCTCATATCCCATATATTAATCCCAAATAAGAACACCCTACTACTTTTGACGAAGATGAAACTACCTCAATGAAACACTCAAAAAATTTTGGCATCTCAAAACTGTCAGGAACTCTTTCCCCTATTGACCTCAACCACAATAAGAAAACCACATGTTTAATCCCATTGCATATGTCTGAGAGCCTCCACCCTAGATGAAATGATATGAATGTAAGTAAATATCCCTATATATATGAAAGAACATTTTTCTTATAAACTAGGATCTCAAGAATATATATTTTATACACAAAGAATATGATGACTCCCTTCTCATAATGATTTTATTTTGGATAACATTCTCTCAATGACAAATACATATTTTATAAGCTAAAAATATTCCATCATCATGAATGGGAAGATTTTTATCTGGTTCTATGGTTGAAAATATTCTTTTAAAAGCCTCACCCTTGCCACCTCATCTATAAAAAGATCAAAAAAATATTTTCATAGGGTCCTGAAATGGGTCCCAAACACAAGCAGACTAGAACTCCCCAATTGAACGGTAAGTATATGATAGAGATTGGTCACCATTAGGGTCAAAAAAAAATATACTCAAAATGGTCATGGAACAATTATCATTAGACAACGTATTCCTTACAATCCCTAAGGAATAATAACTACTAATTCCTCACTACACCACTCTGCATCGTCACTAACAAAGAAATTTATTTCTTCTTCTAAGTAATGATTAAATGGAAATATATAGCAACATTATCCAACCGAAATTAAATAATTATGTTTAAAAAAGATCCCTTATACGTCTATAGTGTGTATAACTGAAACTCTCAACTATTCCTCCTCTATGTGTAATCATCGTCAACGTCAAATCTACAACAATCTACTAGCATATGATGATGAACAACATCAACTCGAACCTGATGAGGATGTCGAACTGGAGTCATTTTTATGAAACAAAAAACAATTAGAATCCTAAAACTAAAATAAATAATATAATATTTTATTTAATTATTTATTTTTATGCGGTTATGATTTTAACTTATCCCATGTTCAACCGATATCAAAAAACAAGAAAAAATAAGAATTATGCATGATCATTTCCTATGTATCGACCATTAAACCATTATCACCACATATTAGGATTATTGAATATAAAATACCTTTCATAAATAATATTTAGGCCCTAATTTCTATTTTCCCAGTCATTATCCACATTTTACATCACTTACTAATCTTATCTGACCCAATTTTCCAATTAACCAATGTATCCTCACCTATGCCAACCTCCAGACTCTATCCCCTCCCTTATTCTAAACCTCTAAAACCATTATACTATGACCTCTTCTCCTCTAGATTACCCCTCCTACTCAAATAATGAGATAAAATTTATAGCGACTTCCCAAGTCCCACCGCAAATAAGACATTGGAGAGTGAAAAACAAGAAGGCTAAAATGACCATATATATGGGAGGCATTACCCTCTAATAGAAAATGTGTAAGAGATAGATATGATAAAACCACTAAAAAATTGATCCAAAATATATATCTGTGTGTGTGTGTTTGTAAATAATAATTTAATAAAATTAAATATATTAAATGTTATAAAATACTTATAAAATAAAAAAGAAAACTACAAGTACCAGAAATGAAAAGACGATAGTTACAATGAAGACAAAACATTTCCCAAAAATCAATGATCTAGTAATATTTAAAAATGATATCTTACCATCTTCTGATGTCTTACAAATTAATTTCATAAATGGTGGGATAGAAAAATGAAATAATAATTCGGTGACTCCCTAAATCCTCTCCTAAAAACATATAAAAATCATACTAAATAATAATGAATAACTATGAAAAAAACACGGCATGTAAAAGGCATAATATGTTTCTAGATTCTCCATTACTATCTCTCACCATGTATCACATAAAAGGGAGAATATAATATAATAATGAAATTTAAATGTTACCCTAATAATTCTTCCCCACTATATTTTCTCTCTTCTACAATGTATGAAAATCCCAAGCCATATCTCTCCAAAATAAGAAAGGCTATAAAAACCAAATATATGAATCACAATATTCACGTCATGTATCACTTCATCACATCATAATATAATGACCACCATGTTTTATGGAGCCACAAAATCCCATTTGAAATGTATCATACATTAGGTATTATGCATAATGTCATTTCTACCTATACAAAGAGGACAGTTCCTCATACCATCACATCCAATAAATATCCTAAGTATAATAGATAATTGGATATTATATTTGGGGATACATGAGTGTGAAATATAGATAAGAAACTATCCCCCACTACACACTAGTATTGGTAAACTAACAACTATATCATACCAGCACATATATATTCTAAGAGAATAGTATGGGGTTAGTGTGGTTTTTCATCCATCCTTACCCTCAATTGTGTATTAGAGAAAACACCCTCATAATGTGAAAAAGGTTTCAGTTTCCATAAATGGGATGGGTATTGTATAATATCAAATAAAAAAGAATATAAATGATATAATATAGCTCAAAACCACACTATAGGGATAACTCATACAAAGACTCAACAAAAACAAATGTCATTCGAAATATCAATTTCTATTGTTAAAACTAGATATCCTACAAGCACACATGAATTTAACGAGTTAAATTAAATTAATTATTTTTTCCATTCCCTATTTCTCATTTAATTATTTACCACTAATTAATAAATTAATTCCTTTAAATTATTAAGTATTAATCCACATACAGGACCTCTAGGAATAAACCCAACCAAGTCCATTGTTTCCCAATATTAAAATCATTTATTCATTTTGATTCCATTATTACCAACTCCATTTGATAAATATTTATTAAACATTATTACAATAATACCATAATTTAGGTAATTTAGGTAATTTATGACAACTATCATAATCTACTAGTATTTGGAAATAAGAAAATAATAACATAAAATTGCCTTAATAAATTTGAAAAGATTTCATATAAAACAAGATACCCGACCACTAGATAATAAATAAGTTCATTTCAAGAAGCCATATATCTTTATTGGATCTATTGGTAAGACCAGTTTTAACCCCATCCATTATAGCTAGTTCCATCCCCTGCACTCAAATACATATCTTGATGCATCTCACCATCACAAACATCCACAATTACCAAAAAAAATCCAAGACCGCCATAGGAGATCACATCACACATCCCAGGCTCAATCATCCTAGTATCATGCCACATTAGAGAATCACATCTGGAGCACAATACAAGTAAAAAATCAAACAATAATATACAATTGATAAATATAGTCCCAAAAAATTCATTCATCTTTCACATATAAATTATATCTCAAGACTCACAACTCATTAACGACATCCTTCTCAAGTAAATGGTAAAACTAATCCTTGAAAATAAATATTTATAAAAAAATAGATTATATTCCTTCATTAATTATTTGATCATTATTCATAGATTCCAACTTAGTGATAACTAAAGCATGACTCTATAAATGTCTATTAAATTAATTAATTACTTAGTTTAAAATGATTGAATGATTAAATTATAGTTTTGAAAAACATTGGAATTCCAATTTATTAACAATAAATTAATTATTTTCATCCACAATATTTAACATTCTCAAAAAATTATCTAAATTTATCATAACATGGAATTATATAATCAATTAATCATGTATATAAATGTCATTTTGATCATTTTCCAATTAAAAAATATATATTATTCGTTAAAAAACTGAATTTTCACTATCCGATTAATTGTAAATTAATTATTTCTTTCTGTTATTTTCTATTTAACATCCATATAAACATTCTAAAATGAGCATAAAAACAATATAAACAATCTTATTATAGATTAAACACTATCTAATAAATCATGATGAAAAATACTATTATGGAAGATGAAACAACATAAACCACTACACAATACTTTATTAATCCAGTTAAACAATTATTATGTTAATTCCATTTCCATCCAATGAGATAAACCATTATAACATTATAATTTCCATTTAATTAAATAGAACAAGCAATGAGTTACCTATATGGAAGGAGAAGTGTTATCTATCTCTTTGTTCCAAAAATAGGGGCACACATAAGATAAAATCATCAATATTGGAAACATGATCCAATTATAGAATGCTTCCACCACTACTAGGGAATTCCTCAATATATAAAATCTAGAGTTGAAGAAGAAAAGGAAGAAACAAATGGAAGGGTATTATTTTTTGAGTCGATAGATATAATATTATCAAAATATAAGAACAAAAAAGAGTTAATTTTACCTATTGTAGATCCAATTAATCTAAATTTTAAATAATGAATTGAAAACAAATAATAACATAGAAAATCAAAATATAATTATACTTGAATAATTAAAATTCGTATGCCCTTTATTCAAGCTTATAAAATGCTATCATATCCGTTTTAAGAATCTTTCTAAAAACATTAGGTGGGAAATTCTTCGTATCTAAAACAACTACATAGGAAGAATTTCCATTTAGTAGATTCCATGTAACCTATTAATGATGTTGATTAATCATGTACCAAATCACTCAAGTAGCTTGTCCACATATCAAATAGCTTATGAAACTAAACACTCACTCAGTAGATTTCTTACATCATCAATACTTATAAATGGTCTAACCTCATTGATAATTAGCATAGATAATCCATCGACAAATCCAATTAACATATCCAATCCATCCATACAGCAAATTTAAATAGATTATTTCTCATGTTGTTAATTCATGTATTTTATCACTCAAGTAGTCAATCAATATTGTTCATCTATCCATGTAGTAGATTCACATAGATGATATCTTAGGCAACAGATCCACATAGATGATCCATCCACATACATGTTTCACATATTTGAGGGATTACAATAGCTTATGGATCAACATAAATTATTTGAATGGCCCTGAATCATTCTCTCAAATAATACGTGAACTACACATTCTGGATTATAAACCATTAAACATCATGAATTATCCATTATTCTATCATTTGTGTCCATAAAAATCTAAACCCACTCAAGGCCTCCTCCATGAAATAAAGTATTCATGGAATCACATAGGGTTAGACTAGATAGATCATGGCACTATACATGAGACATTATTTTCTTTGAAGAGCTCATCTTTTCATTAATTTTTTATATTGATCATGGTATTCACATAACTATAATGTGATAGTAAGAGAAAATTTATATTTCTTATCGAATATAACATTGATTTAGTGACCTTCCCTCAAATTTATTAGACTTTATATTTGGATAGAAATATTATAGATGATTCTAAAGGATAAAAATATATAGAATTGTTATGTTGATATTTAGGTGTTATAGGGTATCCTGTTCAAACTATTTTTTTTTTGGAATATATTTGGAGAGTGGATGAATGACATGTCATTCTAATGATATATTAAAAATGATTTATGAATAAAATTTCATATTGGATATTCAGTTCATGAACATAGAAAATATATGGGAATTGATTGAAGATCTACCAAAGGAAGAAATATTTCTTGTCAAATAAAAATATATCAAGTAATAATATCCTTTCATATTTATAAACTCTAAAATAATTCATAATCTCTTGAAAATTTATTATTAAAAAAAAATTCATCATTCCTTATTTTATGAAGAATCATTATCCTTTTCACCCTTAATAGATTTATGGTTTTATTCTCATTAAACTTATCTAGGTCACCAAATTTATTGTAGATGGTCCGTATAGTTCTCATTCTCTATAATAAAGAGGATGTTTTATATAATCCTCTCAAAAAATTTGTATTTCATGAAGAGTATTTCCAAATTTAAAACCCTTTGTTACTGAGATCAACATTAAATTGGGATGAAATAATTTATTTTAGGGGAGTAAAATGTAACACCCTATGATTTTAAAATATGAACATCATATACAATAAAATACATTACATGAAACATTAATCATAGAATATAATTTAACACCCAAAACTATATGATAAGTTTAATTTTAATTAAATTTGATCTCTTTGATATCTTGGAATGAAAACAACACAATGTTTGAACAAAAAACAATACTAAAATAAAATATTATATTAAAATCCCCATTATAGCCTAGTTGTTAAGTTATAGGGTATTAATATTACTATATAATTTTTACATTTTTATGGTTTAAAAATTTATAAAATTATTTAAAAGGGTATCGTTTTATTATATATAGATATAAACATGTACCATTTGAAAGAAAATGAAATGTTTACTAAAAAATTGTAATATTTATAAATGACGGTCAAGTCACTCTATTCTCATATAATTTGAAATTAAATTTGAAAACTTTTACAGATTTATTAAATATATAAATCAAAATTATTCAAATCTACGAGCCCAAATTATCTTTTCATGATTTTTTATTATTTTCTAAAGATATAATTTTTTTAGTTAATAGTTTAACATTCTAGTATTAATTAAAAAAATAATTTTTTTTCAAAGAATCTACACAATTATTTTTTCATATGAATTTAATAATAAATATAATTTAATTTTTTTCTATTAATATATTTTAGGAAATTGGTAGAAATTTCATATTTAATTTTGATATAAATTCTTTTAATACTTTTGAATGTATTCCCTTTAAAATAGCTCTATTCATTATCCACGTGGGGATAATTTTAAAATAATTCATTCCAAATATGTGAATAGAATTTGGAAAAATGGATTCGATATTTGACATAATAAAATTTTATATTATCTAATAATGTTAATATAATTTTTTACTACAATTAATACTAAAAGCAGTAAAACATAATTACTAGGGTTAATGTAATAATTGGTTTACATGGTGGTAAAACTAAAATGGTTGTGGGTATAATTACAAGAAAAAATGTTAAAAACTAATTTTGTATAAATATTTAGATCTTATCACCTATAATGTTTGAAAATGGATTATTTTGGTCCATTTTTAATTTATGAAACATGGTTACAACTTTTTCATTTAAAAAATTACATGTATACCACTTACCTCACTTATAAAAGGCCACACCATGGCTTCTCCACTTTACAATTCCAAAACATTCTATTTCTGATAATTAATTCCAAAATGTCTTCCATAAATCCATCTACATATCTTAGATACCTTGGAAATAACAAAATTCTATTCTTTTTAATGATATAGGTTTAACCTAATAAGGTTTCTTGAATTAGAGATAATGTTGTTAACAATGATTTTTAATTATACTTTAATTATAACTCCATATAGTAATCTCAATAATATAAAAATTAATAAAATTTTTATATGATTATATAATAAAATTTTTATTTCTTTAATATTATAACATATATCAATTTACGATTCCATCAAATGAAGAATGAAACCATTTATCATTTATACAGCCAATAGCTATCTCACGAACTGATGTAGTTCATTTTCTATCACCCCATTTGAAGGATGGTTGTAGATATAGATTTTAAATATTTATATGATAATTATGATATTATTATAAATCATAAAATATAATATTACATATACCTTCTCACTATGAATTATGTGTGTTATTGACAATATATCTTGAGTGTACGGAGGATTACCACCTCACGAGTCGATGTGATAAATTTTTTTTTTTTGTCATTACAAAGAATTTAGTAATGATAATAGATTTAAAATGTTAGTAATGTTTATTATCTTTATCAAATAATTGAAATTTAAAATCAAATATAACTTCTTATCTTCCAATTCATTGGAAATAATAACGTCGCTCGTGCGTACGTGTGGACAATCACCTCCACGAAGAGATGTGAATTGTTTTTATTTAATATTTATATTGATGGTAATGAGGATGAATTTATTAATAAAAATGATATATATAACATGATAAATATTATTTAAAGGTTAAATAATATTTAGTTTCCATTAATTTGATCTGTTTATAAAAATGGAAATAACATTCATGCATACGTACGACCTACCATCTCTAGGAAATGTGTAATCCCTTTCTATCACTAACATTTAAACATTTCTAAAAATTAATATATAATTAATAAATATTATATTTAGATCATGGTTAAAATTATGGTGATTATGAAACCATTATCAAAATAATTAGATCAAAAGTAAAAAAATATGTTTTAAAATAAGGAAATTATTATTAGAAACAACGATTTTAACCAAGAATTTCTATTAAACGACTTAAAAAAATATAATTAAATCATATATTGAATTATATATATGACAACGGAATATTTATTTATGTCTAATAAATCAATATCTATTATATTGGTGGTTTTGGTACATACCTTGGAAGTCAAAGAAGTTGTAATAGTTTCTCATCTAACTTTTACTCATGCCAAACAAATGCCATAATCAAGAATTATTATTTTTTGTGGTGTATATAATTTATCTTTTAATAGAGTATATCATGAATATGTTTCTATGTATTGTATTTAATGTTTCATTTTATGAATTTTTTATAAAATATCTTATGATTCAAAAGATACCAACATGGTAACTGTTTATTTCAGAATCTCAGCATTATCTGAGATTGTTTTTTAATCCAACCATGGGGAAATTATATGATATTTATAAATTAACATAAATATATATTATTTTCAAATAATTATTCATGAACTCTTTCATGTAATAGTGCTAACAACCTAGTGTGTAATTTTTTTCAAAATAAACATTTACTTAATTATATTATATTATATTATATTATATTATATATTTAAAAAATATTAAGAATCCCACAAAAAATTTTCCAATTAATTAATATATTTAAATTTTTAAGATAAGAATCCAAATAAAATTACAATCATTAAAATTGGGACGAAATAAAATAGAAAATCCAAAATGGAAAAATATGGGTCACCCCAATTTATTATGATCTTCACCCGAACGACCCACATTATAGAAATGAAATAAAATAATACTAAACGAATAAAAATCATTGAAAACATATATATATATATATATATATATATCCATTTGAGGAATTCAATGCAATAATGCATTGAATAATTAAGTGTTGTATATTAGAGATAATGTGACCTTTTGAAATGTGAACATACTAATGGGAATAGTTACCCGACTATTGGGAATGGTAACATGCCTGTTGGAATATTAATTTATCATCAAAATTTTTTTTTTGATATAAATAATATTTATCATGATTAATTAATTTATTTTTCAATATTATAATTGAAAAGAATAAATATTATGATTAAAGACATAATGATATATGCACATTTATAAAACATTGTATTTCATAGTATATTGTATAGATAATAATCTTTATATTAAAATTTGAAATTACCTATGATATAAATCAATTTTCATAATATTATAAACGTTTCTAAAATAATCATGTTGAAATTCTCCTAGTGTTTTTTTAATTTTTAGAAATACTTCAATTTTCATGTGAATAGTAAAAATATAGTTTTTCACATAACTAGTGTGTCTTAAATATCATCAATCATGAAGTATTAGTGACATAATACATTATAAAACAATAACTTCATCCATGATATATTAAATTTCTTAAATGAGTCCTTAAATAAAAATATTCTAAAATTCTAAACCTATAAATCATTTTCAAATGCCTAATGTCAAAACCAATCCTTTAAAATATATATTTTTTCTTTATTTACATTTTCCTTTTTAATAAATTACAAAAATAGAAATTTAATAGTTTTATATGCTCTCAAAATCATTATATAATAATTATACGTGATTTTTATTTTCAAAAATTCACTATTACCTGTTTTTCATCTGATATATTATTTTATGTAATAATTTATTCTAAAATTACACCTTCCTCATCTTTACATAACCTAACTCCCTCCCCTTATAATCCCACAAACACCCCCCCCCCCCCATAAAAATATAAAGATAATCCAAATTACTTCACATAAATTCCTTTATAATTAATAAGGATGTTATTTATTAGTCTAACACCTAACAACAAGTATGTTTTAGTGTTTTACAATATAAGCTACACTGATAATTAAGTAATTTTCGATTAACTCCTCTTTTTTTCTTCTCCTCAATATTTTTTCTCCACCCATTTCAAAACTGAACCTTATAATATTAATTTTGTTTTAATTTTACATTTTATTAATTATTTTAACCTTCTGTTTGAATTATATCTACTATATATATAAATTTAATTATTATCATTCCTGCTCATTCGATAATGTCCCGTCAAAGATCGGTTAGCCACCAATGGAGACATTTCCTGGTCAGTTAATAGAACCAGCTTTATGGATGGATAGTATGAGTTATTTATGCAATATGAATAAGTAATTACATTTATATGATTCTTTTGGAGAAATTTAACATTATTTATAAATGAAAATGAATGAAAATTGTGAAATCAAAACGAAATAAAAATATTTAATGAAAATACGATTTCAATTGAATCCACATTTTACAAAGAGTTTTATAAAATAGAATCCAATATTTATAATGGATAAATAGTTTAAAAATATAAAATAATCAACATATAGAACTATGTTTTAATAATTCTATGCTAATTATTCATGAGGTGGAAATACGAAAAAATAAAAACATATTTAATGTAAGGGGATTCTCATAACCAATTATGTTATTTAGGATATCATATCTCCAATAATATGAATTTTTATATGTTTTCATTTGATTGTCATTTACCATTTAAATTGGGTATATACTTTTTCCACCATGTCAATGTTTTTTCTAATAATATATGTTTTTCAAATAGACTTCAATTTCTAAAATAATTGCATTTTACTCCTCTTGAAAAGCTTCTTGTCCACTAAAGAATAATGATGATTTATTTCTATGTATGAATACACTTATTCATATGGGAAGGAAATGGTCTATTCATAAATTTATGATTTATGGAATCCTTATGAAAACCATTTTCATCCTTGGGTTTTATTCATGACTATGATTGTTATACATTCTATGTGGCACTCATGATTATGATTATTTATGATGTAATGGGTGGGCCTAGAATTACATAGCCCATTAATGCATCGGGTAAACTAATGTATCTTATGATATTATGTGAAATATGAACGAAAATGAAGATATAAATATTTTCATAATGGTGATGTTATTATTTATGTAATATATGTTATATTTGAACATGAAACTCGGTTTATTCACAATGAGGTGTGGTATTTTTCCACAAAGACGTGATGTTTTATTTTATACATATGCGATATTCCATGCCTTTGTGAAATTATTACTTCATAATTATGATTATGATCCCATTCATATGATCTTATTATTCTCACCGATGTAGTGTGGATTCCTTTCCTTTGATGAACCAATCATACACCTCCCCTTATTGGGCATTTTAATCACTTATTTAATTGATGTATATATTTAGGTATTTACCTATACTAATTATAATGTGACGTCCACCAAGAAGAAATATAATAATTTATTAAGAAATGTTTAATTTTTATTATATAATAGATATTTTTGAACCTACTTAACCAAATATAAGAAACCTTGGTATCCTGGATTTTATTGTGTTTATGTTATTTATCATAAAAATAATATAATAGTTATGTAATGTAAAAAATTAATTTCGTATAGTTGGGAATAGAGAAAGGTTTTTTTGGAATTAATACTTGAAAATATTAGTGAAAAAAATAAGGATATGTCATTATATAGTCAAATATCCTATGTTTCAGTTAACTAGAAGAGTCGATGATTTATGACTTATGAAATCCATCTCTATATACAACAAGTAGAAGTGGATCTGATATAGATATACCTAGGGGTAACATCCCTAAAAACAATGTATTGTGCTATACGAAATCATGAACTAGATCATGAAACTGGGTTTCTTGTACAACTATTTTGACACAACCAGAGAAATTCATTGGTTAATCACAAACTATATTTTAAACCATTATAAAAGATATCTGGATAATGAATTTATTAATTTTTAAATATTGAAAATAATAATCTACATGAACCTAGAGGTATCATTTATGGATAATTATAATCCCATTGTTCCCATAAGACATTCCTATACAAATAATTGAGAAAAATAATAAATTAATTTTTCATTATTTATTTAATAATGTCAATACCATATCTATTTTAGAAAATGTAGGGAAGAAAGTGAAACAAGGCCAGTATCATGTGGTAGGTAAAATTAAATGATTACCCAAACAACAAATCCTATGAAATGGGGTGTGGTTTAACACACCAATATTATATTCTATGACCATTCTTAAATTTAATTTCATCGACATCATAGGTTTCACAAAACACATAACATAAAAAAAAGATGATAAAAAATTATATATCACTTAAAAATTAAATTGGTGGGAATGAATACTATTAGAAAATTTATATAATATATCGAATTTTTTTACAATAATGATTTCAATTTTAGATGTTAATGGGATATATTTGTTTAAAACTATATTCACTACCTTATAATGGTTAACATGTTTTAAATGTGATTTTTCTACAGTTGTTAATTTAATTTCAAAAAAGAGGCTTACACTGTTGTGATCAATAAGATATCTAGATTCTCATATGATTAACATAATTTTTTTATGAATATTAAATTGATCCTTGGGAATAGTAATGTTACCCTTATGAATAGTAATATGAAACTTATGAATAGTAAATTGGTCAAATGAATTGTATCCCTACCCATGTATATAAAAATAAAATTTAGGCATCTTATAAATGATGTTATGAAAAATAACAACATTCTTCACGTAAATGAATATTTAATATAATAATAATTTAGTGTTTGTATTTTTGTAAGTCATATATATTTAAATAAAATACTATAATTAATAAAAGGATTGAAATGAAAATATATTTTCATAAAATGTAATCAAAAATAAAATTTTTGTTTTATGATTTATGTAAAATTTATTTAAACCTTAGATAAATTTTAGAGTGTTGTAAAATCTGTTGTAATTTTAGTAACTATATTTTTTTTTGTGTAAATGGTTAATCTAATTAAAAACAATTATCCTATTTAAAAATTATTTTCAGAAAATGGATTTCATTTTTTAATTTTAATCATCAAAAAATGGATAGTGTTAATTTTTGAAATTTTCTTAAAATACATGAATTTTTTGTGAATGGTAAAATACAATCATTAAGGGTAAATTGAAAATACATGAATTATAGACCGATGGATGATGTCTGTATGATGTATGAACCCATGGTTCAAACTCAAATAAACCTATTAATTTATTTTTTCATAAGAATCTACACTATTTCGTATGCTGAGAAAAATAATTAAATAATGAATTAAATAATGAGAAATCACCCCTCTCTTCTTCTATAAATACCACCCCTCACACACTATTCCCCTCAAATATATAATCCCTAAAGAATTTAAAAATTCTTCCCAAATACAATTCCTTATCCTCTCCCTCAAATTTTGGATCACTTGGTATTACCAAAAAGTCCAATACCAATCCATATAAAGAGGTTTTGAAAGAAGTGCATTTAAGAGGTAAAATCCTCATCCTTTTCCTTTTAATTTCTTTTCATGTTCTATGGTTTTATTATTACATCCTAACCTAATATATCCAAACAAGAATGATAAATATAGTATGATCTATATAATGTAATTAAATAATTTTAATGAATATCCTTAATCAAATTCATTTCTATATATATATTATTTTAAAAACGAAATCATTGTCTAGGAGGAGCTGATTCACAACCTTTTTGGACGACATATTATTGTTCTTAAATTTATTATTCAAGGATAGTAATGATAATATTTTATTTTTAAACCAGACTAACATAAATCTATTACAAACTATCTTATTTTATGTATGTGACATATTTACATAATACTGATAGATAAAGAAAAAAGGGTTTGTTACGATCAATAACGATCATAATAATGAAAATGATTATCAGTAAATGTATCATCTAATTATTCATCATCATACCAAATTACCATATGATATATATAGACCTTTTAACATATTTATGTTCATATAAATTCAATTCCAGATAATTATACTAATTCCCCATGATCATCATTAGTCAAATACAAGTACACAGATCATAAAATCAAAACAAATGAACACTCCTGGGCAATAAAATTGTGTCTTATAACTCATAAAAAATTCCATAATTGAACTTAAAGAAATTATAATAAATCAATTTTATATAGATATGTTCTTTAATTGAATAATTAATGGATTTTATTTTATTATCCATGAAATTAAGGTCAAAATTGGAACACATTCAGACTTAAGGTAAGGGTTTTCTCAACTCGCATTCATTTCACTTAGACATGCCTAAATCACCGCAGAATCTTGTGTTTGATTTATGTATACATTCCATTGATATATCATATCATTAATATATTTATTTAAACGGTAATAAATGTATCATTTTATGATTATTTATTTATTGTCATATGAGTTTATTGATTACAATGTTGTAAGGGATTATTCTCGAACCCCCATATTCTTTTGGGACACTCTTTCTCCATATTTACTCAAATGAAATGATTATTTTTTTTATCTCCTTTTAATTATTTTTATATTTTCCAATATAATATATCTAGATAATTTCATCTTTTATTGACTAGGATATACATTTTTTCAAAAGGTTCCCTTCTCAATTTGTCCTAATAAACAAGCCTGATTCAAGGAAACATCCTAATTTAATACCTTCTTTAACGTACAGTCCAAAATTTGTTTCAATAAACTATTATTTTTATAAAGACACTCAATTTATCATGAAAAAAGAAATTGTTTAATTTTTTTGGTTATCAAAACAAACATACCATTCTTCTTTAAAATCTATTTAAAATTTTATTGAAAACGCACAAAATTGTTTTATTTCTACTGCTTCTTACTAATTTACATTATTTCACTTCACTTGATTGTAATTTATGGAAAAAATTTAACTTCAATGTACTTAAATTTTATTTTCTTTGATATACATGTTTAAAATATTTTTTTTTTCATGTACAAATGATTTTCCAGTGTGAATTTTTTTTTTCAAGGTAAAAAAGTGCTTTTCTCATTTCCGTTTTACCTTTATGAGATATATGCCTTGTTCAAGAATTATTCCAAGAATTTAGTGTATGTACTAACCATTTATTTATAAAATCATTATTAATATTATTATTATGATATAATATTTTTTTCTTTCATAGTTATTAAGATTATATGTTTCAAAGTGTTATTGGACACATTGGAATGTTTAAAGATTATTTATCTCAAATAAATAATCAATTATTTTATTCGAGTATATAATATTTGATAAATCATAGAGGTATCAGACACTTTAATTTACATATTCCAATATATTTGACATATGTGGAATGTATTAGAATTAGTATATTATGTCTGTGTCCAGATATATCCCCTCAATGCATCGGTAGGTCTCATGAGAAAAAACAGAAATGGATTTTGGCAGAGGTTTGAACAATTTATTTTTATAAGTCTTGGTCATGGCTTCGATGATTTGATTACAATGTATGACATATGAATTCACTCATTATGTTATTAATAATTCATTTATAGTGTTATTATTCGACTAGTATAATATCTATGGCGATGTTTCATGTGATTATTTATGTGTCATTATTTATTCATCCTTTATCCGTATAATATTATTCTCTTGATTATGTTTGGATGAAATGTGTTATTATTTATTCATCATGAAATATTTTTCATGATATATCATTAACTGTATTTATTACCCTTACGGAGCATCTAATATCATCCATTTCATATGTTTCTTTTTTTCCAAGGATTCATAGAACTATTTAATTAATTGCATAAAGGGTTAATTTAAGACATCATAGGTGTTATCAATGGAGTTTTTATGTTATCTTCATTTAAATTTGTAATGTAATGTTCGTATATGTAATATAGTCTCTAAAACTAAAAAATTTTTATGTCATTGAGAATGAGATTCCTTGTAATCATACCAATGTAATAAAGTAATAACGAGGTCTAGGTATCTTGGGTCAGGTTTATTATAGTTGGTATTATAGTGATATTAATAGAAACCATGGAAAATAAATTAAGAAAACATATATTAGGGAACATAACCCTAAGATATACATTGAAGATAATATTAGAATAGTGTCCCATAATTTTTTTAAGGAAGATATTATGAGGATTTTGTATAAATGTATCCCTCTCTAGACATTACAAGTGGATGTGGTGAGAACATAGATCTGCCTACGGTTAAAAACTCTAACAATGTGTCTCGGGTCTAACACGGGGTAAACTAGTACATAAAAATAGGACATAACGAATAATTAGTTTGAAACTCTTGGGGGATGTGCCCAGTATAATTCACATTTTCATTACAATCCATATTAAAGTATTTAAAACTAAATATGACCCCAAAGTATTCTTCTTTATGAATTTGAGTTTAGATATGTTTAGATTTATCAATTTATGTTAAGTATTTCCCTAGAAATGGATTATAAATTATTTTTGAAAATTTTATGATCTAATCCAGCATATGAAATTTTTTTGAAATGTCATCCACTGGAAGGAATGGGAGCCAAATCAATGCACATAATACAAATAGTAACAATAATCATTTCTTAAATGGGTTTAAAAAAATATTTCAAAGGGAACTTATTTATCAAATGTTCTCATCATATGAACTCATAATTTCCTGATCTAAAAAGTAAGATAAATAATTTTCTATGTATTGTGGGTTCATAAATAATCAATAGAAATAGTTGTCAATTGGAAAAATAATAGATTAAGGGAAGAAGGGACTGAATTATTTTCCCATATATCACAATTGTGGAATGAAAGGATATGTCTCTTATATGAATGGAATGGGATTTTAATTCCATTTTGGAGAGAAAGGATCCTATTCATGTGGTCATAAATAAATAAAAACATTTTCAATGTTCAATTATTCAAATCTAAGGAGATGGGACACAATGAAAATCAATTACTTTAGCATAAAAGGGATATAAAACACAAGATGATAGTGGATAATCATTAACCATTTTCAAAAAAAACATGAAGAGTTGTGATTAATGTAATTTTGTTTCGATTCAATAATTATTAGTATTTTAGTAAACTTTATTTGGTAATAGAAATCATGAGATATATATGGATTATACTATATTAATGTTTCATTAAGGGTTTAAGAATTTATGAGGGTACTAATGGAAAGTAACTTAGTTGAAAGTTAATATTTTTTGAAAAGCATATGGATGAGGGAATGAAATTCCTTAATATGTTCCTGAAACTGAGTTATTGATTTCCTAATAAAGAGATGATTGATTTGAATAATGTAAATTTAATATCACTTACTCTCTTAGATAAAAATAATGGAATGTGAATAAAGAGGTTTATGACATAATTGGATGAGCCTACAATATTTTGGATTTAAGGAATATATCAAATGATCTATTTTATACATAAGTAATGTGGAAGAATAAATGTATTTATTAATGTTTTATGGTAACTTATGTTATTACCATGAATCAATATAATACAAGGACAATTCACTCACATTTTGGATTACGATTATTTAGAGCCAATTCATGTTGATTAATAAGTTCATTATGGAAATTTAGTGACCTCATCTCTAATGTGTTGGATCATGATATTTTTTAAAATTTTAACAATATATTAAATGGTATATATTGATCATTATCTGATAATTTATAGTTTAATTTATTACTTCACCAAATGAATCAACTGATGATAATAGATAAAGTATAGGTTGTTTGAGGGGAAAAATGATAATATTGTGTTTATAAAATAAAAATTTATATTTATACTCATATAGAGTGAATTAGTTCCTGAACACTGTAAAAAGATTCTTAAACTAAAATGTTTCAATATTATCATAATTTTTAAGATATTAATGAACATTTCCATAACAATATTTTATTGTTTTGCGATGATCATATTTATAATGAATAGGTCCTCTATAATTCTCTATCAGAACGCGTTGGTTGTATTTCTATTCATGTTAATGTTTTCACATCCTGCTAATATTCTCTTACTATAAAGTGTAATTTGGTTGTGACCACAAAATTTGCCTTATCCTATTTTTTATATTATATTTTATTAACCCTGTTTCCAATGTGTGTTTCCCATAATGAAATTATCAGGTATCAACCTTTAACATTGTAATTGCAATTTCAAATTGAGAGGATTTAATTTATTGAAGTAGGGGAGAATGTAAAACCATAAGATTTTATGGTATGATCCTTCATAAATTTTATTTCATTTACAACATTGGTTTTAATCAACATCAAAATAAAATAAAACAATGATACATATTTAAATAGCACCTCTAAATTGAATTGGTGGTAAAGAATAGTATTATGAAATAAGTATATTATACCAAATGTAATTATAATAATTAATTCAATTTTATTTATTAAAAGGATATATTTATCTAAAAAATCTATCACCACATTTAAATGGAGAAAATGTTTTAAACATAATTTTATCTCTTCTATGAATTTAATTCCAAAAAATTAACACACACAATTTTGATCAACAAGATATTTAGTTTCTGAAAGGATTAACTAAAATTTTTGGTGAAATTTAACTTTACCCTTGGGAATAGTAATGTTACACTTATTAATATTAATATGACCCTTATAAATATTAAATAGGAAAAATGAATCGTAGCCTCACCCATTAATGTATAAATAAAATTTATGCATCTTATAAATGAATTCAAGATATTATCATAACTTAGAATAAGTCGGTGATCATTTTAAAAAATTATAATTTATTGTCAGTATTTTTGTAAGTCATAAATATTTAATTAAAATATTATTATTAATAAAATTATTGAAAAAATATATTTTCATAAAATGTAATAATAAATCATAATTTTATTTTCTTATGATTTTAATATAATTTAAGGATACCTTAGTTTATTTTTAGAGTGTTATAAAATGAGTTGTAATTTTTAAAAATTGTATTTTTTGAGTATATTATGAATATTATTAAAAATTAAAAATTTATAGTATATAGAAATTAGTTATCCAAAAATGGAGTTAGTTTTTGAAATCTACAAATAGAAAATTATTATAGTGAATTATTTATATTTTTCTAAAATACATGAATTTATTGGGAATTATAAAATAAGATAATTTATGATAAATGTTAAATACATGAATTATGGAGTTATAGATGACGTATGGATCTTGTAAGAACCCTTGGTTCGAAATTAAATAACTGTATTACAATATGTAGTCACAATAATAAACAAAATTTATTTTTATGAGAAGGATGAAAAAATAATGAATAAAATAATGAGAAAACCCCCTCTCCTCCAATATAAATACCACCCCTCTCACCTCTTCTCCTCACACCTCTAAACCTTGAATAAAGTCAAAATTATGACCAAATCCTGTTACATAGTCTCTATCCTAAATCTATGTACACTTGGTACTACCAAAATACCAAATCCAATCCCCTTATATAGTATCCCATGGTAGAGTATTCAAGAAGTTAAATCCTCTTCCTTTTCCTTTTAGTTTCTTTTGATGTACTATTATTTTATTATTCTCTCCACACCTCCTCTATCCAACTGAGAATGACAAATATAGTACCATATTTACATTTTAATGATATAATTTTATTGTACTATCATTAATAAAACTAAATGATCACTCTCTTTTAATTTAAAAATTAAATCATTATCCGGGAGGTGCTTATTTACAACCATTGTGGACAATGGATTATTATTCATCAATATATCCTTAATAGACCATAATGAAACCATTTTAATGTATAAACTAGGTTATAATATATTTATTTCAATGTTTATTATGTAATAGAAGTATGAAATTTACATAATACAGAATGAAAAATAAAAATGAGGTCTGTATGATCAAAATACGGTCGTAATAATGAAAATTATTATCACTAAATGTATTATCAAATGATTCATCCATACAAAATACAAAAAAATGATATATATAACCATTTTATCATATATATATGTTCTAATTAATTCAATTATGGATAATTAAACCATTTCCACATAAACGTTTCTACTCAAATATAATTATACCGATTGTGAAAACCAAGGAAACAAATAGTCCGGGGAAATGAATTTGTATCTTATAAATAATAAAAAGGTCATTAATTAACATAATTAAATTATAAAAAATAATTTCATGAATATATGTTCCTTAATTATTTAATTAATGTATTTCAATTATTTATTCAAGATGTTAAGGTCAAATACAAAGCACATTTATACATATGGTAAGGGTTTTCTCAACTCACTTTCAAATATGAGAGATATGCCTTACTCACCACCAATTCTTATGTATGGGGTATTTATAATTAACATTTATCTATAATAATAATATTATCACTATTTTTAGTGTATTAATTTTAACAATTTATACTTATTAATTTTTTGTAATATGACTCATGTAATTGTAATTTGGTATTGGATTCTATCTGAACCCCTCTCTTCCTTTAGGTTACTCTTTCTCCATCATTACTCAAATGTAATACATATTTAATTTTTGATACTTATTAGAAGTTATTTTTATATCTTAAAAGATAATATATCCAGATCATGTCAACCTTATTTTGTGGTGATATACATGTTTTAAAAAGGATCCCTACTCAATTATTCTCAATTAACAAGCCCAATTCTAAGTAACTTCACGATTTCATACCCATTTTCAAGTACACTCCAAAATATCTTTTAAACCAACCATATTTTTCTAAAATCACTCATTTTATCATGAAAAAATATCTTTTTTAATTTCTAGTCTTATGAATGTAGACATTAATTTCCTCTTTAAAATCTCTTTAATGTTTTCCTTAAACATCACTAAATTTTTTTACTTCTAATATTTATTAAAAACTCTTTTTAGATATTTTCACTTATCAAGGCCATAATTTATGCATTAAATATAATTTTAAAATATTTCTATTCTATTTTATAGGATATATAATTTTAAAATTTGATTTTATGACAAATACAACAAATTTTCCAATTGATCTCTTATGTCAAAAGTAAAAAAAAATCTCATCTCACATTTACGTCTATGAGATATATACATTATTCACAACATTATCTATTCAGGTGGTGCATATTCTACCCTTTTATTTTTTTTAAAATCATTATTCTTTCATATTATTATGATATTATAGGTTATTCCTTCATAAAAATTAATATTTAAATGTGTACAAGTGGTATGGGACACTATGGAATGTTTAAAAGTTATTTTCATCAAATAATTTATTAATGATTTTTTTAGATTATTTCATCTATGATACATCAGAGTGGTATAGGACACTATGATTTCATGATGTCATTTTATTTGACATTTTAGGAATGAATTGGACTTAGTATGTGATGGGTGAGTCCCACTATATCGCCTCAATTCATCTATAGGTGACATGAGGAAAAACAAAAAAGGATTTTGGTCAAGGCCATAACCATTTTTTTATTATAAGTCTTGGCCTAGGACTTGATGAATGGTTTGTGATTTCATGCATATTCATTCCCACATTATGGTATTATTAATTGACAAATCATGTGATTATTCAACTAGAAGAACAAGCATGGTGACGTTTCATGTGATTATTTATATGGTAATATTTATTCATACATTATTCATTTCATGTTATGCTCTATATTATGTTCTAGTGACATGTGTTATTATTATTCATCATTACTTAATGTTTTTGTTATATCTTACATTGTATTCCTTACCCTTACCGAGTATCACGGATCATCCCTTTAATATGTCTCTTTTTTCTCCAGGATTCATATATGTATTTAATGAAGGGATTAAAGGGTCAATTTAATAGATATTGGGTGTTATAAATAGAGTCTATATGTTGTTTACTTTTAATTTTTAAGGTAATGGTCATGTATGTATTATAGTTTAAAAACTACTATACTAATTGGTCTTTCTGGATGATATTCCTTGTCATCATACCAATGTAATAATGTCACGAGTTTCAGGATACTTGGTTTAGGCTATTTTTAGTTTGTATCAGTGGGTGTTTAGTTAATCCCTTGGAAACTAGATTTAGAAAAAATAGATTATAAGACACAACCCTATGATATAATTTGAGGATAATATTAGAAGAACATCCTTGATTATTTGTTTGGTAGAGTCTATGTGTATCTTCAAAGAAATGAATCCATGTCTAGATAGTACTAAAGGATGTGTTTCTGTCATAGATATACTTCGGGGTAACAACTATAACAATGTGTCTCAGGATTGACTCAGGGCAACCTTATACATGATAATGGGTCTTAATGTGTACCTCGTTTGAAACTTGTAGGAGATATTCTTAAGAGAATTCACATTCTCATTAGAAATAATTATCATCAATTTAAAAGTAAATATCTCCCCAAAGATACCATGATTATGATTATGAGATTGGATATTCAAAAATTTATCAATTTTTCTTAAGTATTTATCAATTATTGGGATTGTAAATTATCATTAATAATTTTATGATCTAATATATCAAATTATTTTTTTATAAATAGTGCCTAGTGAATGGAGTGTGAATTACATTAATGCTTAATGTACAAAGAGTAGAACGATCATTTCATCAATGGGTTTAAGATAATTCTTCAATGAAAACAAGTATTTCAATCATTCTCATCATATAAGGAGATAATATTGTATTCTAAAAATAAGGAAAAATAATTTTCAATGCATTTTGGATTCAGACGGAAGTAAGAGGAGAAAAGGAAAACATGGAAAATCATAGATAAAGTGAAAATGGGAATGAATAACTTTCCCACATGTGATAATTGTGGAATGAAACATCCTGATACATTCTTGAATTGGGTGATAGTTTGCAATATGTTTGGAGAGAATGTTCACCATTCTTTTGATTCCAACAATAATAAAAAAAATTCCAATGTACAATGCTTGAAATTCAAGGAGATGGGACACAATACAAATAAATATCTTAACAAACAATGAAATATACACTAAAAGTGGATAATGTATCATGGTCAATCCAATGATACCACTACGGATTAAGAGTAGTGATTAATATTTTTGTGACTGTATTCAAGAATAATTAGTATTTATTCATTAATGATTTGTTATAAGAATCATCAGATATATATGGATTAAACTACAGTTCTCTTTTATTATGGATTTAAGAATTTATGATAGTACCATGGAAAAGTTAGTCAGCATGAAGTTAATATCTTGGGGATGTATATGGATTAGGAAAATTTATCCTTTAATATGTTCCTAATAATGAGATATAGTTTTTTAAATGACCATCTGATTGATTTGGAAAACATAAATTGGAAATAACATACTATCATTGATCTAAATAATGGATGGTCAACAAAGTGGTTTGTACTATCATTGGTAAAGTGTACAACATTTTTTATTTAAGAAAAATATCCAATTTGTTATGTTTTACATAATCTATAATGAAGAATAAGCATATTCAATTAGGATTTATTGTAATAAATATTATTACCATGCATCAATAGAATACTAGAAGAATGCACTCACATGTTGGTTTATGATTATTAAGAGAAACATCATGTTGTTCAATAAAATCATTATATAATTTCAGAGACTTTTTTCCTAAAGTGATAGACCATGATATTTTGAAAAAATTTAAAAATTTATTAAATTTTGTTGTTGATAATTGTAAGATTATTTTAGAGGTTAATGGATTACATCACCACATGTCAAAACCTAGGGTATGAGATGAAGTATAGATAGTCCACAGTGCAATCAAATGATGATATTGTGTTTATAAAATTGAAATTTATATTATCACTATGATAGAGTGAAATAATTCATAAACTCTATGAAAAGTGTCTAAAACAACTTTGTGTCATTTTATCATAATATTCCTTGATATCAATAATATTTTTTGTAACTAAAGATCATGGTTCTGTGATGATTAACATCATAATGACCATGTACTCTATAATTCTGCATGAGAACATGATGGTTATATTTCTCTTTCATGTCGATGTTTTCACATCCCACTAATATTCTCCTACTCAAAATCATAATTTTGTGGTGACCACTACATTGACATTAACAACATTTTAATAGGATATTTAATTAACCCTATTCTCGATGTGGGTTTCCAAAATAATATTCTCAAGTATCCACCATTAACATTCTAAGTGCAATTTTAAATAGTGAGGATGAAATTTATTGAAGGGAGTGAGAATGTAACACCCTAATATTTTATGTAATGTACCTTTATAAATTTAATTTCTTCAATGATATTGGTTTCATAAAACACAAAAAATAAACAATCAATGATAAATAATTAAATATCATTTAGTAAACAAATTGGTGAGAATGAATAGTATTATCAAATTTATATATTTTATCAAGTTTTTTTACAATAGTGAATTAAATATTAGATATTAAAAAGATTTATTTTTATAAAATATTATTCACCACCGTATAATGGAGACCACATTTCAAACATAATTTTACCTCTTCTGTGAATTGGAATTCAAAAACTAGACACACACAGTTTTGATTAGTAAGATATTTCGAGTCTGGTAGGATTAAATAATTTTTTAGTGAATATAAATATGATCCTTAGAAATAGTAATTTTACCCTTATGAATAGTAATATGACACTTATGAATAGTAAATCATCCAAATGAATAGTATCCTCACCCATGAATTTATAAATAAAATTTAGGCATATTATAAATGATGGTATGATATAATTATAACATAGTATATGTATGTTAATATATAAAAATTTAATAATTTAGTGTTGGTATCTTTCTAATTCCTAAATATAAAATTACAATTTTATAATTAATTAAAATATTTACAAGAAAATAATTTTTCTTAAAAAAAACTCATAAATAAATAATTTTTTTCTTGTCATTTTAGAATAATTTAATGAGGCCTCAGTTAATTTTTATGAGTGTTATAAAATTAATCGTAATTTTAAATTATTTATTTTTCATGTAAATGATCTATATAATTAAAACATTATTTACTATCATTCAACTTATCTAAATTAGATAAGGAGATAAATTGAAATATATATATATATATATAATCAAGATTAAATGATGTGAATCACTTGATTAAATATCATTAACACCCAATATGTCTACAAAAATGTTTACCTTTTCATATAAATATCATGTATATTACTAGAGGAATTATTTTTAGAGTTTTTAAGAAAATGTAACTTCCTAAAAAATAGTAATTTCTTCAGTGAAGTTAATGAATAATAGAATTAATATAAAAAATAATTTACACGGAGTAATTATATTATCTATATTTAAATTATAAATTATTTATGATGACCATATTAATGGATTTGGATCTATTTAATTAATAATATATATAAATTTATAAATGGGAATCATGGACCACTGATTCCATAATATATGGATCCTTCAAATAATATCTGATTGTGTATAAGATTTTAAAATTAATAATTTGATTGAAATTTTTTCAAGGTCCTAGTTATAATTCCAATGATGCAGTTCTTGTGTGAATTCATGTTTTTTTTTTCAAAAAGTGTTAAATTGGATTACATATAATTAAAATTAATATTATTTTGTTACATTTTAATTTTTTTATTTGAAAATAAAATGATAATAAATGGTTTTTCTGGATCTAGGTCATTTCTAGAATCAAATTTTCCATTTTTTGAGTTATATATATATATATATATTTATACACCATTTTATAATTAAAATACTATTATTTAAAATTGAAAATATTAATTTTTTATAGGGGATCTCCTCTATCTCATTCTTTCATTTTGGATTTATAAAGTACATAATTGGTATTTGATTGATTTTAAAAAACATAAAAAAATAAAATTTAATATGGGGATCGAGGCCAGCCCTCCCACAAGTCCTATTTTTAAAATTTTATGTTTGAATATGTTATATATATTTATATATATAATTACTTATATGTTAACATGTACTAATAGTTTGGAAATTTAAAATTCATAAATAACTAAAATATATTTTTGGAATAGTTAAATATGATTTAAGGACCATATGTGGAACAAGAATATAATTCATATTAATATATATTTTTTGAATTATTTTTTGGAAATTAATATTTATTTTTAATTTTTCCTTAAATGATAAATATTATTAAATTTTAATCGATCATGGGCGAGTCTATCTTATGTTTTAATGATTTATTTATTTTATAAAGTCAAAATATTTTATTTTTTGAAATTATAATTTTTTTATTACATTGATATTTTTGATTTATACATCAATCATACATCTCAAAATTGTATTAATTATCATATACCTAAATATATATAATAAATATATTCATTTAATAATAATATCTCAACAAGATTGGTTTATGTAATGACTCATGTCATGATTTATTATGTATTTTAGAAAAAACTGAATTTTATACTTCAAATCAGGGGTTTTTTTTGGAACACTAATTTATAATGGAATAATTAGTGATGGGGAATATCATGATGAATTTAATGGATATAGAGTGAGTCCCAGAAATTGTTTTGTGGTTCCAGATGAATGGAAAAGTGATATCGGGTGTCCCCTTGTAAAAATGGGCACAGATGATAACTTACCCCATCCTAACGGACCTCTCCTCATGTTTAGATAATTCTATGATAGGTACTTAGTATTAAAAAAAGGTAGATTCACCTCAAGATGAGTTATGTGTATTTTTAAATTTAAGGGCCACACTTGATAGTGGTCAAATATATGACGGATGTTTTGTAACATATTTATGATTATCATAGAAGATAAAAAGAGTCTTCTAGTTTTTACATATGTAATTTTATATGGGGAATATTAATCATGAAAGAACACATATATTACGACTTGATGGTTTTCAAAAATGGGTATCATTGATGGATGATCAAAAACATCAATTTGTGAGGTCTTGTGGCTATATGTGAGGTCCTACTATAGGGGACGTTGCAATGTGAACCTGAATGGTAATTATATAGTTCTGATTGGAAAAGGGAAATCCCATTTGCATCAGGAGATCATTAAATGTTGCATGAGGGACACACCATAACAATGATAGGTGATGAGGAGTCATGGTCAAACTACAACATGAATATGTTATGTTTATTTTTAAAGAGGAATACATGTAATTACTAAGTTAATCCACTTGGGGTTTTGATTGATAAGTCACACGATAGAGGCAATTTTAGTTGGTACGCCCCCATTATCATCACATATCTGCTCCCACTAAATACAATGTTTACATGGAAATAATTGAATAGTTTTATATTGTATGATTCCAAAAATCAATTAATTTATTTGGTTATGCATTCATCACATATAATTTTGTTCAATCCTAAAAGAGGATTGGAGATGATTCCCCTATGGTCAAGGTGTAAATCATCCAATATAATTGTGATTTTCCTCTATGTCCATATAGGATGTCATTGGAGGATGATTGTAAATAGTTTCCCACCATTTAGTTAGAGGTATATTACTATATATATTATGATATAATTTCATTTAAAATTGATAATTTTTTTCATTGGATCATGTAATATAACTTGGGATTGTATGTGACTTAGTAATTAGTTCTTGTTAGGAGTAGTCCTCTCCCCATTAATTGAAGTTTCTATTATAATTTTTTCTCAATAAGATTAGGATATCATACGTACTTGAGTTAAATTTTATAATTATTTATAATTGTTTATATTTTATAATTTTGATTTTATTAATTGATATTTGTGTTTGAAATATGAAGAAAGATGAGTTGGAGACTATGATTTTCATAATATAAATTATTTCATATTGGATATTGGTGGTCATTAATAACCTTCCTATGGATTATTCGTTTTTCTTTTTTTATATAATAAATGGTATGGATTTTATGGGTGATCTATCATTTATGTAAAATATATTTCAATTTTTTTATAAAATATTTACAGATAACTGTAATTGTTAACGAACGAGATAAACCATCGAGAACCTGATCAGGGTCTCATCCACTGACGGTTGATGGAATTCCATAAAATTTATTCTTTGAGATGTGTAAATCCTAAAATGTATAGACTAAATTAGTTTATTTCATATAGTATCAATTCATATTAATTTTCCTATAAACCTACTTATAGAGGCGATTATGACACTAAGATTAATTTTCTTTATAGTCCATGACGAAATCATGAGATACCTTATAGTCATTAGGGTAGTTCATTAGATAGCAGGGTATTGGTTCAGCTTTCTCGTCTATCTGAGTAGCTGGGTTATTAAATCGTTGGTCGATTTCAGATTGGTTTTCTCAGTGGACCAACCTTGGATGAATTGGATGTCAGGTGGGAATTATTAAATCTCTCTTGAGTGATGATAGTGTGGAATTCCTTGTGTATTTTGTGTGTCCATTATTCATACATGATGATGTTTGTGGATTATATGACTTTTAGTGATGGGGTTGGGGCTGATAGATGATAATTAGAAATAGGAACACATTTAGTGTATTTTTAATATGATTCAACCTAGGGTTAGGAGGGTTCCCTAATCTTACATTGAACATATAGAGTGTCGGAGAATGGGAATATGAATCAATTTCATTGGGTTTATCCTTAGATCCCTATGGTTAATCGTCTAATCTTGATGTGGCTGTATTGATGGGATGGGTTTCTTATATTGTAGAAAAAATATTGAATTATGGGATGGGACCAAGAAATGTGATTCCCTGTATTATTATAAAAAATATGAGATATTTTGGAATGGATGTTTTTCCTTGAGTATTTATGAATGATATTCCAATAAGACATATTAGGATATGTTGGTTACCTATGATAATATATGAATTCATTGTATTCATCAATATATTATGATTGATTAAATATATATTATAGGGATTATTAATAGGATATTATTTTTAAGAATAAAAATATTTAAAATTCATGGGATTCTTTGGTTATTCGTGTATGAAATAACTTGGATAATTATTTGGATATTGTGGTTATACATACATGGAATGATTAGAATATTTCCTAGTACTAATAAATCATTTATATCACTATATGGGATGACTTGTACACTTACTAGGATCAAGTTATTACACATGATATAATATGATATGTAGGATTATTTCTAATATATGAAATTTATGCCAGATCATTATGGAATTACAAGGGTGTTGCCTTGGATCTGAGGATCAGGCCAACAAAGGATCACTAGAATATTTCTAAGGAGATTCTTTATACTCCAAAAAATAAATTCATTAAATTATAATATCATAAATTTATCTCTCCATTGATTGTGTAACACTCTCAAAGATAGAAAAAACTTTTCAATGATTGTACGGTCTATCTTGTGACTCACCTTAGTACCTAAAGAACTATATTTATCATTATATTTTGCATACATGTTTTTTTATTTATACTGATCATATAAAATTTCTATAAAAATATTTTATTAGTAATATTTTGTATGAAATTGTTCATTCCCTTCTTATTAATACTCACACCTTATTCAGTACACCATTACACTTGGGTACCCAAGAAGACATCACTATTTTTTGGTATACGTAATATGTATGCCCAATAAAGTAGGATCAGGTTTAAGCATCACATTGTGGATAATAGATTATGATGTTACAATTCGTAGAGATGGTACTAGAGATGGAATATGTTTATTTAATTTTATTATTTTTTATTTTTTATCAATCAAATGGGAACACAATTGGAATTTATGATTGTGTTGTATCCATAAATTTTCCAATAGATTTATTTAGATATATATATATTTTAAATTTGAGAATGTATTACTTTTTAATATAAATTTTTATTCTTTGTTGTTCCATATTAAGATTATGTGATCTTCTCCCCACTGTAATATGTTGGACTCTTAGCGCTAGTCAGAATCATCTTCCATGTAGCGAGGAATACATGAAGTAATGTGAAACTCTATTCTATAAACTATAGATTAAATAGGGTGGGTAATTAATTAATTGAATTAGGAAAAAAAATTCAATGTATTATGATTTAGTATATGGTAGGGGCATCTTTGATATAATAATGGTCCTCATATCAGTGCATCAAAAACACATTTTTTAGGGGATTTCCAAGTTTCCATGGATATGGGATTGATATTATTGCATTTTGACGTTATAGTTGAGATGTTTATTAATGAATTATGTGTATATTTTATACTTTAATATGGATAATTTCAATTGTCCCATTAGATATATTGTTGTGTATATTCACCATATTTTAACATAGGATGCACATAATATTAATGGTAATTCTTAGTATTGATATCACTGGAGATAGTGGGTTTAATAATTTAATATTTTAACAAAAAATTATAGTGTTTTTCAATATAACCTATTGGTGGATTATACTCAACCATACCGTGATATATTTTATTTGAAGATTATTTTTGTACCCCTAATGAAGGATGATATTTGTTAAATACTATTAATTATTGCTGGGAAGAAGTTTACTGCAACACATAAAGGGTAAGAACGGGAATTGGATTCCATAATGACTAACCACATTCGTGCAGTTTTAATACATGTAAAATTTAGAAAATGAGTTTGGTAATATAAATTATCCAGAACAAACTATATTTTTTTTCTCATTTTATTTAAAGGGGGAATTCACAATACTAAACCATGTCATGACATATTACCCTATTTAAATCTTCATTGATGACGTCATTATATACTAATTTTTGAGATCATGATCTTTGATGGGGTATTCATGTAAAAATATTCTTGGTGAGGATTACTATTTTGGGTTGGTTGGTGGATATCAAATGTGATTCTTGAGTATTATTTGTGTATAATAACCCTAGAGTGGGTGTTTCTAAAAAACATTTTCCTTATGTCATATGAGACTGGAATAATGTTTTTTCCAAGTGTGTCATAATCTCTTTGAGAAATATACTATATTCTATGTGGGATTTCGTAGTTCCTATATGGTGTTGGTTAAGATATTGACGATCTATGTGGTTTTTGAGGGTAAGATAAGAAATGGGATATCTGAAAATTCTAATTGACCATATAAACAGTATGCACGGGTAGATGATTTCAGTTTTGTGATTATTGTATGAGATTCTATTAATGTTATATGGTATAAGAAAGGAACATATTTTATATATGATTATTTATGTTTGTTGAGATGATACGGTATTGATGAAATTTTTAATGTACTATATCTGTAGGATTCATGGTCATTTTTATTTACGTTATAGTTCTTGGTGATGTTCTGGATCATGATCCCATGGGGTTATATCTTGGATGGGTATAGAATTGGTGGATCTGTTTTTTTTGAGTTATTACATGTTTTGGGTGATCATATGGTATACCCTGTAATGAGTCAGATGTCGTGATTTTAAAATTTAATCATTGTTGTTTTCAATTACTGAAGATATTAACATTAATGTGAGATTAGTCAATGGTTCGGGCACATGAGCCTAGAATCAATGATGTATGACACATGGAATCACGGTTAAATTTTTGAAAACCTGTTTTATTGAACTGAGAACATTTTCTTAAGATATTACAATATTATCATCTTTATATGTACTATATTTTGTTTGTTATTTTGGTTGAGTAGTATTTTATAGGAGGAGGAAAAAGGAATTTAAGAGATTCTATCTGGGTGTCATGGTATTTTCAACCAGATCATGTTCCTTAATAAGAATTAATATGATGGGTGAGCATGTATATAATGGATTAATACACATAATATATTTTATTCTCTATAATGTTGTGCTTGAAGAGAGGTATGAGGTATTCCATAATGCAGAGATAACACTACTAGCTATTAGAGGGTGTAACTCAATTTGTGAGTGGATTTTGAAGGGTACATAGGGTAAAAATAATTTTGAGTGGTAAAGAGACAATTAATATATTTTCATGTTGGATCTTAATAAAGTGAAATATGAAAAATTAAAATAATTATGTTTGCTAATGAATGGATAATTAGATATAGAGGAAAGGACCTTATTCATGATGTGTAATTGATACAGTATTGGATTGTTTCCATAAATGTTTTACAATCTGAAGATATAATTTTATATGACCTGTATATGATTCATATTATAGGTGTTTCAATACTCATATCATAGCGTGATGCTTTTATTTTTTTATAATATAAAATGAAATTAAAAAATAAAGTTTTTTATAGGTTTGGTTGTGAATAAAATATAATGATTCCCCTAAGAAGTTATGGTATCTAGATCGTGGGAAGTGAGAGTGGTTTGGTGGGTGTGGAATATAATCTTCACGAATGGTCATCTAGAGGAGGACCAATTGGTATTTTATCATGTATTTTGGCTATTGTGATGGTATGAACCCTATAAATTCTATTTGAAAAATAAAAATGTATTTTTAAAAGGGAATTATTATGTTTAGGATCCCCAAGGATTGAAATTTTCCATTATATGTTGAGTCATATCATGGAAAGCACCATGATTCTATGAATAAATCAGTTGATGATTCCTGTAGTGTCCAAATATATATGGTTTAAATTTATTTTAATTTTATCCATAGAGAGGAGTCCAGTGGGTTGATCACATTTTATGGAGTTGTTCTCCTTATGTTTGTAG
The DNA here is from genome assembly GCA_963277665.1 of Viscum album. NCBI lineage: Eukaryota > Viridiplantae > Streptophyta > Magnoliopsida > Santalales > Viscaceae > Viscum > Viscum album. The sequence continues at coordinate 1,857,497,678 of OY728126.1, read as the reverse complement.
TTTCATTGATGAATAAATTTTTAGGGATTCATGGTAAAATGTGGATGAAATATTTTTTGATTGAAAACTGAGATAGGTATACATTTATTGTTGATATTCCAAAAAGGAATATTGTAGATGATATGAATAATGGTGTGGTGTTTTTAATTACAATATTAATTATAGAATATGAATTTTTTGAGGAAATTATATATTTTAACTCCTGAGCATGGGTTATTTTTCAAATTTTGAGTGATATTTTAATTATGACTATTTTCTCATCTCATGGATATGTTTTTTTGATGGTGTATATATACCTTTGGTATTATAATTTATCATATAAATGGTTGAGTGGTGTCTGGTGGGATCTTGATGAAATTGTTATATAAAATATGAAGATATTTTATGATCCATAGGTCCCATTGAGATAGACATTTTCAATGTTAAGGATAATTTTATGTTAGACATAAGACATGTTTTTAAAGGCTGTTTCATTAAGTGACTAGTTCTATAATTTTTTAAAAGGAAATGAATCATATATAAACATTGCAATGAGTGTTGTGGTTTTTCACAAAGAGGATGAATCTTACGAAGGGAATTAAAACTCTAATGGTTTTGAGTTTATGGTTTTTATAGGGGAATAATAGTCATAAAATTATCCAAATACGATTCCATGGTGGTCTACAATGAGGGGTGTCATTATTGGTAGTGGTTGGAAGCTTTGTTCTGAGGTCCTAGGTCCTCATGAAAAGACTCATTATAGGGGGAATTTCACCACCATATTTGAGGGATATATCAAAAGGCTGCTTGGCCAAATAAATACCATTATACGTTGATTGGATGAGAATCATAGAAGGGGGATCAATCCAAAAAAAATCAATATGAGTATCCATTGTGTCTTGACTATCACAAAAGATGGTTTATTTTATATGTGTAAAATATTAAGTAACTAGTCACCCCACTTGGGTGCATCATCAATAACACATTTAAGGGAGGGAATTTAATAATTCCCTCCCACTCATATTCCTCTTTAAATTTCCCATCTATCTGGGTTATTATTTAAAACATATATGTATGGGTACCACCTACTGGTGCCCAAAGACAGTCTGTCAAAAACCCTAAAGGGAGAATCCTCATATTCAAGAGGCTTTCGACTAAGAATGAGGGTGTGATAATTTATTTATGGATAGACTATACCCTCCTTTATCAGAATAATACACTAATGGAAATAATAACCAAAAGTGGAAGAAATATATTTAAATATTAAATATCAAAATCTCATGATAAACAAAAAAAATATAATATAAAACTACAAAAGAAGCATGATGTGATAAATTATGTGTCAAGAGTCGAAAATAAAAATAGAACATAAAGACACCATGGACTCCCCAGTGGGTCTTTAACCACATTAAATTCCTTCATCTATGATCCATCACCAAACATGCCATATAACACATGTCTTTTTCCAATAAAATCTCTGTTAATAATAATGTCTATTCAGGTACTGATCAGTCATCCCGAAAAGGGTATGATTCCAACTCAATAGTTCTCCAAAAATGGTAACTAAAATAATATATATTTAGATACTAGTGGATGTAGTTCAATAAATAAATAATTATAATGAATAGTTAAATCATTATAAAATTATCAATTAGTTATTATTTAACCACATAAACTTCAGGTTCTTCTGGACACCCACATCTCAATGCCTACTTCGGTATGTGCCAGAGTCTGAACTATCCCTAAGGAATATCCCATGTTTTAATTTCCATGTTACCATTTATATTTTCACAAATAAATGACTATGTTATAGTTTATTGATTTACACAGTAGAATGACCATGATACAATTCATTTTTTCAAAAATGAAATACCAAAATTACCATTAAATAAATTTCTTTAAAGAATTACATTGTTTTTATTAATTAATTCTCACAATTGAATGATCAGGTTTCAATTCATTATTCTATGGACGATTTTCCATGTTACATTTAACATTTTAAAATAAATTAATGAATAAAAATGTTATCATTCATAATACGTGGCTGAAATTCCATTTTACCATTCAACATTTTACAATACATAATTGAATGAGCATGTAAATGCTCATAATACAAGGTCTAATTTCCATGTTACTAGTCACCATTTAAAGTTATCTTGTTGACAAAATATTAATCATATATCTCTAATACCCATTAATTATTTTGATATTTAATAAATCTTTTTAGAATATCAATATTCCATTTATTAATTCGCCAATTAATTCTTAAAACGTAAAATTATGAAATCTCATAATTAATTTTTAATTATTTATCAAATTCACTCATTAATGTCACATAATAAATTTTAATATTTTATTATTCCAAAATCCAAAAATTTCATATTAATATAAATAATTATGTCACCAAATAAATTAATTATAATTATGAAATTAAATTACAAAAAAATATACAAATTCTACCATTTTGAATGTACTAAATAAAAATCACAACTTTGGGATTTTAATAATTTAACTCTATAACTCTATTTGTTAATATGTCATGATAAAAAAATAATCCCCAATTTGAACTGGATTTTTCAATAACACCATGAATTACAAAATTTATAAAAAAATCCTACATTAAATATAAATAGAATCAAGGAATAACATTCATATATATATATATATATATATTAATGCAACAATGTGTAAATATATTTATTTTATTAGCAAAGAGGAGTGGAAGATAGATATAGATCACAACAATAAGAATGAACATTCCTGCTACTGAAAGTCTTCGATCATCCTTTTGATTTACCAATAATGGAGGTTGGGAGATCATGGGATCTATCCAAGAGTCTCCAAAGTCATCAAAAGGAGCATAGGGTCGATCGAGGAGGGTTATAGAAGAAAACAATTAGAAATAATCATAATAACATGTTTAAGATTTCAATTTGGGTATTTACATGGATTGTAATTTAATTAAACATCTACAAATTATTTATAATTGTTTCTCTTGAAAATATTTTCGCCTCAAATTTAATTAAATAAATCCCATGAAAAATAAAATGACATGTAATATCCCTACATGATGTGTAAATGTTCTGCAGTTGATTTTCATCCCATTTTCCCCCCATATCCACTCAACTCTCCTTGAAGATATTTTTAACATTTAACTAATTTATACATGAATCCATTAATTCCAACAAGAATGAATCACCAAGCATTAGATCATATTATCCAACAATGGATATCTATTTCGAAATAATACTAGTCCATTAAGGTTCAAATGAAAGGATCCAATAGAGAAAAGTACATGAAAATAATAGGGTCTTACAATCTCCCCACCATATAACAACTTGTTCTCAAGATGTATTTCCCCACATCTATAAAATATTCTATGTCAGAATTATTGGACCACTAGGACTGCACATCTACTTTCCTTTCCCAATTTCCCATTTCGTATATGCCCATATTTCCACAATACCTAAATAAAAAGCATAGTATTTCCTCCCAACACTTCTCACTATGATCCAACAGACACCTTAGAATCTCCCCAAAGGATGCATCTATTCAAGATCAAAATACTCTACCTCGATCTCAAGAGAAGGTTCAGTGGGATATTTCAAAAGATTTGATACATGGAAAACATCACAAATGGATCTTTATTTCTATGGATGAGCCAATTGGTATGCCACCAGCCCGATTCTCTACACTGCCTCAAATGGTCTAAAAACATGGGAGGAAACATTCCATGCCTCCATATCCTATGGTGAACCAACCTAGAAGACCAAAAAATAAATACATTATCACCCTCTATAGAATCTAAGGGTCATCACCATCATTCAACAAATGACTTCGGCCTACTCTGAGACATAGCTATAGGCTTTTTGAATTAGCTGAACCTTCTCTGATGTCTACTGCATGAGACTCAGTCCTATAAACTATGAATAGATATCCTTTATCTAGTAAAGTGGTTATATGAATGTTTCATCATAATGATCTTAGTATGGTTCCATGTGTATTTTTTTCTAATAATTATTTTTATTGGAAAACTCTAAAAAATCCAACTGCTTATCACAAGATCCTCATAATTCAAGAACACTATAGAAACCCTTACTTTTCATACATTAACATAATACCAATTTTTTGAAATACTTAAAATATTATACAGATAGATTCCTAATGACTATATTACTCTTGTTCCTTCGGAAACATGGAAACAAAAACACTGGAATATAGTTGAGCTACATCATCACACACTAGGTTCTTCTTGACTGGAACCCTTCCTAGACCTTTCAAACATATAACATATCTTCATAATATGGTGGAAGGAAACAAAAAAAGAGGTAATCTCAAATTCCTAGAATGATTAAACAAGGGAGACATGTAAGACTTTACATGATCATAGGGATATGTGAATTTGTTCAAGAAAATATAATATCATACCCTTCATATCAAAGATCATAAGCTGGAATCATGGGATAAATATTCATTTTTCATAAGACATGAATCATAAATAAATAAAGAACATAAGATGTAGAAGAATAACATAGGAATAAACCATGGAATTGTTAAATGCCCATAATAAAATATAATGATTTCCATATTTATCAATGGATTTATATCGATACCATCATGGTGGAAAAATTACATTATTAAACCAAGTTCATACCCTATCCATCCATGTATTATTGAATTTATTTCACTACCCATTCTATGGATATAATATCAAAACTGAGTTCATTTTTTGTTCCTGACCTGTAATACTAAACTGAGTTTGTATCTCTTTACATCCTAGTCTATCTCATTATACATAAATCATTACCCAATACATTGGAGGGAGATGTCGATCTCACCAATTTCATTGTGTAATTGTACATAAATATTCCAAGAGATCAAAAATGACCATATCATAACCCCTGATATATAATGGGTTTTGTAAACATGTAATCATATGTTAAATGATAAAAAGATACTATTTTCATAATCCTTTCTTCATAAACATAACTTTTGAAAAGATTCAGGATTAAAAGAATATAACCTGTGGAAGAGAAATAGGTTTCATAAATATCATGAAATCAAAATATAATTCATACTAAGAAATATTGTTTATAGAATCATTGTATAATTTCTATATAATGTCATGAGTAGCACAAATGGATGTTTTCTTGGATGGTAAATAATTTTAAAATATATTTATGAAACTTCATGAGGAACATATCATTGAATATTTTTAATAAAATCTTGAATTTTTTTTAAAAACATTCTTCTTGCTAACATGTTAATGAATCTTAAAAATATTTTAAAATTCATTTCTATTAAAATATTTTAATATTTTATATATAAGGCTTGAAATTTTTATGAAAAAAATATTCCTTGAAAACTTGTAAAGGATGCATGACAAAAAAATTTAAAAACCTTTTCCTTGAAAATTACATAAAAATATTTTTTAAAAATTATATTTTTAAAAATGAAAAGTAAGAATCAAAAAATGATGATGGGGATATCTTTACATGTTGTATGAGGTAAAAATAATATTTCTTTTGCATGATAAAAACAATAGAAAAATGACTTGTTTGTAAATAAATGATAATATTCCATTTAGTTGATATATTGAAGAATAAAATGGAAAAAATAACTTCTAAATATTATAGTATAATGGTAAAATATTTTGGAAACCCTTTTTTGAAATCATTGTTTTTAAAGAACAATGATTTAGGATCAAAGAGAGGGTAATGTTGGTCTTTCTTATAAATACATTCCTAACTATGTAATATAGAACAGTGTCGATTTTACTTACCAAAACATGAATATATAATGAAAAACTATAGGATATGAAAATTAAATAATTTTCTTGAGAAATGGGTTAAATTATTTCATCAAAGGAAGCATAAACCTAAATTTTTTTCAAAAGAGATGAGATTATTTCAACAAACTATTATCTCTTTGTACATGGGATCATACTCTCCATGTAAGAAAATGAAAATACTTTAATCATAGAATATCACCAAAATATTTAGACTCTTTTTATTTAACGTAAAATTTATATATATACACCTCAAAATAAATTTAGGTGAATAACTAAATATGATCCTCAATGAAGGAAAATTGAGACAAAACTATTTTACCAATTAGGAAACTTTTGAATCTCAAACCCCCTAAAATAAATATCAATGAGTTGATATTTAAATAATCATAAATTTATCTATAATAAACATTGAATACATCCATGGATGTATACATGGAAAAAAAATTAATGGGTGGTGAATAAATCATTTATCTCATAGAAATTAAATGTGGGATGAAATACTCTCACATTATGTCTTGAATCTCTTCATACATATACAAAAAACCTTTATAATAATTATAATTTTTTTATAAATTGATTACAGAACAATATTGTTATATATAGTACCACATATGGTGTGATAATTACCTTATATTTCCCACTTGTTAAAAATCATATGTTAAGGATTAAATTCGGGTAATATTCTCCTCATTCTTCACATTTGTCTTAATATGTAATATATTTGGATCATATACATGAATCATGATTTCTGAAATTTAAACTGGGATATAAATATCATTTATATATAGTATATTTGTATTATAAAATTCTATAAGATATATATTTATTAAATGTAATACATTGTTCATGGAGACGGTAAGTCGTACACACGCATGAATGATGTTTCCATTATCAGTGTCATGTTGAATGAAAGAAATAAAATGAAATATAAGTATATATATGTGTGTGTATTTGAAATTATTAAAGTATAAATATTATATCATATATATCATATAAGTTCCCTAAAACCATTCTTAATACATTCCATTTAGTGTTTTGACGAATCACATCTCTTTGAGGGGCGGTAGACCACACTTCCTCCAACAATATTATCGTATTTACACCCAATGGAACGTCAAAAATATATGTGTTGTAAAAGTAATATATAATATTAAAGATAGAAAAAATATAATATATAATATATACAAGTATAGTTTTTATCATAATGTCCATCATGATAGGTGGTAATGGAAAATTAATATCCATTGTTTCATGAGACGGTAGTTCATTGTACACATAAATAGTATGTTTGTTACCCATTAGATGGAGGTATGTGTACATGTAGGTCAAAACCATAACATAAAAATGTACTAGTATATTGAAAATACTCTTTATTATAAAATCATGTATTAAATATAGTTGATGTTTGGAGATATAAAATAAAAAAAGGATCTTTAGAAAAGACATTAACATTAATCAGGTGACTCTTTTTAGTTTGTAACAAATGGATTCATTGGATTTCATTCTGCCCAAGGGGAGGATTATAAGAGGAATGGATGTATGTTTGGATTTTTATAAGGTATATCTTGGAAGAAAAAAAGTGGATTTATTGGTGTGAAGATGCGTGAGATATTGTGTCCTTTTATAGGGAGGGAAATGGCTCACTTGTTATTTTTCTGAACAAGTTAGGTAAACCCACATTTTTACTAAGAAAGATTCATAATAGCACAAAAAAACTAATTAATAGACGGTTAATGGAAGAATAATTTCCATTAAATGGGTTTTTTAAATGTTTATAAATCTTATTCTGTCTAAAATTTAATGTTTCATCTTTAGTTATGATTAATTTTAACTTAACCGACATAATTAAATTTAATTACATTCAATAATTTTTTTTTGTAAAAAACTATCTTGAAATAAATAGAATTTATAAATTATAAAGATTCCAAATTTTTATTCCATTTTATCCAAACTATAATTAAAAAAATTTATAAAATTATTTAAGAATTATTCCCACAGTCAGGTCGAAAATACAGGTTTCTAAAGTAAAAAACATTCCAAAAATTGCTGAATTTTTAGATCCAATTTTAATGTTAAATTGATATAAATCAAAAAACAATTATAAATTGATAAAAATATAATTCAATTAATCTTTTAACCAATTATAATTAAAATTTAACCCCATAAATAAATTAGAGGAAATTTTTTTTTGAAATAAAATGTGATATTTTTCACTATTCAACCAGAAATGATGTTTCACAGAAAAATACATAAATTTTACCCTATTCTAATTTCCAAAATTACAACAACTAAAAAAATTCCCTATACCAATGGTATGATGAATCGTGGGCTCCTGTGGTGTCAGTTTTTCTCTATTCTCACAGTTTTGTAGAAACCGTGGGTATAACCCATTGAATTTTCATCTTACCCATGGTTCTAGTAAACCATGTGTATCCATATTTACAGCAGAAATTATATACCCAAGGTTAAGTAAACCATGGGTATAGAAAGGTTTCATCATAACAAACATATCCATGGTCCAATACCCCTGGTTAAATATTGTTTTACAGTAGTATATATACCAATGGTTTTTCAAACTATGGGTATAGATGTTTTTCCTAGAAATAGTAGCTTCCCACCTTGGATTCCGCTTGTTTCTACAAACCCGAATTCAAACCATTGTGAAACCTCACCCCTCCCCGCATTCACACCACCACTCTTTCCTGGACACCCCCTGCAACCCCTCTCATCCCCCTGGAAAGACCCCTTATCACACCACTCCCCCTTTCACACCACCGCACTCCCCTAGGATACCCCCTATAGCCCCTCCATTCCTCAAAGATAGACCCCCCACCCCATCACATGACCTATTCCATGCACACGCCACTCCCCTTGGACATAACCCCATTGCACCCCCTAGACAAAACCCCCTTGCACCCCAGGACACCCCCCCTCCCCATAGACACCCCCTGAACACCCCCCCCCCCCTCTTTGTACAAACCCTATACCACCCACCCCTTCCCCACTAGACCCCCACAAGACCTCCCTGGATACCCACTGGATACCCCCCACCGGACCCCCCGGGACACCCCCTGGACACCCCCCCTGGACACTCCCTTGGACACCCCTCCCCCATTTTAAAACCCTCATAGATACCCCCATAAGCACCCACCACTATACCACCTAGACAACCCCTCCCCTATATACACCACATGGAAACCCCTGGAAACCCCCATGAAGGCATATACGTGAAAACATGCATATTAATAAAATGGAAGATTAAAACTGAAAATTAAAAACTATAAACTGAGAGAATGTATAAAATATATTTTCAAATGAAATATAAAGGTATAGGATTAAAAAGTGCATACATGGGGATCATCTATCCAACCATGATACAGAGCAATATCTAAAAGATTGAATATTTCACACTCAGTAGTAAACTTGAAATCATCAATTCTGAAAGCATGGTATATGCCATGTCAAATTGATTAAAAACACAAAAAATGGTTACTAATGACTTTAAAAAAAGGTATAAAATAACCATTACCTTGTAAATTTTATATTCATGTCAATATCAGTTGCAAGTCATGGATGAAAATCAATTTCATAGGGTGTTTTTTGTTGATGGTTCTCTACATTGCATACATCCTTGTCCTATATACCAACACAAGTAATCAAAATGAATAGATGATCAAAAAGGAAAATCCATATAGAAGCCAGAAACAAAAATTCTAACTCTTTTTTGAGCTGTTTCACCTCTATATATTCGCACCCCATCCTGGATAGCCCCCTCTGCACCCCCATACCGCATTCTCCCTACCCCTTCCACGCACACTCTTGGACTTTGCCATCCCTACCCCCTACACACACCTGGACAACCCCTATCCTTTCCACCTACACACTCCTGGACATTCCCCTCCCCCTGAATCCCCACACCCGCAGCCCCCACCCACCCCCCCCCCACCCCACCACACCCCCACACCCCTACACACGACCCCACCACATCCACCCTTCACATGCGTATATTCATAGCCCCCCAGCACCCCCACTACCTACCTCCCCTCCCACTACACTCTTCTGTACAACCCTCTCCCTACCACTTACACACTCCTGGACAAATCCCCCTCCCCATGGACCCCAACAAACCCTACCCCCACCCCCCCTCCCCCGCACCCCACACCCCCATCACAATGCCCATGAACCCACCCCCCTTCACCTTCATATATTCACAGCCCCCCTACACCCCCACTTCCCCACTCCCTTCTTCATTCACACTACCCCCCCCCACCCCAACACCACCCCCTTCCGTCTTCCCCAGCACCCCCACCCTGCACAACCCCCTCTACCCCCTTCCCACTACTCTCCCCATACCATCAACCCCTCCCCTTTCATCTTCCCCACCACCACGACCACCACCCCCGCCCTACCCTACACACCCCTTTCCCTCTTCCCCTACACCAGCCCCCCACCCCTCCCTCCCCTAAAAACTTGTATAAACACCCCAATTTCCCCTTCCCACTACCACCCCCACTACCCCTTCCCACTACACACCACATCCCCATCACCTTGCCCCCTGCACAACACTTTCCCTCTACCCGAGCACTCTCCCCCCTCCCCTACAGTCCCCCTCCTTTCATCCCCAACACCAACCCCATGTATACTAGTATAAACACCCCCTCACCCTTCACACCCCCACGACCCCCTTCCAAATCCACACCCCCCTCCCGCATCACACAGCACCCCCTTCACCCCCACCCCCCACACACCCCTATCCTCTTCCCCAACACCACCACCACCAACAACCCCTCTTTCTTCAGTGTTCATTCTAGTTGTCTATATCAGAAAATCATTTTCATTATAATAGAAACAATGATTCACCCCTCCCCCTCAAAAACAATTCTAGTTTTCTATATCATTGAATCATTTCAATTATAATTTGTATCATAAGGTAACTAATTTGAATCCTATATCCTCAAATAACATTGAATGGGTAGTAAAACCTATCACAAGTTCACAATACCATTGAGGTAGCTAATTTGGATCATATATCAACATCCATCATTGAATTAATAATAAATCCTAGCAATCATTTTCTGAACAAAGAATTAAAAAGATGCAAGTCCTGGATTAACATCAACCTCATTCAATATACCTTAATTGCACCCATATTTTTGGAATCTAATCAACAAAATCAATAACATTGACATGCTTGTAAGAATGTTTTCTGGCATTCAAATTACATAATTAAAATACTATCTCATTTATATTGTAATGTTTTAAAAAAAGCACCAACTGTAAAAATAAACAGTTCATAATTAGAATACATTCATGTAATGAAAGACAAAATTATCAGAAACGAGGAGAAAACATTTATCCAAGTTAATATCCAAACCATATATCATATTCCAACTACATGGTCCCAACATAAAATTCATCTATAAGCCACAATTGAAAATTTATACGACCATAACTTCTGATGGTAAGTTAAAAGGTAGTCCCAAACCATATAATTAATTGGAAGTTTCTATTAATTTATACAATGGAACAAAATTTTTGACCCATATGAAAACAATACCTTCCATCCTTTGGGGTTCAGGTCCACGAAAGATGTTACCATTATAGTATCCTTGTTAGTGCAACAAACATTTCCATATGATGATGCTCTATATATTAATTCAACATTTTTTCAATTAAATATATGTAAACTTTTGGAACCAGTTTTAAGCAGCACATAGACAGTTGAGATGGGGTGAATATCAATAAGGCTATGTTTGATAGCACATATTATATCACTTATCAATGATCACTTTTGATACGATTTGAAAAAATAATTAGTGTTTGTTCTGCTATATGTAAAGTGTTGTTAATGTGTGTGTGATCACGCGAATGATTCTTTTTAGGTAGAAAAATAAATTTTCATCTTGTAAAAATAAATATAGGTGGATCTTGTGTCCCAATAAATTTATTAGTTATGACATACTGTTAAGTATGCTAGTGTGTATGTTTCTGTACACCATCTTTTCATAAAATTTATTGTAATCACAAAAACCAAGTTGTCCTTTCATTTCAATGTAACCATGGAAAAAAATTATATAAATCAACAACATAAAAAACATACTTATCATAATATATACATAAGAAGTAAAATTAATGATCCAACCTTATCCCCAGATAGCAGAATGGCGTTATTTGTGGCTTGGAATTCCAATCATGTCACTTTCCTGCTGTGAATCATTAGGACTCCACAGCTGAATTCATCAGGGATCACAATTGAAAGATTATTCTTCAGAAAATAATCATTACATATAACCCTAAAAATCAACTATCCAATTCAATTACAAACCTCAAACTATCTAAGCCAATTCATTTTGCCTTTTAACTTTTTCTTCTTGAGTGCAAGCTCAATTTCATTTCCATATTCATCATCAACCCCCAGAAATTCATTACCGTGCTTTTGGAGCTCTCTAATGTATTATTTTCCTTCCTTGGATGTTCTTGTACCCAACCCCTAGTACACAACAAATTAAATTTCAGAAAAAAAACAAATCAAAGACGAGGCTTTATTGTGTTATTATATAAATGAATATCGATTAAATAAAATTTATTTGAATTGAATCCAAAGAACATAATGCCTAAAAAACCATCATATTTCCAAAAATATTTAGCCTTTATAATATGGCCATGAATTTTTAGTCTATCAGATATTGCTATCTCTCAATTATAATATATTTGGAATAAAAAAGAGCATATTAGCATATAATAAAATGTTGTTACAAACCAGCAATTAAAATAACTTATGGAAGCTTATATATTTGAAAATTAGTCTATGAAACTAATGATTCATTCTATAAAAATTCATAACATCATAGGTGCACTAGAATTGGATCACCTATAGAAGAAATTTAAAATATAGACAAATGAGGTGGAGAACCTAATAGTATAATGAAAAAAGAATCAGCAAAAAATAGAAAACTGAACTACATACCATCATAGATGTGCCATAGGAGATAGTGTTGTCACCTCGGAGAAAATTCAGTGAGGAGGTACAATGGTCACATTGGAGGAGGATAAAATTAAATATAATAATAATAAAAGTTAACTACTACGTAAACAAACAAACATCAAAATACAATAATTAAATATATGTATAAATAGACAAAAATCCACAATACAATTCAATATTCCAATAATAAAACTGCACTACATAATAATGATCCACATATTAACAATCCAAAAATACAATTTACATCAATCATGAGTCTCAATATTAGTATCATCAGAATCAAGATAACCCTCATACATGCCTCCTTCAGAAAATCCATCACCACCTCTCACACCACCAACATCATCATCGGCATTAGCATCTGTACTGGCACTGGCACAAGGTCTGGCTCTTGCCCAAGCACACTGACCCCCTCCACCCCACTACCCCCTACACACTTCCCCCACCCCACTGCCCTCCCCCTCCCCACCCTACTGCCCCCTTCCCAACCATCACCCCAACTCCCCCCCCCCCCCCACCTCTCCACCCCTTCACGCCCACTACCCACAACCCCATTCACCCCCACCACCACTTGAACACCCCCCTTCCCCCTTCACCCTAACTACCACCCCCCCCCCAATCCTGCCCCCACCTGTACCCCCACTCCCCCACACCTGCACCCCCACTACCCCATGCCCATGCACCCAGCCCTCCATGCACCCAACACCACCCCCTGCACCCATTCTCCCCTCACCCCTACACCCATCCCCAACCCCCTACACCCATCCCCAGCACATGCAGAATATATACTCATGTACCCTGATTTAATTCCACTTTTAGTCACAACTGAGACACTAATTTCTTTGAAATAAAAAAATGGGAATATATAATATCAAATAAAACATATATTATTGTAATGATATTAGAAAAACCCCTCTCACCATCTATGGATCATATTCATCATAATCCATCAACTACTCACACATAAAAAACAAGATAGATCTATCTTGATTACCCTATTCCATAGATACCTACCTTGGAGATGGTGTGGATAACTATTGGATTTTCCATTGTTACATGTTACAACACATAAACATATCAAGGGGTGGATAAATTCATGTATTAACTTTCCCATTATCCTAAACCAATGATTTATAAATCTATTGAAATGTCACACCCTTCTTTAAAATCAACATTTAAACCCAAAAAAATCTCTAGAGACAATGATCCTATAACCTAGGGGTACATGCTCCTACTTGGCATCCAAAAGAACCATGATCAAATCCGGGAAGAGGCGACTCTCTAGGTACTATAGCAGTAATGTAGCAGCAGCAGGACTATAGTAGCAGTGAAACTGTAGCGGCGGAGCGACTATAGCTGGTAATGTAGCGGTGGCGGTACTGTAGTAGGTAGTGTAGCAGCGCGGGTATTGTAGTAGTACTGTTCACTGAGGGGTCCTTTGGCCCAAAAAATGGGCTTTCAAGCCTTTTATTTTGGCCACTTGGCCTTGGGACTTCGGGCTATGTAATGGGTCACCCTCTACCCAGTCTAAAGAGATATTTTCTTTAAATAATAAATTAAGGCTTCAGCCCCATCCTTTTAAAAAAATCTCTAACATGTACCATATCATTCAGGGTCTTGGGATCTCAAAAAACTCATCTAGTTCAATAAATATAACAACATCATATTACACAAAAAGAAAATTTCAGAAATAACAACTAAAGAATATATTCCTTTTTTACCATAATTATTTAATACTTCTGAATTCAATAATTTATAAAAAAAATATATAATAAATGGAATCCAATTTCACTATAAGGAATATAATTTAGATCTGTGTATTCTGTGGTAGTAAGGTCATCACTTACCCATATCCATGACTAAGGATTTTAATGTCAGTTTTATGTAACTGCATGAGAAAATTTTAGCCAAAATTTTCAACAGAAAATAAATTAACAATTATCATCCATACAAAGATTCAATTCATTTTTTTAAATTACATACATAAGTCTTAGATGATCTTTCATATAAAACACTAGTTTATCCGTTAATAAAAAAATGTATGGTTTATCAATAGGCAGGAATCGACTCAAATCAATAAATCTGAGTTCACAGTCTTCAATAAATGTACCATGTCATCTCGTTGAATTAAATTATTTAAATTTCATCATTGTGACTATACCTTGAGAGTAGTAATCCAAAAACAATATTTTATCAACTAGTCCATAATAATACACATATTCATATCGAGACTGACAATTTGATACCATAGCATAGCAATCTAATGTAGCGGTTAACATAACACCATCATGCTGAGTTTTCATTTTCACCACTCGATCCATTGTAAAAAATTTATACCAATTGATTATTAATGATTTTCATTCAAGAACCAAAGAATTAGGAAAAAAACCAAAGGTCATAATTCTTGAGAAATGAAGTCAATAGAAAAACTCAACACCTGAAATATATATGAACAATACCATTAAAAGGATATCTATTTTTTAAACTAAATAAAGTAATGGTAATACCTTTTATTTCAACCAAGAAAGAAACTCTAGGCTATGCAAAGCCTCTCTCTTTCTTGACGACAAATTTTGATGAAATCTACTTATAATTTGTTTATGTTCCCTACATTAAATGATATTAAAATTTCAAGGTATATGTGAAATTTTATAATATGAGATAACATAAAAATATCCAAATTACTTACTTGATATGGTCATTGAACAAACCATAGTTAAACAAGATTCTGTGAGGTGCCATCTCCCACTCTTCAAGGATCAATGTATCCAATGTATGAGACCGAAAAATTCCACCTATTTGAAGAGGAGATACAAAAAAGGGATCAATTTCCCTATATTGGTCATCTTTATTTTTCATTGGCCGATTATGTCTTGTGGTGAGATCAGACAAATACATTAATAAAAAATCCATATATTCTTGATCCAGATGACCCCTAACAATTGAACCTTGAGGATAATTCTTGTTTCGGACATATGATTTCATTTTCACATATTTATATTTGTAAAATACATCCACTAAAAATTATTTGGTCCCCCAATAAGTTTTTCAGTTGGATGATGAATCGTTAAATCCAATATGAAAGTGAAAAAGGATGGAGGAAAAATCACTTCCATATCACCTAAAATAAATTCTGCCTCCTAAATAATTTTTATCAAGTATTACTTGTATAACCTTTTAGGACTATGGTCTCTAAAAAATGGCACAAAATAATCAATGTTACCCCAACATTATTGGATAGAAAATGGTTAATTTCTTTTGGAATCAATTCATGAATAAGGATGTGATAATCATGAGTTTTAATAGATTATAGTTTCACATATCTTCCTTTGACTCATTTAAAAATGTTGTTTGAATATCCATAGCGAACCATGATATTATTTAATACTACCAGAAATTGATCTTTCACTAATGGTGTCATCTCATAATAAGAACAATGAACTTTTCATTTGTTTTCACTGATATACACAGGATGCAGTTCTGGTCAAATACCCCAATCCAATAAGTCCCGATGAGATTGGAAATCATATTTGGTATTACCCATGATATTTAGAAGAATTTCAAGAAATATTTCACATATATTTTTCTCAATATTCATTATTTTTAAAAAATATCTTAAAAAATCAGTACAAGAATATTGAAATTCTAAAAAAAACTTCTCTTTTTTCAATTATAAGTGGTTTTAGTGTCAACATTCTTCCTATTTTGAGATTTCAGCTAACCGTTACCTAATGATAAACTAAAATCATTGAATTTACTAAGAAAATTGCTTCCTGACATACGTTGAGGTGGTTGTTCAAACCTCTGACGATTCGTCTAGTATTGATGATCCATTGGAAATAATCAATGATGCCCCAAGAAACTGAAACTATGGAAATATTTAAGCTTTCTCGATTGTGTATTCTTCTTAAAAATGAATCATGATAGTTTTCCCTTCATTATTCCCCAATACATCATTGCATAAGAAGGGAAATCATTTATTGTCCATAAAAGGGAAGCACTCATCTGAAACGTATTCTTTGGAGAAGCATCGAATGTCCGCACACACAAATACCAAATTTATTTCAACTATCTTACTAAATGCTGAAAGTAGACATCTATATCATTATTAGGATCATAAGGTCTATATATCTGTATACTCTATAGAGTGAAAATTGTTTTCATACACATCCATGAAGAATGATTATAAACATGAATAGAAACTGGCCCCATGCTATGAGAAGTTAGAATCTGACCTAACAGAATAAAACCATCTCTAGATATACCCAACCTGACATTATGCACCCCAACTACAAAATCAGGATTTTTTGAATGAAGTGTATGTCATGGTAATCCATCTTTTGGATGAACCAACTCACCATTACCTTTAATTCTCCCAGCATCATGCCATCTATTATTGGATGAGATTTGTGCATATATGAATCGATTTTGAAGTCTAGGAATCAATGGATAGTTCCACATAACATTATGTGATAGACAAGTTGGTGTTCTATTTTCATTTACCATCCATAGATATGTACCAAATTATATATAGTCATTGCGGTTAGCTATTTCCTCCAAAAATAAACTGCAATATTTTGGATAAGCATGGACCTTATTAGTTACAAATCCAAACTTATTAATTAACTTCCATGAATTGTAATGATTTGGGGGAATATCTGCACCATTAGAAAGAATGTCCTTCAAAAATTTAATAATACAATCAATAGCAGTATTATAAATTCTATACATGGTTTTCTCATGATATAACCACATTAAATATTCCAACTAGGCCATTTCAGTACATTCCGGATATACTAGAGATCTGGCATAATCTAAATTTTTTATCACTCTCTCATCATCATATTCATTATTTCCCTCTTGTTTATTAATATCATTGTATTATTGCACCGACATACTATCTCTCTCATGATGATGGAAAAATGGAAACTGATCAAATATCATACTCTCCATGCCACTTCATTCATTTGGTTTATGACTAGTAGAACATTGACTCATCTCTCCTTGGTGATATCAAACATAATAGTTTGATTGAAATAAAAATTTCATCCCATGTTAGCTAACTTATTCCCAGATTAACCATGGACATCAAACACATTTATAGAATAGACACTATATAGAACCTCCATCTGAAGCATTGTCTAATAAAAAATCTAAAAAATGATCTAATTTATTCTGAAATGCGGTTGAAATCATATCTATGTGATACATTCGACATCTATCCATTCTGTAATAAGAAAATAAAGTTATCTTCCAATCAAAAATATAATCCATAATTAAAAAATTGATACTTACAATAAAAAAATAAAACTATTAGATCATAAAAACATAAAATTTAATTCCCATTTGTATTGAAAGTGCCTTTATTTTTATAACCAATTTTAACCCTTTCAGTATCTATGATAAAATTGTTACCACAATACAATAATGGGATTATCAACAAACTAAACCATAATGGGCCAAGAAATTTTTCATTTCTAGGATTGTGTGGTATCTGTCAATATACTTGAACTAATGGAGAGACAGAAAAGTTTGTCCTCTCATAGTTGTAACATAAAAAAAATTTAACATTAAAACACACCTTTAAATAGGGGTTATTTCATTTAAAAAGAAAGGGGGAGATAAAAACATTAACCAATCATCCAAAATATTTTAAATGAGCCCCATATTAATTTAATTAAATATTTTTCATGGGTAAAATTTTAATTTGAATAGGGATAACAAATTTAAAGAAAACCACTTCATCTCCAAGAATAAAAATCATTTAGATAATTTATATAAAACTATCATGGGTATCTAATATTCGTATAAATATAATAGAATATGATTTTTTTAAACTAAAACAATTCATGATTATTTTTTAAAAATAATTACCTAGAAACACATACTGTATACAATGTGGGACAAGTCATAACAAGACTCTTAAAAATGAAAAGTTCATTTTCGTAAAATATATGAAATTAAAATCCATTGAAAAAAATACACATTATTATATTAATATTGAACACTAAATATAAAACAAACCATGATTAGGGTTCTCATAAGAAATGAAAATGAGGGATATTGAAGTGAAATGAACAAGGGAATCTCCCATCGGATTTAGGTAATGTATTACGTATCAAATGTCACCAATCACTAATTTTGGATTCTTATGGCGTACCCTAATTTAATTTTCAATGATGATTTAACTGTATTAGACTTGATCTATTCGGTTGGAATACCTCCATCGTAATCTATTTGTTATAACACTAGAATTATTCTAAATGTCAAGGATGGTTCCTTGAGTTTAGACTATAATAATTTATTATGAAGAATGGAAAGGATCACCCCTTTATATTTTGTATGAGTTTTATTGGGAGAGAATGCTGTGTTCTTCCATCTGGGTTCTCTCATATTATTTTTCCCTTGTTTTCCTTGGTTTTTTACATTGTTACCATTTACAATTTGACATGTACCATGACTATAGACTCGCGAGTGATGGAAAAAGTAGATTCAAAATGATGTTGAGTGCCATTGTAGAGATCAAGCATCAGTAGTATTTTTATTACACATTAAATTAAATTATAAATTTTTCAGATATTAATACGATAATCAATTATTGATTGTTAAATCACATATTAATTAAAAAAAATTAATTTTAATTTTAGGGACAATATCTTTTGAGTATTATCGATTTATAATAAACATGTTCACATCCTACTTGTATGATGGGCATCTATGTTATTTCCAATATTATATTCTATATTTAGAATTGGGAAAGCACCTGATTTTTTTAATTGTATGGTTTCTAATACTATGAATCGATGTTCGGTCCAGGTTGATACTCATGAACAATTGTTATAGTTTTCAGAGTTTTATCTTCTGTTATTCTGGTTATATTATGTCTACATGAATGTATAGCATAATATTAATTTTTTATTGCATGGATTATATTGATTATTATTGAAACATTTCATTGTGTCATTAAATATATTATTAAGATATTTTTATAATAGTATGTTTATTTAAAAAAAATTTAATAGAATATGTGGGTATCATCTCCCACCATACAACTTGACACCCTCACTATTAGTCATCATCATCCATCATATGGGGTAGATTTCCAAGAGTGTTATATCTACCTATGGTGCAAGTACCAATCGGTGGTAGAAAATAGTAAAATGTTTTGAGATGTTTTTTTAGTCTTACAGTTTCGGAAGGGTAAAAAATAAAATAAGAATATGTCAAGACATAAAATGGAGAATTTCTCTAGGACAAGCCAACCAATGTATGAGGAAAGTCCATATTATCTAGGAAAAAATTTCAATTTATACAATTCGATTATATATGTGAACTAATTTAATTGAAATTTCATTTATCTAAGCCCATATTTTGGAAATTTTGGTTCAATATAAAATATTAAAGTGTAATTATAATATTTTTAATATGTATATATATATATATATTGGTGACATGGTGGGATATAGATGTATAACCTATTTTTTTGGGGTTGGGTATATTGAGAGTTCTAGAATTATGTGGTATTCTTATGATACAGAGGTTCTAAAACTATACTGAATTTTTATGTAGGTCACAGTGGGAGTGAGCTTGTTTTGAGATGTGTAGTGATTACTTGTGAAACTATTGGTTAATTCTTGACATGTGAGTGTTAAGGTCTAAATTAATTTCAATTGGTGGTTGAAATATAAAATTAATTATTTAGAATGTTAAATTTCCCATTACCTTGAGATGGGGAAAAGTTCAACCCATATTTATGACAACTGTTAAGAATAATGTGTGGATTATGTTTGAGAGTGTGGAAACCTTATTTAACATGACTCTAGGATTGGAATTTAGTATATTTTTACCATTGAGGGAACCCATCAGAATTCATGGACATTTTTTAAGAACATTAAGGTTTGTGATGTATAAGTAAAATATTTCGTTTGTGATATCAATTCACAAAAATATTAAAAGGTATTTCATGAATGGTGTGTTAGTTGACATGGGTTCCATGTGATAAGTACACATGTTCTTGTACTTTCATCCTTGTGGATGGTTTTGGGACGGGACGTCTCATTCATATTCCTAGCCTATGTGACATTGGTACATGTTACCTATATCAACTACATTCATAGTGGATATAATTTTGGTTCCCATGCGTAATAACTCTCTTTGATGAGATTGGGTTCAGGAATATGGAGATACATGGTGATCGTGAGATGGAAAAACTCTTTGAATTAGTGTTTTGATAGGGTTTATAGTTCTCAAAGGACAATTAATTATGCGCATGTCCCTATAATCTATGGATAAGATTTTATAATAGTGGTGAGAATATGAATGAAATCTAGTTTAATTATTAGATGATGATATAATTATGAGTTTTCAATTACATGGTTTGACATGGTAATACTCATATGGTTTCATGTAAATATAAGGGTTATATATGCTTGGTAATATTTTAAAATAGAATAGGAATGTATAATGTATGGGATGTGTGGGGATAATATATATTAAATCTGGGTCATGGGATCTTGGATATTGTCTTCATGATAAGTTTTTCCATGAGCATGTAGCCACTAAGTTTGGATGAACTCTTAGAGCCACCCATGTGTGGAGATACAATATATTATTTCAATTGTGAAGTAGGATTTCAAGACATCATGATAATAAGAACATGGAGATGGATTGATCTCGAATCAACCTGAAATTTCATTTCTCAAGGGTTTTATTGTTGTTGTAGAAGGTCTGGACCCAAATATTTTTCTTTATAGTATAATATATCCTATATAATTAAAAGAAAAGAACCACAATGGAGTTTTAGTTATCAATTAAGTGGGGGGAGTCAATAATATATATATATATATAGTGGATATGATTTCTATATCGGGGGATTGGAGTAGTTCCTAGACTAAGATGTCAAAATTCTAGAAGAATTGAATGTCTTAGAATAGACGATGGCCTCGATGGAGGAGAACGTCATGAATCCACATCGAACTGGAAAAAATATGTGAAAGAGATGGTGTAATTTTATAGGTATTTCACTGGAGTTTCTCGATTCCTAGAGAATAAACTGAAACTGGACAATAAGGGGCCATACTTGATTATAAAGTTGTCTGATGAGTATTCAGGTGCAATTGATGATTACAAGACGCTAGAGTTAAATTCATAATTGGAAATGAATATGGATTACATTATGTGAGAACTAATTTAAACCAATAATTAAAGGATAACTAGATGTAGAATATTACTACCATTGGGAATTAAAAAACAGTCTCTTAATTACATGTATTCAATGATATGGGATCAAATATCTATGAAATCTATGAAACATTTAACTTCTATTACTATGAATAATCAATTGAAATGAAATAACATATGGATCATAAAATAGGGAGAAACATATGGGATACCTCTTGGAATGTTTATGTAGGAAGGGAATATTTTGGAGGACCTCAATAAAATGATCTTAAATTAGTAGTGTTTTCGATTTTATCTAAAGAAAAGAATGCAGTGGAACAAAAAATTGTTAATGTAAAAGGATGTTGCAATAAAAGTGTGATGAATTAGAATTTGCCTATCATATGAATTCATATTTATTAAATAAGCAAAGAAAAGGATCAATTGTGTAGTCAAATTTTTCAGGCTGTTAACATGATCCTAAATTAGTAGTGTTTTCTATTATATCCAAAGAACAAAATGCAGTGGTATAAAACATTATAAATGAAAAATGATGTTGAAATTACAATGTGAGGAAGTAGAATTTACCAATAAGATGAATTATTTTTTATTAAATAAACAATGAAAAGGATAAATTGTGTAGTTAAATTTTTTTAGGTTTTTCATATAAGAATAGGTGATTAGTTTCAGAAAGAATAAAAAAGCAGAGAATAAATTTCATAGCTAGATGTTGTAGCTAGGGGAATGGAGGTGGAGGTCGGGATGGGATATTGCTGGAGCTAGGGGAAATTGAGGTGGAGGCAAAGGCTGGGGGGAGAGGGAGCCGAGAGGGGATGCTTCAAGAAGAGAGGGAGCAGAGATGGGGGAGGGGGGATGTCACTGATGTTGGGGGTAGGGAGGTGGAGTCCAGGATGTTGAGGATAAGGAGAAGGTTAGCGTGTCGAGGTCGGGAGTGGAGGTAGATCCGGGAGGCGAAGGATGAGTAGGAAACGATATAGTCAGGATGTGGTGGTCGGATGGCTGGGAGTCGAAGGATGGTGAGGGGAGGAGAGGGATTGGAGGTGAAGGCCATGGAAGCTTCGGTTCAATCGGGCAGTGAAATGCTTGTGTGGAGGAGGATCATGATGGAAGAGGGAGAAGAAGTGTGATGGAAGAGTGGAATGGGGTTTTGATTAACCATGGTTTTATTAAAACTATGGGAATATATTATAAAAACACATATCCCCATTGTTTTTATAAACCGCTGGGATAGATATGTGGAGAAATACCCTCTTTCCAATAGTATAGAAATCCAAAAAATGAATTTTATTTTTTCAAATTCAATTTCTAAATGAGTATAAAATTAGATTTATTATTTAACATAGAATTACATGAAATGTAGTTTTTTTGAGAAAATAGTATTTCTAAACATATATGGACATTAAAAAAATTATATTTATCATTATCGATTATTTTATTTATATAAAAACATTATAAAAAATATTTCAAAATCATTTATTTCTATTTATACTAATAGGTTTATTTGTCTAGTTATTATTTTTATCATTTAAATAATTATAATAATAAAATGATTTTTTATAGAAACATTGGTGTTGCATGTAACATACATTGATTTGTTGTTCCGTGTAATTTAAATCAAGTCTATTCCATGTGAAATGATTTTTTACCTAGTGAATTTCATGAAATAATTTATAATATAAATTATTCTAAAAAAGTTCAACAATAACTTGCTGTGTTACATTCTTCTCCCTGTAAAAATGATTTTCCCCATTAAAAATCATCTAGGTTATCAAAGGTTTAATAACTATAAATTGCATTCATAGAAACCCACATCTTACAAATAGAGTCTTATAACTCCCTTACAATGGGATAGTTGAAACCATAACATTTACCCAATGTGAAATATAACTACCTTTCCACATTGGAGAACATTGGTTGGGAAAGAATATTGGACATAGAGGAAAACATAAAATATTTATAGGGACTGATCGAGGTCATAAATCACAAACAAGTGAATGATAACTGAAAAGTGAGTGCCTCAATTTCCTAAATATGTGATGATTTAAAAGGCCATAATTTCAAAAAAAATTAAGGTATTAGCACAACACATTTTTATTATCATTATCATTATGTTGCGTAATTTTTTTATTGACCAATAATATATAGAAATATAAATAAATTTTATATTTATATAAAAAAAATCATTCCATGGTTGTGATTTTAACGAATTTTAATTCATTTATTAATTTAATAAATGGAATTTCCAAAATTAAAATTGATTCTCAATGTAATAAAATTAATGTTTAGTAGATATTAAGGCCTATAAAATATTTAAAAGTATAACTATTTATTTATAACTATTATTAAAATCAATATGGTTAATACAGTAATATAAAAATATTAAAATTAACACAACTGTTTGATCATAAATAATTATTCATCCTAAATAATTATACATTGACCAGAACATCATATAGGCCAGTGGTATTTGTGAAAACCTTATCGTCCTTCGATCATGGAATCAAGACCCATGGCCTTTCCAGACATTATTGGTTGTAACCTGACATTTGTGACTTCTTTTTCTAAAACCTTGATAATATAATTTCCAAAATAAATTATATGCATATACTTGAAATAAGGTTAATTACTAAATATCATTTTTAAAAATGGTTTTCCATTCAAATTCAGTACATTAACTATTCCTCCAATTTTTGACATAAAATTTTCATGAATGGTTTACCTTATAAAACCTATAAAATACGAAAATCCAAAAGAAAAGAAAGAGTTTCAAGAAATAAAATTAACCTTGATCCCCAATATATCAAGAAGTAGGTTTGGGATATCAAATTAAAAACATATGAATACCCTCACGGTAATTTCTATTGTAACATAGTAACATGATAAATTATATTAAATTATTATGGAAACCATGAATGATTCTTTATTCCATATATTACTAGATATATTCCATAAATAAAATAAGTTTTATCCTTCATCCATGATAGAATAAACAAATTGTCAATAGGTCTTTAATTAGTTTTTCAGTATTATCTAATCTTCATATTCATATCCCACATATCTTTATCCCAACAACATTATCTTAACAGAAGGAACATATCAAGGGTTATCATTCCCTTAATAATTTTTTTCTATGGGAATACCCTTTCCATTATATCACTTTTCTATTCCATCATATCCATTCAATATGTTCTTGTAAATCGGTAGCGAAAAACATAAACTAAACAATCCTTATATGTTTCACTATTCAAATAACAAAATTCATTAATCCATATACATAAAAATATTTATTATTCCAATTCATTATAAATTGTTAATGAAAAACATAAACTAAAAAATCCATATATGTTTCACCATTCACATAACGTAATTCTTGAATCTATATAATAAAAAAAATTATTAATCCTATTCATCTGTATTCCATTTACAACAATATCTCATCACATTACATAATACATCTTTCCTTTTATATTTTATCAACACCCTATTAATCATCCACAATGTACCCATTACTTGCACCACCATGATGATTCCCTTTAGGATCATTCTTCCTAGGACATTGAGTTTCATTATGATTATGTATTCTTCTCTTAATGAACATAACCTTTGATGTTGTCTTAGGGAGTCTAACATTCTCATCCATTTTGTTAACTGAACTCATCCTATTCCCCTGTAGTCAATTTCATTATGTCCTTTTTCCCAAAGTCAAAAAATATTCTTGATCCTTTAAGAAATTCTATTAGGTTATTCATTCCACATTCTTGAATGAAATAAAACCAATGGTTTGTTCCTACATGGTCTCTATTACCCTAACTCTCACCAAAATCCTTGTTTCTCTTCCATAGTGAGTCCAATACATGGTTAAGGTTCATGTTTTAGTCATGCCACTAGAATAATGATTAGGATTGATCACAACATCATTCAATCCAAGATTATACCACTTTAATTATCAAATAAAAATCATCCATCACATTAAATGTTAATAAATTTTTACTGATTCTCACCCTTCACTAAAATTATAATCATAGTGTGACCCTTAATTATAAAAGAATAAAACCATATAGACATGAAAATAATTACTTATAGGATGTCTAAATTATGACACCTTCCTTAATCATTGACTCCTTAGGTTCATCCTATGATATTGATATACAAATTATATTAAAATCATTCATGATTTTTTTATGAGTTTGGGAATTCTGAAACCATACCCATATGAGTGTCCGACTATGTCTGGTGTAAATCCCATTGTTGTGTACCAAATTACACAAATTTAGGCCCGGATCATCCTGTCTGAGTTGTTACCCCTATTTATATCTATACTAGATTTACATAAACTTGTATTATCCAATCATGGATATATTTGTAGTAAACCACTCACACTATCCTTTAACAAAATTCTAGGACATTTTCTTAAATGTATCCTTATCCTTAGACTTATCCTTAGACATATAATTAGGGTTCTCACTTTGGTTTCCTCATCCTAGATTTTAAATATAAACTATAACTTTGATATGATACCAAATATAGAGACCCTCTCTTATCATAAATTAATAATACATCACATTGGATGAATACTTAAAATTTTATACAAATATAATCTTAAAGACCATATTATTCTAGTGCCTTTGGAATCATGGAGACAGAAAAACGGGTACATAATTGAGCTAAATCAACTCCCACTAGATTTTTCATGACTAGAACTCTTCTTAGACACATCAAACATAATAAAAATCTTCATAACCTAGGGATGAAATCATAAAAACGGTGAGCTCATATTCACTATAAGGTAAAAAAGGGATGACATTAATCATTAACTTAATCATAAGGGTGTGATAATGTGATCATGAAAATATAATATTATACCCTTAATATCATAGATCATAAACTGGTATCGTGGAATAAGGATTGGAAGTTCATAAGATAGTAATCATACATAAATAATGAACATAATCACTAAAATGATAACATGGGAATGAAACAGGGAATTATGAAGGACACATAATCATATATAAGGATTTCTATAGCAGTTAATGCATTGTTTTTGAGACCACTATAGTGGACAATATCCTTTTCTGAATCGAGTTCACACTCCATTCCATACATGTATTACTCAACTGAGTACACTCCCCATTCAAACCCTGTAATACTGAACTGATTTCATTTTATTTTCATCCTTATAATACAAAACCGAGTTACATTCTCATTACATCCATGTGTATCTCATAAGATAAAAATATTTACCCAATGCATTAGGGGGATATACAATTCCCTCCCATATCTTTGTGATTTCATATAGACATGTTCCACAATATCATAAATAACTAGTTCATAACAATTTAAATTAAATGGGTATTATAAACATGTAATTTTATTATAACATGAGTAAAGCGGTATGATTAAAAATCATTTCATCATAAACATTACATGAGAAATGTAGCTGGTTTCAAAATAATATTAATTGTGGAAGAGAAATAGGATTCATAAACAACATTCCATCAATACATAATATACTCAGTGAAAGAATATGAATGGAATAATTTTATAATTTTCCCATAAAGGTGTCAGTGACATCAATGGATATTATCATATATTGGAAATAATATTTAAACATTTTTTAAAGACATTTTTAGAAAAATATATACTCTAAATTGGAAACAGTTGTTAAAACATAAAATCTTTTTTAAATCCTTTTTCTTTGAAAATAGTTTTGAAATCATAAAAAAGGAAGCACTAGAAACTATAAAGGAGTTCTAAAAACCTTTTTCTTTGAAAACATATAAAATAAGATTCAAATAATAAAAAAATTCCTTAAAAACACTTTGAAAACATATAAATTAATCATGAATATGTTTTGACAACATTTTTACATGAAAACATATTAATTAAGAGTGAAAATGATTTGAGAACCATTTATTTGAAAATAAATTGAAAACATATACAAAAGGGATGAAATGTTTTTGAAAAAAACATATTTCCATGAAAACATATAAAATATGAATAACAAAATATTGAAACCAATTTTCCTTGAAAATTACTTTTGAAAACACCTTCATATAAATTACCCATTTAAATAAGAAAATTAATCTTCAGTGAAATGATGGAAGGTAAATCCGTACATGATGAACAAGTTAAAAGGAACATTCCTTTTTCATGGAAAAAAATGTTGAAAATTTCTTTTATTCAGAAAGAGAAAAGAATATTCCATTGAATATATTAGTAAAATACAAAACCTGTTTAAATTTCATTAAAATATTATATAATATTGTCATAATATTAATGTCAACATTTTTTTGAAAGCATGGTTTTGAAGAAACATATATCTCCAACCGATGATAGGGTATACTCAGGGATTCTTAAAAATACTTGTATAACTGTATTATTAATGACATAGTAGAAAAACTAGTACCAATAAATGAATATATCATAAATAAATAGAGGATAAGAAAAGTTATGAATGTTCTTGAGATATGGGTTATTCTATTATACCAAAGTAATTATATACATAAACAATATTGAAAAGAGATGAAATTGTTTCAATAAAAACTTATCACTCAATAACTTGGGATCATACCCTAAATGTAATAAAATGGAATTACATGAAGCTTATAATATCATGAAAATAATTTGATTCATTATATTTCATGTAAAATGAAATTATATAAAACTCAAATTTAATTTATCCTGATAACAAATATTGAATGAAAAGTGGGAAAATTAGGGAAAACTATTTTACCGATTTGGTAAATTGTAAATCTTAAACACCATGAAATAAAGTTATTATAATGGATTTTTAAATACCCATAAATTTTACTATAAGAAAAATTTAATACATCTATGTATTGTATACCCAAAATCGAAAATTGATGTGTGTTGAAATAATAATTTATCTCATAAAAAAAAGTGATATGAAATACCATTATCTTTTGTCTTGACACTCTTCATAATTGTTCAAACAAACATTATAATAAATATAAATTTATTATAAAAATTTTAAATAACCATATTATTATATCTAATTCCACATATGTATTGATCATGAATTTATATTAACAATTTGTTAATAATCATATGCTATGGTTTCACTTCTGTTAATATTCGCTTTATTCTTTGCACGTGTCAGAATTTGTTATACCTTTGGTCGTTATAAAAATATCATGACTTCCATAGTGTAAACCATAAAATAAATATAATTTATAAATAGTATATTTATAATATAACAATATATATAATATATATGTATGAAATTGAATACACCATTCATAGAGATGGTAAGTCGTACATACACATGAATAGTGTTTCTGTTTTTACTATAGTATTGAAAGAAAGAAATAAATTGACCTATAAGTATATATATATATATATATATATAATATGATTATGGAATAATTATTATATCATATATATCATATAATATCACTAAACCAATCCTTAATACATTCTATGTAGTGTTTGAACGAATAACATCGCTTTGAGGGGCAGTAGTCCACACTTCCTCAAATAAAAGTATCATATTTACAAAAAAAGGAAAGGAAAAATATATGTGTCGTAAAATGAATACATAAGAATAAATATATATAAAGATATTATATAATAAATAAAATAATATTTTCCTTCATAATTTTTTCTATGAGAGGCGACAAATGAAAAATGAATAGTCATAGTTTCCTGAGGTAGTATTTCACCATACACTAAATAATATGTTTTTACCCATTACATGACAGTGTGTGTATGTGTAGGTAGAACCCTTAAAATAAAAGAAACATATTATATTTAGGATACTTATTTTTTATTCATTCATCGATTAAAGAGAGTGTAGGGGGTGGATAATGAAAATAAAAGAAATGAGGTTGAGAGAATACGTTACCTCTTAATTGGGTAACTCCTTGTTGTTTGTGCAAAAATGATTACTTGAGTTTATTTTAATAAAAGTATAGGCTTGTATGAGGAATTTAGGGATTTTAGGAAATTAAGTGTTCAGATCTATGCCGAGATTATGTGGTTTGATATGTGTAATTAAAAGGGAGAGGTGATTGTCTTTTAAAGGGAAGGGAAATTTCTCACATTGAATTTTTTAAAATAAGTTAGGTATACCATATTTTTCACCTAAAATAGTCATATAAAACCGAAAAAACTAAATAATGGATGCTTTATGGATGAATAAATACTATAAAATTGGTTTTGGACAAGTTTCTATGTCTTTTTGGGTCTTTAATTTATGGATTACTCCATAGTTGAGAATAATTTTAACTAAATTTATGTAATTAATGTTAATTAAATTATTTAATCATTATGGTAAAAAACTATTTTCACCTTATTAGACATTATAAATTATTTTGATTCCAAATATTGAGTCCATTTTTCAAATTCTAATGACATAAATTTATGAAATTAATAAAAAAATTAATCATGCAATTAGATCTACAATGTGTGTTTTTAAAGAAAAACGTTTAGAAGATTGTTATTTTTTATATCCATTTTCAATTTGAAATTGATCTCAAGGACATAAATTTTATTAATTTATTATAATATTATCTAATTAATCTTTGGAACCATCATGAACCGTCCCTAGGTATCGGTGTTGTGACTACCCCAAGCCCGCCTCCTAAAGGCTTGGGGATGGCGACTAATGTTGAAGGTGTCAACCAGCAGGGGGGGAGGCATTTTTTTGAGTACCTATATAACACTCCACGATTACATAGTACGTTTCCCTTTAAATAATGCTATATCTTCCATTATACGCAACTTTTAGATTCTAACTCACCGCGACCAATCAAATTAGCCATTATGAATAGTAATACCCACTTTTTGAAATTTTATAAATTTTTTTTTTCAAAATGGACATCATTTTTGAATAAGGAATATCAAAATTAGCTTAAGGGTAATTTTTGGTATTTTTATGAATACATTCAATTTTTTATGAATAGTGAAAAACATTGCGTTATGGTTAAAATCAACTTTTTATTTAAATAATTATTTATTTTATTTAAATTTATTTTAGGTAAAATTGATACATAATACCTATATAATTTCAATGTAATTAATTTGATTCCTTTTATAATATGTTTATATATATAGAAATTTTATTGAACTTTTTACCATCTTTTACCCACTACATAGGAACATTTTCAAATTTGCATAAAATATAATTTTACCACTTTTTTGAGTTGAATTTCAAAAATTCAAGAGACTTGGTTAATATCAGTATGTAAAATATGGTTCAATAAAATGAATTTTTTTGATGAATAGAAACTTTTGACTTTTATTTACAAAGGATAAAAGTAAATTGGGTAATTAAGGGTAAAAATGAAAATATAATTACCATAACACATTTCCTAATTCTATTGGATATGTATAATTCGACCAAAAACAACCTTAGGAATAAAATATTACCCCCTTGGATCCACTTGGATTATATTATGACAATTATTATTATTTTATTTGAAGAAGAGTTAAAGGAGATAAATTCAATGATTAGTAACTAAACCATTTTTAATATAGGGTTACACATAATATAAATTAGACTATATATATTCATTATAAATATTAAAATATTTCATACGCAATGATTTTTTATTTATAATTTTTAGACATTAAATTATTTAATTTATTTATGACATAATGATGATGAAGTAATTACCTTATTAATGATATATTAAAAAAATTGAAATTATAAATATACAAATAAATGTATATAGAGACTTATGATAAATTATACTAATTTTATAGGTAATTATGATATTCTAGGGTTGGTTAAATAAATTTTATTCTATGTGATAAAGTTTTAATGGATTTCAAAAAAATCAAATACTAAATAGTGTCAGAATTGACATAATTGAGTTTTTAAAAAAAATAATATATTATTAATTGATATAATATTAATAAAAAATATATGGCATGTCCAAAAGACTTATATAAGGTAATATATCTTAATAATGAACCACATGGGGTTCTCATGACTTGTTATAGTATTTTTATATTCCTTATAATATAAAATAGAAAGAGACATAGTAAATGTAAAATTATTTAACTAAGTGTCAAATCTAAAAGATATGGTTAATATAGTGACATAAACCTTTCCAAAATATATTTTTTTGAGATTTTTTATACCCATCCCCACCTTAGACTCAAAATAAATCCTTTTTCCCTTAGAAACCGAATATTATTTAATTATAAAATAATATTTCAAGATTTTCCTAAAGTGATCCTCACCTCTCTTATACAAAGGACTTACCCTTCTCTTAATTTCACTCCTCCATAGCATTTCTAATCGGCCTAACCCTTCCCAAATATTCTACCAAATTTTATACCTTCATCATAGTGGCCATTCATTAATCAGAAAGCCACCCTTAGGATCACTTTTTCTCAAATCAAAAGGAAGATCCCAAAGAAGAGGTAAATTTTTCATCACCTCTTTCAATTTATTTTATTCATCCACTTCCTCTTTCATTATTTTTTTCTTTCTAAAATATTAAATCTAGTATCTTCTATATACTATGATGTTATTTTAAAATTTTTCCCCCATATTCATTTTTCTATCTATAATTTGAATTACAAAGTCACCATAAATGCGTATGTACGGCTTACCGTCTCCACGTAGTGCTGTAGTTTGTTATTCAAACACTTGATTATTTGGAAGGGTATAATAATGAGTATAACGAATGTAAATTATAAATATGACATCTTTATTATTCCGAATATATGATATATGATCCGGTTACATATGATTTCACCATCAATATAATTATATTATAGCTCATGTGTACGTACTAATTATCGTCTCCCTGAACGCGATGCGATTCATTCCCCATCAAAATCAATCTAGAATAATTTTAATTTTATGATTAAAAATAATGTTTATAAACATAATATTATTATGTATATGTATCAAATACATCATATCCATAACAAACATGACTTACGTAACCAATCATATAAAGGAAAACGAATCAGTTAACACCCGAAACGATGATACTACTAAAATATTATAAACAAAGTAATATTATATGATCATATATTATATCATGTTTATGTATACGATTACTGTATAATTTAATAACAATTTTTTAACTATTAAACATGAGGTTAACATTTCATCTACTATGGAAAAGTGCAATGTAAGAGAAAATTTCACAATCTCTTTATTATCCGAAGTTGTTTTACATAAGTATCCAATGGGACCTCTTTATCATCCACATCCGTGTTTTCTTAAAAATTTATTTCAAATCCTTTATACTATTTATTAGACTATGGGTTAAATACATTTAAAACCTTAATTAACCTTATATGTTTACAAATTAAACTTTACGTTGTTTTCTAGACAAGGTAATGTATAACCTTATCGAAAAAATTTAGGTAAATATGTTTTTTATCTTATACGAAAGATGTGGCGGTTTTATGTAGTTATAACATCATTGAAGGTTCCTTACAAGCTATAAAAATATTTTCCAAATAAATTTTTTATTTTATAATTATGTGAAGTTAAATGGTTTCAAAATTGAAATATGTATTTCTTTCAACTAGTTTTCATTTCATCTATGTCAACATCCTTTGATGGATTTTAAACGTGATTGATGTTTATTTATTATGATAAAAATCATCTATATTGTATTGAATATTTTTTGATATGTTTGATTGTGGATGTGGTTTTTTTATACCATTCATGGTTTATGGTTAAAGTATTGAAATTTCATATGCTAGTTTTAATACGAATGTTTATGTTACGTTTCAACATTTTCATATGAGAAATGTATTTTACATAGTATTTGATGGGTGGAGCCCACTATAGCTTCTCGGTGCATCGGTAGGTCTCATTAGATAATTAGATGTGGAATTGGCTAAGGCCTTTCCCAATTTTATATATCGTTTAGGGCGAAGCCTAAATTATTTTTAGAAATCATGGATGAGGAATTCATAAGATGTTTCAAAATTTCCGGCATTATACATTCCCTGATTATGAAAATAATAAAGATGGTTCATGTAGTTATTCGACTAGTAGAATACCCATGAGTATTTTTTATTTTAGAATTATTTACTTAGCTCATATTCCTTCAATAATCTGTTCATGTTTATTATCTGTAAAGTCATCTATATTTAATTATTCATCATGCCTAATGTTTATGTTAACTTCAACTATATTTCGTTCCATTATTGAGCGTTTGAGCTCACCACTTTCTTATTTTTCATTTTCCCAGGATATGAAGAAGTTAGTTATGAGTGACTTGAAGGAATAATCTAGGAGGCTTGAATCTTTCTAATGGAATGAATTATTGTTGTATTAATTTTAATGTTGTAATGATGATCTTATGAATGTATCTTGTTTCCAATAATAATAAACCGATCCCTCTTTCCAGACATGATATCTTGTATCATTCCACTGTTATGTAATAAATTACTGACTCCAGGTAACTGGGGTCAGGTAATTGTAGTTGTTATCATAGGAAGTTTAATACAAACCCCAGAAACTAGAATTAGATAAAACCTGATTATAAAACATTACCCTAAGATATAATTTGAGGATTGGAATAGATGAACATCCTAGATTTTTGGTAATGTAGAGATTTTGTGTATTTTCCATTAAATACATCCCTTTATGGATACGAGCAGATAGAGGTGGCTCTAGAACAGATGTACCTAGGAGTTAAAACTCCGACACGGAGTTTCAGGCTTGACCAGGGGTATCTTGGTACACAAAAATGGGCATTACGACACTTTTGGTTATGAACCTCCTAGGGGATTTTCTTAAGATAATTCACATATTCTTTAAAACCCATTATGAATTATTTTTGATTATATACTTCCTCAGAGAAAACATTTTTTATCATTATAGATTATATCCATAAATTACTCCATTTATGTTAACTGTTTTACAAGTTTCAAATATTATATTTCGAATTAAAAACTAATCTAGTGTATACCGTTGTTTCAGAATGGTTCCTAGTGGAAGGAATGGAAACCGTATCAATTCATGTCATCAATTTATGGATTTACCTCTGACTCAAGATAATTATTTTGGAGCTGGTGATGAAAATGTTGATGATCAACATATCACCATACAAAGACTACTCACTCATGTTATTAATAATATCCTTACCCGTATGGAGCACCCTGATCCACAATGTGGAGGATCAATGTTAGACCGCTTCATGAGTTAACAACCACCAACATTCAATTGGTCTAAAAATCCATTTGTAGCTAAGAAATGGATATGTTCCTTAGTGAAAATATTTCATGATATGGGAAGTAGCGAAAGGTAAAAAGTTTTCATGGTAGTTTATCACCTCAAGGGAGATTCAGATCAATGGTGTTATTTATTCAAAACACAAAGGAAAATGAATAAGTATTAAGTATGGAATGGATGGATTTTTAAAATATTTTCTTAGACAAATACATTCCTCGTAACCACTGAGAGGATACGAAAAGGAAATTTCTAAGTCTGAGACAAAAGGAGGATGAGAGTGTTAAAAAGTATGAAGCTAACTATACACGGTTAGAAAGGCATGCTTCAGATTATACACATAACTCAAGAAGTAAGATTGATCATTTCTTTGATTGGTTGAAATCATTTCTCTATCTAGAATTAGTCATGAAAACATTCTCATAATATGAAGATATTTTCTCATGTTCTATCAAGAGAAAAAAGTAATTCTCTAATTCTTATGACTTTAAAGAATAACAAGTGAAGAAGAGATCTTATGAACACTCTGGAAAAGGAAATAATAAAATAAGGAAGAAGGGAAGAGATGAATTTCCACCATGTGATAATTTTGGAAGGAATCACACTTATGCTAGTCTAAAAGGAAAAGGAGTGTCCTAAAAATGTGGACAGAAATGAAATCTTGCTGGTGATTGTAAGGGTAAAAAGGGTACCAATGTTCAATGAAAAAATTACAAGAAGATGGTAAATTATGAAAATGAATGTCCTAAGAATCAGGTAAAGTTACCTCAAAAAAGGTCAAGGGTTCAAGGACAAGCTTATGTGATCACTATTTCTGAGGTTGATGCTCTAAAATATGTGGTGGTAGGTAATTTATTGGTTTCCTCAAGTTTAGCCAATGCATTATTTCATTTTGGATTCTCTCATTGTTTAATATCTTACTAGTTTGCTAAGAAAATTTGATATTTTCAATTTGATTTAAATTGGAAATTGTCCGTCAAAAATCATATGGGAAGTATCATTGCAAAATAGTTTTTTGAATCAGTCCCCATTAAGACATATAAACAAAATTTATCTGCTGATCTAATCATCATAACCATGATTTACTTTGATATAATCGTTGGTATGGATGGGTTTTCAGACAATGATGTGAAAATTTATTGTAAGAATATAGAGGTTAAAATCATCCATTATTGTAAAAAGGTTCCTTAACTTTAGAGCAGAAACGTCACCACCTGATTCTTATTTATATCAATCCCCATTAGCTCTACTAAATTTAGTTATTAGGGAGGAAGAGAATAAAATAATAATGGTTGAGTAAAAGATTTTAGAATAGAGTATGTACCTATTTTGCAATAATATGATGATGTGTATCCAGAGGATTTACCTGGACATCCTCCCGAATGAGAAATTGAGTTTTCCATTGATTTAATTCTGGGTTCAAGGCCCATACGAAAAACCCCTTATAGAATGGCCACTATGGAATTATTAAAACTACAGAAATAATAAGAGAAATTTAGTAATAAGGGATTTATTCGTCTTAGTGTTTCTCCATTGGCTGCCCATGTCCTTTTTGTTAAGAATAAATAGGGATCTATGAGGTTGTGCATTGACTATAGGGAGATCAATTCAATAACAATAAAGAACAAGTATCACCTACCACGCATTGATGATTTATTTGATCAACTTAATGGAGATCTTTATTTTTCAGAGATTGACCATCGATCTAGATATCATCAGTTCTGTGTGAAGAAGGAATACATTCTTGAAAAATGAATTTCAAACCAGGTACGGGCATTATGAGTTTACAGTAATTCCTTTTGGATTAACTAATGAACACTCTATCTTTATGGATCTAGTGAATATAGTTTTATAGTAATATGTTGATGACTTTGTATTTTAATTTATTAATGATATCATGGTATACTCCAAAAGCTACAATGATTATGAAAATCACATGGGCACTATTCTAAAGACTCATATAAGAAATGAATTATATGGGATTTTTAGAAAGTGTGAATCTTGGCTTCAAGTGATTTCATTTAATGGCCATATATTCTATAAGGATAGAATATCTATTTATCCTTGAAAGACAAAGGCAATCAAAGAATGGATAGAACCGATGAATATAACTGAGGTACACAATTTTATTGGTTTAGCAGGTTATTATCTACATTTCGTCCTGAATTATGCAAGGTTGGCTAACCCATTAACCTAGCTCACACGTAATTGGGTTGATTTTTTTGGACAAAAGATTGTAAATAATGTTTTGAAAAATTGAAAATAGGATTATTAAATGCTCCTATCATGACTCTACCATCACTGAACGATGAGTTTGTTATTTATATTGATGCTTCAAAGAAATGACATGGTTGTGTCCTTATACAAAATCATAGAGATATTGCCTAATCAGGACATCTAAAAATTCATGAAAAAATTATCCCACTCATGATCATGAGTTAGAAGCTATAATCCTTTCTATGAAGATATGGAGACATTATCTATATGGTGAAGAATTTGAAATTTATACTGATCACAAGAGTTTGAAGTATATTTTCTCAAAAAAAAATATTATACCTGAGGAAAAGAAGATTACTTGAACTAATCAAGGACGATGATTTCACAATACACTACCACTTGAGGAAGGAAAATAAGGTGGCAGATGCTTTGAGAAGAAAGGATCATCGTGTTTTGAACAAGATGATAGTTTAAAAGGATCCTATTTTCATGGATGTAGTAATGATGGATATGGGAATAACCATTGAAGGTGAAACATTAATACATTTTCAAATGGATTCCGAACCGTCTTTACATGAAAGGATAAAAAGTTCTCAGACTGATGATGAGGTGTTTCAAAAAAATATTAATGTTGTTAATGATGGGAGATTGAGTGACATCATATAATAAGATGGAATTTTGAAATTTAGGAAGAGAATTGTGTTCCTAACATACATGATCTAAAAATTTAATTGTTGGATGATGATCTTAGCTCCAATTTATCTATACACTCTAGGAGTACCAAGTTGTATAATGATATGAAAGAATATTTTTTGGGGGAAAACATGAAGAAAGATATTGTTGATTTTATGTCCAGATATATTGTTTGAAAGAAGCAGCCTGGATGAGTCCTGAAACCACTTCCCATACATGAGTGGAAATGGGATAATATTATGATGGACTTTTCCATGGGGCAACCAAGGGATTCTAGAAGGAATGATGCAATATGGGTTATTGTTGATCGTCTTACCAAGTCAGCACATTTTCATGCAATAAGAGAAGATTTACCACTTGAACATTTAATAAGACTGTATATTAATGGAATTTTAATACATCATGAAGTACCCCTA
Organism: Viscum album; assembly: GCA_963277665.1. Classification (NCBI taxonomy): domain Eukaryota; kingdom Viridiplantae; phylum Streptophyta; class Magnoliopsida; order Santalales; family Viscaceae; genus Viscum; species Viscum album. Next base: position 1,857,459,243 of record OY728126.1, on the reverse strand, counting down.
TTAATTATTTCAGATCATGATCTCTATTTTACATCATGATTCTAGAAAAGTATTTAGAAAGCCCTGGATACAAAACTTCATTTTTGCACTGTCTACGACCCTCATACTGATGGAAAATTAGAATGGACTATTAAAACCTAAGAATTCATTTTGAGATCTTGATCACATGACTTTCAAGGTATGTGGGATCAATATTTACCTCTGGTATAATTTTCCTATAAAAATAGCTTCCAATAAAGTATTCAGATGGCACCATATGAAGCATTATGTAGAAATAGACGTCATACACCAAATTTTTGGGATGATGTTGGTGAAAAAAAACTCGTAGACCCAGAAAAAAATGTGGAAACAATGGAAAAGGTGAAGGTTATTCAAACCCACACTAAAGAAGCTCAATTTAGGTAGAAGAGCTATATTGATAAGCGAAGAAAATGATTTGTAATTTTAAGTAGGAGATCATTTTTTCTTGAAGGAGTCTCGATGGAACGGAGTTTTACGATTCAGTAAGAAGGCTAAATTATGTCCCTGGTACATCAGACCATTCAAAATTTTAGAATGAATTGGGGATTTAGCTTACCATTTGGCAATGCTGCCAAGTCTCTCAAAAGTTCACAATTTGTTCCATATATCACTTTTAAGAAAATACATGCATGGCCCAATGAATGTACACACCTATGAGGAAATTGAAGTAGAACCTGATATGTATTATTGTGAATAGCCTGTCAAGATTATTGATACCAGAGAACAAGTGTTGAAAAACCAGACGGCTCATCTGGTAAATGTTCTATGGAGAAACTATAAGATGGAAGAGGCAACACGAGAACCAGAGGAACTTATGATCAAGAACCACCTGAATATTTTTGAGAGTTAGTATTCTATATATTTTGAGGATAAAAATATTAAAATGAGGGAAGAATTTAAAACCCCAATCTTCCATGGTACGTTTCCCTTTGAATAATACAATAACATGCATTATACGCAACTTCAAGATTCTAAAACACAATGACCAATCAAACCAGCCATTAGGAATTATAATACCCACTGTTTTTAATTCTATAAATTTTTATTTTCAAAATGGAATTCATTTTTGAATTTGGAATATCGAAATTAGCTTTGGGTGAATTTTTTGTATTTTTCAGAAAACATTCAATTTTGATTAATAGTGAAAAACATTGCATTATTGTATAAAACCGAATTTTATTTAAATAATTATTAATTTTATTTAAATTTATTCTAGGTCAAAATAGATACATAATACCTATATAATTTCAATGTAATCCATTGGAGTCATTTTATAATATGTTTTGATATATAAAAATATATTTAACTTTTTACAGTCTTTTACCACCTCTAATGAGCATTTCCAAATTTGCATATAACATAATTTTACAGCTTTGGTGAGTTGAATTTAACAAATCTGAGAGACATGGATAATTTTAGTAATTAAAATGTTGTTAAATAAGATGAAAATGATTTTTTAATAGTAAACTTTGGCTTTTATTTACCAATATTAAAAGTAAATTGGGTAGTTAAGGGTAAAAATGATAAACACAAATTAGCCTAACACATGAACTAATTCTATTGGATAAATATAGATCAACCCAATTAACCATAGGAATAAAATATGACCCCCTTTTGACCACATGTATTAGATTAGAAAATTTACTATTATTTTAGTTAAAGAAGAGTTAAAAGAGTTAAATTCGATGTTTAATAACTAAACCATTTTTAATATAGGTTTACAAACTATATAAATGTGACTAAAAATATTCATTTGAAGGATAAAAATATTTCTTACATAAATAAAATTTATTTATAATTTTAGACATTAAATAATTTAATTTATTTATGACACTATTATGATGAAGTAATTAACTTCATAATGAAATATTAAAATAATTGATAATATAAATATCCAAATAAATGTAAATAGAGACTTCTGATCAATTTCACTAATTTTATACGTTAATATGACACGTTACAGTTGGTTAAATAAATTTTATTTGAAGTGATAAATTTTTAATAGCTTTCAAAAAAATCAAATACTAAATAGTGTCAAAATTGACATTATTGTGTTTTTAAAACAAATACTATAATACTAATAAATATAATACTCATAAAAATATAAGGATTAGAGAAAAGACCTGTATAAAGTTATATATGTTCATAATGAACCACATTGGCTTCTCTTGGATTGTTATAATAATTTTACTAACCCCATCATATAAAAATACAAAGAGACATGGTAAATGTCAAACTATTTAACTAAGTGTTAAATATAAATGATAAGTTTAATATGGTGACCTAAACCTGTAAAAAACATATTGGTTGAGTTGTTATTGACCAATCCCCACCTTATGCTCGATTTAAATAATTTCGGGGAAATTGTAAATAAAAAATTATTTTATTATAAAATAATATTCCAATTTTTTCCTAAGTGACCCTCACCTCTCTTATAAAAGGGTACATCTCCCAGTCTTAATTTCACACCTCCAAGGCCGTTTTTATCAGCCTAACCCTACCCAAATATCCTCCCAACATTCATCCATTCTTCTTATTGACTTTACTTTTGTTAAAAATCCATCCTATGGAGCCCTTTTTATCTAATCAAATGAACTCAAAGAAGAAGTAAATATTTCATCACCTCTTTCAAGTTTTCTTCTTCTTCCACTCTTTCTTTCATTACATTATCCATTCTAAAATAATAAAACTTGTATCTTCTATATATTATGATGTTATTATAAAAATGTTACAACCATATTCATTTTTCTATCCATTATATGAATGACAAAGTCACCATACGTAGGAATGTACGACTTACCGTCTCCATATGGTTGTGTAGTTTGTTATTCAAACACTTCATTATTTTGATGGGTATAATAATGAGTATAACTGAATTATATAATAAAAATAATTTTTTTTGATTTGATATATATGATATACCATCCAATTACATACTATTTCACCATCATTATAATGATATTATCGCTCATGTGTATGTATGGATTACCATCTCCACGAACGCGATGAGATTCATTCCCCATAGTAATAATTCAAGAATAATTTTCATTTTATGATTACAAAAATTTTATGAACATAATATAATTCTGTAAATGAATCAAAAACATCAAATCCATAACAAACATATCTTATGTAAGAAATCATATAAAGGAAAACGAATCAGTTAACTCCCTATATAAGAATACTACTAAAATATTATTAGAAAAGAAATATTATAAGATTATATATGATTTAATATTTATGTATAGGATTCTTTAATAACATAATTACAATGTTTTAACTATTATACAGGAGGTTTACATACCATCTACTACGTAAAAGTTCAATCTAAGGGTTAATTTCACAATCTCATTATTATCTAGGGTTATTTTTACGTAAGTATCCACTGGGACATCATTATCATCCACATATATGTTTTCATAAAAATATATTTCAAAACATTATTACTATTTTCTGGACTATGGGTTAAATTCAATTAAACCCTTATTTGACCTTATATGTTTTGAATGGAATCTTTCGATCTCTTTCCAAACAAGGAACATTATGAACATTTGACAAAATTAAGGAAAGAATGTTTGTTTAACTTATATTGTTGGTGTAGCTAGTTCCCACTAATATTATCTCCTTGAATCTTCCCTTACAAGCTTATTAGAATATTTTAAAAATAAATGTTTACTTTTATAATTATGTGACTCTTAAATGGATTCAAAATAAAAAGAGATATTTCTTTCAAATAGTTTTCATTTCATCTATGTCAACATCCTTTTATGGATTTTAATCTTTTTTTAAGTTGATTTATTAAGATACTAATATTCCATATTCTATTGAAGGTATTGAGATATGCATGACCATGGATGTGTTATTTTTATACTATTAATGGTTTATAGTTAATATATTGACATTTTGTATGCTAGTTTTAATACAAATGTTTATGTTTTGTTTCAACCTTTTCATATGAGAAATGTATTGGACTTAGTATATGATGGGTGGAGCCCGCAATAGCTCCTCAATGCATTGATAAGTCTCATGATACAATTAGATGTGTAATTGGATGAGGAATTTCCCAATTTTGATATATGGTTTTGTCTGAGGCCTAAATCATTTTTAGATCTCTTGGCTAATTCTTTGACATGATGTTTCAAAATACTGGCATTATACATTCACTCATTATGAAAATAATAATGATGGTCCATGTGTTTATTCGACAATTAGAATAACCATGACTATTTTTTATAATGGAATTATTCACTCATCTCATATTCTTTCCATAAAGTGTCTGTGTTTATTATTTCTAAAGGAATATATTTTAAATTATTCAACATGAATAATGTTTATGTTATCTTCCAGTATATTTCTTACCCTTACTGTGTGTTTGAGCTCACCCCTTTCTTGTATTTCATTTTCCAAAGATATTAAGAACTAAGTTATGAGTTACTTTCAGGCATAATCTAGGAGTCTGGGATCATTCTGATGGAATTAATTAGTGTTGTAAATTTTTTCAACATGTAATGTTTAACATATGAATGTATCTTTATTACAATAATGCAAAATTGATCAGTCTTTCGAGACATTATTTCTTGTATCATGCCAATTTTTTGTAATAATGCACTTACTCTAGGTAACTGGGGTCGGGGAATTACATTTTGTATCATAGAAAGTTTAGTACAAACCTTGGAAACTAGATTTATATAAACTCTGATTAGAGCACATTACCCTAAGATAGAATATGAGGATTGGTATAGAATAACATCCTACAATTTTGGTAATGTAGATATTTTGCGTATTTTCCAAGCAATAAATCCCAGTCTGGATACGAGGACGTAGAGGCCTCTCTGGCGCAGATGTACCTTGAAGTGAAAACTCTGACAAGGAGTTTTGGGATTGACCGGGGGTATCCTGGAACACGAAAATAGGCCTTACTGCACTGTTGGTTACGACACTCCTAGGAGATATGCTTAGGAAAAATCACATTTTATTTAGAAACCATTATAATTGATTTATGAGTATATACCTCTTCAAAGAAAACTTTTTTTTATAGATTATATCCATAAATTACTAAATTTATGTTAAGTGATTTAAAAATAAGGAATTATGTATTTTCATTCATAAACTAATCTAGAGTATTCCATTTTATTGAAATGCCACCTAGTAGAAGGAATGGAATCCATATAAATGCACGTAATCCATGTAAGAATTTCCCTCCTACTCAAGATAATTATAGTGGATATGGTGATGCAAATGGTGCATTTCAACTTATCACCATACTGGGAAAACTCACTCTGGTTATGAATAATAACATTACCCATAAGGAGCACCCTGATCCACAACATAGAGGATCAGTGTTAGACCACTTCATGAGGTAGAAACCACCAACATTCAATGGGTCTACAAATCCATTTATCATTGAGAAATGGACAAGTTCCATTGTGAAAATATTTCATGCTTTGGGGTGTAGAGAAAGGGAAAAATATGTAATTCCATTTTATCTCTACACAAGTCATACAGATCAATGGTTTTCATTAATTCAAAACACAAAGGAGGGTGAAGAAGTATCAGGTATGGAATAGAGGGATTTTAAATAACTTTTCATAGAAAAATACTTTCCTCGTGACCATCATGCAGATATGGAAAGAAAATTTATGATTCTAAGAGAAAATGAGGATAAGAATGTCGCAATATATGAACCTAACTTTACAGTGTTAAAAATAATTGTTGCAGATTATATATATAACACAAGATGTAAGATTGATCATTTGATTTATGGGTTGAAATCATTTCTCTGTCATGCATTAGTCTGGTAATACATCTCATCTTATGAAGATATTGTCTCATGTGCTACCAAGACAAAAAATTAATTCTCTATGTTCTATGAATTTTATGAAAAGAAAGAGAAGAAGATATCTATTGAACACTCTAGAAAAGGAAATATGAAAACAGGGAAAAAGAGAAGAGTTGAATTTTCAACCTCTGATAATTGTGGAAGGAAGAACACTGGTGCCTGTCTAAAAGGAAAAGGAGTATGTTAAAAATGTGGAATGAAAGGACATCTTTATTTAGATTGTACGAGGAAGAAAGAATATAAAAATGATCAATTCTATAATTTCAGGGAGAAGGGACCTTATGAAAATGATTTTATTAAGCATCAGGAAGACGTACCATAGAAAAGTCTAAGGGATCAAGGAAAAGCTTATGCAATCACTATTGCTGAAGTTGGGTTTTTGAGAGTCATGGTGGCTGGTAATTTATTTGTTTCATCATGTTTATCTGGTACTTTATTTGATTCTTGATCGTCACATTGTTTTATATCATCCCAATTTGCTATGAAAATTAGATATTTCTAAATTTATTTAACAAGGTAGTTGTCAGTCAAAACTCTTAAGGGAAGTATCATTGCAACAATGTTTTATGAATCATTCCCTGATAATGAATATAAACGATACTTAAATATGGATATAATCGTCATACGCATGATTGAATTTGATATAATCCTCGATATGTATTGTCTTTCAAACCATTATGCGAAAATTTATTTTAAGAAGAAGGAGGTTACAATTCGCGATGATGATAAGAAGTACCTTATCATTAGATTAGAAGTGTCACCAACTGATTCTAATCTAGATCCTAGATCCACCCATATTAGCTCTAATAAATTCAATTATTGGGGAGGAAGACAATGAAATAATTATGGGTGAGGAAAATAATGTTCTAATAGAGGAAGTACCTATTGTGAAATAATATGTTGATGTGTTTCTAGAGGATTTAACTAGACATCCTCCCGAAAGGGAAATTGAGTATTCCATTGATTTAATTCCTAGTTCAAGGACCATATCAAAGACCCCTTATAGAGTGGCCACTGTGGAATTGTCGTAACTAATGAAACAACTAGAGGAACTGAGTAATAAAGTATTCATTCATCCTAGTGTTCCTCTATGGGGAGCCCCAATCCTTTTTTAATAATAAGAAATATGGATCTATGTGGTTGTACATTGAATACAAGGAGATAAATGCTATAGAAATATAGAACAAGTATACCCTACCTCACATTGATGATTTATTTGACCAAATTCATAGAGCTCAATATGTTTCAAAGATTGACCTTCAACTTGGATATCATCAGTTTTGTGTGAAGAAGGAAGTCATTCTGAAAACAGCATTTTGAACCAGGTATGGGCATTATGAGTTTACTGTAATGCCTTTTGGATTTACTAATACACCCTCATTCATCATGTATCTAATGAATTGAATTTTCAAAGAATATTAGTATGACATTTTAGTGGTATTTGTTGATGAAATCTTGGTATACTCCAAAAGCTACGATGATCATGAAAATCACTTGCGCATTATTCTGAAGACACTTGGATGAAATGAATTATATGGGAAGTTTAGTAACTATGAATTCTGGCATCAAGAGATCTCTCTTCATGGCCATATTGTCTCTAAATATGGAAATTATGTTGATACCTCAAAGACCAAGGCAATCCATGAATGGCCAGAACCAATGAGTATAACTCAGGTACGTAGTTTTATTGGTTTAGCTGGTTATTATCTACGTTTTGTCACGAATTTTTCCCGGTTGGCTAAACCATTAACCGAGCTCACATGTAAACGGGTTATGTTTGTTTGGTTGAAAGAGTTTGAAGAATGTTTTGAAGAACTGAAGAGATTATTAGTCAATGCTCTTATCTTGACTCTACCATCAGAGAACGATGGGTATGTTATTTATGGTGATGTTTCAACGAAAGGAATTATTGTTTCCTTATGTAGAATGATAGATTTTTTGCCTATGCATCATAATAGCTATAAAATCATGAGAAAAACTATCCCAATCATGATCTTGAGTTATCTGCTATAATATTAAATCTAAGTATTTGGATACGATATCTCTATGGTGAAAATTGTGAGATTTATACTGATCACGAGAGTTTGAAGTATATTTTCTCACAAAAAGAACAAAACCTGAGGTAATGAAGATGGATTGAACTACCCAAGTATTTTTATTTCAGAATACACTACCTCATGGGGAACGAAAATAAGGTAGCAGATGCTTTGATCAGAAAGGATCGTGGAGATTTGAAAATGATGACAGTAAAAAGGGAACTTATTTTCATAGATCTAATAAAGTTGGATATGTGAAGAACCATAGAAGGTGAATCATCAATGATTATTTAAAGGAATTCCAAACCATCTTTACTATAATGGATAAAATGTTCTCGGACTAATGATGAGGTGTTTTAAAAGAAGATTAAAGATGTGAATGATGGGAGGTTGAGTGAATTCATATATGGGGATAGAATATTGAAATTTGGGAAGAGAATTTGTGTTTCTAACATACCTTATATAAAAAGGTAATTTTTGGATAATACTCATACCTCTAATTTCTATATACACTCTAGAATCCCCAAGATGTATAAATACTAGAAAGAACATTTTTTGTTGGACAACATGAAGAGGGATATTGCTAATTTTGTATCAAGATGTATGGTTTGTCAACAAGGGAAATCTATAAATAAACAGCCTGGATGAGTCATGAAACCTCTTCCCAAGCCTGAGTGGAAATGAGATAATATTTTGATGGGCTTTTTCATCGGGCTACCAAATACTCTAGAAGGAATTATGAAATATGTGTCATTTTTTATCATCTTACCATGTCAGTACATTTTCTTGCTATAAGAGAAGATTTATCACTTGAATGTTTAGCAAGACTATATATTAATTTAGTTGTAACACTTCATGGAGTACCCCTATTTGTTGTTTTGGATTGTGATCCCTGTTTTAAATAAATATTCTGGAAAATTAATCAGAAATCAATGGATACTAAACATCGTTTGGGCACTACCTACCACCTTCAAACTCATTGACAATCAGAACAGACTATTAAAACCTTATAAGACATGTTGATATCTTTATCACTTGACTTTCACGGTATGTGGGATCAATATTTACCTCTGGTAAAATTTTCCTATAACAATAGCTTCCATTCAAGTATTCAAATGGCACTATATGAATCATTATATGGAAAGAGATGTCGCACACCAACTTATTAGGATGAAATTGGTCAATGAAAACTTGTAGGCCTAGAACTTGTTGAGGAAAAGATGGAATATGTGATGGTGATACAAACCAACATCAAAGAAGCTCAAAGTATGCAGAAGATCTATGCCGATAAATAAAGGTATGATTTGGAATTTCAGGTAGGAGATCATGTTTTCTTAAAGGTATCTCGATGGAAGGGAGTTATATGATTCCGTAAGAAGGGAAAATTAAGTCCGAAGTACATCATACCTATAGAAATTATAGAACAAATTGAGGTTATATCTTACTATTTGGAAATTCCTCTATGTATCTCCAATGTTCACAATGTGTTCCACGTATCACTATTGAGAAAATACATGCCTGACCCAACACATTTAAACACCTATGAGGAAATTGAACTGGAACCAAAATTTTCTTATTTTGAAGAGCCTGTCAAGATTATTGATACTAGAGAACAAGTGTTGAGACACCGGATGGATCGTCTGTTAAATGTTATATGAAGACACCAAAAGATGGAAGAGGAAACGTGGGAAGAGGAACTTATGTTGAAGAACCAACTGAATCATTTTGTGTGGTAGTATTCTAGAAATTTCATGGACAAATTATTTGAAGGAGGGAAGAATGTAACACCCCAATCTTCCACGGTACGTTTCCCATTGAAAAATGTAGTAACATGCATTGTACACAACAACGAGATTATAACACACCACGACCAATAAAACTAGCCATTACAGATAAAATACCAAATTTTGGAAATTTTATAAATTTTACTTTTAAAAAAGGAATTCATTTTGGAATTTGTAGTATCGAAATTATCATAGGTTGAATTTTTGGTATTTTTCTGAAAACATTCAATTTTTTATGAATAATGAAAAACAATGTGTTATTAGTTAAGAAAGACATTTTATATAAAAAATTATTTATTTTATTTAAATTTATTTTAGGTCAAAATAGATACATAATACCTATATATGTTCAATTTAATTCATTAGAGTCATTTTATAATAAGAATATATATATAAATTTTATTGAACTTTTTACCGTATTTTACCCTTCTCCTAGGAGCATTTTTAAATTTGCATAAAACATAATTCTACTGCTTCTATGAGTTAAATTTTAAAACATTGAGAGACATGGTTAATATCAGTAAATAGTATTTTCTTCAATATGATGAAAATAATTTTTGATGAATAGTAAATTTTGACTTTTATTTACAACGGTTAATAATAAAATGGGTAATTAAGGTTAAAAATGATATCATAATTAACCTAACACATTTTCTAATTCTATTGGATAAGTATAATTCGACCAAATACAACCATAGGAATAAAATATGACCCCCTTTGGTTTACATGGATTACATTTGGAATTTTATTATTATTTTATTTAGAGAAGAGTTAAAAAGAGTTATATTCTATGATTAAAAACTATCCCATTTTTAATATAGGGTTACACACAATATAAATTCTATTATAAATATTTATTATAAAGCTAAAAATATTTCCTACATAATCATATTTTTTTAATAATTTTTAGACATTATATATTTTCATTTATTTATCACACAATGATGATTCATTAATTACATTATTATTCAAATTTTAAAATATTTGTTATTATAAATATCCAAATAAGTGTAAATTGAGACTTCTGATAAATTAAACTAATTTTCTATGTTAATATGACATGTTAGTTTTGGTTAAATAAAAGATATTGTAAGTGATAAATTATTAATGGATTTAAAAAAAATCAAATACAAAATAGTTTCAAAATTGACATAATTGAGTTTTTAAAACAAATATTATATTATTAATTGATATAATATTAATAAAAACATATAATTTGACAAAAGAAAATAGATACAGTTATTTATATTAATAATGAACCACATGGGGTTCTTGTGTCTCTTTATAGTATGTTTATTAACAATATAATATAAAAATATGAAGAGACATGGTAAATGTCAAACGATTTAACAAAGAGTTAAATCTAAAAGATAAGGTTAATATGGTGACCTAAACCAGTCCAAAACCTATTGGTTGAGAGGTTTTCGACCCATCCTTACCTTATCCTTGAAAGAAATCATTTTGTAGCCATTATAAACCGAAAATTATTTTATTATAAAATAATATTTCAACCTTTTCCTAAAGTGACCCTCACCCCTATTATAAAAGGGTACTTCTCATTCTCTTAATTCCACAACTCCATAGCCTTATGGATCGGAAAAACCCATCCCATATATCCTCAAAACTTTCCTCCCTTCATCCTATAGTCCTTACTATGGTCAGAAATTCATCCAAAGGATCCCTTTTTATCAAAACCATAGGAAGAACCCGAAGAAGTGGAAATATTCCATCACCTCTTTCAGGTTATTTTCTTCTTCCACTTCCCATTTGTTTATTGTTTCTATTCAAAAATAATAACATTAGTATCTTCTATATACTGAGAAATTATTATAAAAACGTTAAAATTATATTCATTATTATATCCATCATATGAATGAAAAAGCCACCATACCTGCGTAGGTACGGCTTATCGTCTCCACGTAGTGGTGTAGTTTGTTATTGAAACACTTCATTAATTGGATGGGTGTAATAATGATTTTAACTGATTTAAATAATAAATATAACATGTTAATAATTATTTATAGATGATATACTATCCAATTACATACGATTTCACCATCAATATTATGATATTATCGCACGTGCGTATGTACGGACTACTATCTCCGCGAACACGATGAGATTCATTCCCCATCATAATCATTCAAGAATAATTTTAATTTTATTATTAAAAATAATGTTTATGAACATAATATAATTCTTTATATTAATCATACACATCATATCCATAATAAAAATGGAATACATAACCAAGAATATAAAGTAAAATGAATCAGTTAAGACCCAAAACGATGATACTACTAAAATATTTCGAACAAAGAAATATTATAAGATCATATATGATATCATATTTATGTATAAGATTCATTTATAATATAATAAAAAAATTTCAAATAATATACAAGAGGTTATCATACCATTAACTAAGGAAAAGTTCATGGTAAGGGTTACTTTCACAATCGCTTTATTATCCAAGGATGTTTTTACATCAGTATCCTCTGGGACCTCTTTATCATCACATCCGTGATTTCCTAAAAATGTATTTCAAAACATTTTTACTATTTACTAGACTATGGGTTAAAAGTATTTATACCCTTATTTGACCTTACATGTTTTGAAAAGAATCTTTCTGCCATTTTCCAAACAAGGTACCTTATGACCTTTTCGAAAAAATTAAGGTAAGAATGTATTTTAAACTAATATGGTGGCTGCTGCGATTTTCCACCGTTATGATATCATATATTCATCCCTTACAAGCTTATAAGAAAATTTTCAAAATAAATGTTTTCATTTAAAATTATATGACTGTTAAATTATTTCAAAATAAAAATAGCTATTTCTTCTAAATTGTTTTCATTTCACTTATGTCAACATCCATTGATGGATTTTGAACTTTTTTGAAGTTGATTTATTATGATAAAAATCTTCCATATTGTATTGATGGTTTTATGATATGTTTGATAGGGGATGTGTTATTTTTAAACCATTCATGTTTTATGGTTAATGTATTGACATTTCATATGTTATTTTTAATATGATTGTTTATGTTATGTTTCAACCTTTTCATATGAGAAATTTATTGGACATAGTACGTGATGGGTGGATTTCGCAATATCTCCTTGGAGCGTTAGTAGGTATCCTGAGACAATTAGATGTGGAATTCGGTGAGGCCTTACCCAATTTTTTATATGGTTTTGGTCGAGGCCTAAATCATTTTTAGACATCTTTTCGGATTCATTGACAATATGTTTCAGAAAATCAGGCATTATACATTCCTTTATTATGAAAATAATATTGAAGGTTCATGTGGTTATTATACTAGTAGAATATACATGACTATGTTTTATTATGGAATTATTTATTCATATCATATTCCTTCCATAAAGTGGTGATTTTTATTAATTGTAAAGGCTTGTATTTTTAATTACTCACCATGCCTAAAGTTTATGTTATCTATTATTGTATTTGTTACCCATACTGAGAATTTGAGCTCACCCCTTTCTTATGATTCAATTTCCCAGGAAATGAAGTAGTTAGTTATGAGTGACCATCAAGCATAATCTAGAAGGATTGGATCTTTTTAAAGGAATAAATTATTGTTTTATTTCATTTAAGGTTGTAATGATGAACTTATGAATGTATATTGTTTCCAAGAATACTAAACTAATCGGTCATTCAGGACCCAATTCCTTGTATCCTGACAAGGTTATGTAATAAATTACTGACTCTAGGTAACTGGTGTCGGGGCATTCAAACATATATGTAGACACACACACACAACGATTCCGCAACACACTGAATGTGGAAAATCATGTATACTATAAAAATATAGAGTACCAAAACACAATGATAGCAAGTAGGAAAGAATACATACCCAACAAAAGAACTAAAACACCAAAGTAAAAAAAGGTGATATGACGCCCTTCTCCATAAAATCCCACTTGGTTATAAGAGTAGTGAACCTACATGAAAAAAAAGTAGTATCTACCATCTTCCTGGTCCTACTAGGCCCCACCTGGTCTTCATGAACCATGTCCATTATGGTAGTGTCTATCAGTACCGTTCCCCTGAGCTACCCTACTAATGTGTTGATCATCTGCCCCAGGCACAACACATGCGGGAGAAGCCCATTAAAGAGATAGTATAACAATATTCATTATGGAACCCTGAAACACAATGTAAAGACCACAATGAAATCCTCAAACCAAAGCATGAATCATATGAAAGAAAAACAAGGTAGATGACACCAGGTATATTCTAGGGTAGTGATAGTAGAATCATTAGTTATATCATTGAACTCCTAAGTTGCAAGAAAACTCCTCATCTACCAAGTATAGTGGGCCTGCCAGGTTAGACAGAACCACTTCCCACTAACCTTGGACAGATGTGGTAATCATCCGTGATTATTACCATGGGTATGCTAGGTCACAAAGAGCCTCTCCCCCCTATGGGCCTTCTGGGTCACACAGATCCACTTCCCACCTTGGCCAAACTGTGGTACTACTCCTGTTGAGTATCTTGGGGCTTCTAGGTCACACAGAGCCGCTCCCCACTATGGGTCTTCTAGGACACACAAATCCACTTTGCATAGGGCCACCGTCGAACATTCGTCAGGTCACAACCTACTATTGGCTTCCATATGTACCGTGATTGGGATGAACTGCTACTCAATCCATCAGTCACATCTCTACATCAATGAAGGTCACCAAAAATAATGCTAAAAGATCTTCCCCATATAGAGGGTCCAAATTCCTCAAATTTCTCATCAATCAGACGCACAGTTTTTAAGATACATACATTTTAGCAACGAGGTGATTGTAGTGATGGGTCCTAGTCTGACACAATCAGACTGATCCAACCATCCCGGATTAGTGGTCCCATATACCCCAGTTCAAAAAGAACGACTCGGCCTATCCTGGTTTGCGTTCAGTTTGGTCTGGTCTAGTTTGGCGAGTGGGTTGGGCCCAATAGGCCTCACTAGATCAAAAGTGGTTTGGCCAAGGGTCCTGCCAACCGAGTCGCCCAGTGACTTGATCTACTCTATCCCAACCCGAAGTGTCTGAGTTTGGCTCGCAGGGTGCAGTTCCAGCCTGTTGGCATGGATCCTACCCATCGGTCATGGGTCTGGCCCACTGGGCGCCGAACCGTCCGGACAGGATAGGGTCTCATCTCGCCCACTGAGGATCGGCTGCTAGAGCATCATGTGGTGTTCCACCCAGCCAGAACGTGGAAGTCGGACTTGTTTGGTCCCCCTATACACCATAGGATATTGTGGTTCTTCCATCTCCAATGGTGATCGATAGACAGTAGCTTCATCGAGCCCACCGGGTGGCCTAGACGCGAGCAACCTCCTTTCACATGGTGACCACCCGACACCACGATTCCTACTGCAGCGGCCATTTGTACCAGGCATACTTCTGCCACCGCGCGTCGATGGGCACCCTGACTCCACCGCTCATAGTTTCCGCCAGCACTACCACTGGAAGGTTGTTCATAGGACCACTGGAAACACTTAGGTGGTCCGTTCGTCGCGTCATTTGCACTGACATCCCTCTCAGATTGCAGTCTTCTCCGTGAATGACTCATTTCTGGATTTTCATCGATTTGAATGATCAGTTAACTAGAGAAAACATGTGGAGGGGTACATGCCGTTGTTCTTGTAAGCATTCACCCTCCGCATTAGAGGTTTTAAATAGGAGAAGGCTCAATGATTTTTGTTCAATCATATCAAGAGTTAAGAATAATCTAATATAATAAATACCCAGGAAAATTCACCCACCAACATAAATGTACGAACTGTGGATTAACTTGTTCATTGGTTGATCTGTGTTCATAATTTCCAGAAAAAGAATAAAGGGGGTGAACATTGAAATAAAACTCAAACCCCTACCTCTTTTACATTTGATTTCATAGAGTTTATCTTCGAGAATTCAAGTTGTTGATGTCTCTTCCTGGCACTGATCTTCGAGAGGCATCAAAGATATTGTCATTGGTTCTTCATTGGAGAGAAATTACTAATAGTGGTGTGTTAGAGAATTCCCACTTATCAATACTCAATCATCTCCAATTCATAACAATTAAAGGAAACATGTCATATTATTTCAGTTATGCAGTGACGTCACATCTTTATGATGTTTCATTTATGATACAACATCACCATTACTCTTCCAAAATTGAATCCTTACATTTTATGATACAGGTCATTAATGAGCCTCATTATTTTCCCTATCACTACCTCTTCACTGCACCAGAAATTCATCGTGTCTCCACTCATCAGATGACAAAAGAAAATAAAATATCATTTAAATGTTATATTATTATTTATCTAAAAACTATGAAAATAAATTTTCCTATTCAACCCTTTATAGTTTATGTTATGTCCATTCTACTCAAATACCTTTGTTTTAAGTTCAATGGATCCCTATTATTTTTAATTTCACCACCATTTCAAAATATAATAATGACCTGCTCACACGTTTACTGGAGGTATCTTAAAAAAAATCAGAAATTTGTTCACTACTCTTCGGGCCATAGAATCATGTGCCATCAAAATTCCTAGCCTCCAAATAATTACATATAACGAAGAAAAATTACATTGAATTTTCAAGTCATTACATTATCCCCAACATAGTGATTTACATCCCTGAAATCCAAAACATAAGCTAAGCAAACATTTGGGGGTACTAACCATGAATTTTTGTGTCCCACTCCCATGTGATCTCATGATGGTTCCCATGATGACACCGAACATGCACTAGAAGAATATACTACCCACATAGGATGTGCTCCAATTGATCCTCTATCTTCACCCGGAACTCTACAAATGTTTCTCCATCATCAATGGGCATCTCTCCCCTGTTGTGACCTAAGATGGATCATTCATGTATCTCCTCAACCGCGACATGTTGAAACTGTTATGCACCTGGTGCATCTATGGGGGAAGAGCTAGAAGATATGACACCTCCCCAACTCTATCCAAGACCTAAAAAAGACTTATGAACCTCGAAGATAGGTTTTCGCCTTGGCCAAATATATGTAATCCTCTTTGAGGTGATACCCGATGGAAAACAAGATAACCCTCCTAAAAATCCAATGATCTCCATCTCTTCTCGGCATAAGATTTATGCCTACACTATGCAATCATCATTCTCTCGGATGATCCACAACTTCTTAGGGGTATCCCATACCAACTCTGGACCCCTGAGTGTTGACTCCCCTTGGCCTGTCAATCATATAGGCAATCTGCATGGCCAGCCATACACGTCCTTAAATGGTGTCATGCCGATGGTGGAGTGATAGATGTTGTTGTATGTCAACTCCACCAAAGGCAAGTGGTCCTCCCCACAATGACCAAAGTCATGTACACCAGCATGGAGAATGACTTCTATGGTTTATATGGTCTACTCCATCTGACTATCAGTCTGAGGATGCAAAGCTATGCTTAACCACAGCTATGTCCAAAACACCTCCTTTAATTCCATCCATAGCTGGGATGTAAAGTGTGTATCATTTTCTTACACTATCATCGAAGGCACCCTATGGAGACGTACTATCACTCGGACGTAGAGTCATCCCATGACCTATACCGGCCCCTACTCTTAGATGGGTAGGATGTGAGCCGACATGGTGAGTTGGAAAATAATCACCCAAACAAAGTTGTGGCCCATGTATGTACGTGGTGACCCTATCATGAAGTCCATCATCATATCATCCCATTTCCACTATATTTCCATGAGTGATTGGGATAAGCCTTCTAGATCCTGATGGTCAGACATCAATTGATAACCAGTGTGGAATTACGAAATGAACTCACCCTCTGCTCTCTTCATCCTTGTCCACCAGTACTGTTGTTAGAGGTCCTGGTACATCTTCTCCACCTCAGGATGTACCACTAAAGGTGTTGTAATGAACTCCCTCAACACCTCCTCCAACTATGTCACTAGTACTATGGTGCATACTCCGAAAAGGATGGTGGTCTCTCAACATATAAAAAAACTGTCAGGAGCCCATCTTGATGATAACTGAGCACATCGGGCCTCGTAGTTAACAACCACCAGGTGTGCCTACCCGACACACTGTAAGAGTGGGGGAGTAACAGTCATTGGCTTGGGGTAAAATCCTCCATCACAATCCACAAATGATATCTATATCGCGGAAAACTGCTATGTATCCTCACTAAGAAACTGCAAAACAATCCTCTTACAGAGAACCTCTTCCACCACATTCCCCTTCCTAAGAGTACAGACTATCTCAATGTCATATACCTAGAAGAACTCTAGCCACTGCCACTATCTCAGGATCAAGTCTTTCTGGGAGAAGATATACCAGAGACTATTGTGGTCATGGTAAAATGTTAATCACTCACCCAACAAGCGGTGCCACAACATATTCAGGGAAAAGACCACTACTGCTAACTCTAGTTCATGGGTTTTGTAGCTCTTATCATATTGTCTAAACTATCTTGAGTTATACGAAATCACCGCTCTCTCATGCGTTAGATAAAAGCCCATACTTACCCTTGATGCATCACCAGAAACTAAGTACTCAACTCCCTCCTACAGTATTCTCTAGATGGGGTCACTATTCAATCTCTACCTCTTCTCATGTAATCTCTATTGGTATTTCCCCATCCACACAAAGGGTTTATCCAATTATTTCAAAGCTGATAAGGGTGGTCATACCTTGGATAAGTCTCATACGAATATCTGATAGTAAATAGCCAACCCAATGAATCTTTTCACCTCATTCACACTCATAGGTGGCTCCCAAAAAATCATCGCCTCTATAATTACTAGATCCACTATAAATCGATCTTATGAGATGATGTGTCCCCGAAAGTGGACCTCCTAGATCCTGAACTAGCACTTCCAGAGATTACAATAAATAGGGTGCTCTCGGTGTATATCTAGGACTATCTTTAGGTGTGTAGCGTATTCCTTCTCTAATGATGAGTACACAAAGATGTCATCAATGAAGATCACAGTGAATAGGTTAAGGTATGACTAAAATATCTTGTTTATGAAGCCGATGAACACTATTGGGGCATCGGTCACACCAAATGGAATTACCAAGACCACATAGTGGCCATACCAGTACTTTATGGTTGTCTTAAGTACATCCTCATCCTACACTTGAAGATGTTGATAGCCTGATCTAAGGTCAATATTTGAGAACCACTTCTCTCCATTCAACTGGTCAAAGAGGTCATCAATTCCCAGAAGTGGATATATGTTCTTTACGGTCGCCTGGTTCAAGCACCAGATGTCCATGAAAAACCTCAAAATTTTGTCTTCCTTCATGGAAAAAGGAACCATGCCTACCCATGGTGAAATTCAAGTCCATATGAACCCATTCTTTTACTTGTCATTTATTCGTAACCTCAGCTTGTGAATCCCTATAAGAGCCATCCTATATTCCAGTGTAGATATCAGTGACATCATGGAGTATAGGTCGATGAAAAATTCTTCCTCCCTATGAGGAGGTAGTCTGGGAACATCCCAAGGAAAAAATAGCTTCATACTCATCCACCACTACAGTGTATCTTAGACTCCTCTCATCCAATGCAGCAAGGGTGAGGCTATCAAACTGGTGAGTGATCAACTGGACCCTCCTCCAAGTGAGTCTATCCTGCACTACAAGGGATTCCTTCCCACCAGTGAAGGAAAATATAGTCCCATCTCCATGAACACACCACACTGTATTCCTATAACATACGATCTGAATATGAACTATGGATATCCATTTCATACCCAAGATGATGTTGTAAATCCTCGATTACTCTACTAGTAGATCATAGCTGATGCTCTCGCCTCCTAGAGTAATATCACACTATCGAAACTAGTGTTTAATCATTAAATACACTTCATGTAGGAGTCTCTAGCCGTAAGAATCAAGCCAATGGGTTCACAAGAATCTTAGAGCTCCGAACAAGATCTGTGGAAATGAAGGAGTGACTAGCACCTATGTATATAAGAAATGTACCTAGCGTGGAGAAGACACATATCGTACCTCAGGTCATCTTTGGAACTCTGTGGTCATAAGACACTACTACCTGCATCTGAACTCACCCATTCCTACCATCTACCTATGGTTGGGGTGGACCACCTATGGGTGGTGGCAGTAATACCTCAAATAGTTTCCCACCACCTGCCACTCAGCCAACTCCCCTTCCATATCCACCTCCCTGTGGAACTCCTCTCTCTAACGGCATATGCTACATCAATGTCCACTTGACCATATTTTGGTCATCTATACCAAGGGTTGGATAGTCACATTCCTTATGTCCCTACCCACATCACGCGAAGCACTTCTTGGCTTCCTACTAACTCACCCTGGACTAGGAGCCCCGCACTACCAACCCTGAGTCCTGGGGTCGTCCTTTGAATGACCAACCGCAATTTCACCAACGTGTCTATATTCTATTACTTGCTAAAGACTACACCACATGGGGAATAATGAAGTATCTATCTATCTGTTCCTACTAAACCAAGAATCTCTCCATAAGAAGGGCTCACTCTAGTATCCCAACCTTGTGGGGATGATGAGAGACAACACTGATTCCCTGATCTCCTGCATGAGTCCCGGATCAATGGATCGAATTCTAAAGAAAGGGTCTAGTAACATGTTTTTGGAGTAGAAAGATAGCTCGGTGAGTCTCACTGAGTAGTCATCTACCATAATTTTTCCATACTTAAGGTGAAGCAGCTCCTGAATGAGCATAGAGCCCATGGTTTCATGGAGAAACTCCACTCAGAAATGCCACTCCATGTCTGTCTAGGTGAGGTTCGCCTCATCGTGTGGTTGGGTGGTCAAACTCCACCATTTTCCTGCTGAACCATGCACAAGGCTCGCAACCAAGATCTCTATATAGTTAAGTGGTTTATTACTAGGCGTAAGACACACATCATAGCCTTCTACCAGTCCTCAGCAACTTGACGATTAGTCCCTCT
The DNA here is from genome assembly GCA_963277665.1 of Viscum album. Classification (NCBI taxonomy): domain Eukaryota; kingdom Viridiplantae; phylum Streptophyta; class Magnoliopsida; order Santalales; family Viscaceae; genus Viscum; species Viscum album. The sequence continues at coordinate 1,857,438,614 of OY728126.1, read as the reverse complement.
CCTGAACCTGGGAAGTCTCTGTCTCTGGAAATCAATTATTGAAATGAGCCTATGAACGGTCTCTTCTAGAACCTCTAGAAGTAGATGTTGACCATCAGGAACTTGTAGCAATGGTTCACCGTCCAATGGTTCCATCTAAAGAATAGGTCCTTGAATGGATGCCTTATCTCTAGGTGGGATTTCATAACGACATTGTATCAAGATCCGGATTGGTATTCCACATGGAGGCATCCTAAAATAGATCAAGATGTACCACATTCATAATGTTATACATTTTGAGAATACTTTTTATTCAAAATAACATAAAGAGACACTTATAAAATAAAAGATTTAATGTATTGAGTTGAAAAGAAGAATTTGGGGTCCTATTGTAAGGATACGTTGGTCACCACACCAATACCACACTCCCCAAATCAAAAAAGTCAGACTCCCAAAACATAACACTATTTACCCAAAACAAAACACAGACTCCTAATCTTTGCGTGGGGACTAACAATCCTTTGATAACACTTTTTCATGACCCATCCCTCGGGGCCTGTGTCGTGACTACCCCAAAACCGCCTCCCGAAGGCCATGGAACTAGTGCTGAAGGCGTTAGCCTACAAGTGTGACGAATTTTCTTGAGTACCTATATGAACACACATGCTCAAACACATCCCAACACACTGAATGGAGAAAAAAAAATGTACAATACAAAAAGCGTGAGTATCAAAATAAAACTGAAAGAAAGTGGACCAGAATTCAAACCCATCAAAAGAACAAAAACAGAAAATAAAAAAAAAGAAACTCTGATGGCCATCCATAGAAAACTCTACCTAATCGTAAGATTAGTGAAGCTAATAGAAAGTGATGTAATATCACTCATACACCTGGTCCTACTAGGCCCCACCTCATCCTAGGCCACCATGTCCACTATCATAGTGTCTGTCAGTCCCATGCCCCTGAGCACCTTTATCGGAGCATTGATCATCTACACCAGGCACAACTCGTGCTGGAAAAGACCATTTAGGGGTGAGTATAACAATAATTATTTGGGAACCCTGAAAGAGAAATGAAAGACCACAATTAAATCCTTAAATAAATTCACAAAGGATAAGCATTAAGAACAAGATATCTCACACCAGGTATATTCTATGGTAGTGATAGTATCATCATCAGTCATATCATCGAACACATAAATTATTGGTGAACTCCCCCTATGTAAAGTACTGTGAGCATGACATGTCACACAGAACCCCTTCTCACTTACCTTGGACTATTGTGGTACTCATTCCTGATGAGTATCATGTGTATGTTGGGTCACATAGAGTCGTTCCCTATCGTGGCCCTACTAGGACACACAGAGTCGCTTTCCACCATGTCCAAACTAAGGTACTTTTCATGTCGAGTTTCGTGGGTATATCAGGTCACACATAGAATCTCCCCACCAATGGCCTTTTGTGTCACACAAAGTCACTTGCAGCTGGACCGTCGTCAAGGAGTCATCAGGTCTCAACCAACAGCATGGTTCTGTATGTAGCACACTTGGGAGAACCTCTTCTCATTCCATATATCAAATCTCCATTCCCATTAAAGTCACTACAATTTATTCTAAAATACCCTTCTAATAAATAGGGTCCCAACACCATGAACCTCTTGTCAATTGAACATGTGGTTTGCAAGATACGAGTGTTTTAGTTACATGGGGGTTGGTTGGGATGGGGCCCTGTCCGACCTGGTCAGACCAACCCGACCAACCCGGCTCGGGGATCCCATGTACCCTGTTTCAAAAATACAGACACATCCTTACCGGGTTCAAGTCGGTGATGGATTCGTCCGGCCTGGCCATTGGGCCCGACCTTATAGGCCACCTTGTACCCAACCCAGTTTGGTCGATGGTCCCGCCCGAAAGGTCGCCTGGTGACCCGGTCAAGTGTAGCCCAACCTGAATGGTGCAAGTCCAGCCGACCTGTGTGGGTATGGCCCACTGGGATGGGGTCTGGCCTACTGGCATGGATCCCGCCCGCTAAAGAAGGTCCAGCCCGCAAGGAAAGGGACTGGCCCACTAGGTGTGGAACCAGCGCGACCTACATGGGGCTCGGCCTTCCAGCCAAGGATCGAACACTGGAGCAGCCGGTGGTGCACCACCATGCCAGGATTTGGAAAGTAGCTATGTCCGGTCCCCCTATACCCTACATGATGCCTCTTGGCCTCCACCTGTAGTTGTGGTCGACAGACCTCGGCTCTGTCCAGCTAGTCGAGTGGCCCAGATAGGGTCCACCTCGCTTCACGCGGTGCCCACATGGCATTGTGGTTCAGGAAGCTACTTTCAGTAGGCTTTGGTTCCCAACTGTCATAGTGTGCTGCCTCAACCCCCCATGGCTACGGCCACTGGCACTGGTAAGATGTTCAATGGGCCACCATATGCGCTCATTGGTCCATTATTTGTGTCATATGTGTTAACCATCCTCTTAGATCATCATCTTCACTACGAAGGTCTCATTTACACCTTGTCATCTATTCAAACGATTCGTTCAAAACAGAACACATGAGGAGGGTTACATTCCTTTGTTTGTGTCTTCCTGCACCATCCTTGTTAGAGGTTTTAAATAGGGAGAAGGCTCATTGATGTTTTTTAATCATATCAAGTGTTATACAAAATCTCATATAATATGTCCCCGAAAAATCCTCATCCCACATAAACACATGAACCATGGATCAACTTGTTCATTGGTTAAGGTGTGTTTGTCCATTATAGAAAGAGAATAATGGGGATGAAATTTGAAATAAAACTCAAACCCCTAACTCTTTGAGGTTCGATGTCATATAGATAATCCTCAAGAATTAAAGGTGTTGATGTCGCTTCTCGCCTTTAATCTTCAAGGGGAATCAAAGATGTTTGTTGTTAATTATTTGACATTATTAATTGGAGAGAATGAAATGATGGAGGTGCATCAGATGATTCCCTCCAGTTAGTCCTCCATCTTCTCCAACACTAATTAATTAAAAGGTAACATGTCTCAACGTTTTAGTTATACTATGACACTTCATATTTACACTGCTTCATTTATGAAACAGTAACGATGTTACACTTCCTTTATTTCATTGTCAAAAAGAATGATACAAGACATCAATGAGCATCATTAATGTTCCATGTCGTTGCCTCATCTCTACACCACAGCGTCATCATGTCAGCGCTGGTCATATGACATATGAAAATAATATAACTTTTTAAGGTTACTTTAATTTTTTCTGAATATTCTGAAAATAACATTTTTCATTTTTCCATTGTCAGCCTAAGTTATGTCAATTATTGGAGAATCCCAACATTGCAACTTCAACGGTTCCCTCGTATTTCTAATCCAATCACGAGTTCAAAATATAGAAAAACCCACTCGTAGGTTTCTTGAACGTACATTAAAAAATGTTCTAAAAAATGTTCTATGCTATCCAGGCCCAGGAATCATGTGCTGTCAAGTTTTGTGGTCTCCAAATTATTCCATATAATTTAAAAAATTACACAAACAATTAGAGAAATTACATGAACCAATTCATAATATAATTTATCATTATACTTAATTAAGATGGGAAATCATTTTTGAATTAAAATCAGGCATTTTCACTATTCATCCAAAAATGATGTTTCTCAGAAAAATCCAAAAATTACACCCTAATCTAATTTCTGTATTCTAAATTAAAAATTATTTTCATTTTATAAAATCCAGTTTATATATTGTTCTAAAATTTATATTAATGTTTTTCAAAGAAGGACCAGAAAATAATTTTTTTTGAGAAAATTTTATTTTTAATCGTATAAGGAATTTACCAAAAATTAAAATTTTCATTATCAATTTATTTTCATTATATAAAACCATTATTAAAAATATATTTTAAAATTATTTATTAATATTCAAACTACTATGTTTAATGTCTATGTTATAATTATCTCATTTAAATAATTATAAAAATAAATTGACGTTTCGTAGAGACATTAGTATTGTGTGTAAAATATGCCAATTCATTGTTTAGTGTAATGTATTTCAAGTATGTTCCATGTGAGAGGAATTATTTCCTTATTTAATTTCATTAAATAATTGAATGTTTAACTTATTTAAAAAATTTTCATAAAAACTCAGGAAGTTAAACACACACCGATATCCTATCCTTAAGTTCCATCATAGTATGGTATGACTACCCATCTATCTATGGGAGGAAAGAAATACATAATAATACCTATGATACAATAAAAATAATTCGTTATATAAGTTTGATGTCAAACATGAGTCATGGACTGAAACAATAGTATGTGGCTCCTAGTGCAGATGGTCTATCTCCCACATATACCGAACTACCAACTGCTCTATTGTGAATGTCTCATATATAGAAAAAATATAATAATTCTATCAGTCAACACAAAAAAACACATATAACATCCTTATTCCTTATAATAATTAGGAGACCCCCGAAAAAATCCATTTTCACAATATCCTACTTCCACTCTAGAATGGGTAGTGATTGAATAAAACCTACATATCATTGAAGCTCTACTCTCACCTTCAGATAAGTGTAACATCGGGTCACAAAACCATATATAATCCTTTTCATTCCCAAACACAGAAAAAAATTTCAAAGGTCATGGTACGTTTTGGTCACATAGAGATTTATTAACCCCTTCGAGGAAGGAATTTCCATCCGGAGCTCCTCTCAGATGCTTGTAGGAACAACAACCTGATTTTTGACAATGATGATTGCATCCTCTCCTATGCTTTAATTTGAAGGTGACTCCCAAACATAATGGTTTTCTCTAAAATAAATGCAATATGTAACCTCATTATTCCAATAATGGATTCATATTAAAATATTATAATCCACTATAATTGATATAAGAGTCATATGTTTTTTGGTTCTCCTAAACAAACACATTCATCTAAGTCAATAAAGCCATAATATTCTACTCAGTTCTAGACTCCTGAATTAATTGAGTCTAATTATTTCTACATAATGCATCAACAACAATGTTTTCTTTTCATCGAATATATGACAACTCAAAAATAAAATACTGCATACATTCAACTGGACTGAAAGTTATTTTTTTTATTAAGTTGACAAGAAAATCAAAGGATACAAATCACGGAGGTCGAAAGTAGTGAAGACCATAAAATTTATCCCAATAGATAATGTTTCCAATAAATTATATCATAAACCACTACTACTATATTGAGATCACACATAGGGTAATTCTATTCATGGGGCATCTACTACTAAGACCCATAATCCACAACATGTTCTCCCAAAATCAACACAACTCCATGTTCGATTCCAGATGTGTCACAATACATTGTATACTCCTAAAATAACATTGGTATAATCAAGGTTGATTTTAATTTCAAGTTTGTTTTTAACTCTTTTAAGGAATTCAAACATTATTTCATCCATTTTAATTTTTCCCTTTTCTTGTTTAGTCCCAAAATAGGAGCTTCCAAACATGAAAAGTCCTAAATGAATCTCTAATAATATCTACCTTACCCTTGAAAGAAATGGATATCAAACTACTTCAGGGGATTATCCCAAGAAACTAAATCCTAAACTATCTATGTTTTTACTAACAGACATTCCTCTAAATGATTTTTCCCAATAAGTGTACCTGGTCGACCCAAAAATTGAACATTGATAGCTTTGCGTGAAACTGATGCTCTGTTAGTGTACTCAAAATCATGTCAATATATTTTTCATGATCATCATGAGCCTTTTAGTACACAAATATGTCATCCGAGAACCCTACTATAAGCTTATTTAGGTATGGATGGAATATATTTTTAATCAAGGCCACAAACACTACTACTGCATTTGTCAACCCAAATTCCATTACACAAAACTCATAAAGGATATGCCTACACCGAAAATAATTTCATGGTATGTAAAATTTAAGAACTATCATTTGATGATACTTTGATATCAAGTCTATATTTGAGATAACATAATATCCCTTCAACTAGTCAAATAAATTGTCGATAAATAGATGATGTTATCGGTTCTTCACAGTCATCCAGTTCAACTTCTGATAATTAACACACAAGTGAAAACTCCTATCATCCTTCATTGAAAAAAAACCTAGGTTATACCCAAGGAGATGTACTAGAATGGATAAACAAATTATCCTATAACTCCCCTAGAATATTCTTGAGATCTTGAATCTATATCAGTCCAATTATTTATGGTACAATATATATTGGATCATCCCCCAATATTATATCTATAGTGAATTTCACATCATTATCAAGTGAAAGACCAAACAATTATTCAATAAATACATCCTAAAACTACTACACTATAGGTGGAAAAATTTCATGCAATACTCCCCCATCATCTAGCAATAAAATTGAAACCTAGGCTATGAGCTCTCTATGTTTTGGGTTTATTGGACCAACTAATCCTATCTTGATATCCCACTCCCCACAATGAATATGATGGTCACATTTAGTAGATGCAATGGTCATTCTCATTTAGAATAAATCTATGTGGGATCAGTTTGTGAATTTCCAAACCATAACTATAATTAGGTCAAAGACCAACATGATATGAATATAGAGATCTCATAGAAAATGATATTCCCTTATTTTCAGATGACATCCCTTGCACAAACCAATGTCTCTAGACTATAGTACCAACTGTGTATCTATAGTCACAACTCCATTTATTATATAATATTCCACGATCAAACCATTTAAAATTTTTGTTGATACAAATGGGTGAGAGGATCCAATATCAAATGAGGTAGTCATTAATGTTGAAGCCACAAGAATAATACCTCTTACTATTGATGTTCCAATCTTGATATTCACAAATATATGTTGCACTGCATGTTACTATCCTACCCCTATCATTTGTGATTATTTTTTAATCCCCTAAGTCACACGACTCTACTGATATGGGTTCTAATTACTAGATGCACCACGTCTTATACCTCTACTACCTCGAATAGCAGAACTACATCTTCCAGCCTGATATGATGTAGAAAATCCACTTCCTACATTTTTACGCTCTACATGCACCCTCAATGACATTCAATCTCGATGTCCTACTGAAATTCTCTAGATATCCTAAATTTCCTCATGATTTTAACTCTATATTTTTATTGTAAAATCTATATGATAATGTCCCTACATGAAACAATAATAATAGATCACTCATGTAAGGTCCCGTTCAATTGACTCTACTATATGTGTAATCTTCTTTTGACTACTCTGAATAATGTCATCTAGTAGGTGCTTCCAACTCTCAGAATTTGATCCTCTTAATCATCAAATATTAACTATATATCATTCTTTGGAACACTCTTTTAGATTCCCCATATCTATGAGAGCCTGATCTACCTTCTATGAAAAATTATTTAATAGAAAAAGGTTATCTTTAGGCTTACTTTCACACTTAATTCCATCCTGATTGAGTGTCTTAATAGATCAATCATCTCCCATCAACACTGGAGTAAATAATTATCATTCTGTAAAGATTATATCATAATCCATCATATATATGCTCACCTGAGTCTTCCCCATGAATTATGCTTCATTAACTCATCTCATCATCTTTGGATTGAAGTGATTCCAGAAGCACTCCAATAAATCATTCCATAAAATTCTATTAACCTATCAAACCCATGTATGAATATCCCACTATATCTTTTCTAATTATCATAGAATATTAGTGTCCAATGTGAACCCCCTTTTTAGAATGAACCACTAAATTGTCAAGTATCATCCTAATGGGCTTAACCCCGAACATAGATCCTTCAAGTCCACCCTCTCCAGTGAAAGTAAGAGGGTTTTATAACTAGAACTCTCTATTCATCTCAAAAATCATTTTCACAACCTTCTATGGGTCTCTTTCCACGAATTACGTAAAGCGAGCAATGTCCACTCAAAACATCTTGCCTTCGTACCCAATCGATATTATTGGTGCCTTAGGTTCCCCCACAAGACATTCATCCACTTCTATGTCCTCTGGTCATACCCTCAACAAGAATTGTCAAGGAATAATTAATATAAAATTTCAAAAATAATCCTCAAGACAAAATTGAAAACATTAACACATCTACATAATGGGTGAAACACCACATGACAAAAACAAGTCTTTTACTCACATCTCACCATGAGGTCAAAACCAAGGAGCTAACATTACCCTTAACCATCCTACATCGAGGCATTGGTTACAAGGGTAAAAAAATTCTAATGGTTATTTTTTTATCATTTTGACATCCATTTATTCATATTATAACATCATTTTACCATTTATGATTTCATATAAGGAACCATTTTCAATTCAATTTCATAAGCCATGAAAATAGTTCAAATTCAATGACTAACTCAAAACATGTTTTTGGTTCTTTAATAAAGTGATGAATATCAAACAAAATAATCATTATTGCCTAAAATTATGCATGTAAACTCAACTCTCATTCATTTCTATCCATTTTTAAATTCTTATTATAAACTCAAAATGAATCATTACATCACACACCAAGTGCCTCAATAAAGGTGAGGTGACCTTAAATTATAGAAATAATGATAAATAACAAAAATCATACATTGAGTACATCAGTTTTACCACATACATGTGTTTCCAACTCCAATAAACAATCTCATTACCATGGATCAAATCATCATAGTCCCCTTTTTACCTTCAGAAAACATAAAGGCAAAGGAACAAAAGAAAAGAAAACTCATCTGATATAATTTTAATACATATAAGCTTGGGCTACAGCTACCGGTTCCCCACTCTGGTCGGTCACATTACCTCAAGAATGCCTCCACAAACACTAGAGGAAGAAGACTAGAATATAGGATCTAATAAATTATTAATATAGAGAATATACTATCTTTTATTAGAGTAATACATGAGAAAAAATAATAAAAATAAGAGGAATCAATATATTTCAATAAGAAATATCATAACCACTTGATAACCAAAATAATAAATATCATATCCAACAAAACTAGAAACATTCCATGATAAATTATGTGTCAAGGGTATGAAATGAAAATATTAAATAAAGACACCAATGACTCCCAAGAAAGTCTCAAAACACATCTAGTACATTTATCCTAGATCCATCAATAAACAATGAATCAAACCAAAGGTCTTTTCCATTAACCTATCATACAATAATAAAGTCTATTCGGGTACTGACTATGTAGTATGAATAGGGTGTGAGTAAAAGTAAGTAGGCGTCCACCAATGATATCAAAAATAATATCCAGTCAGATAATAGTATGAGAAATTATATAAAGATATAATTACAATTCTTAATTAAAAAGATTTTAAATTATCAATTAATATTTATTTAACCACATAAACCATGGGTTCCCATGTAACCCCATATATTAATACATGATTTGGCCCATGTTGGTGTTTGAACTATCCCTGAGGGATACCCCATGTATTAATTTAAATGTTAAAATTCTTATTTTCACAAATTATTGACCATGTTACCATTCACTGATTCACACACTTGAATGACCGTGTTATAATTCTTTACATCAAAAATAAATGACCACATTACCCTTAATTAATTCTGAAAAATTAATGAATATGTTACCATTCATTATTTCTCATAATTGAAAGACAATGTTACCATTCATTATTCCTTCCTGAATTTCGATGTTACTATTCACTGTTTTACAATACGCAATTGAATGAGAGGGTTATCATTAATAATACTCGACTGAATATCCATGTTACCATTCACCATTTTACAACACAGAATTGAGTGAACATGCCACCATTCATAATACATGGATGAATTTTCTTATTACCATTCAGTGTTAACATATATCGCAACTACCAATTAAATAATTCAATAATTAATTAATCCGTTCACAATATTTATTTTTAGTTGATTAATTCACCAATTAATTCTTAAAACTAACAATTCTAAAATCTCATAAATAATTTCCCATTAATAATCTAGTTCATTCATTAATATTAGACAAACTATTTCCATATTAAATTATTTATAAATTCCCCAATTTTATTTTCTAATAATTTATTAATTAATTGATGTAATTAATTCTAATTACTAAATTCAATTTCTAAAAAAATCTATAAAATATAAAAATTTTCATGTAATAAATTGAAATCATTACAATAGGATTTGAATATTAGAACACCTACTTCAATTTGTTGACAAAAATCACTAAATATATAAATGCCCAGTTTAAAGCGTGTAATGGAACAAACCTCTTCTATCAATTACATTGTGAAAATGTGGTGTTGGAGGTGATCTGGGAGGTCAAGGTGACTTCTCCCCAACACTTTTCCAAATTTCCAGTTCTGTGAATAGTGTATCCACTTTTATGAACAGTAACGGTAGGTGTACAGTGTTTCACAGATCAGTAGGTGTACAGTAACGGTAGGTGTGCAATAACGGTAGGTGTACAGTGGTTCACAGTTCGGTTTCACAGATCGGTTTCACATATCGGTAGATGTATAATAACGATAGGTGTCAAGTAACGGTAGGTGTACAGTGCTTCACATATCAGTTTCACAGATCAGTTTCACAGATCGGTAGGTGTATATTAACGGTTGGTGTACAGTAACGGTTGGTGTAATGTGTTTCATAGATCGGTTTCACAGATCGGTTTCACAGATTGGTCGGTGTACAGTAATGGTAGGTGTACAGTAACAGTAGGTGTATAGTAACGGTAGGTGTACAGTGTTTCACAGAACGGTTTCGCAGATCGGTTTCAAAGATCGGTTTCACTGATCTGTTTCAAATATCAGTTTGACATATCGGTTTCATAGATCAGTAGGTGTACTGTAATAGTAGGTGTACAATAATGGTAGGTGAACAGTGTTTCCATCTTCCAACAGTTTTCCTCCTTTTTTCATTTCCTTTGATGTAAAATACATTTAAATCCTTATTTTAAGGAATCTTAAGGATGATTCAAATGCCATAAATCATATATTAATTATTCCTATGGCTTAGGATATTTTTACTTGTTCAAACCATGTGGTTTAATGTTATCCGATTATAATGGGTAATTAAGCGTATTTTAAACTGTCACCCCATTAAATCTTCAAATGGGATAAGATATGATCCTCCCATGTTATTCCTATTTGTTCTCGGCTATGAGATGCTAGACCCTTTCAATACTTTCGGTAGGAGTTTCACAATCAAACATTACCCCTCAGATTGGTTCCGCTCTGTTTGGATGCAACCAAGCTGTATCGGTCAATCCTTGATATAAGGTATGTTTTATCATCATTCCTTTGGGGATCATCATCTCTTGTTTCTTCTTTACATGTTATCATGTAATCTCCATGCTCTTATTGGGTTTTTCTTGAGGTTTTGTTGGTACGGCCATACCATTGCATCCTCAGGTGGATGTAGTTGTTGCAAGAGGAGGATCGTGTTCCATTATGTGGATAAAGAATGTGAGGAACTCTTTGAGGTAGAGGATTTGTTGCTTCACCTTTATTATACATGAATCTATATTGTTAGAATGTTTAATCCCACTGTATAACAATAGAATTGACATAATAAATATTTTAACTGGAGAAATAAACTGATATCGATCGTATGTTATTTCCTCCTGTTTTTCTACATAGTGTGATATCTATGAATGCTTTTCTTTGATGCTCGTTCATGATCGAAATTGGTAAAGAATGTAAATTGGGATTAATTGATAACTGTTTGGATAAAGTTAAAGAGGCATGTAAACGAATCTTGTTCTTGTTGGAATTTGATGTTAATCAAATTAGTGTAGTAAGAATGATTATTTAATTGTGATAGATCACTGATTTGGTTTCCCTAATTTGGAACCTACGAATAATAAATCTGTTAATTTAAGATGGATTAATGAATTGATTGTTTGATAATTCTTTAAGGGGTTCTCAGTTACCCTCTTGAGTGTTAAAGGGCCAGGATCCCTATTGATGTGATTCTTTTTCCTGCTGCTTGTGATGTGACGTGATCCTTGATGGTTGTTGTGATACGTGGGGGCATGGAGGCTTTTAGTGGTGGAAGAAGATGACGCCTAGAGTAGCGAGATACATCGGTTTATGCATGTGGCTGCCGAGGAGGACACATGGGTTGATGGAATGGGATGGATGTGATGTTGGATTCTTGATGATTCTTTGGATGATTATCTGCTTTAATTTTCCCCACATCTCAAGGAAGCTGGTCTTGCTTACTCTTCTCCCGAGAGAGGCGAAGACATGCAGGGTATTCCGTGTGCTTTCTGTGTTTAGCTTCTCAGGTGAGGATGGGTCTACGCTCTTGCTATAGGCAGCAAGGTCTCGACGGGTAGTACATCTACTCATCGTGTTGATCCCCCTTATGTTAGTAGCATATGATGCTTTTCTATAATTCCTGAGAATATGGGAATGTAATTCAATAATGAATATTTTTAATAAATGGAGTTAACTCATGGGGATGGAGTTGCTGGAAATAAATGATGAGGTTGTAATTTTGAAGGGACAGGGGACTTTGGGTGTGATGCTAATGAAAATTAATGTGGAATGTTTCTTGGTTAATTAATGTGTATTGAATTAATTAATGTAAGGTGGTACTGATAAAAAGAGAATGAAGTAATCTAATAAGGTTCATTAAATGGTTTTGTGGTTATAGGATTCCTAGTCTTAGAAGTAGCAACCCGAAGTCTGAGAGACGTTAGCTATAGTTGTGTCTAATACTAGGTTATGCCCATAGTGTGATTCTGAGATATATTATATTCTGTACTTTTTGTGTTTCTATGCGCTACTCCACCCTATCAGTAAGGGAAACTGACACCCCGAGGATTCTGAGCCCTGGGGGAAGGGGTGTTTTCCCCAACATTATGGTGGGAGGATGAATGGATGACTACCCCCTTTAGCCCCGCTCTCTTCTCTTGATAGTTACTAGTGCTGGTAGCCACATTGGATAGTTTTCCCCATATATGTGTGTAGAGGGCTATAATGGCTTGGGGTTATTCACACACCTATATTATGGATATAGTATCCTATGGAATACAATAGGTGTAACATGTATTGGTTTTGATGTCTTGAGGATCCTTAGTTGGTGTATGGGTTGTAATGGATTGAGGTATAATACCCGACGTATGATACATGTTATTCATGCTGTGGTGGCTCCCAGAAACTACCTGTCTACTTTTGGTTGTGATCATGGTGTGGTGCTTCGCCCAGGTGTTTGCGGGCAAGCCTTTGTGTTTCACAAGGTGTATATTGTGGAGCTTCACCCATCTGTCTGCGGGAAACCCTTTTTAGAGAGAGATGATTGGCACATGCGATGTTGGGGAAATGCGGAAAAACAGTGGGGAAGTAGTAGCAGGGTACCCTTGATATTCATTAATATATGCTATATTCTTATATGTGTTACCTGGTGATAGTAGCCATGGTGAGGTTGGGAACATAGTGTACCTGTTTTGGTGATGAGTTAGTTTCACTTGTTGTTCACTGTGCTTTAGCATGGATTCTTTACTGTTGCATGAGTGGCTTCAGAGAGGATCCTATTGAGTATGTTGTTATATTCACCCTATATATATATAATCTGTTTTTCAGTTCACCTGGAGCAGGTTGGAGGATAGGCTGCGTACTACTAGCTTGTGGTTGCCGGATCTGTTCAGGCTTGTGGTTTCTGCTGTTTTTACATTCGGTTGGGGACTTGTAGTTTTTCCATTCCAATTGTAGTACATTTTAATGACATTTCATATATGAACTTGGGTTTATTTTATATTCTAGTTCTGAGTTTGAGTTTATTGGTGTATATCTTATCTCTCTCTTCCACGTGTGTTCTCTTAGAGGGTAATGCCTCCCATTCGTGTGCCAATTATACCCTCAGTGTTGGTCGCCATCTCGGGGTCTACTGACGGTAGGACTCGGGGGGTCATTATATCCCTTCTCACATTGTAGGCCCAGGAGGGGTACACATTGTGGGGAGGGGGCCGTGACATAGTGGTATCATAGTTCTGGTTGAGGGATAGGATGGAGTTTGGATTTAGGCACATGTGAGGTTACATGGGTTGGTAGGGAAACAGTTCCATTCATGTTTAGAAAATGAGGTAAACACTGGATACCGGCTGAGACATAGGTGTTTAGGCCCCCCCATGATCTGATGTACGGGCCGTTAAGTTAAGAATGTCTACTAAACAAGGTGATACTAGTTGGAGGGTATAGACCTTGAAATGGATCATGTATCATTCTACTTGGTTCTTGTGTTTGAATGGATAGACCTTGATATAGCATAACCTAAAATGAATAAAAGAGAACAATTAATTAATTAATGCTGAGTCTTCCATATTCTATGTTTAAGAGCTCTAATGGTTTGTGATTTTACAGGTATGGATCTAGGTCGATGTCCTCATCAGTTTTACACAGAAAATGTCCAGCAGTATGTTCCAGCAGATTGACTCAGGGTAGAGGTTGACGATGACGACACTTGGAGGAAGAAACTTTGAGAGTTTCAGCACCAGAGTCTGCAGAATTACAAGGCCTCTGTTTCATATGCAGTCATGGAAGACTGGTTAGAGGAGGTCCATATCGGCATCAGTTCGATTTGTTTTCATAAAGAACACTGGGTGTCCTTGGTTGTGATGATGCTGTGTGGTGCATCGAGGCAGTGGTGGTTCTTATTCCTTAGGGATCGTGGGGAGTCAGCGATATCATGGGATGAGTTCTGAGACAGGTTTAGGGCTGAGTTTCATTCTTCAATAGTGAAGTCATCTAGTTTCCATGAGCTTTTTACCCTTTGATAAGAGACCTCCATTGTTCGGGAGTTTGGAATCCGTTTCAGCAACCTCTTACAATATTTTTCATACCTACTACCACATGAGGAGGCTAGGTAGAGTCATTTCGAAGAGGCTTTTCATCAAGAGATCCATGGACAGGTAACCCCCTTTATGTTGAAAACACATGTCGAGGTACTAGTAAGGGAAGAGGTTGTTGAGAAATTTTTTTCTAGGATCGGATCATCATTAGAGGGGAATCAGCGTGATTCCACACAAATCAGAGCTGTGGTTTGGGGTTCTCGGTTTTCCAGGAAAAAGAGTATTTGTTCTGCCGGGGGTAGGTCCCAGCCCTTCACATCTCGTTTCTCTAGTGGCAGCAACTCTCAGGCCTATGCAAAGATACCAGGTGCTTGTTTTTCTTGTGGTGGTCATGGCCATCAGAAGCATGAGTGCCCCACCTTTCAGAGCATCCATCATGCACCAGTTGCTACGGTCCAAGTTCCTCCGTTGAGGTAGTTCCAGCCGAGGTGGAAGCAACTTGTTTCACCATATTTAGATTAGCAGAGGGTAAATGGGGTAGGCCGAGGATAGCCCCATGATGCTCCCCGTCCTTAGAGAGTAGATAATATCCATGGTGGTGGTCATCATCATGATCATAGAGGGAGTGGAGGAGGTCGTGGTCAACTTCATGCTATAGAATTGCCAGCTCTGGGATATCCAGACGTCATTCGAGGTAACCTTTTATTGTCTCTACCTTGTATAATTCCTTGTTTGATTCAGGAGAGACACACTCCTTCATATCACCAACCCTTGTCTATGATTTGGGACTTGAGGTAGAGAGGCTTCCAGTGCCCTTGGTGTTGACTACGCCATTTGGAGGTGGAGCTGACTTGTTTGAAGTATGTACAGATTGTGACCTAGTGTTTGGGAAGATCCACTCTTGGGGAGATTTCCAATGTTTAAGAATACAACCTTATGATGTCATCCTCAGAATGGATTGGTTGTATTCAATGTAGGCTACCATGGATTTGTTCAGGAAGAAAGTCATTTTTATTAGAGAAGATGGAGAGAAAGTGGTGTTTGTTGGTGAGCGAGATCCTCGGATGGGTCATAGGCGTGTTCCATCCTTATAATCTATGATGGCTGAGTTGATGTTGAGTTTATCAGAGGTTCACCTGCTGGCATTTCCTAGGGTCGTAGAAGAGTACCCTGATGTCTTTCCAGAATAGGTTGTAGCATTACCCCCTTGACAAGAGATTGAGTTTGGGATCCAGATACAGCTATGAGAATCTCATATATTTATGTCTCCATATAGGATGGCCCCTTTAGAGTTACGAGAACTACATAATTAGCTTGATGGTCTGTTATAGTGTGATTTTGTTCAACCAAGTGTGTCACTGTGGGGTGCATTTTTTTTGTTCGGGAAGAAGGCTGATGGATGTTTGCAGTTGTGTGTAGATTATCGTCACTTAAACAATATTCCAATAAAGAATCTCTATCCTCTTCCATAGATTGATTATTTATTCGATCAACTGAAGGGTTCAAGTTTTTTCTCAAAGATTGACATGAGGTCAGGATATCATCAGATGCATGTAAAGGATGAGGATATCCCAAAAACTGCTTTCTGTTTTCAGAATGGGCATTATGAGTTCATTTTAATGTCGTTCGGAATGAAGAAAGCTCTAGCGGTATTCATGGGATTGATGAATGTTGTGTTCCATGAGTACCTTGAAATTTTTGTGGTGGTTTTCATCGATGACATCCTTGTGCACTCTACATTTGAAGAGGGGCATGTAGATCATCTACATGCTATTTTGGGAGTTCTTTGTAAACATCAGCTATTTGGGATGTTGTCAAAGTGTGTGTTTTGGGCTCAAGAAGTATGTTTCTTTGGTCATGTTGTGTCCCAATAGGGGGATATATGTTGATCCATCGATGATAGAAGCAATGGTGTCCTGGGGAGCCCCCATGATATTGTTAGAGGTGCGAATTTTCCTTAGTTTCGCAGGCTACTATAGGAGGTTCGTAGCCAATTTCTCCCGTGTTGCAACTCCTCTAACAGCTTTGACCAGGAAGGATCAAGCATTCATTTGGACTGATCATTTTCAGGAAGATTTTGAGTATCTAAAGGAGAAGTTTGTAAGTGCTCCGGTTCTTTGTCTTCTAGGTGAGTGAGTTCAATTTGATGTTCTCTGCGACACTTCGCATATGGGGTTAGGATGTTTCGACATGTAGGAGAGGTTAGTTGCTTTTTATGGGTCTCGATAGTTATGTCCCAATGAAAACAACTATGCCACCCATGATCTTGAGTTGGTAGTCGTGGTGTTTGCTCTGATGTTGTGGAGACATTACCTCATTGGTTAACGCTAAGTAGTTTTGACCGATCATAATTTTTTGAAGTATGTTTTCTACTAGTTTGAATTTAACTGGCGACAGTGTCAGTGGATGGAGTTCTTATAGGAATAAGACTTTTAAATATCATATACAATAGGAAACTGGAATTTGTTAGCTGATGTGATGTGCCAAAAGTCACATAGTGATGTTGTGCGTGAATATGGTTATTCATGGAGAGTAATGGAAGAATTGTCAGCATTACATCGTGATATGGGAGAAGATGGGGGGTATAGGTTGTCTTTTTCTACTGACGTTACAGTCATCCCTGATGCAGAAGGTGGAAGAGTCCCAGTTCAGAGATCTTGAGGTGGAGGTCTGGAGAGACCAGGTTGTTTGTGGTGAGTCCCATGATGGTTTGTCTGAGGATAAACAACACCGAGTGGTGTACCATGGAAGGCTTTTTGTTCCCATGGCGATGCACGAAATGGTTCTTATAGAGTTCCACAGTTCGACTATAGCAGTACATCCTGGTGTGAAAAAGATGTAGTGATCCTTGAGGGGCCAGTTTTGGTGGCTAGGGCTAAAGCGTGTGGTTGCAGAGTTTGTGTCTCGATGTTTAGTCTTCTAGATAGTGAAGGTCAAACACTATGTTCGTGGTGGTCTTCTCCAGCCATTAGAGATTCCACAGTGGAAGTGGGAGGACATCTCAATGGACATTGTTACTGGTTTACCTCGAGCTCTGGGAGGACATGATGCTCTTTGGGTGGTATTGGATCACTTAACAAAATCGGCCCACTTTATAACAATCAAGGAGTCATGCTCGGTGTATGTTTTGTTGAGGCAGTATATAGAGGAGGTGATGAGACTTCATGGAGTCCCAACGATGATCATTTCTAATCGAGGTCCTCATTTTACCTCCAGGGTGTGGAGAGAGGTCTCTAACATTCTTTTGGTTCTGAACTATGCCTTAGCACTGCTTTTCATCCTCAAACGGATTGTCCAACAAAGTGAACCATCCAGACTCTTGAAAACATTTTATTCTCTTTTTTTCTTGATATCATAGGTTCATGGATGAGGCACATACCCTTTGAGGAGTTTGCTTAAATTAATAGTTTTCACTCGACCATCAGTATGGTACTATTTCAAGCCTTATATGGACAGCCATGTCGTTCTCCGTTGTGCTAGACTAGGGTCAGAGAGTCTGCAATTCTCAGACATAGACTAGTGCAGAATACAATAGAGATGGTCTAGGTGATTCATGAGAGGATGAAGACAGCACAAGATCATCATAAATCATATCTTGATCAATGAAGGAGGCCCTTAGAGTTTAATTTTGGGGATCCTTTTTTTCTGAAGGTGACTCCCCGTCGTGGGAAGCGAAGGTTTGGTCATGGAAGTAAGATTTCTCCACGGTTTGTTGTGCCTTTCGAGGTGTTAGCTTGTGTGGGAGTTTTGGTGTATCATGTACCACTTCCCCCATAGATGAGTCGGATACATTATGTTTTCCCCATGTCACAACTCTGTTATTATCTTCATGATGACTCCTGCATCATCAATTGGGGAGAGATCAATGTTGATGATGATACAACCATTGTGGATCGACATGTGGAGATCCATGACCATAAGGAGAAGGTGTTACATGGGTGTTATATCCCCTTAGTTCATGTCTTGTGTCACACAGTGTCATAGAGGAGAGTATCTGGGAACCTAAGTCACAGATATGTTCCTAGTACCCAGATTTGTTTGATGATTAACTCTGTTAATGTAAGGATGTTCCTTTTGTGGTTAGATTTATCATGTTTCATTTATGAATTGTTCATTTGTGCTTTTGTGGCTTGCTCTCTTTTGAGAGGTATCTTGATGGGTGGTTGTTCGGATCCCATTTCTTTTGGTGGGATTTTAATTATCGAGGACGAGAATGTTTTGGGAGGTATCTGATGTAATGGCCCAGACCACTCTGGTCTATTACATTGTGAAAATTTGGTGTTGGAGGTGTTCTGGGGGGTCAAGGTGACTTATCCCCAACACTTTTCCAATTTTCTAGTTCTATGAACTGTGTTTCCAGTTTTATGAACCGTATCAGTAGGTGTACAGTAACGGTAGGTGTACAGTGTTTCATAGATCAATTTCACAGATTGGTATATGTTCATTAACGATAGGTGTATAGTGTTTCACAGATCAGTTTCACAGATCATTGTCATAGATCAGTTTCATGGAACGGTAGGTGTATAGTAAAGGTATGTGTACATTAAGGGTAGGTGTATAGTGTTTCACAAATCGGTATCACATATCGGTTTCACAGATCGGTTTCACGAATCAGTAGGTGTCCAGTAACGGTAGGTGTACAGTAATGGTAGGTGTACAGTGTTTCATAGATCAGTTTCACAGATCGGTAGGTGTACAGTAACGGTATGTGTACAGTAACAATAGGTGTACAGTAATGGTAGGTGTACCATGTTTCACAGATCGGTTTCACTGATCGGTTTCACAGATCAGTTTCACAGATCGGTTTCACAGATCGGTAGGTGTACAGTAACGTTAGGTGAACAATGTTTCCTGCTTCCTATTGTTTTCCCCTTTATACAATTCCTTTGATGTAAAATACATTTAATGCCTTGTTTTAAGGACTCTTAAAGCCTATTAAAATTCCATAAATCCTATATTAATTATCCCTATGGCTCAGGATGTTTTTACATGGTCAAACTGCATGGCTTAATGCGATCCAATTTTAATTGGGAATTAAGAATATCTTAAACTGTCTCCCCATTAAATCATGAAATTGGATAAGATATCATCCTCCCTTATTATTCCTCTTTGTTCTCGGCTATGAGACGCTAGAACCTTCCAATCCATCCCGTATGAGTTTCATAATCAAACATTACCCCTCGGATTGGTTACACTATATTTTTATGCCACAAAGCTCTGTCGGTCAATCTTCGATATAAAGTATGTTTTATCATCGTTCCTTCAGGGATCATCTTCTCTTGTTTATCCTTTCCATATTAGCATGTAATCTTCATTATTTTAATGAGTTTTTTATGGGGTATGGTTGGTGCGGTCGTACCATGGCATCCTCGGGAGGATGTAGTTATTGCAAGAGGATGATCGTGACCCGTTGTGTGGATAAAGAACGCGAGAAACTGTTTGAGGTAGGGGATTCATTACTTCTCCTTTCTTTTAAGTGAAACTATATTGTTAGCATGTTTAATCCCACTGGATTACAATGGAATAGACATAATAAATATTTTAACTGGATAAATAAATTGATATCGATCATATGTTATTGCCTCATATTTTTCTAGATAGTGTGATATCTATTCTGTCTTTTCATTGATGCCCGTTCTTGATGGAAATTGGTAAAGAACCTAAATTGGAATTAACGGATAATTTTTTGGATAAAGATAAAGAGGCATGAAAGCGAATCTTGTTCTTGTTGGAATTTGATTTAATCAAATTAGTGCAGTAATCAAGTTTATTTAATTGTGATAGCTCACTAATTAGGTTTCCTGAATATGGAACCTATGAATAATAAATCTATTAATTCAATATGGATTAAGGAATTGATTGTTTGATAATTCCTTAAGGGGTTCTGAGTTACCCTCTTGATTATGAAAGGGCTAAGAGTCCTATTTATGTGATTTTGTTTCCTACTGCTTGTGTTGTGATGTGATCCTGGATGGTTGTTGTGATATGTGGGGGCATGGAGGCTTTTAGTGGTGCCATCAGATGACACCTAGAGTGGCGATATGCATCAATTTATGCATGTGGGTGTCGAGGAGGACACCAGGGTTGATGGAATAGGATCGATGTGTTGTTGGATGCTTACCGATTCTTTTGTTGATTATCTTCTTTACTTTTCCCCACTACTCAAGGTAGTTGGTGTTTCTTACTCTTCTCCCGAGAGAGGCGAAGACACGTGGGGTATGCCACGTGCTTTCCGTGTTTACCTTATCAAGGGAGGATGGGTTTATTCTCTTTCTATAGGTAGCAAAGACTCGATGTGTAGTACATCAACTCACCGTGTTGAGCCACCTTATGTTAGTATCATAGGATTATTTTCTTGAATACCCGAGAATTATGGAATTTAATTCAATAATGAATATTTTTAATAAATGGAGTTAACTAATGGGGTTGGATTTGCTAGAACATAACTTTTATGTTGTAATTTTGAAGGGACAGTGGACTTTGGGTGTGATGTTAATGAAACAAAATGTGGAATTGTTCCTAGTTAATTAATGTTTAATGAATTAATTAACGTAAGGGGGAACTGATAAGAAATGGAATGATGTAATCTAATAAAGTTCTTTAAATGGTTGTGTGGTTATAGGATACCTAGTCTTATACGTAGCAGCCCGGAGTCTGAGAGACGTTAGCTAAAGTTGTGTCTAATACTAGGTTATGCCTAATGTATGGTTGTGAGATATAGTATATTTAGAACTTTTTGTGTTTCTATACGCTACTCCACCCTGTTTGTAATGGAAACTGACACCCCATGAATTCTGAGCCCTGGGGGGGGGGGGGGGCGTTTTCACCAACATTCCGGTGGGAGGAGAAATGACTGACTACCCCCTTTGTCCCCGCTCTCTTCTCTTGGTAGTTACTTGTTTTGGTAGGCACATTGGTTAGTTTTCCCCATATATGTGTGTAGAGGGATGTAATGGCTTGTGGTTATTCACACACATATATTCTAGATATATTTTCATATGGAATACTATAGGTGTAACGTGTATAGGTTTTGATGGCTTGAGGATCCTTACTCGGTGTATGTTCTGTAATGGCTTGATCTATAATTCCCAATGTATGATACATGTTATGTGAGGGGTTGTGGCTACCAGAAACTACCTGGTTACTTTTGATTGTGAGTATGGGGTGGTTCTTCGCCTAGGTGTCTGCGGGAAAGCCATTGTGTTAAAAGAGATGCATATTGTGGAGCTCCGACTTGGTGTCTGTGGGCAAGCCTTTTTGTAGAGAGATGCTCAAGACGTGCAACGTTGGGTCAAAGTGGAAAACCAGCGGGGAATTAGTAGCCGGGTACCCTTAATATTCATTACTATATGATATATTCTTGTATGCGTTACCTGGTGAGAGTAGCCATGGTGAGGTTGGTAACTTATTTTACCTATTTTGGTGACAAGTTAGTTTCACTTATTGTTCACTGTGCTTTAGCATTCCTTCTTTACATTTCCATGAGAGGCTTCAGAGAGGATCCTACTGAGTATGCTGTTATAATCACCCTATATATATATAAACTGTTTTCAGGTCAGTTGGAGCAGGTTGGAGATCCGACTGGTTACTACTAGCTTGTGGTTGCAGGAGCTGTTCGGGCTTGTGGTTTCTTCTACTTTAACATTCCGTTGGGTACATGCAGTTTTTTTGTTCCAGTTGTAGGACTTTTGCATGAAACTTCATGTATGCACCTATGTTTCTTTTTAATTTTAGTTTTGATTTGGAGTCGAATGGTGTCTATCTTATCTCTCTCTTCCTCATGTGTTCTCTTTAGGGGTAATGCCTCCCATTTGTGTGTTTACTATACCATCAATGCTAGTACCCAACCCAGGCCTACTAGAGGTGGGACTCGGGGGGTCATTATCTCCCTTCTCACATTTCCGGCATAGGAGGGGTACACATTGTTTGGAGGGGGTTGTGACAAAGTGGATTTGTTAAGAATGAAAAAAAGAATGGAATTTATAAAATCTTAAATTCATGATTAAAATAATCTAGGTATAATAGTCTTAAGTATAGATCTAAATCCAACAGTGGGTAAACATCCATATTTTATCCTGAAAGAGGAGCATAAGAGGGATATAGATCTCAATGAGAAGAAATAATGTACTTGGTGGTGAAAATATTCAATCCTCCTCATTATTACCAAATAATAGAGGTTGGTAAAGCTTGGAATATATACGAGAGCCTCCAAAATCATCAAATGGAGGATAAGGTTGAAGGAGGAGGGCATTTTTTTAAAATAATTGATAATTCAGCCACATAAGATGTTTAAAATTATAGGTCCAGAATTTAGATGGTGTGTAGTCCACACAGACATAATGAAATTATTTTTAAATGTTTCTTTAAAAAATCCATGGCATTACATTTTTTATGTAAACCCCATGAATAATTACACGGTGTGTAATACCCTTACTCGATAGGTAAATGTTCTGCAGTTGAGTTCCAACCCACTTTCCTTCAAATCCACCCAACTAAAAATCAACCCCGTTTAACACATAACTCCTTTATACCCAGACTCCATTAATTAAAATAATCATGCATCAAAGAAAATTAGCTCATTTTCTCAAAAAATGCCTTTATGTATCCAAGTAAGACTGGGGCATTAAGGATCTAATGAAAGGAACATAGAGGGAAAATTACCTCAAATAGAATGAATCTTACAGTATTTGTAGAGATTTTATAGCGTTATAAGTATGATTCTCATTTTTCTTCCATGAATTATGTTTCACATTAATCACCCATATTTTGATATGGTCAATGATAGGGATTCTTGATAATTTCAAAAGTATCATAGTGGAAATTCTATTATCAAAGACCCAATAATCAAAAACATGTCTTCAAAATATATTAAAAATCATTCTCCTAATATATCACTAAAAATTATCATATATATTACAATTCGTCCAATAATAGGGAATTTGAAATATAAGAAATTGATTGTCTTATATTATTAATAACGGAAAATAGAAGAGAAAAAATTCAAAACTAATATGGCAGAATAAGATAAGAATATGGGTATAGTCATGATACATATGAATATTCATACCAACCAAATAAATATATCATAAACCATGAAATATGACACAGTATAACATAAAAAAATAATAAAAAGTGTTTGGAAACATTTTCCCATAAAAATGATCCATGGTAGTTTAATATAGTAATGAGAATTACAATAAATCTATGAAACATTCCTCAAATATGAAGCAAAAAATGATTATTGGGAACATAAAATTCCTGATCAACACCTTCTGTTCCCATTCATCTGAGAAACTAGTATCCAATCATGAATACCTATTTATTTAGATATGGACTCTTAAAAAAATGAATAATAGGGTTATATTGGTCCCCACCCATAATATTCTAATCATTTTCGTTTCAAATGAAATCAATCACTTATTACACCATAAATAAACCTTGGAAAATGAAGTTTATAAAAATTTCAAAATAAAAATCATTCAATTTTATAGAGAAATTGCATTATATAATGAAAATGTGTTTCCTTGTAAACATTTAAAAACCCATGAGAAGATAATTGGTTTCATATGAAATCATATATGGAAATCATTAATAATTTAATTTATAATCATAACATGATGTTCCTATGGAAAATAAATTTTTATTAAAATACATAAAGTTATATTATTGGTAAAAACCATTCCGTCGAGTTAATTAATATTATATTATTAAAAAAGCATGGATAATGAGTTAAAATTAATTCCAATTTTTTACCCAAGTCAAAATATATGTGGAATTAAACTGAGCAACAATCAATAAAAATAATAAAAAAGTTGGTATGACCAAGAGAAGTGAATTAGAATAAATGTTAGGATCATATGTTGTGGATTACCAATGATGAACAGTTGGGGATGGATCATTCCTTTAGAAGTGAAATATATTACATAAATATTATATTGAAGGAAATATGGTTTTTTAAGAATAATATCCTTTATCAATAATAATTTATTTCTATGAATGTGGATTTTGAGGTAATTTTTTTTAATATTATTAGGGAGAGACCCATTGGAAATAAGAAACATATGTGAACATTTTTTAAAATATTTTAAATGGAAATATGTTATCAATAAGGGATAAATATATTTTATTTATAAAAAAATATTTCAGATTAAGGAAGTATAATTAAATGAAAAAGATATCATAAAGATGTTATCATGGAAAAATTATTAGAATGAATTTTTTCCACATGAAATAAAATGAACCATAACAAAGATATTAAAAAAAATTAATACTTTTATGAATATAATGTCTTATAAAATGAAATAAATGACTTTTTGAGGTATAGACAATGTCATTTTCAAATTCATACAATGAATTGAATCCTAGTAAATAGAGTTTCCAAACTAAAAAATATATAGGTGGTTTATTTCAGTTGTAATAGATAGTTCGGATAAAATATGAGTCTAGGGGAAATGAAATATCAAGGGAATATAAAAAATACAAAAATAAGAAAATGAAATTACGAGAGGTTTCATAAATAAAAAAAATCCTCATATTGATTATATTTAAAAAAGAATATTCTTTTTTTAATAAAATTTTCAAATATATCCTTATTGTTTCTGTAACACTGAATAATTCCAACTTCACACTTGGTATATTTTTCATTAATGGAAATTTAAATAAATTAAAATATATCAATCTTTGAGCATGCATATTTTGTAAAAGGTATTCATTACACTTTAATTAAATCATATTAAATGAATCACTATATAGATTAAAATGTAGTCTCAAGAAAATATATTTTAGACAACGAATCACTTACAAAAATATAAGATATCTAATCAAAATTCCCTTGAATGATTGAATTTCAAATGAAACATAAAATTTCTTAAATGTTGATTATAGAAATATAAAAGTTGTAGTAAAAATACTCTTCAAATAAAATATTCTTTATAATAAGAATAATATTTAAAGAAAATGAAAATTTATATAATGAACCCTTACAATTGTAGATTATCTATATCAATAGCATATAAAATAGAGAGAGGTAGAGATTTAAATTAAAAATATAAAAATCAGTAATGGGTATTTTTGGATATAAAATATATATTATATATCAAATATATAAAATAGAATAAATTATTTTTATAATAAAAGATGTTCTCAAATAGATGAATTTGTGTTGAAATCCCCTTACCTCAATATTTTAGTTTTTCATCCTTACTCTAACTTCATGTATATTTAATACTAAAAAAAAATTACTCAATTAAGGAAATTATTAAATAAATTAACCTTTATAAAAATTATTTATAATCCTTGAGTAAAAATATATTACATAGTTAGAGTAATTATCATTATAGAAATTTATAACACCTGATTTTCTATCTTATTTAAATATCGTTGTAATGGAGTCAACTTATATACAGGGGTTTCGAGTTCATTATTTCCTAATTATTAATTATTTAATAGAAATTAATTTTAAATTATTAATAAAATCTTATATTCATTATTTTAATGAAAGTAATATGATAGGTGATAAAGGTAGAGACAGTAAACCAGTTTCATCATGTTTAATGATCAAATGTTAACATATTAACGAATATTTAAAACATTAAAAACACATTCTCTGAATTATTAGTAAATCGTAAATAAATTATTATCACATTGTATTATCAATATATTATATTAAATAATCACTCAATTAATAAAATATTTAACATAATTTATGTAGATGGTAAAATAAACATGAAATTTAATGGTAGGTCTACTAGGTTAGATACCCTGAGAGGGGGGTGAATTAGGGTATGTCATATTAACACAGTTTCCCCTATTGATCTTGGTTCTCTATTAACAAAAACTCTCTTCTCTCCCTTTCTAGTAAAAAATTTTAAATAGAAACAAAATAATGAATAGGACACGACGATTTTTACATGGTTCACCCTCACTGGATACGTCAAAGGAGCATACACCGGTAATTTGCCGATGTACCAAATTTACTAAAAGCGCGCTGATTTTTAGGAAGTTCGTAGTGTACTCATTGTCCCTCCTAGTAAACAACCACTCACAATATGAAAGCTCACTGCTCTTTCAACTTAAGTATACTCACTGCTTGTTAAGAAGATCCAGTCACTGTTGAAAGACTTGTATGCCCCTTGATTATCACAAATGAATGCATCTTCCTTTTTATATAGATTCTATGTTGAAGTTCCACATTAATCCACTTATGAATATAACATTACCGTGGATGTAATGGGAAATATTCCAACTTTACGCACAACCTGAGAGTAACTAGCATGCTTCTCTCTGTCTGGCACGCTTCTCTAATACCAGGTGCTCTTCTTCAAACTTGGCATGCGATTGTCACCAAACAACTTGGATGAAACCCCCTTATTAAAATCTTAACATGGGAGACTCACACCATTTTACTCCCAAACCAATATTGGAGTGCAACCATCAACTTGTGTGCAACCTCAGAGTATCTTAAAACTTGCGCGACAAAAACCACAACTTGCGCAATCGAAACACCTGCACGACTAGAGCTCTAATTTACTCTAATTGTTGAACTCCAATCAAAATTAGGAGGGGTAGCCCTCTATTTATAGGAATTTTTGGAACCCTAATCACTTTTTTTCAAGTCTCCTCTCAGCGCGCATGTCCAGCCACCTGAATCTCTATCTCCCTAGCCACTTGCATGACCAAACCATAACATGGGTTCCCATCCTTCTATTACCATATATTGATTTGATGATATTGAATAACATATGATGCGCAAGTTTCCAATCATCCAAGACACTGGCGGGCAAGTCCCTTGTCCAAAAACACTTTTCTCCATTCGTCAATTTTGAGGCCCAAAAATTTCGCAAACAATGTAAAACGACACCACCTTGTATCTGCTCTTTTTATACGGCCTCCAAGACATCCATCCCTTTTTCATGGTTCATCAATAAATCATGGATTGTTAACAACATCCCTTAAAGTCAA
Source organism: Viscum album (assembly GCA_963277665.1). Taxonomy (NCBI): domain Eukaryota; kingdom Viridiplantae; phylum Streptophyta; class Magnoliopsida; order Santalales; family Viscaceae; genus Viscum; species Viscum album. The sequence goes on along the minus strand of OY728126.1, from coordinate 1,857,410,913 downwards.
CATGTCACCATGAAAACCTCATTTGTCCACAAATTTGTAAATCAAGGTCTGCTTTGTCAACAAACAGAACATGGAGTTACGCTTTTTCAACAAACAAAATCACCTAAAAAATGATTCAATGATACATTGAGGGATTTTTCCCTATAACTATCATTTTATAATGTTATTATGAGTAATGTAATTCCATTATATAATGATAGTGTGACATATTTAGAAGCTTAATCATTTGATACTTTTATTATAACCTCAATATATCAGTGAAAACTATGGTAATGAAAAAATTATTCATTTTCATGTCTTATGAATATTCGTCAATTAGATTTTATAGATTCATTTTCATTAAATTAATATTAAGTATTTTTTCAATCAAGAAACATGATTTATAAAAAAATTGTTTTTTTACAATTTTATGCTATTATTTAAAAATAATATTTATAAAATTGATAAATTTTAATTGCAAAAAGGTATTAATTTTTGAATTCATCAAGTCAAAACTTTTCATAAAATTATTTTCATTGAATTTGCCTACAATGTATGTCTTTTCGAATGAATAGTGGAAATACTAACTTTTATTGAAAACTATCATTTCATTTTAAAAAATTTAAAATTAATTTTTTTAAAGTGGCTTTAAAGTAAAATTACATTATTAGTATTATTAATAGTTACATTAACGTCATTGAAATAAATTTAATTTTTTATTTTATAATAAAACTTTTTATCCATAATAATTTTTAGTGAAAAATCGATTTTCTTCTCACATTGTGGCTTTACTTGGAAATTAAATTCTTGAAGTTATGTGAATCTAATTTTCTAAATTATAGTAAATAATTTTAATGTGAATAGTTATTTTAACATAATAATGTCTATATTGTTTTTTGATAATAATTAATACTAAAAATATTTTAACATCGATAGGGATTATATTTGTTTATTAGAGGGTTAACCAAAATTTAAAAAGGTTAAAATGACCCAAATAAATATATAAATCATAGTTTATACACATATTTTTACCCAATTTCATTTTATATATGTAATATTTCCATTTTTTAATTCATTTTTCTTTAGTATGAAATATGTATTTTTTAATATGTTCAAACATTCCTTGTGTGCCTTCACCCCCACCTATAAAATAACACAAACTAATCTCTACTATAAAAACATAAAGAGACATATTTTCATCCAATAAATACTGAATTCCATTCCTAATGTCCTTATCCAAGTTCTTGTGGTCTTAGTTTTGGAATAATTCCAAACTTATATGGATTATGGTTTAAAGAACATGATGTTTTTTTCAAGATTAGTAAAAACTTATAACTGAATGATATACTTTTATTTACACTTTTATAATGTTAAAAACACATCTAAACAATTTTAAATAATAAAATATATTTCCCAAAAATATTTAAATTTTATTTTGTTGATGTATTGAAATTAAGCCATCTCTTTTCCATTCAATTTGAAAGTGTACCATAATTTCTCTCTATGGATGACAAATACCTCAAGAACTAATGTAATTAATTTCCCACATTGACTTTCAATACTAGTTATAATGCTGAATTTAATTTATATATATTATATTAATAATATATTTATAACTATTTAACGAAAATATATCTTTTATTTTCATACAATTCAATCAATTGAAAATTCATAACTGTTTTCATGAGTACATGTTGATTACCACATAAACGAAGTGATATGATTCATTTATCATCATTTTCTCCCATATATGGTATAAATTATGGTAATAAAATAAAATAAATTATATTTATTATATAATTATAATAAAATGATAAAATGATACTTACATTTTCCCCACCTGTTCATTGTAAAATGTAAATGTTACTCAGGCATACATATATCATATTGTCTCAATGATATTAAAATATTTTCCTTTTCATAAAAATGATATGTAGATTATAATAAAACATTAATTAACATATAAATATATTAATTATAACATTATAATTATTCATAAAATGATATAATACAGATTCATTTTTCCGAAGAAAAACTACATAAGACATTTTTGGCTTATAATCCAAACATCCTCAAAACATTCGAACTAAAAATAATTAATTAATGATTTTTTTTACTAATAATGATAATAATTAATATAATTTAGTTATTTAAGAATATAAATTCTGATGTAAAAATAGAGTATCAAGAAAAGAGAAACATTACCTTAAAACCTCTTTTTTAATACATAATGATTTATATTCAAAAAAATTTATTCAATATAAATATTATATAAATTATTTTTTGAATGTATATATATTTTAATAAGTTAATTGAATAATAAAATATATGTAACTTTTTAATTTATTATAAAGGATTTGAAAACAAATTTTTTCGTAAAATTTAATTGAAATGTTTTAAAAAAAGGCATGTGAAATGTTTTTTATAATGTAAAAGAAGTAAATAGATTATCCAAACTATTATAAGAATTATTTATTATTTTAATTACATAAAACTACTTATTTTTTATTCATTATAAAACCATTATATACTTTATAATGGGTATTTTCAAAACATATAAAATATATATTTTTATATTAAAAAAGTTTAATATTATGGTAGAAAACAATATTTTTCTGAATATGATGGGGAAATTATTTTTTTCATGTGTTACAAACATTTTATTGTTCATTGGTATTTTCTATGATGATTGGTGATCCAAATATAGATTATGATGAGGGTTGATCCTAATATATTTCATGATGATGGTTGAAGCCGATATATCTCTCCATTGAATTGGGAGAAGGATTGGAGTTAACGATTTATATATTTTTATTAAATGTATATTGAAATATACCATGTAGGTTATTTTATTTTTAATTAAAATTATATAAGTTTTATGAAAATGTTTTCCCATGTTACCTAAAGAAAATTAATATTTTTTCTAATGGTTTTCATTGAAATCTTATTACTTTACAAGGTAAATTTATGGGAATAAATTTAATGGAATGACTATACTCATTTTTAGGGTTCAAATATATAACATCTAAAAGATTTCACGATTTACCTGTTATTATAAAGAAAGAATTATGACATACATTTTTTCTATAAGATATATTATGAAATGATTCATAAAAATAATTGGGATCTGATGTTAATTTATTGATTATGAAATTTTTTATTTTGAGTTGAAACATTATAATGAAGTAGGAAATTTTTTTTAATGTATATTCATTGAAAACGAGTTTCATTCATTTTATTATTGTTATTCATGAGATATTTTTTTATAACATATTATTAAAAAACAACCTAGGTTTTAATGGTTTATTTTGTATAAGGATGATCTCAATATAAAATTGTGAAAATATATCAGGAATATTAAACTTCTTATATAATAAATTATTTTTATTATGGAACAAATTTATTTTGAGTGGTCGTGTGTACATTATGTTTTAATATTGTATTTTGATATTGTTATGAACCTATTATATAAAAATATAATTATTAAAGGAAAAAATAATGCCATAAAATTAATTATCAACTAAAATTTATATTAATAAATTGTTTAATTTTGGTTTCTTGTAGTGAGAGTTAATGAAATTTTTTATATTACATTAGAGGTTAGAATAATGTATTCAATTACCATTATGATATTGTAATTTTCATTTAAAATGATATATAAACCGATGATTACCATGTTGCTTAATGAAAAATATGTATATTAAGAATGGGTTTCCATGGAGAAAATATACTAACTAACATAGGAAAGCACCCACAAGACAATATTATTATAAATCAGTAACTATGATCATTGGAATGGAAATAGAGATGGTTTTTATTGTGGTGGATTAGTTAGTGCATGATATAAATAGTGGGGGAATATATTCTATAGAACAAATAGATATACCTTAAAAGAACATATTAACAATATATTATTAAATGTGGAAACAACCTCAAATATTTATATAACATCTTGACCTAGTGGTAGCTCAGGGATGTATAAATTTCCCAAAAATAATATTCAAAATCATTGTTTGTTCAATGAATAAAATTATACCCTGTTATATTATCCATATTGAAGGTGAATCCATTTATTTTATTTTAATTTTTATGAATATAATATAATGAAAAACTTTTATTCCACAGAATGGTATTAATTAAAAAAAATTATTAATATTTTTCATCATAGAATTGAATGAAAGTTTATTTAATTGATGCATACGGGTGAAGATTCAATTTACATGTATGATGAAAACATCACTCGATTTTTATGGTACAAACAAAATTTTATATGGGATCTTGATAGTCAAATTAATTAGTTGTAAAAGTTATTTTAATCCATTCTGTAAAATATCATTAGTCTCTTAATAATATAACACATATTATAAAAATATTTATTATTATAAGAAGGTAGAAATAGATTTTTTTGATCAATATGTTTTCCATAATAATATAAAAAGGAGGTACATGTGAAAGCCAATGGGATTGAACCAATGAAATATATATTATTATTAGAAAATATATATTCCAATATGTGATATTTGTAATAACTAGGTCCCAGTGACAGCATAGACACCCTTCCTTAACATGGTCGTCAGGTCCTAACCTGCCAGGTACTCTGAACTACCCCGCGGATATGTAGTCCCCATCCTAGGGCCAACCCACATGCATGAGTGGGTCAACCGACTAATGAAAGTATCCATAGAACAACACCTGTCATTTTATGTGTGATTTTTCCTCACTCACACACAACATATGAACATCATAGAATGTCACCCATTCTGATCACTACTCCAAGCCAAACACGCTTAACTGTGGAGTTCTAATCAGGTAGGCTCCCAAAAAGAAAGGTTCATCATGTTGAAATGAGTCATATAATTTAGTCATTAGATTCTTTATTATTTTGGGGTGTCACATTAACCACTCCTTAACATGTTTTTCAGGTCTGTGTCTTCCAGGTACCACCAGTTTCCCTACAAGAACATGCTCCCCACTACGGGGCCCAGTCATATGCCTGAGTAGGTCATCTGACTAATAACTGTCCCCACAAGCTAGAACTTGTGCTTTCTAGTTTTCTTTTTCCTCACTCACACACAACCTTGGAAGATTCCCCGAAGGTGACTCATCTTGATCTCTACTCCAGTCCAAACACACATAATTGTGAAGTTATAATCAGGTAGGATCCAAAAAACAAGGTGCAACTTGTTTAAATAAGGCATATCCTTTAGTCATTTAACCCTTTATCAATCTAGTGAGTTATATTCACCTCCCCCCCAGAGCACAACTCCCTTTTTGTGGGACCTATATCTCAACTCAGGAAGTGCAACACAAATAAGGTTGGGTTTCTCCTCTGATAACAAATGTAACAATTTGGTCCTAGAGACAACACATACACCCCGCCTAAACATGGTTGTCAGCTCCTGGCCAGCCAGCTACCACTAGTTTCCCCGCAAATACATGGTCCCCACCCTGGGGCCCACTGACATGCCTGAACGGGTCATATTATAATAAGACTTCACATAGGATGACACATGTCCTTTCCAGTGTGCTTTGTTATCACTCACACACACCATAGAAAACTTACCAGAAGTTCACACATCCTGATCTCTAATCCAAGCCAACCAACTGTAACTGTGGAGTTCTAATCAGGTCGGATCCCAATAATGTAGGCACACCTTATTAACATAATTCAAATCATTTCATCATTTAACCATTTATCATTATGATGTGTTACATTTAACCCCCCCCCCCCCCGAGCACAACGTCCTCATTGTGGGACCTACATCTCAACTCTGGAAGTGCACCACACTTATGTTTGTCTTCGTCCTCTAATTCAAAATGATACAATTGGGTTCTAGAGACAGCATAGACACCCCACCGTAACATGTTCATCAGGTATAGGCTCTCAAGGTACAATTTGTTTCCTCGCACATACATGGTCCCCACCATAGGGCCCACCCACTTGTTAGAGTGGGTTATATGACAAATGAAAGTTCTCATAGGCCAACACATTTTCGTTTTTGGTGTGATTTTTTATCACTCACACACACCCTGGGAATCTTCCTAGAAGGTCACTCATCCCGATCTCTACTACATGATGAACACAGATAACTATGGAGTCCTAATCAGGTAGGATCCCAAAAAAGATGTTGCACCTTTTTGACATGAGTCATATCATTTATTCATTTAACCCTTTATAATTTTGAGGTGTTACATTCACTTCCCCACCCACTTAGAGCACAACATCCTCATTGTGGGCCCCACATCTCCACTCAGGCAGTTAACCACACTAAAGGCTGGGTTCCACCCATAACACCAAATGTAAAAATTGGGTCTCAGAGACAGCATAGACACCCCACCTTAAAATGGTCATTGGGTCCTGGCCCTCCAGGTTCCACCAGTTGCCCCACAGATACATGGTCCCCACACTCAGGCCCACCCACATGCCTGAGCGGGTCATATGACTAATGATAGTTCCCATAGGGCAACACATTTCCATGTAGTGTGCATCTTTATCTCACACACACACACCCTGGGAAATTTCCCAGAAGGTCACTCATCATGATCTCTACTCTAGGACAAATATGCTTAACTATGGAGTTCTAATTAGGTAGGTCCGAAAAAAGGAAGGTTCATCTTATTGACAAAATCCATATCATTTAGTCAATTAACCCTTTATCATTATAAGGTTTTACATTCTCCTCACACCCCCTAGAGCAAGACGTCCTCTTTGTGGGCCCTACATCTCAGCATAGGCAGTGCACGACACTTAAGGATGGTTCCTCCACTAATACAAAATTTAAAAATTGGGTCTTGAAGACTGCACAAACACACCGCCTTAACATGGTCATCAGGTATTGGCCCACAAGGTTCCAACATTTTCCCCACAGATACATGGTACCCACCCTGGGGCCCACCCACATGCCTGAGAGGGCCATTTTACTAGTACCTAATGTAACAATTAGGTCCTAGAGAAAGCACAGACACCCATCCATAACTTGTTCGCCGGTTCATGGCCTTCCAGGTACCACCAGTTGACCCAAAAATACATTGTCCCCACCATGGAGCCCACCCAAATGCTTGAGCGGGACATATGACTAATGAAAGTTCTCATAGGACAACACATTTCCTTTCTAGTGTGCTTTGTTATCACTCACACACACCCAGGAAAATTGCCCAGATGGTCACTCATCAGGATCTCTACTATAGGTCAAACATGTTTAACTGTGGAGTTCTAATTAGGTAGGATCCCAAAAAAAAAGGTTCACCTTATTGATATAAGTCATATCTTTTATTCATTTAACCCTATATCAATATTAGGTGTAATATCCCCCCCCCCCCCCGTAGAGAACAACGTCCTCATTGTGATCCCTACATCTTTACTCAGGTAGTGAACCACACTTAAGGCTGGGTTCCTCCTATAATACAAAATGTAACTTTTGGGTCATGAAGACAGCTCAATCACACTGCTTTAAAATGGTCTTCATGCCTAGGCCCACTAGGTACAACCAGTTTCCCCACAGATTCATGGTCCTCACCCGGGGGCCCAACCACATTCCTGAGAGGGTCATCTGACTAATGGTAGTTCCCATAGGATAACACATGTCCCTATAGTGTGCTCTTTAATCACACTCACACACCCTAAGAAACATATCATAAGGTCACCCATCCAAATAACTACTCTAGGCCTAACACACTTAACTATGGAGTTCTAATCTGGTAAGATCATGAAAATTAAGGGGAACCTTGTTAACATGAGTCATATCATTTATTCAATTAACCCTTTATCCTTTTGGGTGTGACATTTACTCCCCCCCCCAGAGCACAATGTCCTCATTGTTTTCCTTGAAACTTAACCCAGGCAGGGTACCATACATAATGTTGGGTTCCTCCTTCAATACCAAATATAAAAACTAGGTCACGACTAAAAGCATTGACACACCGGCTTAACATGGATGTTCGGTCCTAGCTCACCATGTACCACCAGTTTCTCCGCAGACATGTGGTCCTCATTCTTTGGTGCACCCACATGACCAAATAGGTTATATGTCTAATGAAATTCCTCACATTCCAACACATTTCCTTTCTAGTGTTCCTTTTCCTCACTCAAACACTTAATTTTATGTTCCTCCTCTGATACCAAATGTAATAATTGGGTCCCAGAGATAGCATAGAAACCCTTCCTTAACATGGTCGTCGGGTCCTGGCCTTACAGGTACCACCAGTTTCCCTACATATTCAATATCCCCACCCTAGGGCCCACCTAAATTCCTGAGTAGGTCATCTGACTAATGATAGTCCCCATATGGAAACACATGTCCATTCCTTTTTCTTTTTCATCAGTAATAGACACTCTGAGAAACATCCCAAAAGGTCACCCATCCTGATCACTAATCCTTTCCATGCATTATTAACTGTGTATTTCTAATCAGGTAGGATCCAAAAAATGAAGGTGTACCTTATTTAGATCAGTCGTATAATTTTTTCATTTAACCATTTATCCTTCTTGGGTGTTACATCAACCCCCCCCCCCCTAGATCACAAGGTCCTCATTTTTGGCTATACAACTCAACCCAGGCAGGGAACCACACTTAATGATGGGTTCCTCCTCTAATACCATATATAAAATCTAGGTGCCCAATGATTTCACAGACACCCTGCCTTAAAATTCTTGTCAGGTTATAGCTCACCAAGTACCACCAGTTTCCCTGCAGATGAATGGTCCCCATTCTAGGGTGCACCCATATGCCCAATTTTTTTATATGAAAAATGAAACTCCTCACATTCCAACACATGTCCTTTCTTGATTTATTTTTCGTCACTCAAACAGTTAATCTTGTGTTCCTCCTCTGATACCAAATGTAACAATTTGGTCCCAAAGATAGCATATAAACCATGCCTTAACATGGTCGTTGGGTCCTGGCCTACCAGGTACCACCAGTTTCCCGGCAGATACAAGATCCCCACCCTAGGGCCCACCTACATTCCTGAGCAGGTCATCTGACTAATGACAGTCCCCATATTCTAACACATGTTCTTTCCTATGTTATTTGTTATCAGTCACACAAACTTTGAGAAACATCCCAGATGGTCACCCATACTAATCACTACTCCATGACAGTCATGGTTAACTGTGGACTTCTAATCAGGTAGCCTCCAAAAAGGAAGGTGTACCTTATTTACATGAGTCATCTCATTTAGTAATTTTACCATTTATCCTTCTATTGTGTAATATCCAACCCCCCCCCCCCCCCAGAGCACAACATCCTTGTTGCAGGCTGTTCATCTCAATAGAAGAGGTCCACTACACTTGTAGTGAACCACACTTAATGCAGGGTTCCTCCGCTGATATAAAATTTAACAATTGGGGCTCCACTAATAGCACAGACAGCCCATCATAACATGGTTTTCAAGTCCTCGACCCCCAGGTACCTCCAGTTTCCCCGCAAACGCATGGTCCCCATCTTGGGGCGCACCCACGTTCCCAAAAAGGTAATCTGACTAACGAAAGTCCCCACATGACAAACACATGTCATTTTTTATTGTGTTTTTCCTCACTCACCCTCACCCAGGAATACTTCCCAGAAGGTCACCCATCCTGCTCACTACTTCAATTCAAGTATTCTTAACTTTGTAGTTTTAATCAGGTGGGATCTCTAAAAGGAATTTGCACCCTGTTGACATTAATAATATCACTTATTCATCGAAATAATTATTATTATGGTGTGTTACAATAGTTGTTGTGGAAATATCTTTGGGGGAATTTATAATTATACCTAATAAGTGAATACAACTTGTTATTATTGGGTATATGGGTCTCGAATTCAAATATAATGGTCATGTAAATGTTAAGGAAGATTTCGATATTCTTAAAGTAATTTGTTTTAGATATAAATAGATGATTATAATGTGGGTGTGTGACTGAATAATTTCATGAATGATAGGAAGTACAAAAACTATAATGAAATATGTGTGGAGAAATCCTTTACATGTACATTAGAATAAGTTGATCTATTTAACAAAGGGGTAACAATTAATTTACTTTTTAAATTGTGATTTTGCTAATATCTTTTTCAATTTTAGGTCTATATATTATTTCATTTATATGAAAATTGATTGTACAATAAAAATTTCGAACATATAAATGAAATCAACCAATTTTTAAAAATAATTTTTGTTATTTTTACTAAAATAAGAATTTACAAATATCTTCATGTTATAATCTACCGAAGGTTTTTCCTTGAAAAGAATACTTTATTTCAAATTTAAGAATTTTTTTTATTTTTGATAAGGATTGTCTTTCATTTAATCATGATATTATAGATTATGTTGATAATGATGTTATTTTCTCATATGAGTTTCAGTTTATGTATAACAATGAATTCAAACCATTCTTAACATATCAAGAAGACAACAAACTGTTGAAATGTGGAAATTATTTTTATCATGATAATATTGTTGAAAATAAGATAAATGATTATAATAATTGTGTTATAGTAGAAAAATAATGTATAGATATTTTTCATGATAGTTATCCCTATTTTACACCATATTAATAAGTTGAATTTATTATTGACATAGTGCCAAATACTCTGCCAATTTCAAAACCAAATAATCAAATGTATCTTGTAGAAAATATGGAAATAAAAATTAATGAGATTATTTTCTTCACACTACTATACAAATTGAATTTTTTATGGTTTAATTTCAATAGTGAATATCCCCATCACAAATAGTCTCAAAGAAAAAGGTTCATGTGACAAAAAATAATGTCTATTACATTTACATTTTTTAATATGGTGTGCCATCCCTTGGGAAACAAATTGGTAATGGTATAATAGACAATTTTTTTATATTCTAATATTATACATCATAAATAATAATGGTAAATAATGACTTTCATAAATAATATTGATGAAAATATACTTTAGATATGGAATAAATTTTGTCTCTAATAACACATTGCCAATAATATTAAATATAAAACAAGAAATACCTTCTTCCACCCCCCCACTTCTCCTAATCCTAAAGTGAAATGATGAAGGTCATCCACCTCAGAAATACTTTTTTGCACAATATTATTAAATATATTGGTTGAAATCATCTTGGAACAGACTGTTATTTTATCATCATTCTTTATTTTTGTGATTTTTCATTTAATCATACATGAATTAGTGTGTGAAAAACATACATTATAAAATTTACCCAATTTTTATAGGTTATATGGTATTAGTGTTGCTTTAAATTTATTGTTCTCTTTTTTTGTGTTCATCGGGTCCAAATGTGTTATAACTATTTATTTGAGATAATTTATTTATTGTTTAATGCTTACGATTAATATATTTTTTGGATTATTATTTCAAGTAATTGTAAGTATATTATTTTATATTTTAATTAGAAATATGTTTATTATGGAAATTATTTATGTATATCAGATAATGACAGATTTAATATAAAAATATTTAATTTTTAAATTTAATTGCATGCATATGATGATTTGTTTTCTGTTGAATGATGTAAATTATATAATTGTGTCCATGATGTTAATCCTTTTTTGGTTAGTATATTATGATTTAATTACATTTTTTTAATTCATGTAAATATACTTTTATAATAATTTTGATATATTTTTGAATATATATATATATATTATAAGAATTTGGGGAATGGGGTAATAAAGAAAGAAAATAAACTACCACTCTTACAAGTACTCGGGAAGGATGAATCCTGAGACCTCCTGTGAGTCCCCTCAAAAAAATAAACCCTATGCTACACACCTTGGAGATGAAATCACAGAAATCCAAGGATCCCATTGGATGAAAAGAATGATACACAAAAAAAATTAGAATTTAGTTCAGTTTCAACATAGGAATATGATGAAGGGAAAAAACAATAAAAAAAATATATAGGTACTTGGAACATTATAAAATGTTAGATTATTATGACATTTCGATTTAGAGAATGCATATATATTTTTAAAATATGATGTTACAAATATATATGTATATTAAAATGTGAATATAAAAATATTTACATCTAAAAAAACATGTAAGATTATATATGTGTGTGTGTGTGTGTTTGGTTTTTTGTTAATAAGTACATCTATATATATTTGATAAGTATTTTTAATTTAAAAATAGTAAGTATATAATTGACTTATTTATATTAATTATGAAATCTTGTAATATATATATATATATATATTCTATTCTGCAAATATACATACATAATTGTTTTAAAAAACCGTGTATGGTTTTTCAGATATATATATATATATATATCATTAATAGTTTTTATATATATAAATATATATGTATGTATGTATGTATATTAACATTTAAAAATACATATATAAACATTAATAAAAATTTGTAATGATTTCAATATATATATATATAACTCTTTGTGTGTGTGTGTATTTATGTATATTAACATGTGAATATACTTACATAAATGTTTTAAAAGCATATAAGGTTATTGATATATATATATATTTTATATATATATTTATTTCAAAAGAAATGAAAAAAATTAATTTCATTAAGAAATATTAATATATATATATATATAAACATGTTAATATTCATATATAAACACTTGAAAATGATGAAGGCTTTTGATATATATATATATATATATATTATTAAATTTGATGAAAAATATATTTTATTAAGAAATTATGTCATATATATATATATACAACATATGAAATAAATATTCAATTAGTGTTTAATAAAAATGATGACAAAAAAATTAAAGAAATCATTTTAAAAAAATTATAAGAAATATTTTCATAAAAATACATTATAATAATTATTTTAATAAAAAATAATAATAATTTAAAATAAGTAATATTTATTAGAGACATAACTAATAATAATAAGAAATAATTATTTAATACCAAGTAAAAAAATGAAAAAAATTTATTATTATTAAAAAAATTCAAAAAAATAGTCATTATTAAAAAACAAGTAATATGTTAAATATTTAGTAATTATTTTTTAATAATTTATAATTAATTGAAATTAATTATCCAATATTACTAATAAATAGTAAATATTAGTGTTAATTACAAAATATTATTAATAATTTTTAAATTTGTTTGTATTATAATAATATTTAATAAATAATAATAGAAAAAAATAATGAAATAGAAGCAACTATTAAAAATTAGTAAAATGTATTAATAATTCAGTTATAATTATTAAATAATTTTTATTACTTAATAATTAATATTAACAATTACTAAAAATATATAAATATATGTAATAATCTCAATTTTTAATACCATGTGACAAAATACAAAAAGAATATCAACTATATGAAATTCAAAATAAATCATAAAAAATTAGTATTAATTATATTAATAAATTTCAATTATTAAATAATTTTTAGTAATTAATAAATATGTATTCAATATTTGTAATAATTATAAAATGTTAGTATTAATTTGAATATATTATTAATAATTTTAAAATATCTCTAAAGTATGATAATTTATAATAAAATTTTCAAATATATATATAAGAAAAACTAACTAGACATAGCTAAAATATATCTGTAATGTATAATTAGTGATAATGAGTAATAATAATTCTTATTTATATTACTTTTAAGTTTAATTATAGACGCAATATGTAGACATCAGTTTCTATTATGTGATGGTGGTTGGATATGGCTTTGAAAAACCCAATAGAATTGGTATAAATCATGTCTATATCGAGGGTGTTGAAACATTTATATCATTTTCATCATCAAATATATAAATTTTTTCCTGAAGAAAAATTATTTTTCATGTCTGAAATGTGATATTAGGATATTATAAACTTATGATAATTTGATAAATAATCTAATGTGTTTTGGTTTCTGGAATGAATATATTATTCAGTATCAATATTGTGAAAAAAACTCATAAGGTAGTATAACTATGATGGTCCCAAACCGATCATTTCAAAATTTAGTTCACAAGGTAGCCATCCTTTCTAATTAGGAAATAAAAAATCAATATTATATTAAAAATAATAAATCTAAACCTTCTCAATTTAATTTTTATTGAAATCTTATAAGGAATCCTTGAATTCACGATGTCATATGAGAAAACATGAATAATTTAAATTATTTAGCACTATTAAATAATATTTTTAATGTAAAATATTTTATTCAATAAATATTATCTTTAATAAACTCATTTTTTTGGTTATAAATAAATTACCTGTAGTTTTCTGGGAAAGTAATATGTTTGCCCAAAATATGGTTCTTATTTATCAGAAGATCCTTCAATTTTCAAATGACTCCTTCGAACATTTTTTTAATGATGATTTTTTTCATAACCGTAAAATATGTGGTTAACTATGATATAAAGTGGGGTGATATGGAATGTTCATATTTCTTTTGAAATGGTTGAGTTATTTTCCAATTACACCTTGTTTATAGTGTACAGTTATGTATTGTAACATAACTGCACTGACGACATGGCATCGGTAAAATATTTTCTTCACAAAATATTAAATCATACATGTGGTGATGTTTCATGTAAAAATTTTGATCAGAAACATCCTTCTTTTTCATCAAAACCTCATAATTCATGGTTCTCACTTTCTACTAATGGTTTTAACAATTTAGTTTTTTTTAGTAAATATTCTTGTTGAACTTTTTTAATTACAACATACAACATACCACCTTGTATGTCAATGAAGGAACCATGTATATATATAGTGCTATTAATTCCTGGACATCTGAAAAATAATATCATTATTTATTTTAATTCACTAATTGATGAGTTAATTTCACTTTGGATCATCTATGTTACTAAATTTCATATTTTTCGAATCGTAATTTTATATTAAATGTTACAATAATATGGATAATAAGTTAATTCCTATTATATGGTATTTTATTTAGATGAAGTACACATGGTCTAAGTCATTTCCTTATTTCATGGATGAGAACAAATATTTTGTTCATGGTAATGGGATAAATACTAGTTATTTTGGCTTTTATCAGATATTTCATCTTGTAGATCACCATTTTCCAAGGAAACAAAAATAACTTCACAAAAGGTATAATTGAGAATGATTTCCCTCCATAAGTTATCTCAAGTATTCAGGTAAAATATTTCATCATTGAATTACATGCTCTTATTTTTGGATGAACCATAAATGAAAAAAAATATGGTTTTTGGATATATACTACATGTATGAAAGAGAACATTTTATGAAATTTCATTCTTTTTATGATATTTTTAGTTTTTCTCATGTTATATGTAATTCACATTGAGAATATTTTTTTTGAAAACATATTTTATACCATGTTTTATAAACCTGGTAATACCAATGAAAATGTAATGGAACTGTTAAATATTTCCAAAATTTACAGAAATGTTGAACATGAGTTATATAATGATGAAATATCCAAGACATTAATAAATTCAAAAGTATTGAACACACATTCTAAGGAAATTTATTTAATATTTTATTAATGGATTCAAAATTTGAAGTTACCACAAGTGTTTTACATATAATTTTTCTTATTCATCCTAAATGGTCATATTTCCATGTAAAAAATTCCAGACTGCCATTATTTAATGGATATAATGTTTCATGATGATCTGATAGGGGTATTGAATTCATAAACATTGGGAATTTTGACTTAAATATCATATTTATTCTTAGATATTTTCACAGCAACATTGGATTATCATCCAATCAGTATTCTATAAAATTATGTTGTTTTAATTTTCTGTAAATTGATGAAAATATTCCATACATGCTTCATTAACTCAATAGAAGATTTAATATTTCATTTTATGGATGAAGCTAAATATGGAGGGTGGGTAAAATTTTTATGGTTGTTCCTTTTTAAGAGGTGTGTGTAAAAATTATTGAAGAATATAGACAAAAAATAATCAGTTTGGATGGATGATTGATCAGTATGGTTAGAGCATGGTTATGGATAAGCATGAAGCTCCACTATGTGAGGCACTGAATCCACTGGGGAAGCTGAATGGTTTGCCTTCAACTATGTATTAATGTCCACAATCCCATGTGGATAGCTAGTCGTTCAGTGATGGGTTGGTGGAACTGGTCTTCATGTTTTTGATGTTGGGTAGCGGCTTTTCTCTGTAGTCTTGAATGTTTTGTGTGGCATTGAATTTTTTATATGTAGACATGATTGTTAGTTTTGTATTTGATGTCCTTTTTGTTTCTACCTTACCCCTTAAAAGGGGATTATGATAATAAAAAAAGTAATTTTTAGTCAGACAGTCAAAC
Organism: Viscum album; assembly: GCA_963277665.1. NCBI lineage: Eukaryota > Viridiplantae > Streptophyta > Magnoliopsida > Santalales > Viscaceae > Viscum > Viscum album. Next base: position 1,857,394,687 of record OY728126.1, on the reverse strand, counting down.
CATGCACCTAGCCCTTGTGAAGGGGTTCGTTGGGTCATGGATGTCGTATGGTTATCACAATGTTTGAAAAATCATAAAACCCCTTATTTAAAAGGGAGTTTATTTCGCCCCTATTATTATTTAAACCCTTGTCCATTTTTCCTTCCTCTCTAGTTGATAACCTCTACATGTGAAGTCTCATCCCTCAATCCAAGCTAGGATTTTTGATAACTCTCATGTTTGGACACCATTTACATCATCATCAGGTTTCCCTAATTCCTATAGACTATCTGGAACTATAATTTATTATAATATTAGTTTATCTTCACTCTTTCTATGTTATTTTAGTAAGATATAATTTTCCTTGTATTGTGGGATTTTGGGGACACATCAAATTTCTCCAATTCTAGGCCAATTCAAGGGCTGACACAGAACAGGGAGAGTGCTACAGGCCTAAGGTTGGTTGTCTAGATCCCTTACATCAATTCATGAGTATATTATATTATGTTACATTGTGTCATGTTCTATGAATTCTTGTTTATCCTCCATAATGTTATAATAATTCAAATAATTGATATCCCCATTTATATTAGGAACAAGAATACTTGTGAAGCCAAGCCATTGGGAGTTTCATTGATATGGGCGACCCCTATGGGCATGTCCTTCTACAAGGGCCTAAATGACCTTTTTACATAAATTATTAAATCACCTTTGAGGTTTTTTTCATGTATTAATTGATTCTTGGAATTGTGAATTAAACTAAGGATATGGTGGACATGTCTTATACCACAATTCCATATATTATAATTTTAATGACCTGTATTGGATTAAATTAATTGTCCTAATTAAATAAATTATTATGAATTGAATACTTATTAAAATAGATAAGATGTTAGTATCTATAAATACCTTCATATTTATGTTCAGAGTGATATAACGGTCCATACATATGGTTCTGTGGACGGTCTTCTAATTATAATACCGAGAATTTGTTAATGAGTGTAAAATATGTCAGGAGAGACACTTTTTTTGCCACGTACAGGCTCACCGGTAATTTTATCTATATTTTATTAATGATATGTGTTTCAATGGGGAGACACGATGGAGGGTCTTAGTGCCTAGATGGTTATACCAGGCCACAAGTGATATTTTGTCTCCTTTGTCAGATACCTAGTATAGACTCAAGTGGATATACTTATAGCATGCCATGAGTGATTCCTGGGTTTTATTAATTGAGCCATCATGGATGGACTCTATAATGTTTGGGATTTATAGGGCTCCCTAAGCAATATTCAGAATTATATTATGGATTTCCTTCGATGTGATTGTTATTCCACTTTTAATTTCGAAATATATATAATATTTAAATTATATGTATGAATAATTGATACTCCCGGGAAATGAATTCCAATAAAATTCACAAAATTGGGATTTTCCAATATTTTTGATTATATAGGTTGACCAATTATTAATCTTTGTATCATACTTGAATAGGTAACTGTATATCAGAGACATCTGGCTCAACCTAATGTTAGTAGCTTTAGTTGAGTATCCCAAAAGGAACTTGATCCCATGTGTATATTTATTTATTTTCATAAATTTATTATTATTGGTACTATTCTCATTTTATACTCCCTTACTAGATAGATTTATAAATAGTTAATTGCGGCCTACAAATTATATCTGACAACCTACTCATGCAACCATTGGTACTCGAGAAGACATCTTGACTGTAGGTGTAGATAAAGTTAATTGTACAACATCTGATGGTTGAATCTAGGTACTGAGATGGAACATGACGGTAGAGGAACATGCCTATGATCATGATTCTAGTAGAGTTAGTTTTTGGTCATTATTATTTTTTATAGCATGTGGTGTATGCATGTATCCCATGTACTCATTTTTTTTATCTCCATGGGATGATTAAAATCAGTATTTTTTTATCGATTATTCACTCATCATCCATATGTTTTCTATATTGGATGATTTATTATTCCTATTTTCATGGATTATTTGTACTGATTACTAATGTGGTACACTATGACTCGTAAAATAATAGTCTCCCCACAAAAAAAACCCTAGTCCCTTACTGCTTGTTGGAATCCTCTAACAATCAAGGTGGCATGCTTAAAGTCTTGTCTTCAACAATCTCGGGGCATAGTTTAGTGGCTTATTAATTGGGATGTTACAAAAAGATATCATATTTTTTTTTATTTGCCTTACTGTTTGGATGTAGTGCAATAGAATACGATGTAATGAAATTCAGTAATGACCTTATTCATTGTAGATGCTAACCCACGTTTAGGGGAATCCCATATTACCATGGATGGGTTATGGTTGTTCATAGATTATGCATATTACATTTTTTCTAATTTCACTATTAGGTGTCACACATATTCATGCATGTTATTATTATTATCAATCTTACTATTATGGATTTAATTTCACCTTGGCGTTGTAGGTAATGGTAAAATCATCTCATGCATCTTACAAGGAACCTAGTAATTCACATGTCATGCATTATGCATTCCCATATTTGTATTTCTACTTTCATTTCCTGAATTTCATGTGATTGTGGTGGGTTCTTTTTTTGGTATATACTGAAATGTGCTAACATTTATAATTGGAGTAACTTAATTTAATTAATTAATTTAATGAAAAGAATCTAAATGTTTTTTACCACATTGATTGAGTATTCCACCTTAATTAACAAATTATTCTATGCTTGAGTGAGGAAGTACTAGTTCTATGGGATGAAAAATTAACCTATTAGTTTGATGAATTACTATTTTTATTTATGAATCATGAACTTCTATAAAATGGTAATGATATTTTATTCAATAAAATTAATATAATTGACCTATTAATCTTATTATAAGATGTAAAGGTTAAGTCAACTTTATTGGATGTATAGACTGAAATTTATAGAGTATAGGCCGTTATAAATTGAAAATGATTGTTATTTTAACTAGATTGATATATATATATATATATATATATATATATATATCTACAAAAATAGCAATGAAAATCAATAAATTAAAGTTTCAAATTATATGGTTACTATTTAATAGCAATTATAATTGAAAAGTTAATGTGTTTTCCTCAATAAATTGCAATTGAAACTCTATATATTGGATAGTCTGTTCTATTTGAGACATTATCTCTAACACGGTCGTAGTATTGAGAAGTAGTCATTGTCTTTCATGAAAACTATGATCTTCTTTATCACCGTGATGTGGATTTAGGAGCTAAATGAGAGTTGTGATTCTTTATAGGAAGGCTAGGTGTCTATCTATTCTTTAATTCCATATTTTCTATATTCATTAAATATTATATTGTTTGTGCACATGATGATTATAGAGATATTCTTACATAGCGTCTGTGAGTAGTTTGTTTGGAGGGTGGTGAATACCATGCTCTAGAGGCAGTGGACCCTGATCCAATACCATTTCCTCCTATGGTTCCAATTGAAGAACCTATTATTTCTCTTCCATTGGATGTCGATTCTGACTTTCATGATAGTTTCTTTCTTGTAATGTTGTCTATATAGAGTGATCTATAACTATCCCCTTAAATGGAATAATTGATGCAGGAATTATAGAAATAAAATCCTCATATAATTTCATGGGATGGATTCATAAGGTTGTTTAATCATGGATTGAGGCCATGTTTTCGATAATTGATAAAATAGATATGACTCCTGAGTAGAGGTTCATTCTCGCCACATATATTCCATATGACTCCACAATGCATTGGTGGGATGTTATCACTTAGGTTAGCCATCATCAGGTTATTCTATGGGAAGACATCCAGACATATTTCTACGAATACTTCTTTCTGAAGATGTTGAGACAGGACCATGATAGAGAGTTTATACTCAATAAATAGGGAACTATGTTTTTCTTGGACTACACATATCATATTAAAAATATTTACCACTTATTTCTAACTCTTACAGTGGTTGTGATGATGACTGTAGAATGGTTTGAGGATAGAATTATATACTCCATCTGATTTCATGTGAACATGTTCTGGATAATCACCATTTCAAAGGTACTTTTTACTTCCTCAACACTAATAAGAACCTATAAGAAGCCTGTATTGTGAGATAGGGTGGTTTATATTTGAGATAAGGATACAATTCTTTTAGTTCCTGGAATGGGTGATTTGGGGGTACATGTGGGGACAATTCTAGCCAGATGACACATACCGGCTGGTTTATGGTGTGTTCTAATTGTGGTAGGGTATGACATAAGAAGCCCCCATGTATGTGGAACCTAATCGAGTGCCAATATTATGGTAATATGGGTTACATATAGTGTTTTTGTATAAATTTTCATTCAGTTCCAACCAGTAAGGGATCTATAATGACCCCAAATTTGGGTACATGATTATTAGATCAATGTAAAAAATCGGTCAAGTAAAATAGCTTCTGATCAGGCAGAGGAGGTTTTCATGGTAAAGGTAGTAAAAAAATAGAGGTTCATATACATCATCTCATACCTACCTAAGGTTGTCAAGTTTCATCTCATGGACACAGATCTATCCATATATATAGAGTAAAACCTATACCTATAGAGTAGATTCCAAGACCTTCAATAATATGAGGTACTGCTACGGTAGCCTGTATATAAGTTTCATATGTTTTTGACACATTTCCATCATACTTCACTATATCTAAAAGAAATATAGAATTTATAGGCCTATATATGGAGTACGTATATGGTTTGTTGAGTCACCAAAAACCATTAGGGGCCCAATCGGAGATTGTGAACTAGTACATGGAGTGTAACCATTAAATATGTGGTAATCATGTTTTATTGTGTATCATTATCCAAAATATGACCAAAATTGATGTCATGATCCTAATTAATTGGATAAATCCTTGTCACATATATATGGATTTCTATCCCTTTTCGATTCCATTACCTCAACGGAGGGTGGTTCCTTTGTTCATAAGGGAAAATAGATTATCCAGGTGAGTCAATCTGGACCCGAATGTCATGGTTTGGGTAGTGTGAAACCCCATATGTGTAGTCTCTTTAGAATTGATTAGAGAATGTGGATTGTATAGTTCCAGCCTTTAGTGGATTGTTTTAGCTACATCATCCCTAATTATTTCTTTGGATTTCCTCCTATTATAGAGTGTGAGTTCACCATTTGTCTTTTTTCATGTGTGGAACCAGTGTCCATTACCCCTTATAGTATAGAAACTATGGAGCTTCTAATTATCATGAAATTGTGGGAATACATTGAAGATTACAGTTATATTAGTAATAATACTTATCTATGTGGTTCATCAATCAATTTATTAATGAATGAATATGGTAACCATATGATTCTCATGGATTTTAAAGGCTTAATACTTTTTTATTAAGAACCTATATCCAATTCTGTTTATAAAAGGACTCTTCGACCATCTCCCAGGAGTGGTAGTTTTCCCTAAGATAAATTTTAGGTCAGGCTACCACCTGTTGCATATGAGACCATCAAACACAAAATGAATAGTGTTCTAGGGTTGAAATGGCTTGTATGAGTATCCAGTTATGTTGTTTAGCCTTACAAATATTCCATAAATCATTATGGATTTGATGAATCGGTTATTTGAAACATATCTTAATTCATTTGTGGTAGTCTTCATGGATAATTTCATCATGTGTTTTAGTCTATAAAATACCATTCAAACCATCTTCAGATCATATTTAATTCACTATAAAGGAACTATCTTTAAGATAATGTTGTAAAATGAAATTTTAGATCGATAATGAATAACTATGTTTTCATATTTTCTCAGAGGATGGAATATCTGTTTACCTATCGAAGTTGGCCAATATGATTTCTTGGGGGAATATAAAGAATATATTTTAAATAAGTAGTTTCATGGGGATGGATTGATATAATAGGAAATTAATTAAAAAATAGTCACCCCTATAGGCATCTCTTATGGGGATGATTAAAAACTGCATGTAGTACTTCTAGTGATAATATTCTGGAATAGACTTTTAGAAGATAAAGGGAATAAATACATGATTATTAATCCTAATTAATTCATTGTTAGGAAGATGATATAATGTTTACCATAATTCATTAAGACTTATTCTAAGATAATTTGTGATTCAAGGTGATCATGTTGTTTAATATAAGTCCTTCAAACTGAGACCTCATGAAGAGAATTAAACAATGAATGACCTAAAGATAGAATCCATGGTTTATGATTTACAATGCTGAAGGAATTAATTATTTTGGGAGTGAATTTTTATTTATATAGATTGAAAAAGTATCCTATATATCTACCCACAATGATACTTGAATATGATGTAGCACAAGTGGGTATAATTCATAGATTCCATAGATATTGAGCTTTCATATACACCTAGAAATGGTAATATAGTAGTTCATTCCCTCATATGTAAGTCTTAGAAATATTCCATCCATGATACTAGTAGTGACTATATGTTGATGGATTATTTTCTAAAATACAACTAGAGGTTCAATAATTTCATGGGAACCCATTTCTAACAGCTCTTGTAGTGTCATCCATTATTTCAGAATAGGTGCACACGAGAAAAATTTTAAACCCCAAGGGAATCATCAAGAGGGTGGGCATCTTATGTGAGAGACCAAAAATTAGTTTTTATTTTTAATGGAATGAGTTCATATAACTCCATGTGTGGGTATGGGTTCTTGATAATATACTAGAAGAGTTGATGTAGGAGACTCAAGCCACTATTTTGGATGTTCACCCTGGGTTTACCATGATTCCCTCAGACATACATTGTTAGTATTGGTTGCTAGTTATGATGTGCTATATTGCAAGTTTCGTCACTCGATGGTCCACCTATCCATAGGTGAAGGTAGTGTACCAACATACTACTAGACATCTATACCCTCTATCCATTTCTCAGTTGAAATTTAATGACTTAAGAATGGATTTTGTTATGGTATTTATCTTATCCCCTCGATGAAATGATGTTATATGGGTGATCATTAACAATTTTACCGAGGCCACACACTTCATAACTATATAAAAGACATTCTTTGTTGATGAGCATGTGAGTCTTTACATTCAATAGATTTTGTGCCTTTACAGTTTTCCCAATTCAATCATATTGGACCTGGATTACCATTTTATATCTTTATTATTGAAATGGTTTCCGAAGTCACATGGTTCCAAGGTTGTATTGATGACAACATATCATCCTTAGAACAATGGTTTTTCTGAGAAAAAAATATAGGTTTTATTGGACTTTCATTTTTCATGCATATGCAATTATGGTGTTCTTTAAAAAATATACCTCTTATATATTTTCCAATAATAAAATCTACTATGAAATGATTTATATGGATCTATATAAGGCCCTATATGATAGGATATTATATTCACCCATTGTTTGTTATAGGTAGGTGAGACTGTACTAATGGGTCATAATCTTGTTCAATAGACTATAAAGTAAGTACAATGGATTTTGAAATGCACAGCTATCACTCAATCTAGGCAGAAGTCATATATCTAGCATCATTGTTGACCACTGGTGTATGAATGGGGAAATTGAGTCTTTCTACCAATATCAACTATATTAGATCATATATGGATATAGATATAGTGAAAGATATATCCCCATCATGTTGGTCTATTTGAGATCAAGGGGATTATTGGATTAGTGGCCTATTTGTTACTATTGCATCAGAGGTACCATTCCATGAATGATATCGTCCATGCATCAAAACTTCTCATGTATGCTAATGACCCATCTCAATCATTTGAACCTGAGGATATTGAGTTAGACGTATATGTGTCCTTTGAAGATAATATGATACATATAATATATTGGAGCCTGAATTCTCTCCATGAAATTTTAGTTTTTCTAGTATGGGTTCTATGGAAGGATAGTGATGTAAACGAATAGATATAGGATCAGGAGGATGATGAACATTCTATGTGGATAGAAATATTCTTTGAAAATTCCTTACCACCCTTGGAAGGGTAACTTGGGGGTGATTTGTCTTAAGGGAATGAGGTTGTAACGTCCCATATTTTCAAAGTGGTAAAAAAACGTGGGTTACTATTCAAAAACATTCATTTTATTATAATAATGTGTAATAAAGGATATGGTATGACTTAAGATCATGTGGGACTCATTTGGATCATGGGGATTTAGATTTTGCGAAGGAAGACTATATTACACAATTATTGTGCATTATTGCTAATTGTGGGCCTCAACTATGTGACTCCCCCAATGCATTGGGGAGGCCACATGGTTTGTATTCAACTATGTGTGAAATGTAAAATTCATATGCAGAGTTTTATGAGTTATTTATAGATCCATTTTTTCTTATCTAGCCCATGGTTATTCAATGTGTGATCCTAACCCATTCGATGGGTTTGTTAAGAAATTTGTTTTACACATTGGCCACATATGTTGGCCAACCATGTTCCAAAACCATGAAACCCCTAATTTAAAGAGAAATTTACTTTTTTTTCCATGTTGTATTATAAATTTAATTCCTTCTTCCTTCCGCCTCTAGTACATAATCTCGACAGGTGAACTCTCCTCTCTCAATCCATCTAGGATTTTTTATAAATCTCATGTTCAAACTCTGTTTTCATCATCATCCACTATGTTGGATTCCCCTCAGTAAGTTCTCAAATCATATTCCATTGAATCATTGTTTATATTATCTATTACTATGGTATTTAGGTGAGATATCATTTTACAAATTTTATAAATTGTTTATTATTATAATTTCTCGGAATATATATTCATTAAAGGATCAAAACTAGATGAGGAGAGTGATATATTCCTAAGTTAGTTTTTTATATCCCTTCCCTTAAGTCATGTAGCTTTAAAATTATGTTCCACTATTCAATGGATTGTACCATCATGTGTCCCATCCTTAATTTTAAATTAACTCATATAATGGTTCTCCCCATCCATATTATGATACTAGATACTTGAGAATCCATTCCATTAGTTGTTTCCTTAAAATGGTTCACCCTTATGGGTGTGTACTTCCATAAGGGCCAAAATTATCTTTTATGTTATATTGTTAAACCACCTCTATGTTTCATCTTTATATGTGATATATTATGCATTTAATTGTGAATTAAACAAGGGTATAATGGAAATTTGTTAAAACCTAATACAACATATTATAATTTGAATGATCTCCCTTGAAATAAATGAATTTTCTAAATTAGATAAATTATTCTCAATTGAGTTTTTATTAAATGATATTAGCTATTACTAGCTATTCTTACCTTAATATTTTTGCTAAGAGAAATACAAGGTTCCAAAATTATGGATTACTTGGATGGTCTTCTAATGGTTGTATATAGAATTTTTTTAATGAATGGAAAACACATAGGGTGTGATACTTGGTATTCCTTGGATGGGATCAACTTTTTTTTCTCTACATCTAAAAGGTGACATTGTTTCCCTATTTGAGAGACCATGGATAATCTTGGGGGGTAGACAGTTACACCTAACAATGAGTGATGATCAGTCCCCTATATGAGATACATGGGATAAACTAAGGGGGTTATACTTATATAATCCCAATGATGATACGTGGATTTACTTAAATGGGACAACATCTAAAAACATTGTGTTTTGGTGTATTTATATATAACCCAAAGTGATACATCATATTCAAATTATAGATGACGGTGTATGGGATTGACATGCCACTTATAATTTATAATGATTCCATGTATTTGAATTCCAAGAATGCATACTGATATTAGGTGGATGCGAAAACCATGCCAAATTAAATGCATGGGTTCATCACTTTCATGATTATTTTTTATATTAACCCATTATTATACATTATATCATACTTGAGTAGGTCACCTTGTTTCAAAGACATCCATATTTGGCCTAATCTAGTATCATTATTTGGATATCCCATGAGGAACATGGTCTGATGTATTTATTTAATAATTGAAATGTATTTATTGTTTTTTCCACACTACTTATTTTATAAGCACATATTGTATGGATATACAAGTTATTGATAGTAGCCTATTGATTATACCTCACACCCTACTCAAGCCACCTTTTTTAATACTGTAGACTTCATGACTTTAGTATAAGATAAATGGAAGAATAAAGCTTCCCATTCTTATCTCCTTTTACTAGAATAGCGCATGAGTGTAGATGATATAGCCTATTCTCTTGATTATAGTAGAGGTAGTTTTTGTTCTTTTTTATTTTCATGTCCTTGGGTGTATTCATGTCTCCTAGGTATCACATGTACTCATTTTCTATAGCTCCAAGACAAGATTGTCACCATTATATTTATATCTATATTTATTTATATTCCTCCTATTTATTTATAATGGATGATTTATTATTCTTATTGTCAATGCTAATATATATTTATTTTCATTGTGATATACTCAAAATACCATGGTAATAGTCTCCCCATGGACACACATTATTCCCTCACTGCTAGTTGAAATCCTTTAGCATACCGGTAGGCACACTTGGGGTCATGAAGCTAACTATATTGTGGAAAAATATAGTGGCATCTAGGGAGTGATGTATCAACATTAAATTAATTCATCAATGATATGTATTATTAATATTAATGAATTTTTATGGCCACACAACTTAAAAATAAAAGATATAGATGATTATATGTGATTAAAACTCCTCCATCTAAATTATTGAAATCTTATAATGGGTTTTTGGTTAATGGATTTTAATTCCGTACATGCATATATGGTGAATCTATTATATTAATGAATTTTTGTGTTATTTGAATGTGTATTATCATGATTAATGTGAATTGAACTCCTATGTCTTGTTGGATGAAATAATTGAGTTGTTTTATCTGGGAATAAGTTTTATAAATATATTTAAATTCCATTGGTTTGATACTAAATAGGTTTTGTGACTTCATCCAGGACATGGAGTCTTTTCCATTAAATATAATAGAATTTTTCCGTCAAATGAACCATTAATGTTGAAACATTAATAAAATAATTTTTTATGAAAATATATGTATTATTTCAAGAGAATTGAATGAATATATGAGTGTAAAGAAATTTAAATCTTTTGATAATCGGTGTATTAAAATTAAATTGGATTTATTTAATTTAAACATATTGATATTTTTCAAGAAACATAAAAAATATTTAACTAAACTAATGAGATATAAATATAAATAATGAACCCCCAACCAATTAAGGGTCGTTGATATTAATAATGTTGATTATGTAATATGGGATGATGAAATAGAAAGGCACATGAAATTCTTTTATGATGATGATGAGGATGAAGACACTTTACTCAATGAAGTCCGGGGAATAAGATAATGATGATGTAGTATATTTAGGTATTTATTATTTTTTTATATTTGATATTTATATTAAAAATTATTGTAAGGAAATAATTTTTGTTTCAGATGGCTAGACCCGATGATCTATTTTTTTCATCTCAAATGCAAGTAATTATTTATTTTTTTATATTTCATATCATTAATAATAATTTTTGGAATGTAAGTAAGTTATATTTTTCATTGTTTTAATTAATTATTTATATTTGAAATATATATGAAAATCAATTTACATGTTATAGGATTTTGTTCTTTTATTTTTTAATAGGTGAATATTATATTATAATATTTATTAATTTTTATATTTGTTATTTGTATTTTTAATTATTAATATGTTAAAATATTGAATTCTAGTATTTATTTTTCTGATATTTTTATCACAAAATTTTCACCGGTAATATTTTTTGATCATTGGAGATTCTCCTAACTGCATATTTAATTCTAACATCAATTTTACACTTCATGATATTGATCTCGATTAATCTGATCTAAATTATGTTCTACCTATTTGGAAGGGGTATAGTCATTCTCGATTGATGATTCTGAACCTAGTTTCATCGAGTTTCTCATCAATTTATTTTTATTCTCAATTATCAAGGTGTGTTCTATACATTAATATATTTATTTTATATTATTAATTTTTATTAATTTTTTTAATATTATTATTATGTTTCATATTTTCATATTTTTTTTAAATCTAACTATTCAGAATATTGACTAAATTATAGGAAATTATTTTTTTCAGTAATTGGTTTCAGGAAATCTGGTTCCCACTTGTTAATCAGTAGATGATCTTCAATTGGATTATACATTATTAAATTATCTATATTTTTTAAAAAAATATTTAATTAGTTGAATATATATTTCTATTAAAATGCATAATTTCTAGTGTTCGACTGCTGATAGCATGATAGCTCCCCTCAGGGAGGCATGGAAGAATTTTATTTGTAAAAGTTTTCAACAGTTTTTACAGAACATTAGGAAGATATCTATAGATAGATCTTATGACTCATTTTCACCATTCTCGTGTCTCCCATTTACCTAATTATCCCTCACCTTTGGTATTCGATATATAGTGATCTTACTGGCTAGAAGATACATTAAGAAGGAGGTCATCATCAAGACGTCAGATCGAAGGGAGGTAAGGTGTCACGCATAGGGTCGTAAGTCATAAATTTGGTATACATCAATGGAATATGGTATGTAATATCGTTTATTAATTTATATATACATTAACTGTAAATGTATTTTTATATTATACATGTCTCTACTGAACCCTCTATTATGGTGTTAAATGTTTATTAGAAAATGTACATTAATCCCTATAATGGGGAAACTTGTAGGCGACCAATAGCTCCATAATGTGGTTAGTATTATATTAAATCTTATAATAATATTAATATTGTCTTTTATAATTTATAATTATATTATATTGAAATAGATGTGTATGTGACCTCCCATTTACAAGATAGTTAAGATGAGAGAGAAGTAGATGTCACTAGTGAGTTAGGTTTCGATGAAGGGATTAGATATAGTTGAATTTTCATCATATCGGAAAGTTCTAGTAATTAGTATTGGTTCACGACTAACACATATGAGTTATTATGGTACATCTACGATTTCATCAGTCATATCAAAGGGAGATCGCAGAGATTCATCATCATCATTTATTGTAGAGTCTGTGGAGAGGTTGAGATCTTAGGTCGAGATGGTATAGAAGGTACAAAGATAGAGGTAGGAGGAGAGTGATAAGAAAATGTTAGAGGTATGAGGATATTTTGGAGTACATGTGAAATCTTGTATGAGGAATTGGTATGGAGGTTACTACCCCTTATTATTTGATTGATCTCCCTAAAACTAAAACTAACCGATTTTATATGACTCTATAACTTTTTTTTTTGTATTTTGGGGTGATAAATATATTATGAATTAAATGATGTGATAATGTTTTTTTCCTTTTTAATAATTTTAAAAACATTATTTTTTTACATTTATTTTTGTTAAATGCTCTTTATATAATTGTTTTTTAAATGTTTTTATTTTTTTGAAATTGTTTGTTATTAAAAAAAATATATATATCCATCATAATTTAGTATTTTCGAAGGGACCATATTAATTGATAAAAAGTTTTCATGTATTTTTTGTGATGGATAAATTCAACATCACAAATACTAATTATTTTTGAGAAACCACCGCACAAAAATAAGTAGTTGTGATGCCCTTTTCATTGATGGTTCATTTCTGTTGAGATCCCCTATAAAATGTGTTTTTTATGGTAGTTTTTCTTGAATGAGATATTGCAAAAATATAATCCTCTATTTCTGCATATAATGGTTTCATTTATCTTAGAACCTCACCATCAAGTTATCTTATTTTAATTATAATAATAAATGATAGTTATATGGGGATTTGCACTGATTATATGTCATTCAATGACATTACTTTTGAGAATAATTATATATTTCCTCATTTCATTTTATTGTCTGATAATATCTATTATTATTTTTAAGGTATACCTAATGTCAAGGTACCAGTGGAAGAACGTGAAAGAGGTTAACATCCCTCATAAAAAAAAATATATTATTTATGGGAACTATGAGTTTGTAGTTATACCCTCTAGCTTGAAGAATTCCATAAGTATACTTATCGATCATATGAATAAAATATTCCAGGAATATTTGGATAAAAAATTTTCCCTTATATTTTTTTTATTCTAAAAGTTTAAAGGATGATGAAAAAATTAAAAAATATTTTCCTAAAATCATTAAAATAATTGAAATTTTATGAAAAAATTTTCGGAGTAGATTTTTTTTCATGAATATTTAATTCCTTAGATATATTATAAATAAAAATAGAATAATAGTCTATAATAATAAAACTATATTGGTTGATGATTGTACATGTCCAAAAAAAATACTGAGAATGGTAGTTTTTATAGACAACAATTCTGTTGTTGGTGATTTGATGAAATATTTTCATGGATTTATAGATGAATAAACTAGGTAACATTAAAAGGATAATGGTTCATCTGTAAAAATGAATTTGAAGAATATTCCCAAGAATTGACAGTCATATTATAGAATTACCTAGTTTTATCCCTTCTATCCAATAAAAATAACATTATTATCTACAATGATATTACATTGAATGGACTAAATTTTTTTAAAATCATACAGATTTTGAAATTTATTATGATTATAATTAATTAAAACCACATGAGAAAAATTATCCTATATATGAAATTGAGAATATGAGTCTAGGTTTTGTATTTAAAAATATAATGAATTCATTTAAATGAAATAATGTGTGATATTTATTATGATCATAGAATTTTGAAGTTAATATTTCCTAATAATGATTTGAACATGTGTTATAGGAGATTGAAAGAATTGATAAAGGATTATTACTCCATAAGTCATTATCTTCCAGGTAAAGAAAACATAGTAGCTAATGCTTTGATTTGGAATGATAATTCTACATTAACCATGTTATGGTTGAAATATGACCCTTTGGATAATTACTTTAAGGATTTTGGATTATAAATTTTGTATGATGGAACACCCTCTGTTTTTTGGTGTCTGTACCATAGTTTTTTTCAATATTAATTATGAAAGATCAAGATTTGGATCATTTTTTATTAAAAAAGATACAACAATCCATAAATTGTAAATTTTTATATTTAAATGTTCAAGAAGTGGTTTTTTCTATTTGAAAATGTTACATGTTTTTGTGACCCTCAACTGAATAATTAACTATTGACAGAGCCACATAGATCTCCATTTTTAATTTATCAAAATAGAATAAAAATGTATACATATCTTAAACAAATTGTGGGAAGGAATGTAAAATGTTATGTCTTATTTTTTAATAAAAATATTGACATATAAATATGTAAATTATTAACTAAAATTACTAAATAGTATTATTCATCTTTTTCTAGTTCTTGAAAAGATATTAGAGAACATATGGATTGATTTCATGGTGGTATCAAAAAATAAATATTCAGTAAATAATTCAAATTGATTATTTCATGTATAATTAACTAAATCTTCTAATTTTCATATCATTATTGATAATATGATTTTATTGAAACATTATCAGCTTTATAAATAAGATATATTTAGATTACATAGTTTATATATTCCAATTATATCTTATATTGACCACATTTTTGCATAGAATTTAGGGGGAGAACTATAGATTTAATTGGGTACAAACATATATTTTTGGATAGACTTTAATCTTCAATATGGTGGATTATTAGAGTAAATGATTTTTATTTTTAAGATATTATTTGACCTTGTTCTATGATTTATCTGGGTATTCGGGATAATTAGATGACTTTTTTGAGTTTTTTTATTATAAGAATTTTCATTTATGTCTATAGATATAGCATTTTGGTCCTTATATTGAAGGTGGTCTGGGAATTTAGATTATTTGGATGACATCGTGGATGGATAGTTGTTAGAACCAGAATCTGAAGAATAATTTAATGAGAAGGTGAAAATGATTTAGTATCATATGAGGAAAAACATATATTAGTACAAATTTTAAGAAGATAATAGGAGGAATTATCATTCATTTGAGGTATGCGATTATGGTTTTTGTAAAGTATCTCCATGGAAAAGTGTCATGGGTTTTGGTGAAATGGGAATGTGATGATAGAAATTCAATGAAGAATATAGAATTTTGGTCATGATATAATTAGATTCATACTAAGAATCAGTGTCTTATATTTTATCAAATTCTTATTATTTGTTTCATGTTATAATGTTTGGAAAGTATTTCTCAGATGCATGTCATGTATTGATCCCTAATGTAGTTTAGTTGGAAGAAAACCAATCTTATAGTGTATAAATAGTAAGAATTGTTGGAAAAATTGAAGATTTGTTTCCAATTTATGTGATTTTCTATGTAATAATATTTTGGGTAAACTATATAATGAATAATGTAACATCAGAATGTGAAAATTCTATGAGGGAAAGATATACCCACTTATTTAAATAAAAAATAATATTATTAGTAAGTAATAACCAAAAGGGGGAAATTTGTAAAAAAAACCTAGTAATGATAAAATAAATCAATTCCATTTCTTTTTCATATTTATCAATATTATATTTTAGAGAAATAATCATTATTGTAATATTATATAATTTTTATATCAA
Source organism: Viscum album (assembly GCA_963277665.1). Classification (NCBI taxonomy): domain Eukaryota; kingdom Viridiplantae; phylum Streptophyta; class Magnoliopsida; order Santalales; family Viscaceae; genus Viscum; species Viscum album. The sequence goes on along the minus strand of OY728126.1, from coordinate 1,857,378,200 downwards.
AAGAAACGAAAAATTATTTCGAATAACATTTTCTATTAATGCATGACATGGTTTTACATAAATATATAAATTATAAATTTTTGGGTTTCAATTAAAAAAGGTTACGATTTTTAATTAAAAATATTAAAATTAAATTTGGATGAATTTATGAGAATTTTAAAAGTGAATTTATTTTTTGAATGGATAGTAAATAGAAACAACTTTTACTGATTTACATCTCTTCATCTAAAGTATTTAAAAGGTTTCATTTTTTTTTGAAATGTTTCTAAGGTAATATTAGTTAATATATATTATGAATTATTCAATTATGTTAATTAGAATAATTTTTATTATTTATTTATTTATATAAAAATTCTACACAAGAAGATTATTTTTCAAGAAATCTTCTTTTAGTCACATTTTTGGGAATAATTTTAATTTAAATTCTACTAGTTTTTTAATTGAAATTATTGAAATGGATTTCATATTTACAAAACTAATAAAAATTAATTTCTTTTTATAAATTTACCCTTAATTTTTGGTAATATGGTATATTAAATTGAGTAGAAATATGATACCATAAATAATTTTGAAACATGTTTACATGGTGGTTAAACTAATGTGATAATAGTTAAAATTACTTAAAAACATTTATAAATAGAAATTTATGGAAATATTTATTTCTCATAAATTATCAAATTCATAAATAGTCCATTTTAAGCCTTTTTAATTGCGTAATATGTTAATATACATAAATATTTTTGAAAAATTCCAAGTGTGTCCTCTCCTCCACTTATAGAAGGACACCACTTATCATCTTATCTCCATGAATAGAGATCTATTTGGTTCACAACATCCCTACCAACATCCTTGAATAAAAACCCTACCCACATCATATATATTATATTTTTGGCATAATATGTACATTATAGTGTTTAACCTATAAATGAAATGAGATTGTCCATAAATGAGATATAGCTTTTAAACATATGTTTTAGTGTCACTTCTTATTATTCCTCATTAAATAAACATATAACCACTATGATATTATTAAGTAATCATATCTGAAACTATTATATGTTATTATGTTGTTTAAATAACATTAAACTATCTCTTTCTATATCTAATGGGAAAATAAACCACCAGTCATTTTTACTATAGACTATAACCTCGTCAACAGATATAATTTGATTTACATCATAACCTCTCAATGGGGGTTATAATTATGGATTTGGAATTATTATATTATATTCATGAAATACATTTAATTAATTAGAAATAATTTATTATCTATTATCTTATTATTCCATCAAACGAAAAATGATAACTTCATTCTTGCATATGTGTGGATTAGCACATTTATGAATTGATGTGATTAGTTTTCCATCGCCACCTAAAATAGGTAGTATATATATGTGTATTATTATAATTATTTTTATATTTTTTATGTAATAATTATTTTGTAATATTAAAATGAAACATACATTTTCTCTAAAGTTCATTGAAAAATAGAAATGTGACTCATGCATAAGTATGGTGTATCATCTCCATGATGGTAACATATTTAATTTTTCATTAAATTCATACATAGTTGTTTATAAAAACATAGTTAAATTATATTAATTATAATTATAAAATTATTAATATACATTAAATGATATAATCATGATTCATTCGGCCAAAGATAACTTACTGAAGTCATATTTTTCTGGTGAACCAAAAAACCTCATTATGTTCAATGTAAAATTAATTAATTAATTAATTAATTATAAAATGTATATACATTAAAAAATGAATGATGGGAATGAAAATTTTTATTATTAATTTAAATAATTTACATAAGTTTATGTTGATAATAATTAACATCTGGGGAAATCCATCCTCAATATAACTGATTATTTACCTTAAAACCTCATTTTAAATATTTTAAAGATTTATTTTCTAAATGTTATTATTTCATGTACATATATTTAATATTGATAAAAGAATTTATTTATATGTAAATAAATTAGATATTATGTATATTTATTTCCTTTTTGGACTTTCATTAAATGATTTTATTAATGAATATTTTCGATATTTTTTATACAAAATGTTTTGAGAAAAAGAAGAAAATATTGTTCTATATTAATTAATAAGACATAAAAAGACCCCCCACACCCATCATAACTATTAATTTACGACTTCTTTCAGTGAAAATATTTATTTTTTTCTTCAAATAAATGAATTTATTCCCTTTTGTGGGGATTTTCAAAAAAGTGTTTAAATAGAATAAATAATTTTATTTTTTGAAATTTTTTCTGAATAGGAACAAATAATATATTTATATGATTGATTATGGAATTAAATGATTTAATCTGTTGTTTAATTTTTTTATATTTTGTTAATTATTTTAATGCTAATTAATATAGATAAAGATTCTTGATGAGTTGGGTAGAGGGTTGGATTTAACTAGTCTTTGGATTCTTCTATGAGGTTATTGGAATTTACCATTCCAGTTATTCCTTTATCATGTGTGATTGTCTGAGTGATATGAAGATATTTCCCAATGATACTGAAATTATTTATCTAGAAATTATAAGTGATTCCATAGAAATAATTTGACTTCACTAGTTATGATAAGGAGTTTAATTAAAATTTAACGATTATGTCACTTCTTAAGGGTGAAATTTAGGAAACTAAAATTCTTTCATGATTTTATATAATTGTAAATAAACCATTCTGAGTTTTATTTTTCACATAATCTTTCTTATGGAATGTTTTGTGGAATGATATAGGTTGTAAAGTTAATTTCATGTGTAATACATTTTTTACATTCAGAATATTTTTTCTTATAAAAATAGATATGTCATAAAATATACCTTCCTAGATAAACATGTTTCAATATTTTATAGATGTCCCTTAATAATATTTTTCTACCTATTACAAATTTTAAAATGGTTTTCATCAATTATTATGTTTCTATAGGGACAAGAATGGTGAATAGATGAAAATTTTGAATATATTTAATGAAATTTAACTATTTATATCATAAATGATGTGTATTCTTAAAAAATGGATACTTAGTAGATGTTTCTGCATTATGTTGAAATATTTTATTTTTGATGTGTGGTGAAATAATTATCTAAATTGAATAATATAAATTCCCTTTATGAATCTAATAAATTTTATTATAAAATAGATATTTAATTTAAATATTTTTTAATGTAGGTTCTATATAAAATACATTAATTCAACCATCTTATATAGGTGGTGGTGAAGAAAATCATTGTTTAGGGTGGTGGTAGTACCTCATAAGAATGATTAACCATATCAATTTGTCATTTAATTTATGTTTTTATGATATATAAATGATGAAGATTTAGAATTTATTATTAAAATATAAATATAGTTTTTTAAAAAATAAATTCAACATATCATCCATTGGGGGTCATTGTTTAAAAACAAACATCATATCATTATGGATGGTAAAATGTCCATGTATGTATGATAGATTTATTTTTTACTTAGTGGAAAGAATTTTTTTAATAGTTTTGTTCAAATTCATATAATGGAGTTTTAGTATATTAAATAATCTAATTTAAATATATTAATAATTTTAGACAAAATAAGTATTGTATAAGTCTTGATGGAAACACAAATATGAAGTGGATATATACATTGGGGAAAATTATTTTTCACTTATAATTACCATTTTAACTAAATTCTTGATTTTAAATAATTGTTAATAAGTGATTTTTGATGTGCTTGAGTTCTAGGTGTTTATATGTGGATGGTTTTCTAAGTTAAATTTAGAGGGACGGTGATTTTTAAATTGTTTTATTTTTCATCTTTATATAATAAAAAAGAATAGTCATTTTTGATGTAACACTTTCATTTTCAACAATGTAATGTTACTATTCAGTTTTAAATTACTAGAAAATGGAAAAAAAATAGATTAGAATGTGATTTTTTGTTAAATCACACCTATACCAATTATTTTTAGGTAAATAAATTTTTTAGGGAAATTTATGCTATGTTTTACCCTGATATACTTTTACCTTGGTAACTAATATTTAGTTTCAGTTATTAATTTTAGGGAAAAAATCAAAATTTTCACTTTTTTTAAAATTTCATATCATGATTTAATATTTCAGAAATATTTTATAAAATAATTTTTCTAAATGATAGTAAATAATAGTTTCAAATAAACACCCTTAATGACAAAATTATAATTTTTGTAAAAATATTATTATTTATCATTCAAGTTATTTAAAAGATAAAATTACCCTTTTTTCTCATTTTAAGGACATAAATTAATATATTATAAATAAAAATAAATAGTAAGAGGACTCAAAGGAATGACCAATTATAATTAACCAACCATGTTTAACCTATGAGGTCACCAAAACTGGCCAAATAGAAGGCCCCAAGCACATTCCAGATCGTCACTGGATGGCGACAAGATCTATGGTATCCACATAATAAACCAAGGGAAATATTTTACCATAAATGATAGAGAATCTTGTATCAAGTATTATAATAATATTATTACAAACACATTAAAATGATGATTGAAAGGTAAAAAACCAAGAATCATCAAAAATAAAAGGAAATTGGATAGTTCTTAAAGAAAATAGACGAATAAATATGTCCAAGTCCCCATGTGTAAATCCATCACCACTATCCCAATCCAATCCAAAGTAAATAATAGCTAATAGAATCCACCAATCTATATTATTCCGTTCCATTTAACCTATTTCCTAAAAACCATTTCTATAATTTTCCAATGAAAAAAATAATATATAGAGAACTAAAGATCAAGATTATTCCACCATAGAATATATAGAAAGGAAAAAACAATGAAACCAATATCTATAGGATTATGTTAAAACTAGTATATAAATTATAATTTTATTAAATCCATTTTTAAATACAATTTGATTCTTTTCTTTATAAAATAATATTCATAATAATTTGGATTGTGACAAGTATATGATCCATAAAAAATGTATTCTTGAAAATAAATTATATCTCACATGAAATAAATTTGGTCATATAAAACACATTATAAAAATAAACCATGAAAGTATAATATGGTTTGGTTTATCTATGTATAAGGGTCCATTCGATACGATAATCATCTGAGCAAAAAAATATGAAAAAATATTGTCATGTTAAAAATTTAGAAAAATTGGATCTTTCCTTTGGTAATACATAATTTAAAACACAAAGGAAAACAATGAAATATATAATGGGAATCCAAATAATGTCATGGTATTTATAGAGAATATTAATATCATAAAAATAAACCTTTGTTGTTTCAGACTCTCTGTAGTTGCAGAAATCCGTTACCCATCACACCCAAGGCTTCCAATGTGATTTGATTTCTAATGTCTATTTTAATTCTGTGATGATAATTTATAAAATACTTTCATGTATGTGTGGACTACCACCCTTATTAAGTAATGTGGAACTATTACAATCACCACATAAACAGTCCAAAATTTAATTGGGAAACACTATGCTCAATATCCTACAAAATATGCCAAATCAAACATACAAAAACTGCTAAATATTATTCTTTAAATGGGAATTTTATAACCTAACCGTGGGAATAGTTGAATTGAATTATATTAACTGAAATATGAATATATTGCTTAATCATGAGTATAAAATTAATTCATTGGTTTCCAATTTATTTTAAATTAAAATAAAAACAATTTGAATTTATAGGGTATACTTTTTTAAAAAACTACTTTTATGCCCGAATTTGAATATTATCTTATTAAATTTCATTAATAACTACTAATGATATATATTTTTGAAAATTATATTTTAATTATAAAATAATTTCTTTAAAATTATTTCAATAATTTTTATGGTCTTCTGATAAGAACAAATCAAATTTTAAGCTTAAAATCATTAATTTTATGAAATGAAAATTTTCCACCTTTTGATGGCTCACTTATTTTAAATTAAAATATTTAAACTTATCTAAATTTAACTTTAAAAAATGAAATTAATATTTTATATAAATATTTTAAAATTATTTATGGGGGTTTTTTTAATATTTCTATCATTTTTTCTTTATTGATGAATAGTGAAAATAATATATTTTAATTGAAAAATGGTTTATCATCTAATTTATTTATATAGTTTAATTATATTTTAAATTGTTTTCAAAGTTTAATTAGTTAAATTATATATGTATAAAACCAATTTATGTAATTTTGATAAATTTCACATAGAAATTCGATATAAAAACATTACATTTGATTGAACTTTTCACATTAAAAACCAACTTTTTAATTGTGTGTGTAGGATTAATTTTACATATAATTTTCACAGTTAAGTGAATTGAATTAGGTAAAATCGATTCCATAAATTTAATAATATGGATAAAAAATATTTATGTTCAACATCATTTTTAGGCATTGAAAAAGTTACCATTGTAAAAAAAATTTATCATGGTATATGTAACAAATGAAATCGGTTAATGTTAATAATGTAAAGGCTTAAAATACCTAAAAACTAAAACATTTAATTGAATTCTAAGGGGTTTATAGTCCATAAAAATCCTATAAAATATATATTTCTAGAAAAATTCGTAAAATTTAATTCCATCTCAATGGTGTTGACTTTAAATATAAAATATAAATTATTTTAATCACCTAAACCCAACCATACATTATAAATACCTCCCGTCACAACCAATTTTTTAACCAAAAGCCTTTGAGATAATAAGATATCTTCCATGAATAATCATCATCACTATACATAGGTTCATGTTCCTCTTTTATCAACAAAACTCCAAATCCAAGGTCCTCAATGGTCTATCAAGGAGCTAATTTATAATAGGAAATTTTCTCAGAACCTCTCTTATTTTCTTTTCTTTTTCAATTTTCCTTTAAAATAATTTATCCATAAATGAATGGTAAATATAGAATCATGTATATTCTAGTGTTTTTATATTATTGAATATCTCATATCAATTTTATTTATCATCTACTATTATTAAATTAAATGAATCTATTGTCCCAGTTATATTAGTTAATCGCCTCTGTGAATAATGATTTTGTTCGTTTTCCATTACAACCTTTATGGTTGGTCATAAAACTATAATTTGGGTTAAATAATATAGTAATAGTTATATTATAACCTATTTCATGTTTTAACTAATATATACACATAATATTGAATAAAATTAAATTAGTTATTGATGTTAGGAAAAACCACCAAAATAAACCAAACAATTATCATTTATGTTTTATCTAATAAATCATCCTCGTGTAAGAAATAATATTTTTATGTGGGAAAATTAATAATTACTGAATTAAATTCGTAATATTAAATTGTAATTCTATTTTTTATCTTATTTTTCAATAACAACTATTGTTATACACAATTGAACCAGTCAGGAACCCATGAAACAAATGAACCCAAAACCATGATAATAGTGAAATTTTATTAATGAATGATCCATAAAATGATATAAAATCATAAAATAAGGTATTAAAAATATTAATAAATTTATTTAAATATTAAATAACATTTTCTAAACCATTATACTAGAGGATTGAAAACATTTTAAAGATGTAAAATCTTAGGTAAGGGATTCCTTAACCCAATTTACATTATTTGGGTTAAACTTCATATTATTATTTATTTCATGATAATACTGTGTATGTAATTAATTTGGAATATATTATGTTTTATTTACATGATTTTATGTTTATTTTCATTATATTCACATATTTGGTTTATTTTATTAATTTACACTGCCATTATATTCTATTTATAAGGGACTTTGTATCAATCAAATTTTAGGGAGGCATATTTTGATGTTACAAACCCACCTTATTTTATGAGGTGTATATACCTTCCTATTTTAAATTTCATTGAATGAATTTATTAATATTAAATATATTTAATGTTTTTTTAATTTTATTATTTCATAGGGTTTATGATTCTAATAATTCCAATTGTTATGGGACACTTTGTTTTAAAAATATAATATTAAATGTCAAAAATTTTAACTTCCAAAAACTTTTCTTCTAGGCCAACATCCTTGAAATAATATTATAATTTCATTTATATTAATATAAAATAATTATAAATTACATTTTATATCTTATTTTAATTTCATTCAATTTTTTTCTAATGAAATTTTCTTACTTGTTTTATAATGAACGTTTTGACAAATAATAAAAAGAATATTCAATACTTAACGTACATTATTGAAATGAATTATCCACCACAATGTATATTATTTAATTTCAATATTCCTTTCTAATATTACTTGTTTTAATAAATTAATAACCAAATTTATTTTTTGGTTATTTTGGCATCGATGCTGCTTTTTAAATGAAAATAGTGTTTTGGTATTGAAAATGGTTCTCTTTAAAGAAAATAGTGTTTTTAAACAAAAGTGTTTTTCCTATGCGTTTAAAATAATTTTTAATATGTATTCATGATTAAATTGTTTAATACATTAAATGGAACATAAGGATTATATGAGAAATGGGGGAGCCCAATACTGCTTATAAGAATGTTTGATCCCCAATATAGATCATGAAAAATGGTTGAGCCTGATATAGATTATATGATAGGTTGATCCCCATTATATCTCATGGGTGAGATTTATATAGATTATATTAATGTTTAACTCCCTTTGTAACTCATGAGTTATCCTGATATAGCTTATACTAAGGGTGATGTCCATTATATATCTTTAATGAATTGGGTATTTTTCATGACCCCCTACCTCCAATGATTCCCCTCCAAAGCTGGAAATGGACAAATAATGATAATGACCCTTGTGTCCCACCTCTAGTAGGCCCTAAGGTGGAAACCAACACCAAGGGTATACAAATCTCACTAAATGGGAGCAATTACTCATTTTATAGTTACCATGATTAGGAGATTAGTTGTACCAACCTCAAAACAACTCCATGAAATATATATAAAATAATCCTAAATCCATACCACATGCATGATTAATGTAAATCTATGAGATATATAATTAAATTCCCAATGTGCATTCCCTAAGAAGAAATCTAAGTAGCAACACGATAACTGTCCCAATGTATGAACAATTAATGCCCAATACGGTCTCCTTTTTCCTTGAAATCTGATAATGGTTTTATATATGTATGTTTAGAAAACAAGTATAAAAATAAGGTTAAAATAAAGTCTCTCATGCATAGGTGTAGAGGAATACAAATACCCCCTGGAGAAACATCATAAAACAAAAGCTCCTACCACGGTATACTAGCCACCCCAACCCCAAAAAAGTCACACTCACCAAATGACACATGTCAAGTAATATAATATAGTTAATATCGATGATAGGGTACCATGAACCACTTTCCAACTGATTAGCCACTCTCACACCCTAATATAAAACATCTTGGATCTCCCACCACTATAAAATGTAACACATCACAACCTTCCCACACACACCTAGGCCACATACCTCATCACATCCTGCCCGCAGACACCTAGGCCACACATGACACCATATCATTTCTATATACACCTAAGACACATACCACACCACTTTTCATCCAAAAGACACATGAGAGAGAGAAAATCACTTGTACACACTAGGGCTACACAAACCACATCCTGCCCCAAGGATTGAGGGATAATACCATCTGGTAGTGGGAGTAGGGTAGTGTTGGTGGCCAGCCATCTATCCTCCCACCATGACATTAGGGAAAGACACTCTCTTCCATAACAATTGGGATGTTCACAACGTAGTGTTCAACTATGGTGGGATGTATATAGAATCACAAGAAAGTACAAGTATATATATATTGGTATTGAACACTCAGCCCAACATATGGGTTCTCAAGAAAAGAAGCACCCAATAACACTGCCACATTTACTACTACCTCTAAAATACACGTATCTGAAAAAACAAAGGTCACTTTTGAATTTGATAAATGAAATAAACTTAACACCCAGTCATTTTGATGTTATTAAGCATTTACCAGTTATTCCATCCCTTACCAAGAAACTAAAAACCACAAAACAGAATCTCTCACACAACCAAACCAAAAATTGAAAGGAAACTATGATAAAACACTTCTCTTCACACATCCTCAAAACATATCACCCAAGAATACCACTTCCATTATCATTCTTCATGGTAGTGTATCCCAACTGAAGTAAAACCCCCCAACTCACAATAGAACCCTCCAACATATTTCATCACATCTTACATAGTGTCCCCACTTCATATCCTTATCATGCCCAGCAAAACAAACAAAATATAACCTGTTTGTTGTCCTACTACACATCACTGCTCACCCATTAGAAATTCAATTAATATCACAAATTTAGATTCCATTACACCATTACACCATCAAACCATCCACACACACCTCCCTACTCTAAATAGCAGCACCATATATCCCATACATAAAACAATATAGAAAATATCTACACACATCACACAACCACACCCAATACTGGGTTTTAATATTTAACACACTCGTTCTTTAATTGCACGTTGATAAATCAGGGGTTATCATAGAATGAGTTTGATCAAAGGGCATCCATTTACTTAACAAAATATATGTGATTAATCATATTTTCATGTTTAAATGTGTTCAGTATAAGATTAACAATATGTATTCATTAGTCAGGTGCACAATAAAAAACAACCAATGGCCATCAGTTTTAGAATTCATATGGACAACATATTTTATAGCATGGATAAAATATTATATATATATAAACCAAATTCATCATCATATTCTCTTCCACTAATTTATTACAAAAGTATCAGGTCTGATTATCTTTGTAACTGTCATATTCTTCCCCTAATTTATTATATCATTTAGAATGGATCAATCCATTTTCACCTAACATAATTATTATACCAACCCCGCTGGATACATAAATTAAAAGATAGATAATGGAATCCATACTTGAAGAAAAAAGATCAAGAACTCCTCCAAGTGCCAAAACAGGTGGTGTGATGCAGTAGGAGGAACCACTAGGGAGAGGAAATCCAAGGGGGTCACAAAAAATAAATGATCCCTTGGGGAAGAAGGTTTCTGGTCACCTCTGTATCAATAGAAATAGAATCATGTATGAAAGGGTGGGTACCATCTTTAGAAATTCCAGATCCAAAATATATAGGGAAATAGTTTTAAATAACATTATTACTCAATCATGATCAAGACCATGCATTTTGGCCATTTCAAATTCTAGGGGTGTTGTGATATTAAAAATATAGATAATATCCATTTAAACTATGACATAAATGGTCATAAAAGGTTTCAAACATGGTTTAAGTCAAATAAAATGTAAGAGGGGAATAACATAAAAAAATGGGAGATGTTGGAAATGACTCACCATTGGGGGAGTCACGGATGCAAGTAACCGACACAACTCACTAACTCCACTCACTGACTCCACTCATCAATTCCATATTCCAACACCAATCACAAATTCCACTCACCGATGCCACTCACCGATGCCCATCACCAACACCACTCATCGACACCACTGATTGACACCACTCAATGACACCACTCACCAACGACACTCACTAATGCTACTTACCAATAGAGATCCATGGATGCAACCCACCGATCCGATTGACCGACATTGATTCACCAACGTGACAAACCAACGTGACCTACTGACATTGAGTACCCAACTGGACCCCCCACACGACCTACCAATAGAGAATTTCCGACATGACCCACTAACACGACCTAATAACAATGAGTCATTGATGTGAATCATAGATGCCACTCAATGATGCCACCTATCGACACCTATACTATGGCTACCTACCAACACCAGATGCCGATGCCACCTACTGATGCCCCCTACCATTGGAAAACAAGAAAACTATATAACTCTTGAAAGGAATCACTATAACCTCCCAGAACACCTGAAACACTCAATTTTTTATAATGGAATAGACCGGAGTGATATGGAAAATTACATGAGATACCTCTAAAACTATTCTCTCCCTTGAGAATTCAAAAACCAAACCCAAAATAAAGAGGGGTCCAAACAACAACTAAGTTAGATACCTCTAAAGGATACCGCTACACTTGAAACACTGAAATGACATAAAATTTAAACAATAAACCACCCTCTATTGTTTGAAAGTTGGAGTGGATCCTCCAAATATATGAACACCTCTTCCAATATATACTACCCCCTACTAACAAAAAGAGACACCACACAAGAACCAAAACCACACTGTCCAGAGTCATGAACCCAGGAGTTCCTTCTTCCATGTTGAGATATTATCTACTCTGGGATACATTTACTTTCTCGCATATATTTAATCACATCTCAATTAATGTGTCTTTATGAGGAATCGATTCCTCCCATATCCACACATCCAAATATTATCACACATTATAGAATAAGAAAACAACTCATCTCATAGAAAACAATGTACAAGAATTGCATCATAATGTAGTAAACACAATCAACCCTCAAAACAACTCTTGGTACTAGGCATGCATCTTTGCTCCTCTCTCCCAAGTACTCTCCTCTAGGACACCATTCCTCTACAACATACTAACCACGAGAATTATTTATCCATGTATCACCTTCTCCAGATGATCTTGGATCTGTACTGGCCATTCCTCATATGTATTTTCATATTCTATATCAAAATCTTCCCATTCAATGACATAGGATTCACCGTAAAGTAACTATCAACGTTAAGAGATATGAAATACATCATGGACCTTATCTAACTATGGTGTCATTTCCAATTGGTATTCCACCTTTCCAACTCACCCCAACACCTATAAGGGTCCGTTGAACCATAGATTACTCATAATGCCTATGCCAAACCTCCACTGACCACATTGAGGGGAAACCTTCAAGAACACATGTTCTGAAAGCTGAAACTCCAAGAGCCTCCTCATGTGATCTATATAAGACTACTACTTATCCGGTGCTACTTTCATATTCTAATGGGCAAGCTAATCCTTCAATATTGTTCTATGCACCACTTTGATTCCAAAAACAACTGTCTCTTGGACCACTATCCAGCACAAGGGGGAACGAGATGATCTCCCATAAAAGGAATCAAATTTAGACATGATAATGGAAGAGTGGTATATATTATTATAAGAAAACACTAATAAGGACATGTTTTATACCTAAGATCCACTAATGGCTAAGACGAATGCTCACAACATGTCCACGAATGTCAAGAGAGTCAGCTCTATCCGCCCATCTATCGGATGGTGGAAAGCAGAGCTGGAGCACAACATGGTTCCATATGCATGTCTTAATCCTCCCCCAGACTCTTGAGGTAAAACATGTATCCAGATACAAGATAATTATTGATCATGCCTTTTTAATACATAACTTTTCATTACATTTTACATACAGATGATCTTTAAAGTCTAGTGTCTTAGAAATTAGGAACAAAAAAATTGAATACAACATAAAAAATTATTCTAATACACTTTTAAGGCTTCATCATAAGTTCATCCTTAGTATATTTACTGCATCTCATTACCTGGATGCATACATTCAAAGGAAAGTGTGAGCAGAAGGCCTAGTAAGGGTAAACAACGGAATCAGATTAATTGTGATATCAATGCGATCATGATAAAAACATAAATACAAGTGTAATGAATGAATAGGAATAACATAATGAAAATAACATGAATCATGACTTGAATACGTGGCTAAAACATTTCATTTATACATTCATGAACATATCACAATGGTCCTTCCCTAAGGTGTCATAAAAATTACCAAGGTAATTCACCAAGGTATCGTAAAACATGTCATCTCTAGAGATTAATTCTTTACCCAAAGAATTGGAGCGCTATCAGGGCGAACCATTAATATGTCATTAAATTCATGTGAGACACATATATAATAATCAAAAAATTCATAAATAACCCAAATTGAATCAAAGAAATGGGTTTCATGTCAAAATCGTGATGTTTAAAATGTAATTAAAAATAAGATCATTATGTCATTTATAACCCATGGAAAGGGATTGAGTGTAATATGTATGTAAATCATAGAATAAAATATATAATTTTTATATATTTATGAACACCCATATAAATTAAATAGGTATGGGTATTCACATAAATATACAATAGAATTTCATGAGAGAAAGAGATAGAAATTTTGAGAAGAAATTTTTGCAGCACAACAGCTATATAACATGGTTTTTAGAAAACATTAAAAAAAGAGTGGACAAGGGTCACCCACTCATAAATAATTCATAATACAGTATGTGTAATTAATAAGATCATGGTATGGATATTTGAATTACATAGCACAATAAAAGGGAACCTAAAAGAAAAGAGAAGGTGTGATTTCTTTTACGAGAAATTCGGCAGCCTATCATCACCACATAAAATTTCCAAAAATCAATTGATAATAGTGGAAAGGGTCCCAAATAATTTATCTATGAAATGGAAATTATTAATGTTTTAGAAGAAAAATCCCCCCACATGATAAAATTTAACTATAAGGCATAACCTAAAGGAAGTCTTGACTTAAAAGAGGAAGGTGAAAGGATCCCTTACCTTGAGGTGTAACTTCTAAAGCATGAAGTTCGGGACCTTGGGAGGATTGAGGGAACCTTTGTAGTACTCCATGGGAGGTAGAGAGACCAGAAATTCATTGAGGATGATTTTGGAATGAAATAGATGAGGGAATGTCTTGGTATTTATTGGGGATGTGAGGGAACAAATCATTAATTTCCAAGGGACACCTCATCAGTGGTATTGGAAAAAGCATGGGCTTTACCATGGTATTTTCCTATGGTATTTACCACATTGGGAACCACATAAATTATCTCACAATTCATAAGTCTACCAGAAATATTACATAATTTTTACATCCTTAATGATGACATTAAACACCAGAAACTAAAAACTATATTTTCACTATTCACTAAAAAATCAATTATTTCAGAAAAATCCGCAAAAATAACATAAACCTAATATCGATGCTCTGAATCCAAAAATGAACTTTCTTTTATAAAAATAATTTTCTATATATTTTTAATTTCATTTTTATATAAAAACACTATTCGCCCATAAACACTAATACTTGACTAAAAATTTATAAAACAGTTATTTACCTATTTCATTGAATAACATTACTTAATCAAGGTGCCTAAATAATATAAATACTTTCTTAAGTGAGGTTACTTAATCAATTTGGTCACATTACTAATCATAAATGTAAAATCACTATTCATAATTTACAATTCACCAACAATTTAGTTGATCTTATTAGAGTCAAATTTTCTAACTAAACAAAACTCTAGAAGACTATTTTTTGATAATCATTACACATCATTAATTATATATGGTTTACATAAATATTTTAAAATATCCTTTTTTTCAAAAAAAACAACAATAATATACATCTTATATTTATCCGGACATTCCAAAATTCACAAAATTCACTATAAGAATAAATCTGAATTTTTATTTATATCAAAGGATTACATAAGGTGGATAAGGTCTCGTTACATAGCCCTTTATATCACCATCATAGAACATAATTGTAAGGAGTTCTATGGTGATAGAATCTTGGGGTGGCTCGGCCAACAATGCCTGAGTGGTGATTTCTATCAGGTTGAACTTCTCGCAAAGGTGATTCCATTCTTGCTTCACATGATGAAGTTCGGCTTGGGTTTGGTCTAGATAAATGACCAGTAGTGCTACCTCCTTCCCAATTTCTTTCAGATGGGCTTTGAATGGCCCGAACCAACTGGATGAGGCTATCAAATCTTCTGTTGATATTAATTAACCATGATCACTTGTATTTATAAACAAAAATAGTGTAACGTTAAGAGTTCATCTTTCAACGGTTCCATTAACCAACAATAATATAATTGTTGAAACCCAATGGCCTCATTTAATTATACACACTTCATTAATTGAGTATAAAATAATATAACAATCAAAATTTAGGAAAAAAATATTAATAAAAATTTCGGGTCTTTACATTCTTCCCCCCTTAAGAAATTTATTCCCCAAAATGTTTAACTCACACACTCAGAAGCGAAAATGTGTGGGTACTTATTTCTCATAGATTCTTCTAGTTCCCAAGTGGCTTCCCCATAATTTTGGTTCCTCCACAACACCTTAACAAGGTGGGAAGCCTTGATGTGTATAACCTTGTCTCTGTGATCCAATATATCCATTAGATGCTCCTCATAAGAGAGGTCATGTTCCAATTATACCACATTTGGGATTAGTACATGTGAAGGGTTAGATATGTACTTCCTCAATAGGGATGCATGAAAGGAATCATGAACTTGTGCTAGATTTTGAGGAAGAGAAAGCCGATAGGCCACTGCTCCTATGCAATCAGGGATTTCATAGGGGACAATGTACCTAGGTATGAGCTTCCCTTTCTTGCCAAAACTCATGAATCTCTTCCAAGGTGAAATTTAAAAAAAGATCTTGTCACCATAATCAAACTCCAAGTTCCTTTGATGGTTGTCATCATAGATCTTTTTTGGAATCTGAGCAGCCTTATTGTGTTGTTGGATGGCATTTACTTTTTCTGTCATCTCTTAGACATGATTATTCTCAGGAAGATTTTCCTCACCAGCTTCATCACCACAAGTAGGAGTTCTACATCGTTTCCCATATAGAGCTTCATTGAGTTCCATTTGAATGGTCGTGTGGAAGATAATGTTGTAAGAGAACTCAACTAATGGGTGATGATGATCCCATCCACCATTAAATTCCATTCATCATACCCTCGAGTGTTTGAATATTCCATTCAGATTGGCTATCAGTTTGGGGGTGATAGGCCGTACTGAAATTTATTTTATTGCTCAGAGCATATTGAAGACTTCTCCAGAATTTTGATGTGAACCTTGGATCATGGTCAGATATGATAGAAAGTGGAACTCCATGCAACCTTACCACTTTTTTCATGTAAATCCTCAAAAATTGATCAAGGGAGATGATAAAATGGGCAGTCATAGTGATACGGTCCACAATAACTCATATCTCATTGTTTCCTTTGGATGTTCTCATAAGTCTAGTGACAAAGTACCGAGGGATATTGTCCCCCTCCCATGCTGGTTTGGGTAGTGGTTGAAATACCCCTTTAGGAATATGTCACACTGCCTTCACTTGCTAACATACCAGGCACCTTGAGGTGTAGTCAGCAATCTCCCTTTTCATATTATGCCACCGAAAATGATCATGAAGGTCCCTATACATTTTTGTGCTTCTATGATGTATAGACAAATTAGGGTGATGAGATTATTCCACCATCTCCTTCTTTATTTCTTGAATTGATGGAACACATAGTCTTGTATGAAATTTTAGTGCACCTTCTTGATCAATATTGAAATCAGGAATCTTCCCATCCTTTATAGCCTCAAACTTCTCCTACTACAAAGGATCTTCTTTCCATGATTTCTTGATCTTCTCTAGTAATAATGGCTGAGAAACCATTTAGGTTAGGTTTGGTGATGTCCCTTCCAATATAATTCCCATGTCAAACTTTACTAGGTCATTGATCAATGGATCTCTTTGAATCTGCATCATGGAAAGAACAACTGGGTCTTTCTTGTTTAATGCATCAGCAACTTTGATTGCTCTTCCAGGATGATAATTAATTGAACAATCATAGTCTTTAAGAAGTTACAAACATCTCCTTTTTCTCTTGTTCAATTAATTTTGTGTCAAAATATACTGCAATCTTTGATGGTTTGTGTATATATCTCATTTCTCGCCATAAAGATAGTGCCTCTATATATTCAGAGAAAAAAATCCCACAGCTAGCTCTAGATCATGGGTAGGATAATTCTGCTCAAGAGTCCTGAACTGTTGAGATGCATAAGAAAGTTCCTTGTTTTTTTGCATGAGGACGCACCCAACACCATTTAGAGATTCATCGCTAAAAATAAAGAATCATTCTCTACATGAGGGCCGAGTTAACACGGGTGAAGTAACCAATCTCTACGTCAGCTCTTGGAATCTTTCCTCACACTCCATTCTCCAGATGTACTTGACCTCTTTTCGAGTTAATTTTTTTAATGGATTATAAAGTCATGAAAATTTATTCACAAACC
The DNA here is from genome assembly GCA_963277665.1 of Viscum album. Classification (NCBI taxonomy): domain Eukaryota; kingdom Viridiplantae; phylum Streptophyta; class Magnoliopsida; order Santalales; family Viscaceae; genus Viscum; species Viscum album. The sequence goes on along the minus strand of OY728126.1, from coordinate 1,857,360,163 downwards.
TTTAATAATATCCTTCTAATCCAAGAAAACTTTTAATCTCAGTTATTGTTGTAGGTTGAGGCCACTCCTCTACAAATTTTCTCTTTTCAGGGTCAACTGTGATTCCTTCATTGTTTATAATGTTCCCCAAGAAGGAAACTTGTTGTAACAAAAATTCACATTTTCTGAACTTCCCAAAAATCCTCTCCTTCCACAGTGTTTGAAAAATATCCCTTAGATGATCCTCATGCTGCTCGCGACATAGGGAATATATCGGAATACCATTAATAAAAACTACTACAATGTTCTCAATGTAGCCCCTAAAGAATCTATTCATCAAATACATAAAAATAGAAGGTGCATCAGTCATTCCGAAGGGCATAACAACAAACTCATAATGCCTATATCTTGACCAGAAGGATGTTTTTGGAATATCATCTTTCTTCACCCTCAATTGATGATAACGAGATCGATGATCAATATTAGGGAAGAATTGAGCCCCACGAAGTTGGTCAAATAAGTCATCCATTATTGGAAGAGGTTATTTGTTCTTTACTATGATCCCATTCAGTTCTATATTATCAATTCATAACCACATTGATCCATTCTTATTCTTCACAAAGAGAACTAGTGTTCCGCATGGAGACACACTCGGTCAAATAAACCCCTTTTCCAAAAAAATCATGGAGTCATTTCTTTTATTATTCCAGATCCACATTTTCCAACTTATATAGGGTGTTTGATATCGGATGATATCCAGGTACGACTTCAATGGGGAACTCTAAATCTTTTTCTGGGGGAGGTTTGGGAAACTCCACAGGAAATATGTCAGCATATTACTAAAAGATGGGGATAGTTTCTATCATTAAACACTCATATCCTTCTTCTTTTTCATCGATCAACTCTACAAAGAATGATATATGGGGTTCCTCTAGATTAATATCCGGTTGATATATCTCTCCTTGGATGATAATTATAGTCTTCCTATTCAAGACTACTGAGATTTCCTTGTTTCTGAATTTGATCGTAGAATTATACTTTGAGTGCCAGTCCATCCCTAGTATAAACTCGAATTCCAACATGGGAATGACTACAAGATTTGAGATAATATTGTGCTCACTAAAGTAAATACTAGAGTTTCTAAACACTGATGATTCTTGGATAATCCCACAATGAGTCTTGAATGATAACTCTAATTTTAGAAAATCAGGGGTTGATTATAAATTCTTTGCAAACATAGAGGAAATAATGGAATGCGTAGAACAAGAATCAATCAAAGTACCTGCTAGCGTTGAGAGAACCACAAGATTCCCTACTACCACAACATTCAGAGCTTTGACTTCTGCTGTTATGAGAGAAGAAGCATGGCCTTGATCCCATAGCCTTTGCTGAGGTTGGTGGTGGTTCCCCTCCACTTCCATCAGACTTGGACAGTGATTGGCAAAGTGCTCACGTTTTCCACACTTAATGATCTGGACATCTAGCAGGGCCTAAACCATCTTCCCCATGTCGTTTGTGTTTGGAAGTGGAGGTTTCACCTCACTACGATAAATCCCCACAATATGGCCATCTCTTCCACACTTATAGCATTTCTTACTCTCGAGAAGGTAGTTCCATGAATGCTTCTTCCTACATTTGTTACACCAGGGTAGTTGCAATTACTTTCATCCTCTTCCCTGATCAAAATTCCATCCTAATCTGGGATCCATCGATCTCTTATTGTCATTTGATTTATGAGACAACTACATCTCTCAAAACTCCAGTTCGACTTTCATCACACTCCGAATGATCTACTCTTGGCTATCATAGTCTCAGTTGGAAAGATTATTCTGCAGATGAGGTTTCAGTCCACTGAATAATTTATCAACCTTACCATCTATATCCATAACAATGTTAGAGGTATATTGTGAATGTTAGGTGAAGTTCATCTGATAACATCTGACAGTTTCGTTCTCCTTCTTCTTTAATACTTGAAACTCCTTATCCATACTTGTTCCCATGGAACAAGGGGAATACTTACTAAAAAATCCCTATGACCTCTTCCCACTCCATAGATTCAAACTCCATTCATGGAATCGTGTTTTTTTATCATTTCATACCACTGATCAGCTTATCCTTCTAAGCGATAGATAGCCAAGGTGACCTTCTCTTACTCTGAACAGCAGAGTAGAGAGAAGATATTCTCTATGGAGTTGATCCCCTGCTCTGTAATCAATGCGTCTGTCGATCCACTAATGGTTCGTGGTCATTAATGCATAAAGGACTCAAGAAAATTTTGTTCCCTTCACAGTGAGATTGGTCTCTCTTATTTATTTAAGTAATTTCCCATAAATTGAGTCATTTGGTTCATAATTCGCATGAATGTTTCCATTCCGTCTTCCATCGGTGGTCTGTTAGTGCATGATCCATTACGGACACCATTTGTACGGTTCCTCCTATTCCTGCCATTTCTAAATAATAAAACCTTAATGATAAACATATTTAATTTATGAATCTTTTGAAAATAATGGATTTTATGTCTTAAAACATTTTTAACAATTACATTTATCTATAAATACTTCATAATGATTCATAGAAATATTATGATTAACCAAACATATCCCTCGAAATTGTCAAAACCAAGAGTGAAACAAGGCTCGTTGTCATGTACCAGGATAACCTGAGGCAAGCCGGAAACTCCTTGTCTGAGTTTTCACTCTTATGTACCACTGTTCCAGAGTCACCTCTACCTGCTCGTATCCAGACAGGGATGTATTTTCCTGATAAACCACTTACTCAACACTCACCAAAATACAAGGATGTTTTCCTATATTTAAACTTTTATATAGGATTCTTCCAAATGTTTCCATCTCCTAATTTCCATATATAACCAAATTATCCTTTTATACCAACTATGGAATCCTGCCTTTTTAATACACAACTTTTCATTACATTTTACATACAGAGGATCTTTAAAGTCTAGTGTCTTGGAAATCGGGAATAAAAAAACATGAATAAAACATAAACAATTATTCTAATAAACTTGTAAGGATTCATCATAAGTTCATCCTAAGTTTAATTACTTTATCTCATAACCTGGATACATACATTCAAAGGAAAGGGTGAGCAGAAGGCCCAGTAAGGGTAAACGAGGGAATCAGTTTACTTGTGATATCAATACAAACTTGATAAAAACATAAATACAATAGAAATGAAACAATAGGAATATCATAATGAAAATAATTTTAATCATAACTAGAATATGTGGCTACAAAATTTCATTTATTCATTCATGAACATATCACCACGGTCCTTCCCCAAGGTGTCATAAAAATTACCAAGGTTATACACCAAGGTATTGTAAAACTTGTCATCCCTAGAGATTAATTCTTACCTAATGAATTAGAGATATATCAAGGCACACACTTAATATGTATTTACATTCATGTGATCCACATATATCATATTCAGATATTTCATAAATTATCTAAATAGAATCAATTAAATGGGTTTCATGTCAGAATCGTGACATTTAAAAAGTACTTAAAAAGAAGATCATTACATCATTTATAACCCATGGAAAGGGGGTGAGGGTTATATGTATTTCAATTATAGAATCAAATATATAATTTTTATTTATTTATGAACACCCATTGAAACTAAATAGATCTAGTTATTAACATAAATATAAAATAGAATTTCTTGAGAGAAAGAGATATAAATTTTGAGACGAAATATCTGCAGCATAACGACCATATAACTTGGTTTTTAGAAAACATTGAAAAGAGAGGGGACAAGGGTCACCCACTAATAAATAATTAATAATAAAGTATGGTTAATGAATAAGATCATGCTATTGTTATTTCAATTACATACCACAAGAAAATAAAACATGAAAGAAAAGAGAAGATGCAATTTCTTTTACGAGAAATATGGCAGTCGTACGTCGTCACTAAAAAATATAGTAAATCAATTGATGAAAGCTGAAAGGGTCTCTCAAAATTTTTAAATGAAATGTACATTAGTAAGGATATATAATAGAAATCCTTCACAAAATAAAATTGAACTATAAGACATAACATAAAGGAAGTCATGACATAAAAGAGGAGGCTGAAAGGATCCCCTACCTTGAAGAGTAACTTCGAAATCCTGATGGTCGGGAACTTTGGAGGCTTAAGGGCACCTGGAGAAGACTATTTGGGAGGTAAAAAGATCATATCGTCATTGATGAGTATTTAGGAATGAAATGGATGTGGTAAAGTATTTCTACTTATAGGGGAAGTGAGGGAACAAATCATTAACAGCCAAGGGACACCTCATCGGTGGTATTGGAAAAACCATGGGCGTCCCCATGGTATTTGACCATTCAATTGGCCACATGGGAAACATCATACCTTATCATACTATTAATAATTTGACAACAATTATAACATAAATATTAAATCCTTAATGATGTCATTAAACACCTGAAACTAAAAACTTTTTTTTCACTAATCACCTAAAATTCAGTTTTTTTCTGAAAAATCCACAAAAATCACCTTAACCTTATACAAATGCTCTGAATTCCATAATGGACTCAATTTTATAAAAATAATTTTCCAAATTTTCATAATTTAAATTTTACATAAAAACATTAATCGCCCAAAATAACTAATAATTTTTGAAACAGTTATTTACATATTTTGGTGAATCACATTACTTAATCAAGGTGCCTAAATTATATCAATACTTTCTTAAGTGACGTAGCATTTCACATTTGGTCACATTACTAATCATAAGGGTAATATATCTATTCATAATTTACTAATCACCATAATTAAGTGGATCTTATTAGACACTAAATTTCTTACTGAACACAACTATAGAAGATATATTTTTTTGAAATCATTACACATTATTAATTATTTATGGTTTACATAAATATTTTAAAATATACATTTATTTGAAAAAAAAAACATCAATAACATACGTATAATATCTATCCGGACATTTGAAAATTCACAAATGTCACCAAACGAAGTAATCACATTTTTAATTTATATCAAAGGATTACAAAAGTTTGCTAAGGTCTCATTACATAGCCCCTTATAACACGAACATAAGTGATGAATGTATGATGTGCTAATGTGAGATAATTTTGGGGCGGCTCAGCCAACATTGCCTTAGTGGTGATTTATATCAGCTTGAACTTCTCGCAATGGTGATTCTGTTCTAGCTTCACAAGGTGATGTTTGTCTTGGGTTTGGTCTAGAGAAAATCCCAGTGTTGTTACCTCCTTCCCAAGATCCGTTATATCGGCTTCGAATTTCCCGAGCCTACAGGATGAGGCCATAAAATCTTCTTTATGTATTAATTAACCAATATCACATGTATTTATAAAAAAAGTATAATGTTAAGAGTTTTTCTTTCAATAGAAATATTGGCCAATGGTCATGTAACAGTCGAAACCCAATGGTCTCATTTAATTATACTCACTTCCTTATTTGTGTATAAAATAAAATAACACACAAAATTTAGGAAAAAAATATTAATAAAAAGTTTAGGCTGATACAATAATAGACCTCAGAACTCCATGTAGATGCACAACCTCATACAAATATCTCTTATAAAACTCATCCCCTGCACTTGACTTCTTAATAGCTAAGAAGTTAGATGATTTAATTAGCTGATTCACCACTACCCAGATTGAATCCCACCCTCCTAGAGCCTTGGGTAATCCTATAATGAAATCCATCTATATTTTATCCCATTTACACTCGGGGATATCTATGGTCTACAACAAACCAATAGTATCACAGTTCTTAGCCTTCACTTTTTGGAACACTATGAACATCCATAGAAACTCTGCCACTTCCCGCTTTATTCTGGTCCCCCAAAACTATATCCTCATGCAATGGTATATCTTGGAACATTAGGATTGTATCTCTAAAGGTGATCTATGAAACCCATATAAAACTACATCGCACATTTCAACTATAAAAAACATCTTCCCATGAAAAAACATCTGATTCCGACCATCCTTCCAAAGCATCACAATGGTCAACATGATCACGCATCACCTCTGCCTCTGAGTCTCCCCATTGAGACTCCTCCACATGTTGTATCATAGACGACTTCATTATCATATAAAACATAAAACCTGTTCCACAATTCATTCATACATCTATGTGAAAGGTTGAAAACTACTTCATTTCCTTCCAAACATTTTGAGATTCCCATGATACCTCCCTCTATGACTTCATTTTCAATTCATCTGCCACAAAATGCCATTTTTCCAAGTTTTGGGAGATCTTGATGTCGTAATCCAGAATAAAATGCATCTAAATTCACTTTTTTATATTCAGAATTCACTATGAAAAGATATACTCAAGCTCGTTCTGTCCTTAAAGACCATAAGGAACTCCCCAATAAGGTAGTCCCAACACAAATTTTGAGTACAGATGACTACTGCTAGCTCCAGATCATGGGTGGAATAATTAGGTTTTGGGGGATTTGACAACTTAACACCATAAGTGATCACTCCCTATTTTTGCATCAATACAAACACCAAACCCATATGGGAAGAATTTCAAAACAACTCTACATTACCCTTCTTTTGAAAACCGGAGAACTAGAGAAGTAACCAACTTCCCCTTTAGTTAGATGAAATATTCTTGATGCATCTAACTTCACACAATGTTCAGGAACTATCTTGTCACAGCTGTCAATAAAGGTGTAACTTGAGAGAAATCAGCTACAAATATTTAGTAATTGCCTTCTAGACCTAATACACTATAACCCTCCACCCATTATTGAGTTCTAACCAAGAAAAACTACCTAGACCTTTGATGGGTCCAGTACTATACCCTGATGAGACACCACGTGTCCCAGAATGTGAACCTCTTGTATCCAAAACATACACTTGGACAACTTCACATAGATTTGGTGGCATTGAAGAACCTCCAAGTCAATCCTAAGATGGTCGGTATACTCCTCCTATTATTATGAGTAAATTAGAATTTCATCAATGAATACGATGACTAACACATTTGGGAAATCATGAAATATAGATTTCATAAGTCCCATGTACACGATCGGTGCATTCATAGGACCAAACAACATAACCATGATCTCAAAGTTCCCCTACCTACACTAGAAAGAAGCATATAGGATTTCACTATCATTTACCTTCAACTCATGATATCAAGACCACAGATCGATCTTATAGAACCAACTTTATCCCCTGATCTAGTCAAAAAGATCATTTATCCTCATGATAGGGTAATGGTTATTAACTGTTACCTAATTCAACCGTAAGTAGTCTATTCATATCCAAAGACCAACATATTCCTTCTTCGAATACAAGAATAGATCTCCCTATAGAGACACATTCAGATGGATAAGTCCATTCTTCATATATTCAACAATATTTATATGAATCTCATGTAGATCAGAAGGTGTCATCCAATAGGGAGCCATCAAAATCAGATAAGCACTTGGTTGTAAGTATATCAGGAACTCAATATCATATAGAGTGGGCAGAGTTACAACCTCCTATATTGAGAAATCCAATAAATCTTCATAAAATCCAAGATCATCCACCATCTTATCATTCCCTAATCTCACAAATAGTCTAGAAAACAAGGGAAAAAGATTCCCCAAAAAATAGTTGTCCACCTGGTAACTCCACTTTCCAATGGAAATGACACACTGACCATCCACGTATAAGAACAATACTCTTCTCAAAAATCATTTTATTACATCACACACATTAAACAACGTATTTATTCTAAAGATATCATTGTATGTCTGAATCTGTAGCAAGAAGATATCCCCATGGGACTGACGCAGCTCCATCAGCAGTCAACATCCCCAAAAAACAGGAATCAAGTTGGTGTAACATCTGACTGGTGTACTCAACACCAGGGGCATAATAAGAGTCTATATTTATATCCAAAGTGAATGGGATAGGGTGGTTTTATCAAATTGTTTTAAGCTCTCGAATCACAAAACCGCAAGAAACAGTATTTAACAAACTGTTCATACCTTGAATGATTTTCAAACCACATCCATCCCCTATTCCCCTCTTATAGTGACCTCCTACTTGGAATCTCCATGGTCTAGGGTCCTAAAGAAAACCATTAGGACAAACTCCACCTGATCATTCTCCACTTGCTGTAGCAAGATCCTGCTGTCACTACTGTTGAAATATCATGGATGTCAAATACTGCTGAGGTGATCGCTAAACCAATACCCACTTCTACCATGTTGAGATCGAATGGTCATTAGGAAAAGGCTATGAAGTTTCCCAAAAAATCCATATATAAAACACAATGTCCCTTTGCATACAAGATAGGCACAAGGACTCGATGTTGGAAACTGAAATTACTGATGTCAAATCCCTGATGGTAGAAACATTACAGGCCCAAGTGCTTGAGACCTACCACAAGTATCCATTCCCATTGAAGAAACATGATGGATCCCCTATCATGGTATACCTCCACATGTGTTCTATATATCAATTATATCATCCTTCATTGGGACTTCTAGGTATGTTAGCAAGGTGAATGGAGTTACTGCATACTGGAGAGAAGGAAGAAGTTCCTCTTCCAAGTGTCTCATTTGAGACTCCTCATCCATAAATATATTCAGAGTAATGAAAAAGAGATCCTTGAACTGGATTCCCAACGCCCATACTAACACAATCCATTGTTGGAGGGAGATTATCCCTTTACACTTCTCACCATTCACGGTTAAAGAAAGGAATTCTTCCTGGAACTCCGTCTCAAAATCATCACACAAAACATCAGAATCCTTTCTCCTTTTAGGTGCCTATTCCACATAAGATGCATAGATCCCATCATCCAACTATCTACCAACAAAACCTAGTACAAATTCAGATCCCATATCAGGTTTAAGGTTATCTCATATTCCTTGAGCCAGTTCTCCATCTCCATGTCTAAGACAATACCTTTGTACTTTACCTAAGTATGTCGTTGTAAATCATGTAACATTACCTACCACTAGTTTTCCTCCACCCCTAGACCAACCTTCTACTTATTAGTCAGATTATCCTTATGAGCCTCCACTTCCAGATTCACATATGGATGAAGATCGAGTATCATATCTGAAATGTAATAAGGAACTTCTATTTCTATGTAGCATGAATTTTATTTGGATTCATTTTAAAATTTTTTTTATTTAAATTATATAAAATTTCAAAATAAAACTAGAACACAAGTCGTCATCATACATGATTTTTTTGGGTATATATCCTCAATATAGTGTAGCTCACGTAGTCATTATGTCAGCTAGGAGCCCCTGCATCAGATCATGGGGGCCCAAAAATCTTGTGTCCTAGCTGGCCTTCCCGGGAATATGTTACACACCATGGTCACATTACATGGTTTCACTACTGACCCATGATATCCTCACTATACCATACTACAATCTTAATCCTACCTCCAAACCATCACTTTTGATACCATTTTTTCTTGACCCACTCTCCTAAAAGAAGCCCCTCTGGATATTGCAATGTAGAAAGAGTGATAATAAATTCTAAGCCCAGCCTAAAGTATGCCCCTAGGTGGAAAAAAACACCAATGATATACAAATCTCAAAAAATGGGTTCATTTCCCTTTTTAATGTTATCATTACCATGAAAAAATATATATAAACTTCAAAACAACTCCAATACATATATATAAAAGAATCCAGAATCCATTCCACATGCATTTTTAAAGTAAAACTGCTAGAAATACAATGAAAATATAAAATGTAAATACCAAAAGAACAAAAATAATTAATGAAACAAAAACTGTCCCAACGTTCGAGCTAGTAATGCCCAACATGGCCCTGTAGTCATCCTAGAAACCTAAAAAAGATCTATATATTTATATTGATCATTAAAGATACCTAGTAGGGAAAAAAGTCTCTCAATGACGAGTGGGGAATCATACAAATTCCCCCATGAGATAAAATAGAAACCAAAAGCACCTAATAAGGTATACTAGCCACCTGAACCTCCCCAAAGGAATTCTCACCAAATATCACTAGTCGAGTTATATAATATAGAGAAAATTATTGATAGGTACCACACACCACTTTATCACTGATTAGATATCTCACACCATAACAAAAAACATCCATGAACTCCCACGACATCCGAACGTACCACGTCAAAACCCGCCCACACACACCAGGACCACATACCACATCACATCTTACCCATATATACCTAGGACAAACAGCATTCCACATCCATCCCACTGACACCTAATCTAGATACCATACAACATATCATCAAAAATACTCCTAGGAAACCACAACACACCTACACACACATGGTCCCCGCAAACTGTAACCTACACAAAGGATATTGGGATAACACCGCCTCAATGAGGGAGCACGGGAGAGCAGTTGGCCGGTCATCCATCCTCCCACTAGGATGTTTGGGAGAGGCACCCTCCCCGATAACAATGGTGATATTTGGTACGTAGTGCTCCATTAGGGTGGGGTGTTATAGAATCACAAGAAATTATAGGTATATATATATGTTCCAGACACTAAGCCCAACCTATGGGTTCTCATGAAAATGACCCCCCATAACACTTCCACATTTACTACTACCTCTAAAATTCACGTATCAAGATGAATGATGGTCACATCCAATGATGAGAAAATAAATCTTCTTAACAAACTATCATTTTAACGTTATTAAGAATTTACATTTTATTCCGTCTTTACATAGGTAACTATCAACCACAATATAGAATCTTCCTTACAACCAAGACAAACATTGGAAAGTAACATTGATAAAACACCCCCATTAAACATCCCCCAATTATCACCCAATACAACCATTACCATTATAATTATTTGAGGTTATACCATCCAACCTAAGGAAAACCCCCCAACTCACAATAGAACCCAACAACATATCTTTTCCCAACCATACTCAGAAACCCCACTACATATCCACACTATGCCTAGTAAAAATAATTCACAACTCTGTTGTAGTCCCACGTCACAACATCTCTCACCCATTCCACAGTCAAACAATCTCTCAACCATAGCTTCCATTACAAACATAAACCATCCACACAAACCACCCTTATCTTAACAGAAACACCGCACAACTCATATAAAGCACAAGAGAGAAATTATCCACACACAACCACACCCAAAATGGAAAGGTGAGTTTAGATTTAAAAAATCCATTATTTAATTTCTCATCGATAAATTAGGGGTTATTATACAATGTGTTTGATACTAGTTCATCAATTTAATAAAACAAGATATAAAAGATTAATAATGTTTTCACTTTTATATTCGTTCAATAGAAGATTAACAATTAGTATTCATGATTCAGGTTCACAAGCAGATACCACCATGGACCATGATTTTTTCTGGAATGAGTTAAACAAAATTCACAGCATTGATCAAAGATAACAGATTAATGAAAAAAATATCACCACCATCTTCAACACCACTCATTTATTACTAAATGAATACTTCTGAATATCTTTGTTATCATCATCTTCCTCACCTCATTTATTAGTTTTTTTAAAATGGATCCAGTCATATTCACATGAAGCGATCAGTATACCCACCCCTAATGATACAAAAATTAAAAGTGAGGAAAAGGAATCCCTACTTGGAGAAATAGATGATCAACAAATCCTCACAGAACCAACATAGGTGGGGCACAAGTTGGACGAGGATCCTCTTGGGAAACACAATACAAGATGGTCACTAAAAATGAATGATCGCTCAGAGAGGCAGGGTACTAGGTTCCACAGTATCAATAGAAATAAAATCCCACAAGAAAGGAAGGGTCTCTGCTATTGAAAGGCCAGATACCAAATCTATGGGGAAAACTATTTCAAAGGCCATAAAAGTAGGATCATGATCAAGACCACATGATTTGTCTATTTCATTGTCTATAGGCCTTAGGATATTAATGATATAATTAATATCCTTAGAAACAACCTTAAATATGGTCAAACAAGGGTTTAAACATTGTTTCTATGAAATACAATTTAATATGGACCAAAATGAAATAACTGGGAAAGGCTAGAAATGGGTCACTATTGGGTGAGTCACCGACATGTCTCATAGATGCCAATCACTGACACAACTGACCGACTCCACCTAGTGATGCCACTCACTAACACCACTCACATATGCCACCTACCAATGCCACTCAAGGATTCCACTCACCAAGTCCACTCACTAATTCCACTCACCGACACCACGTACTGACACCACTCATAAATGCCAGTCAATGGCACCACTCACTATCAGCGAGCCACTGAACCAACCCACTGATGCAACCTACCGACAACGAGTCACTGATGTGACCCACTGATGTGACCTACCATCAATGAGTCACCAACATGAACCACCAATGTGACTTACTGATAGTGAGCCACAAACGCGACTCACCAAGGCCACTCAGCAACACACCCCACTGACTCCACCTACAAACACAACCAACCTAAGCCACCGACCAATACCACCTATGATTGGAATACTAGAGTACTAGAAAAAAATTGAAATGGGTCACTATGACCTCTAAGAACACCTGAAACACTATATTGTTCACAAGGAAGTATAATGGAGAGGTATGGGAAATTACAATAATATTATTATTAAAATAAATTTTTATTTTTATTCCAATTGAAAGGATTTTGAATGGATTTTGTGATTGTGGTTCTCTATGTTTCCAAAAGGGTTTTCTTTTTCTTTCTTTGCATTTTAGTGATATTATTTTATCTGAATGTGAGTTTGTTTTCTTGGGAAAACGTTTTATTTTCATATGCCAATGAAATTTATAATGAAGGTATAGATTACATTGCTATTTATATTCTTCACTAGACTAACACAATTACTAGGCTTCTATTTTAATCCCATGTTTTAAAAAAAATAATAGGATTTAAAAAATTATTGATATAATATGTGGATAAGGGGAAAATGTGAAGAGTTTACATTAATATAAAAAATGTTTTATTTTAAATGTGATTACATTGATGTAAAAATGGTAACTGAGTATAAGAATCAACTTTTAATATATGGGATTAAATTGTAAGATTCTATCCTAATTCTATAAAACACTAAACTGAGAAGTACTTTAGAATAAAAAAGGGAATTATTTTATAGAATTATATGAATATGTATTATATAGGTATAGGTCCTTAAAACTACATGACATGAATGCTATATATAAGTATGAAATATGTAATATATGATAGTAATATTATTATAGAAATATTATCTATTACTTACCATTTTCTCATAATGATCATCAGAAAATAGAACACTTACTCATGTGTATGTACAAACTATCATCTCTGTGATCATATCATACTTAATTTTTCAATACCATATTTCGTTATTTGTTTTAAAAATAAAATTTAAGTATAAATATGATAATTATTTCATGATAGTTATTATGGATATTTTAAAATAATTAACTCTTTGAGCATGGTAAACCAACTAAATCCCATTGTGATACTTAAATAAATATGGTCAAAACATACAATAAAAACAAAATTTATTGAGTAATATAAATAAAATTTTAATATGTGAAATTAACATAATAATAAACGTGGAAATTTTTATCAATAATTTAAATAAATAACAAATGTTTATTAATCACAATGATAAGATCACTAATGTAATTTCAAACTCAAGGTAAAGGACTTCATCCCTATTTCCATTATTTATGATATATTTTTTGTTTTATGCACCCATATTATTTTAAAAGGTGTATCTAATGGACCTATTAGAAGTTATATAATGAATTTATTTATCCTAATGGTATTTAAAGGTTTTTATTTATTTTATAATTTCATGGGTCCAATGATTAAAATATTTCGAAGGTGATAAGGGACTTTTATTTAAAAAAAGTACTTTTAATTTTTTCTTTCAAATTCATTCATTTATGTGTAAATTTTTTTAAATGATTTTATTTAAAAACGTACATGAAAATAAGATATTTCTAATGTATATTTAATGTATATTTTTAATTTATTTTAAGTTTTTTTTCAAAAGTAATATTATTATGTGTCTTATATGGAATGTTTTGACCAACAAAAAATTAAGGTTGTATTCTTAATGTACAACGATACATAGAATTTTACACTACCTTGATCATTATTTTATTTCTAAATTAATTTCCATGATTTCATGTTTTATTCCATGAAAACCCATATTTCTCATTTCTTGGTTATTTCGTTATTGAAAATTCTATTTTTATAAAAAAGGATATTTTTACCCAGTTTATTTTTCATATGGGTTTAAGAGTGTTTTTCAAAGGTTTTTAGGATGAAAATATTTTATTTATTACATGTAATTTGAAAACTATCTAAAATGGGTGAGCATGATATATCACATTCCATGTTTTTCCCCATTATAGCTCATGGGTGAGCCCAATATTGCATATATGAAATGTTGAGCATCATTATTTCTCCTAAAAAATTTGTAATCCAAATATAGATTTTATAAATGGGGAGCTCCATTATAACTCAAAAATACATTTGGTAATGACTATATTTGAATATATGTATATGATTATTAAAATTAAAAGGGGGTTGGACGGTTTTTATGAATAGAATGATCTATTTCACCAAAAATGAGTTTTTAATTAATTGATATTAGTTTTAAAATATTTATTTGTGCAAAACATGTGTATGTTTCATGTGAATATTGTTTATTTCATAAACTCAAATAAATAAATTCTAACTAAAACACTATATGATTTATCATGTTTTTTATTTGAATAATGGTTTTCACTCTTTTTTATGTCCCTTACTGATATTATTGTGCTAATAATAGGTTTTAAAATGATTTTTCATAGGGATTAAGGATGTGTCTGAGAATGAAAGAAGTCATGTTTAATTTCATAGATATTTTCAATGAAAAAAATAATCATTTATTTTATAGGTTTTATATTATAGGAAAAATAGATACTATTTGGAAGTGTCTACTTTTTATTTTACGGTTTTCTATGCCTGTGTTATGTCCCAATATTGCAATACTCTAAACCTAAAAAGATCATCAAAAGTAAGAGAATAAATTATTGACATAAAAATCAATATTGTGTAATTATTAATATAGTCTTTATAGTTGGTATCAATGGATGCTATAAAAAACATTATAGGTTAGAATAGTATAAATATCATTCCCTTTAAATATTATTATTTATAGTTAAGTTGAAATGATATAGCATTTCAAAATTACCATATTACTTCATCTAAACTATGTCATTTCAGAATGGTTTTCTGTGTAAGAAGAAAGAAGAGTTATAGTGGGGTAGATCTGAGATGGAAATATCCTTCCAAATGGGAACCCCATAATTGTTGGAGTTGGAACATAACAATTTTTGTAGTGATGTATCATTTGAAAAAAGATTTAAATGGAGGTGGTATCTATGCTAGAGGGAAACTCGGTATACTTTTAAAGAACATATAAATGGTATAGAATTTCATGGGGTAATATATACCATCATTGAGATGATATTGATATTATGTAATAAGACAATATTAGAGATATTTTACAATATAAATATTTCTATGAGGATATTCAACATAAGATAGAGAATCCATTCTTGTAATTGAAGAAAATTAATGATGGATTAGTGGCCATGTTTGAAGAAAAATTCAATGGATTGGCCCGGTATGTACCATATTTTTTTAGGATGTTGATAGTAAAATTAATAAATTACTCAAGATTAAAAAAAATATTTAAAATTGATTTGGCCACATGAGAATAATAAAAATTGGATTTTTTTTTATTTTATTGTGAAAGTTGAGGTGCAGTTTTCCAGAACTTTTGTGCCCTTTGATAAAAAGTGTTATAAAGCAATAATGTGTCTTGAAATTTAGAATAAACCTACTAAGAATCTTGTAGGTAAACCCAAATCATGTTTAATGTGTGGTAACAAAATTAATTTACCTTCGGTTCTGGAATCTATTACCAATGTTTTATATATGGTCACATGGTTTGTTACTATAATGAAAATAGTCATGAAAAATCCAAGAATGATATAAAAGAGTTATAGTCAATAGTTATATGTTTTAGCTGAAATGGGTTGGGAAATTTTGATAATTTTTATCTAATGTTACTCACTTAAGGTGGAAATGTTCATGACTAGATGAAAAATTTCATGGAAAATCATTTTTTATTGTACAGTTGATGTAGACCCATCGGGTGAAGTGGATATATTTCCTTGGAGCTATATATTTTTCAAAGGATGAACATAATCTCAATGTATTTGGAACCACTATTCTGGTGTTTTATATAATTAAAATATATTGAGATATATTTAATAAGGTTTTTTAAATATTTATAATATATGATTTACGAGGAATTTTATTTCAGGAATAATTCATTTTCCTTTTATTAACATAAAATTAGAGAAATTGATAATATTTACTATAAACATGATCATTACATTCACTTTAATAATGTTAAAATAAGATTATTGTCCTTCTTTAAAAATATTTGTACTGATAACTATTTTAAAAATTTATTAAATGAATAATTTTAATTAAGGAATTTCCATTTTGTTTTTTTGGTAATGTTATAAGAATTATATTTATATAGTTTAAAAAATGGATAAACTACATGTTAGTTGAGAAATTGATGCATCCAGCAAGGCTACAGGTCTTGAACTAATTATCAATGGATGATAAGGGTTCAATGCCTACCATTGGTATACATTATATCACTGTTAATAATATATAATTTTTTGTAATTTTTTTTGAAAGAAAATATTACAAATGAATTTGTGGAGTTACTTTTGAGATGTGCTGCTTTATATATTATATTGGATAACATTTTTAACCATATTCGTGTAGGAAAATAGTTAGACATAGAAGAAAAAAACATTCCTCTCTTTTATAGATGTTATGATACATTAAATGTGAATTTTAGTGATACGGGAATAAAAATAATTTTTGGATATTCATTTAATGGATTAATGATGAATATAGATTTAATCAAATTACAACCAAAGTATAAAATTATTTTTATGAAATTGAAATGTATCTTGTAAATATATTTCCTTAAATTCATATACATGAAAATTATTCTAAAACATTAGAAATATTATCTTCAAAGATAAATTTTATCATATTACATTCATATTGTATGAATAGGTGGTATTTTAAATCATCACATGTTTTTTGGTTTTGAGACCCCTATCATTCCTTTAATCATTCAATTTTTTATGATTAATCACCTCAATCACATTCTATAATTATTTATAATTTTATTCTATGTCCATATTATCATTTTAAACCAATGATACCCTATATTGAAATCTAGGTAATTTTTATTCCATATTACCTATGTACATCCCATTCTCTCTTATCAGGATGATGTTATATTAAACCTTAGTATTATGTGGGTTTAAACCGTTTTTTAAAAGTTTACATCCATTGATTGATGATATAATTTTAAAGTTAAAAGTCAATAATAATTAAATATGTGTAGACATGACACTCCAATTCATTATAATATATTTCATTTTAAAAAAATAGATCCCTTTGACATCTTGCAATATATGTAATACCAATTTTGTTGGAAACAATATATTCTTATTTAAAAGTTTCCCTTATAAAAAAGCCCTTAAATTAATGAGTATGGATATTTTTTACTATATTTTCAAAATAAAATATTTTAAACATAATTAAAATTTATATCTAGTGATTCGATATAAAATTATACCCATTTGAATTATATAAAAATGTTTCTTCAATAACTGTATTTTTTAATACAGTTTATTCAAAATATTCCAACAAATTTTAAAATTAAATTTTAAAAATATTAGTATATTTATATTGAAAAATAAAATAATTTTTTTGAAATAATATTTTCAAATTTTATCGGTGTTTATTTCTTGGTATTTTTCAAAAAAGATTAATTTTATGATGAATAATGAGAAATACTAAATATTTATTGAAAACAACCTTTTTGTTAAAAATTATTCACAATGTTAAATTATATTTTGATTTAATTTTAATGTAACATTAGTAATATTTTATAAATTTTAATATAGTTTAGTTTATTGTAAAACATTTGATATTTACTTTTGATATAAAAATATGGTAAAATTTTGATCATTTTCTTTTTAAAACACCAATTTCATGTCACATCTAAAGGATTGATATTTAATTAAAAAATATTAACTTCTTTGAATTCAAATATGATGATTTGATTAAATATTTTAAATCATAATTAATATAAAATTTATAATAATTTAAGATAATTTTTTTTTCAAAATGAATAGTAAAAATAGTAAAAATTAATTATATTGAATGGAAAATGTGGATTTACGAGGTACTAGACTAAGAAGATAAGGGTCAAAAATGACATAACAACTTGTAAAACATCAATTTTATGGAAATATTTACACCTTATATAATACAGGTTCAATAATGAAGTATTTTTGGATGGTTTTGGTTTTAAAGAAAAGTGGTAGGATTCCAATATTTTTAAAAAATTATATGGGTTCCACTCACATCAATTATAAAATTCCACCCACTCTACTCCATTAATCACACCATCAACACACATTATTTTTTCCAATACCTACTCATATAACTTCACATCATTCCTTATATAATTTTATATGTTTTTTATTGGTCAAGAAGGAAACATAGGATGGATTTAGTGAAAACCAATGTAGGATAACCAAATAAAAGGTAATGGTCTTCAATGAGCGTTTTTATTATATTTAATTCTACCTCCAAAAATTATTTTCAAAAAAGGCTTATATAATGGTTGAATTTTCTTATAAAATCTGTGATATGGTTACAAAAATAAAACTAACTAATACCATATTATCTTCCATCAAATGGGTACAAAATCATTGTTCGTGTGTACGGTGGCCTACCGCCTCGTGAACTGATGTCATTCATTATTCCATCACTTCCATTCAATATTATGTATAACGATGGACATAACGTATATATATATGATATTTATATCTTATTTATAACTATAGAGTCATTATGTCATATATCACTTTTTATTATTTATTTTATTAGTAGACAAGATAACATCCCTCATGTGTACATAGGACTACTACCTCGCGAAGTGGTGCAATTTTTCTTTCACTAATGCATCAAAATGAAGGTTAAAAGGATAATATGTATGATTATATGTGATATAAATGAAATATTTATGATATTCATGATATATTTATCATTCTTAGATATAATATATCATTTTCATTCTTACATTTTCACTTACTTGATGATGATAACATTTTCATGTATATGTGGACTTCGACATTTAAAAAGCGATGTGGCTAAATCTTTATTCCCACACCACATGGTTGGTATATATAAGTATAAAATAGAGAATATAGGATATTATGATTGGTTTGGGAATACTATTTAGTACATACCCACTAAAAATAAAGATCCATGGAAAATTAAAATGTTACTCATGAATATGTAAGGCATGTCATCTCCATGTTCGTAACATACTTCATTTATCAGAACAATATTTCATGATTTTTTTAAATTATATTTAATTTATAAATAAAATTATTATTTAATTATTATTATCCTATATATTTTTAAATAATTAATTCATTGACCATACACAACCTACAAATGACGATCATGACACATAAGACAAATATATTCAAAACAATTGACATAAACATTATTGATTAAGTAGTTGTATAGAAAATTGTATTAAGTGAAAATAATTAAATAATAACCATCAATTTTTTTTTCAAATCGTAAATAAAAAACATATGTTTATTAATCAAGAATATAAAGATAAATATTTCATTCCGAACTCAAGTCAATGGACTTCATCTCAATTTTCTTTAATTAAGGCAATGTTTATGTTATACACGTATATTATTTTAATAGTTGTATATAAATCCACATTGAAATATAATATAATGAATTTATTCATTATCATTATATTTATGGATTTTAAAATGTTATATTTTCATGTGTCTTATGATTAAAATATTTCTAATGTGATAAGGGACTATTCATTAAAAAAATTATTTTATTAATTTCTTTCAAACTCATTATTTTCCAAGTACATTGTCTAAAAAATTATTTTATAGAAATAATTATATGGTCATAAAGGATTTATAATCTCAATTTTATTTCGCTTTATGATTTATTTTCAATGGTTATAAAATAGAGTCTTTCTATGTGTTTTATATAGAATTTTTTGAGAAATTAAAAAAATGAATGTTCCTTAATTAATATACATGATGAAAATTATTTTTCCTCCTCAATGGCCATTATTTTATTTCTAGATATAATTTTATGATTTAAGGTTTTCTTTAATAAAAACTCTACTTTTTTATTATAGGTTATTTTGGTAATGAAATTTTGCTTTTAATATATAAGAGGATATTTATGTGAAATTGGTTTTTCATATGGGTTTAAAATAGTATTTTGAAGGGTTTTGTGATGAAGGTGTTTTATATATGATATGGTACATAACACTATTTGAAAAGGTGATCGTAATAAAACTAGTAGAAATGGATGATCCCCATTATATCTCATTGGTGTTATCAATATATATTATACAAAGGGTTGATCATCATTATAACTTCTAAGAAATATGTGAGCCCGATATAGCTCATATGAAGGGAAAGACCCATTATTTCCTTCCTTTGCAATGAGTAATGATTATATTCAATGTTGAAAATAGGGTTATTCAAAATAAAATGGGTTTTGAATGGTTTTTTATTATGATGATCTAACTCCCTCATAAATAGGGTATTAAATTATTATTATGGTGTTTAATGAATTTTATTGAACAAAATGTGTGTGTGTGTGTTTAATATGAAATTAATTTATTTAATAAACTAAATGAATATTGATTATAAATGTAAATTAAATATTATATTTCCTTTTCTTCAATGTAATAAGGGTTTAATATCTTTTTTGTTCCCTTAATGATATTTTTGTGCTCATACCATTTTTTCAATGTTTTTTATAAGGTATATGGATGGGTAAGGTAAATGAAGAAATCAATTTGAATGTTTCGAAAATTTTTCATTAAAATAAATCATGCTTTATTTTAAATTATTTATATTATGGAAACTATTTATATTAATCATAGTGGCCACTTAATATTTTATTGTTTTGTTATACATTAGTTATGACATAATTATCTAAAACTCTAAACCTAAAAAGATCATAAAATGTAAAAGAATGAATTTTTGACATCCAAATACAGATTATATATGCTTTAGAACTAGGTCCTTATAATAATATCCAAGGTTAAAATGGAATCTTTAAAGTATAGAGAAAATATTATTAGTAATTCAGAAATAATTATCTATTAGACATATATGATTTTTAATCTTCTCATAAACAACTGATCAAAAAAATGTAAGAGAAATAAATTTATTAATAGTACAATAGAGTCTAATTTAATGTAAAAAATAATAGATCATTACATTGAATTATTAAATGACTATCTCAAAATAATACCACATATCATAACAATTATAACAGCCCAAAATTATAATATAAAAACATTGTAATTGATATCGTGCTTGTCAAACTACATCATGTATAGAAGGAAATATAACATCTTGATACATTATAATATATTTTCTAATTTAAAATAAATAAAATATATATTTTTTGGCATTTAATTCACACAATTATTTGTTATCATGAATTATAAGTAATAAATTCTTTCATCAATGGCTATCATTACACTCAAGTCCTAGTTTTACTGAAAAACATTATATTTTTAAATTATTATTATATAACATATTAAGATATAACATAACTGTTAAATTTGTTGTTATGAATTTGATTAACTGAAATATTAAAATATATCATTTTCAAAGAATATAATATTAATTAATTGGCTTCCAATTAATTATAATTGAAAATAAAAACTACTTGAGTGTAAAATAAATGATATTTTAAACCACTATTTTTAAGCTCTCGATGGAAATTTGTATTAATAGATTAAAATAATTACTATTGAGGAATAATATTAATTAAATATATATGTTATATATTAAATATTAAATATTATATTTTAGAAATTAATACAACATATTTGATACAGATAAGAATATAACAAAAACAATTTGACGCATAGAAACAAGTATTTTTTCAATGGAAATTTACCACCTTTTAAGGACATACATATTTTATAAATAAAAAATTACATTATTTTAAATATTATATGAAAAAATATACTTCATTTTTTAAAGAGTAACATCAAAATTATCCTAGGGTAAATCTTGCCATTTTTATTTGAAGTTTAATTTTTTTATGAATACTGAAAAATATTGAATTTCATCTTAAAACTGCATTTTCATCTAATTTATTTTCATAGTAAAATTATATTTTAATTTTACTTTAATGTATATATATTTGAATTATAAATAATTTTTTAAAATTTTGTTCATTTAAATTACTTTACCAAATTTAGTTCATTGAAATAAATTTTACATTGAAGATGGATATAATAACATTTCAATATTTTGAATATATTCACTTTATAAACTTGAATTGTTGTCTGGTTTGCGGGATTAATTAAAAATTGTTTTCTACCAATTATGAGATTTTAATTTGGATAATGGGATCTAATTTTTTTAATAATAATAATTTATATTTAATAAATAGGTAGAAAAATTTCCAAAAAAATTAGTGGAATAAATTAAAATTAATTTTAGTGGTTTAGAGAAAACCTAGCATAATAAGTGTCTAAAAACAATCATAAGAGAAAAAATGACCTAAAACGTTGTACAAAACCTATTTTATGGCCACAATTAGACCATATACTCCATTTTATATTATTTGTTTCGTTATTTTAGGCATATTATTTTAAGTAGATATCTCAATAGTGTTTACCTTTTTATATTTACAAGAATACCTCTCCTCCTCCACTATAAAAAGGCACTCAACCCTACCACTTATTCACACATATAATTCCACTTTGTCTCTAACATAACCTTATCAGAAAATCTCTCAAAATACATACCCTCGTCCTATAATCCTCACTTTCATCATAAATCATTCCAAAAAAGTATTTTGGTATAATAAAAAAGGAGTTACCAAAATTAGAGGTAACATTCCTCAACGATCAATTTAGCTTAATTTACATATCCAACAATTAAATTAATTTTATATAATAATTATATAACAACATAAGTATCTTAAATAAACCGATATTTTATTATTCTATGATTTATAGATAAAATTTCACACGCATCCATCATATTAGATACACAATCATCATTCATGTGTGCGTCAGACTACCACCTCGCGAACCCATGTCATTCGTTATTTCATTATCACCGTTAAAGGATTGAATAATGACGTAGTTATAGTTTATATAAGATATATATGATATTTATAATTTATTTACACTTATTTAATTATTATATATCATATACATTTATTCTTTCTATTTTGTGGGAATACGATAACATCATTTATGGCTATGTGTACTACGGCCTCCTCCAACCGAGGTGAATCATTCACACATTACATGGAATGTATTAAATATGGTTTTAATAAACAAAAATATGAGTTATATGTTATAAAAATGATAATTGAACTATATTATACAGGTATATAAATTACTTTTCATTTTAATAAGACAAGAAAACCGAAACAACATACATGCGTACATCAAACATTTTGAATTCTTGAATGGTGTATTCTTTTCCATTTATCAAAATATTAAGGATTACTATACATAAATATATACAAACTAGATATAATTTTACATCATGGTTTTAATTTTTTATATGATTAAATCAGGATATAATTAAAAGGATAAAAAATAAAAAGTCAACATATACTAAAAAGCTAGCTGATTCATATTTGAAATAGTGAAAGTAATTGATGTTTATTACGAAATGGGAAATTAGATAACAAAAAATGTTAATATATTCTGTTATAAATATTATTATGGTTATGTTATAAGTTAGTAAATTTCTTAAAATAATTATACATGAGTTTAATGTATATTCACCAACAAAGGAAACACATGTTATGGAATTTGCATCCCACTTTTTACATCTATGAGATAAATGTCATATTCATCACTTATTTCTTTTGTGTGGTGTATATTCTACCCATTTTGATATATTATATAGTAAATTGTTTTAATGTTTTTTATTCACATGTTTCAATTGATTTTATTTTTTCAGGTATCTAATGTTTCAAAATTACCTAAAGTAGTAAGAGATTATGTCTTAATTTAAATTCCATTAATATTTATTTCTTATTATGCATCAATTAACATTAATGATGTGTATATACTACCAAATTTTCATGTAATATCATAATTAACTCATAATTCATGGAATTTTACGTTTCAATTTGGACTATCTCCTCTAAGGGGTTTGGACTTTACAATTACCATGTTTTCAAATTTATGTTTGCAATATCACTTTATTTCAGGATAGTTAACTTTATATTGAAATAATCACATCATTATGATAATTTTTATTTTACATTTATCTAAAATATCCATATTCTAATCCAATGAATATTCTTATTTCTAAAAAATATATATCATTTTTATATACAATGTTCATATTTCCTGTTATTTGATTAATTTTCAAAATTTTGATAAATATTTATCTTTTACTCAACATAGAGATTCGACAATAACTGTTGTTGTTAATTAATTAAATAAGTTCTTTGACATATGATTAATTATCTAAACATGTACAACATGGTTTTTTAGAAGTTAATTAAATAACTATGTGATGGAGATCAGTTAATGCAATCCCTACGGTTAGGAGACTTTGTAATGTAATCCCCTCGATGCATTGGCAGTCTAGTTAGAGGAAATATTTTGGAAACAAACTTTTTGAGTTTGTTTCCTTGAATAAATTGATTAGATTCTAACGACATACATTAACTATCTTTATAATAGTTCTTTATGATTATGGTATCATTTTCATGAGTAACATGAAGTCCAATATTTTAGAATTTCCATTATTCGGAATTCAATTATTATTATCCATGAAATTTTTTAATTTAAATTATTTATATAAGTATTTAATTCTCACTTAATTGATTCAATAAAATTTGATTCAGTTATGTACATATATATATTGATTATTCCATATCTGGTTATTTAAATGCAATGTGTTTTAGTTATTAACCATTCCATATGGTTTATGAAAATCTTTCTTAGTTTATTTATTATATGGAATGTGTGTCAATTATTGCATATCCACATTGATTATGCTCATCGATTTATTATTTATTCTATTTTTGTTATCCCTTCATGAGAATTTGAGCTCACCATTATTTTTTTATTTTCCACACGAATCCTAGAAGTGCACTAAAAAATATATTAAATGATATGATATGTGGAAATAAAGTTATTCTAAAAAAATATGTGGTAGTTATTGTATTAATTTGTAAAATATATCATTTATGTATCTCATTTACAAAGACTACTAAAATCATCGGTTAATTTAGATTTGATTCTTTGTAACCATTCCAGCGTAATGGTAGTAGATTTAGACTCTAGGATTATTAGGGTTGAGGTGCGACAACATAATGATATAATATCGTATGAATGTGATCATAAACACAGATATATATAAAATAGTTACTTGAAACATTATTCTTAAGAAATGAGACCATTTTATATGATTTTAAATTTTAATTGTGTACATTCTTTATAGTTATTGAAGAATAAATCACTCAACTGATTATTTTAGTCTAATATAGCATAATTGATATAAGACTACCTTAAACATCATAAATGATGATAATATTATTATTGTACAGTGACCAATAACATTTTTATATATTAAGGGTTATAATAATGTATCATTTTCAAAAATGGAAGGAGATGTGTCTTCAACCAGTTATATTATACCCTATGAAGCACATTAATCACTAATTTGAGGAAAATGAAATCACCATGATTTCCCAATTATCAAGACTGAGATAAAATACAAAATTTAAAGAATGATTAAATCCATTTATTAGAGAAGACCGTGTTTATTGAGATCATGGCTGAAACCATGTCCACTAAACCACCCTTGGAATTCCCCACCATCTCACAACTTACCCATTGGGTGTACACTTTGGAAATAGGGTGTTATATATCTAGAACCTTGAAGTTTGTGTTTATAAAATTTCATTTTTAATAAAATAAATAATTATTATATATTACCTTACATTTCTAAAATTTTATTTGAGTAGTAGAAAATTAGAATTTTATATAAAGGAAACGAATTTGTATTTTCGGAAAATATTCGATTTATATAATACAATTTTGTTTCATAAATCTATGAATTTCAAAATAATCATTCTTTTCATATGATATTCATACTAATTAATATTAATATAAAAAATGTTATACTATTTATTTAGGTGAAATATAATCCTTCTAGGGGTCAAAAAATTATTATTGTCATAAAAACAATATTATTCTATATTTTAGGATTTTTTTTAAAGTGAAAATAATATTATTTAATGATTTTTTTTTGAAATATAAATTTTCATTGAAATATTCATGTAAAAATTTAACAATGGTGATTTTTTCTTAATTACCTAATATAGTTTATTTTTATGTAAAAATTAAATATAGTATAAATATGTAGTATGTAATATGATGTTTTAATAGGCTAAATGTAATGAAATAAATGGTATAAATATCATATATTACCAATAATATGAAACTCATCAAATAAAAAAAATTTGAACTTATTTTTTAATATTTTAAAAAATTAGTGAATCACCAAAAAACTATAATATATTTTTAGGTTTCAAAATTAATTATTCGTAAACAAATCTCACTTCTACATACTAAATGTTTTATTATAAGGAATTTGGTTATCAAGGATTAATGTTTTTTAAAACACTCCTTAATGGATGAAACACTATGAAAAAACTATAGGAATATTTTTTGTATTAATTATTTTATTATATAGGAACCAAAACTATTCGTTTGAAATTAATTAGGAATTCACATTATTTTTCAATATATACCCACAAATATTCCGACATATCATAACTCAAAAATCATTTATAATTAATTTAATCACCCTAGACCAATCAAAATCCGTCAAAAGTATCTCTTAATGTCTTAAGAAATACCTTCAATGCTTTTAAAAGAACCCTCTCATGGTAATGGAGCCTCTACTCTTCCATTTTATTTTAAGATCATTATTTATACCAAACACTTTTATTTCTATTTTTCCATATTGTAATTGGTTTTAACAAATATTATTAATATAATTAAGATTACCATGTAATTGGAGTCTATATTTCACACTCATTATATCCTCCCTTGAACCATTATGTGCACCTGTTATGCTGCCAAAATTATCCTGTGATCTTCACTTGGTAATCATTATTTTAGAGGATACCCATATATATTTTGGTCAAGGTCATTGACCAAGATGTACTAATCCTTCTATTATTTAGGAATTTTATTTATATTAACCACACTCATTAATATTCTCATTAAAATTATTTAAATTCATCTATATGTTTAATGATCTATATGAACGCCTATGCAAGAACTTGATAGGAATGTGACAGGTGGGCCCTAAATTATATTTCCCTTTAATTTATTGGGAAAAATTTAAAATCGTGAGATATAATGTATATTTCAAGTGATGTTACCCTAAGGAAAATATATCATGATATCTCAATTTCTATCATTGACTTATTTTGTTATCATCATGTTCTATGATGTTTTTACATTTCTATGTTACTTTGATGTTATCATATTATATAATTATTTGATGTTAATTTTTATGATCCCCACCACCTTTATTCCACCAGTATATGCATCTATAAGATCATATATTACTATGATCAGGATATTATTTTATTTTTCTTTTACTTTTATTTATATTTCACCACTTTCTTTTGTACATCTCTATGTTATCCATGGTACTTTAAGAAGAGAGATGATTTTTTTGAAAATTTTAATAAGTATTGATTAATATTTTTATTACCTTGTTTTTTATTATTTAATATATATATATAATTAAATAAATACACATAGCATATTTATATTCTTAGATAGTATTATGGGAATATTTATCTAATAAATCATGTATAAAGTTGCATTATGGATATGGATTTCCAAAGTTATTATCTTAGGAAAGTCTAGTTATTTTTTATTATAAGGATCATAAAACATAAGTTATTAATTAGGTACAATACTAACATATTAAAAAACCCATAAATTTTGGTATTGTATATATTAAGTGGTTTCCAATCAACAAAATCCTACTCTAAATACATCAATTAGATGTTCCTATGGTACGGTTGTACATAGTTATAATAACATCGAGAAAGGTGCATTGTCATTAACTCAATTGTCACCTACTGTATGAAAAAGTTATGTTCTAGAACATGTTCTTTGACACTATTAATGGATATTATTTGGTACATTTACAATCTTTTTATGAACCATTATAAATTAAAAAATAATTAGCATAATATTTTATTTTATTAAATTGACCTTGGATAATATAGATTGAAACCTATAAATTCATAGGTTATTTAATGTATGTAATTTATGTTTTATCTATGAAATTTTTATAAATTCCCATTTATGTGTTTACTATTTTAATGATTCTATTCCCTAATTTTCCCTCTATTTTTATCAATGGATTGAAATAGGGCGAACTAAGTCCAAACCAAATCTTGTGGAAAATTCTGAAATGTGATTCCATAATAATTGAATGCAATTTAGAAAATCAAAAAGAATTATTCTAAATTAACTCATGTTTGAAGAGATATTTGATACAAAGGGAAAAACCAAATTCTATTTTGAAAGAGAATGTTGAAATTTAGGCATTTATGTGTCAAATTCCACAAATTATTAGTTAAAATTATGATCCTTTAATCATGAAAAAATGGTTCAACTTCCTTGAAATGATCTCTACCAAAGTTAAATTCTATAAGCGAGATAATGGTGTGTTGGATATTTATTTTATAGATGGAGAAGCTTTCCAATGGTTATATATGATAAAAAATATGAATCATTAGGAGGATATCGAAGATATATAGATGAATTTATTCTAGAAATTTTTTTTCAATTATTATATTCCTAATTCTCTATAAATGAATTTAGAGAGGGATTTATATGGTCGTAGGATACATGAATATGAATTCATCAGGGAAAATGGGTTGAAATACATAAGACTATAACGATACACCTTCAAAATTTTCCTTTATGTGAATTTTAATGTTAACAAATTAGTTTTGGGTAGAAAAAAATTCTATAAAATTATTATTCGATTCAAGACACAAAAAACTATTAGAAAATTATATGATGTTTCTCCAATATAAAAATGGAGATTATTGAATCTCATTGGTTTCATGGGTAAACATATTGGAAGTGGGGATTAGATTTTAATTCATGAGTTCTGATATAGAAGTCTCCCATTTATATGAATGTACTAAATTCCAATTTTTTGAAGTGTGGGATGAATCATGGTCAAAATTCCCCAAATTGGATAATAAATTTTTTTGGTGAAGGAAACAAGGAACATAGATAGGGAATAACTACTAGGTAAATCCACCGATGTGATAGAATAATTTAATTATACATTCATTTCTATAAATTGACTCTATGCCAACTATTCTATACCCACGGTGCGCTAAAAACCATCGGAATAACCCATAAAAAATAACCCTCGCTCGGACATGTCCTCCCCCTCCCTCTCAAAGAGCCCTATTCTCCTCTCCACTCCCCTCCCCTCCTCACCTCCGCCTCGACATCCCATCCTCCGCCTCTACCTCCACCTCAACATCTCGTCCTCCGTCTCCACCTCCACCTCGACATCCCGGCATGCGCCTCCACCTCGACATCTTGGCATACACATCCCATCCCCCACCTCCATCCCTCCGCCTCAACCTCTCAGCCCCCGTCTATTGACCGCTGCCTACCTCCCTCAACATCCGCCTCCCAGGCCCCGCGTCCCTCTTCCCACCTCCCAGACCCGCTTCCCTCCTTCCACGTCTGCCTCCCTCCCTCCGCCCCAACTTCCCGGTATGCACCTCCCAACGCCCGCCTCCCTCCCTCCGCCTTCCTGACTCCGTATTAGGCTCAGTGTTCGTGTCTCACTCTCTACCTCAGACTCATGCTCCTCCTCCCCATTATCTCCCCCTTAAGTATCCATAAACCAAAATTTACTTGGGTCTCCTCACGTCACAGGTATGTTTGATTCAAATGTTCCCTTAATTTTTAATTCCTTCTAAACTCTCAAATATGAATCCTACTATATTTGATGTAGGATAATTTTTATAAGATGTTTTGATAAATATTGAATAGTTTGAGAAGGAATTAAATTAATTCAAATATGTATTTATGCCATTTGTGTGAAATTTGGAATTACTTTTTATTTTATTAAAAAATTACATAGTTTGAAACCCACCATATGCACATGCCACTTTATTTTGTGCATGAATATGAATTTTTTGATTACCTTCACATGACTTTATAAGGATATTTATAAAATGAAAAAATGAAGATGATGAAATGGGAAGATGAGATAAACCATACTATAGTGATGTTTTTGGTCACTATAAAATTAATATGATGACACCATTATGAAATAAAGGTGGGAGTTTGGTTCATCATATAGGACTAATTAATCAAAGGGAGTGTTGAAACGACATGATAGTCAATGAACAATGCATTATCACCGTAACATGGGGGAAAATAGGGAATAAATAACACCAAATAATTGATGTGAGTTTTTAGGAAAGATGATTATCTATGATAAACATAGAATAATTAATTCTATGGTGAATTCCATGTTCAATTTCTTCATGATGCACATATAATATGAGGGATGAGATTCAAAATTGGGAGGACCACACTATGGTAATTTCTAGGTGACAGTTTTGATTAGCCTTTGAAGCTGGAATTTGATTGTGGTCTATCATAGGTAAACCCACACCGAAGTCTTTGTTTTCTTTCCAGGTCATTCGTATATACATGATTTAAATAGATTTAAATCAGTGGGATCTATAGAGATAATGAGGGCATAATAATTCAAATATTACATGGATTTTATAGTCAAATTATATAGGAGATATTATTGAAAATAATATTGTTATTAAATGATTTTAAATTATCATATATTGAAAACTGACCCTACATTTCTGGGTTTTTGATAATTCAATACAAACTAAAATGAATGGAAAAAACCTAAAATGAACCATACATTGAGAGTATATAATTAAACTAAATTTAAGTGAAGTGAAGTGAACATAATCAATTGGATTCGGCAAGAAATAAATAAAACAAAATTGAATTGTACACAACTAATGTAATGTGTACCGAGCCAAATAGAAATAACCAGTATAAGCCAAATTAAACTATACATAACCTAATTGAGAAAAATTGTGCCTACCTAAACAATACTATAGAAAATAGATGGATTCTCATCCCCTTGAAATAATATAATCTATTTCCCCTTGCTTTCAGGAACATGTTTTGACCCATGGGGAACTATGGTTCTTATATTAGGGAAGTGACTTGTATAGTCCCAAGAGACATGTATTCTCTAGTTTAGATTTTATTTTATTTTCATTATCGTATCAACCACTTGGCCTTTTACATCTTTCTACGGATGAAGGGTAGTTATATTCTGTGAACGGGGCAAGAAGCGCACTGGAGGTGGCAACACGGTTTTCTTTGCAGGGGAGGGAGATCAGGGTAGTGGAGAGATTAATTAGTATGTTTCATTTTTTTCTATCTCTGTACATTGTTGCTTCTATTTATTTTATTTTCCTTTGGTTTGGACGTCCGATGTACGGATGATTAATGCCGAAATTTTATTTATTTTCTGCCGTTGTTTTAAATAATTGTTAGCGGGTGAAATCATTCCTGAGTGGTGATTCCTTGATGTTTGTATGCTTGTCCTAGCCCATGGGCGTAGCTCATCAGCCTTAGTTCATCCATGTATTCCTTTATTATAGTCTATGTCTGAACCATGGAAAGGCCTTAGAAACATGGATAATTAGGGGGGATTGATAATTTCTAGGATTGAATTGTGAATTCACATGAATAAGAATTGAGGGCATTGGAATTTATAATGAGCATATATGGGAGACTGCTCCATATATATTGATTCTGGAAATGCTATGGGTATATAATGTGGTGAAATGATAATTCTTTGGGACTAATAAATAGAAATTCATATTCATAACCAATTTGATAATATAATATCAGATCATGAGTTGTTTTACATTGATGAAGTTAATGATTAGACTCCATTCCAATGAAACTACAGAAATACCTTGTTGCCAAAAATAATATATCATACACAAGATAGTTTGGTTTGTAATTCCCAGTAATACCATCATTCACCTCGTGGTTGGACCCATAAAATGTTAGTTGATCACAACTGTGTGAAAAGTTGTTATTCCCTTTATCACATACACATAGTGGAGTGAGACACAACCATTTATACAACAATATCCCCAATTGAAATACCTGAGGTTGTATAAATCTACCTTCATTCTCTGATACAATGTTAGGAACATAGTGAATCTTTCCACTAGTTCTTCTATAAAGATTTTGTTCATTCTTAAAACCACCCCTCAATGTTTTGTTTTTACATGGAATCCCACTCATCTAGAAATGGACTAGTAAATGCCTCATGATAGTTTGGATCTCGGGATTGACTTGAAAATTTGTACTGGAAAAAAATAAACACCTCCTCTAATACTTTCAACATTCAAACATATCTCACCCAGGAGCAGAGTGATTAATACTTTTTCCGAGACACCAAAGGGAATGCTTTATAACATATATAAAAGGCAGTTTTTTTTTCTTCTTCTTCATTCTATGGTTTTATAGGCTTGAAAACATTCACCGCAGTCCAATATGTGATCTATTGAAAGATGTGAATATACAAAAATATTCATTGAGAATATCATGGACATGAGACCGGAAAACAAGATTCATGCAACCATGTGAACCATGAAAGAGTTGAATTCACATGCTACATGTTTTCCCTGCTAAACACTACCTATTATCCTACTTATCCACACCTACTGCCGTATTTCCTATTCTATAATAGCTTCATGGAAGCTTTTGACTCCTTTTGTAGTCCATTGAAATGTTGTGTAACCTCTACCTACTAAACAAGTTAAAAATAGCACCAGCATTCATTTATTTTTAATCAGTTCCAAACTTCAGATATTAAGATCAATTCCAGCCTTAATATATCAGCCCACTACAATGTTTCTTGAAACCCATATTATAATGCAACTCCTTTCTTCCAAATTAGGGTAAACAGCCTGTATGAACAATGTTTTCCAACCACTTAATGTCTTGATTTCCTACCACCACATGGTGGAACGATTTGATAATGAGAGGAACTTTCTAATATAGCCTTCTTCATGAATCTTCAACGTTATCCTGGAAAAACCACTCAGCTAATACCATCATGATAGTTCAAAAAAAATTACTTGAAATATTAAATAATGCTACTTCAGCATAAAGTTGTGAAATCAATAATCGAAGGTTTTCCATCAACACATAGGGCCTGAACTCACTTTTGGAGTCTTCCATGCATGTCTCAAAACTGTTGGGGGTCAAGGTACATGACTTTGATGCCTATATCACTTGAAATAAACCATGATATTCACTGTTTTATAATATTTCAGCATGTAGAGACATATTCCAGAATGTCTGTATAGATTCATCATAGTTTTCTCGAAGGAAATTGAAGAGACAATATTGTTTCAAAGATTTTCCTAGCCATTGAATTCCAAATATCCTTTCACTTCCTATCTTTAGAGACATATTTCATCACAAAAGACACTAATTATAGCAAATACAATCAAATTCCAGCATTAAACCCCCAAGATAAAAGATTTAACAATACAGCTGGAGAGATTCTAGCTTGTGGCCTTAAATGTGATAGATTTAAACACCACTTTCACTTAAATTATTACTCAAATCCTCAATGCATATTCTTTTGATGCAAACATAGTGAAACTCCAACTTTGACTGAATCTCCCCTAAACCAATACACACATCAGTTTAAACAATATAGAGCAAGTCGAGAGGGGGTATCTCTAATATCTTTATTATATGAAATGTGGTTGGTCCTTGTGAACCAACCCCTTCCATTATTCTTCCATGTTTTTCTTTGATGTACAAAACATAGACAAACCTCCTCATTGAATGAATTAGAATTAACCCCTTTTGTAATGACCAGCTCACTGATAAGTAATTCTCCCTTTGAAGCATGACATTTTGAGTTTTTTTCATGTCTATTTCTCTATGTTAGAGATGAACCATCACTCATCCCTTTATGATTCATAGTGGTATGGTTGAAAAGGCATAGTCATGTCACTGTCCTAACATCTTTATATATTTGTCTTCTTAAATTGCACATGGATTTCTACTGCATACTTCTTGAAGCCAGAACAAAACTCTTCTTGCTATTTTATATTTCCCTCACAACATGGAACTCTTCCTCCTACTTAATGACCCTCAACTACTTCAAATTTTGTAGTTCTTCTACATTCTCAATGGGATAATTATTTTTAACATGAACTATAATCATCTACTCTTCATGTTGTTTTCTAAGAACATCCATGGTGACATTATGTTGTTTCTTAATTTTCATGCTTACTTTCTATAAGCTCTATCACGAAGTCCTTTTCCAATTATTTAGCTTATGAATAATTCAATTTTTTAACTTTTTATATTCTAACATTTAGATACTTATATTCTAATCATGATCTTATTCAACATATAAATTATTAAATAAAACATTCAACACTCAAAAAAATTTCAGATTTACATCAACTGATGTAAGAAGAATTACTAACTTTTATTCTTCCACATCATCCTCTTCAATTTCTACTTCACCTTTTAGAATTTCATTCTAGTATGTGATTCTCTAATAGATGCCTTAGTATCTATTGATTTAATTTCAAGATTCACATTCCAAACTCTTTATCCCTCATTTTTTTTCTTGTTTTAGAATCAAAACATTAAGATACTTCTCCATAAATAATAGGAAAAAACCTTCTTCCATACTCAGCATGAATCCTGAACAATTTTCAAACAGTCTTGATTATTGTTACATTAAATGATAATTATAAAATAGAGAAACCTCAAATAATTCCAAATAGATAAACCAAATGTTTCAATTTTATTGTATCTCATACATATTATCATTTAAGCTATTATGTAAGAAATTGTTAATACTATGTATCACTATGAGAATTCATTCCATGTTTTTAAGATCATTTATCTTTCTAGTAAAGTCTTATGAAATTTTTCAAGGTTGTCTCATTTAGCTTCCATTGATTCCTCTGCTTCTAGTGATTGGTACATTACCTTTTAGATAAAAAATTTCTTTTGTCTATGAATCATCTTTTCAAAATGTATCTAAATTCTTTATTGAGTTCATTATATCTTCTAAATATGAACCATTGTTCATCTATAATATTTTAGATTCACTTCATTTTAGAATCAATAACTCATCTTGTATCTTTGGGACAATAAATACTATAATGCTTCAACCGCTATGATGGGTTGAGTACTAGAATTGATTACTCGTCATCTAGGTGGGATTAATATGAGTGTATTGAGAAATCATTTTTTATGTCGATAATTATTACCTTTCACTTTATAATACAATGCAAGAAAAGAGTGAGGTGTTACAGAAGGGAAACATATAAACACATTTGATACTGTACATATATTTCCAAATTCTCCTATGTACATGAAATCAGATATCCCAAGACAAGTCTTCATAAATGTAGAAGTCGAGATACTCTATAATACAGTTTCTGAGTCGGCCAAAAAATTCATCATCAAAGTATTTTTTTTCATTGTCAAGCTTGATATAATGAGTTTAACTAATATAGTAATGTAGTTCATGTTTATGGAATCATAGATGGACTACCAGAAGGAAAATAATTCAACCTATATAGTAGGCACATTCTTATTATAGTAGTCATGATTAAATTATTAGTTCTTAGACTAGCAATGCTTCCTGGCTGGAAGATGCAGCCCCGCGGATGTCGCTGGACTGGGCCAACTGACCGCGGTCATGCCACGGTCACATCACGGTCCTGCCATTGTATTTCGGTGATTTGGCCCTACTCCAGGAGGACACCTCGCGGCGGTTCGCAGTCCATCAGAATTCCATGTATGAAACCTAGATAGATTTATAGACACATTACCCACCCATAGGTACTGGGGAGGGAGGCCCTCAGGTAACAAATCTCTTGATTGAGTCTCTCATGAAAATATTTAGTCACCTGTAGACAACATTGGAGATGAGGGTGATGCTTGCTACTTGTATTCTACAAGGACCATCTATGTTCTCGATTAACATCATAGTAAATGTTGGACTCTAAGAAGACTTGAGAATACTTTTATAATGATATTTTTATTTGGAAAAGTTTCATTCAGAGTTTAATATTTTTATTACCCCAATGATCGGACGAGTGTTTTGACCCATGTAGAGAAAATTCTACTACATTATCTTTTTTTCTGTGTGAGAATTTTAAATAACACATAACTCATATAGTGTAGTTGGAGCTTTCTACAACAATGGGGATTCTGATGGATGATTAGATATATGATTGTATTCAATGAGCCTTGTGATCAATGTTGAGACTGACTAATCACAATTTCTCCCAACATGGAGACAGCCAAAATGTTGCCTCGACTCTTCCTACTCCCTTCACTCCTAGCTAGAAGATGCTACCACGCATATGTCGCTGGACTAGGCCAACATGCCACTGTCACGCCACGACCACCTGCAATGCTGCCCACACTAGCCACCACACTAGCCACTGCACCATCCCCCACCCCCACCCTCATACCAAACACTCATGCCAGCTCTCATCCACCTGAAAAACAGCCCCACCCACTAGTTCCAGGCTCCACCATCCCCCTGCCATCCCCCTGATTCCTTCCTTCATGCATGCACCATCCACTACAGCCCGCACTAGCCACCACACTGGCCCCCAACCTTCTTCATTCCAACCCGCACCAACCCCATTCCACATAGAAAACAACCCCATACCACCTATTCCAACCTACACCAGCCCCATGCCAGCCCATGCAACCTGCATTC
Organism: Viscum album; assembly: GCA_963277665.1. Classification (NCBI taxonomy): domain Eukaryota; kingdom Viridiplantae; phylum Streptophyta; class Magnoliopsida; order Santalales; family Viscaceae; genus Viscum; species Viscum album. The sequence goes on along the minus strand of OY728126.1, from coordinate 1,857,323,133 downwards.
CTACCCGTAGTAGCCACTACAACCCAAACCAGCCTCCGACACCAAACATAACAGTCAAAAACCCCAGCCCTTGCACATCACCCGCCCCCACCCTACTCCACAACAAACCAGCAACCCATCCACTAGAAAACCACTACCATTACATATAACTAAAACAACCATCTTGCAAAACTAGTACTCTATACCCCATCGAAACTACACCTCTAGCACAGAAAAAATAGCAGGCCACACCCAGAGGAATCCAACGAAGGACCATTCTAAAGAAAATTCATAAGTGTGACTTCAATGTATTTGACCACTGTATTGGGTAAAATGAAGTGATAACACCAATAAGCATGAATACTTAAAATATTCGATTGAACTATGCTGTAACCGGCCTGCAAATGAGAGAGAGTTATTTGTCCAAAAAATAACCCTTCGAACAATTTTCTCTTCCAAGACCACACAATCAGATGCTCTAAGCTTGGAAGTGGTTAGGGGAACTCCCAGATAACAAAAAGGAATGGAACCCTTCCAAACCCCAATAAAATCCTCAATATAATCCCAAAAATCATGAGAGACAGAAGCCACAAACATTAATGACTTTGAAAGATTAACATTCAATCCAGATAGGGAAGAAAAAATATCCAAGGCAAGCAGATGTAGGAATTTTTCACTGGACTACCATGTTTCTCCTTTTTCCTTAGTGAGATTATGTATCATTCATTGTGAGGGGTTTACAAATGTAACTTGTTGGTTTGGTGGATCCAAAACCATTGTATTCATATGAATGAAACTATTGGGAACATAGGGGAGGTTGGAGGTGGGGTGTCTAGGAGGGGCTATCTAGGGGGTGTCCAAGAGCTGTCTGAGGGGGTTTGGGGGTCTGTAGGGTAGGGGGTAGAGTGGAGGTTGGGTGTCTAGGGGGGGCTGTCCAAGGGGGTGTCCATGGGATGTCCGGGGGGTCGGTAGGGCAAGGGGAGGGTGCATGTGGGGTGTCTAAGAGGGGGTGTCCATGGTCTGTCAATGGGGGTGTCCAGGGGGGCTGTCCAGGAGGGGTGTACAGGGGGAGTCCAGGGGGATGTCTAGGGGGTGTCTAGTGGGGTACAAGGGGACGTTCAAGGGGGGTGCAAGGGGACTATCTCTGGGGGCATGGGGGTGTAGGGGAATTTCCATACCTTCTGAGCAATTTAAAAATAAAACTCTACTTTATTGTATCAAATTCCATTGAGATATCAATATTTAATGAAAACTTACAAGGTTTTTCCTTTCATTTCCTGATGTTAACACATTTAGAGGTAGTTATGAATATTCCTACCAGAGATAAAGCCAAACTGATTTGAAGTGATAAACCCACAAGCAATTGGATCTAACCTCCTAGAAATAATTTTGATATTGATTTGTGGAAAGGTATTCCCAATAGAAATAGGTATGACATACTTTACATCCCCAACATTTTCCTTATTTGGGATCAGGGGAATAAAATTGGTGTTTATTCCACAGGGAATTGAGGCGTGGTTAAAGAAATCCCTCATAGCGTTAATGAGATCATCACGAACTATGTCCCATTAGATCATAAAGAATATCGCAACACTGTATTATTTATTTAAGACTCTGAATACTATGGAATCAATATTACCAAAAAATATTCATTCAAAACATCACTGGAATGAGAACTGAAAACTTGATTCATGCTACCATCTGAACCATGTAAGAGTTTCATTCACATGATGCATGTTTTTCCTCATGAACACTACCTGTTAGCCTGCTTTTCCACAACTATAGCCATACTTCCCTTTCTATAACAGCTTCATGGAAGCTTCTGACTCATTGTGCCACAATATTTATGCAGCCCATTGAAATTTTGAGTAATATCAGCCTACTAAACCAGTTAAAAATTGCACAATCATTCATGTATTTTAAATCAGTTCCATATTTCATATATTAAGATCAATTCTAGCTTTAATACATCAGCCACCTCTTTAATTCAGCCAGGGAACATGATCCACATCCAATTTCCAACCTTTATCAACTTTCATCCATGCTCTGAACATAAATCAATATCTCCAAATCATGAATGTCATTTGATTATGAAATATTTCTATGCATACCTTCACCCTAGGTCCTCTTCCAAGACTTCTTCTATATGTTAACACATCGAATGCACTCTTTATATACATATTATCAACACATCATCATGCAATAGATCGTCATGCCAATATTTTTTTACAAAGACCGTGCCTTTTTAATCAAACTTTCCTCATTCATACCTCATATATTTTTCACAAATCCAACCAATCAAGCCTTATTTGCAAAAATCCCCCCATTGGATGATCCTGTTCTTGAATCCCATGCCTCTACTCTTGTTTATTTTTTAAGGGTTGTCACAAAAATGATTTCATTTCCTTAACCCCTTCTCATAATGTAAAATGGGTTGGGAATGCTACATCCTTGTATTACAAGAAGTTTACTAGTGAAAATAATTCTTCCAAGGATAGTCATGGGGTTTCATATTTTGAGACACTCATGAGAAATAAGGTAGAGAGAACACCATGCACAGACTTGGCTCACCGTGTAAAGGGGACACAAAAATGAAAGGTGATTATTCACAATTCCTTTGAATTGCTGGCATGAGGAAGCACTGAAGATGATGAGAAAGCAAACAACTAGGTTTAATGACGCATCTAGTTGATGTTGAAATTCTCGATGATGGATATGGGCCATGGATAGTGGCTTCCAATTTAAGAAATACATTTTTCATCATTAAGAATTTATTTAGGACATTTTTTATAGTAAATTTTTCTTTATTTGAACACTTTCGCCATCTCTGCTTATGTTTTATTAGGTGAAAACAATGCATTGTGTTTCCATTATTTTGGAATTCTAGTTTTCATTGTTTCATAGGGGGTGGGGGATGGTTGCAGGGAGGGTGGGTTGGGTGAAGAAGGGTTGGGGATTTTGGGGGGGGGGGGTCAGTGGGGGTGGAGGTGGGTAGTGGGGGGGGGGTCAGTGTGGGGTGAAGGTTGGGGTCAGTTGGGGTGAAAGGGGATGGTGGTGTGGAGGTGTAGGGGGCGTGGGTTCTATCCAGGGGGTGTTGCAGGTCCTGGGGGGTGCAGGGGGGAAGCAAGTTCGGGGGGGAGGGGATGTAGGCCCAAGTCCAGTTGGGGGTTCTAGGGGGAGGGGTGGTAGGTCCAGGGGGGTCTGTCTAGGTGGGAAGGGAGGGGATGCATGTCCAGTGGGGGATGCAGCGAGGGGGTCTGTACAGGGGGAATGGGGGTTGTACGTCTAATGGGTGGCTGTAGGGGGGTATGTCCATGAGTGGATCCATGTCCATGGGGTCTGTCAAGGGAGAAGGGAGGGGATGTAGGTCCAGTGGGGGGCTTCCGGGGGGGGTATGTCCAGGGGGAGGGAGGGGCTGCAGGGGGGTCTGTCCAGGGGAGAAGGAGGTATGTCTAGGGGGAGGGGAGGGGCTCCAGGTTCAGTGGGGGGGTGTCAAGTGGGGGGCTGCATGGGGGCTATGTCCATGAGGGAAGGGAGGGGTTGTAGGTTCTAGGGGGGGTCTATCCATTTGGGAAGGGAGGGGTTGCATGTCTAGTGGGGGCTGCAAGTTCATTGTTTCACAGTGGTCAATGTGGGAAGCTTCAATTTCTAGGAAAACCATATATGCCCACATTTCAAAAAAAATGTGGTTATATATGCTGATGCGAAAATGTCTATACCCATGGTTTGTTGAACTGTGGGTATGTTTTCTGTGAAAAAAACTATTTAAACCCACGGTTTACTTAACCGTGGGTATATAATTTGGGCTAAAAAAATGTATACCCATGGTTTTGTAAATTGCGGGTATATATGCATACCGACGGTTTAACAAAACCATGGGTAATATGAGATTTCAGTGTGATATAACCGTGGTTTATACAGAACTGTGGGCATAGGGCTATCCTGATGCCTTGGGAGCCCACAGTTCATGAAACCATGGGTATATGCTATACCCACGGTTTCATGGGCTATACCCACGGTTTGAAACCGTGGGTATAGGGATATTTTCAAGAAGTGATTCTACCATCTACATGAAATCCAATTCTTCCACTATATGGATAAATGAAACTATGTGAATCAATGTGATAAGCCGAGGGTTGTTAATGATAACTAACCCCAATAATCCCCAAGGACTGGATAGAAAGGACATGATATTCCAGAGAAATTGATGATGTGGATTCTTAAAATCATGTGGGGATATGTATATTACTTATTCATTCAATAATAATGAACATAATATTTGATTCTTGTTCTATTAATTCTTTCATACCATACATGTTTCGTTAAACTATTCAAAGAAAAAATTAATAAATGGAAGAAGACCTATTTGTGAAAATGGAAAATGAGGAAATAACTTCATCCCAAGTATATAATGTATAACCTATCTATATTTTTAGGATTTAATTATCTAATAACCTTGTGAAACTCCATTTAGTTTAATTCATTGAAATTCTATGTATGTACTAACTTTACTCAAAAATAGAGAACATGAATTTCCATGTAAATAAAATAACACTTCTTATTGTAAATCTCCCTCTGATTCTATTCTATTGATATGAGGAGGGCGAATATCCATTGAAAGTATGATATTAAAAATTTATATTGTTTCATTATGGTATGGAGAATCTAGGTGAAATTATTGAGACAAATGATATTGTAATTTTTTATGACATTCCCATTATAATGGAATATATCGATGTGTTTCTAGATGAATTTAATTATCTTCCTCCAAATCATTTGGTTTATTTATTAATTGATCATTTACATAAATAATTTATAATATCAATTCTTCCATATAGAATGTCGATAGTTTAACAAGACATGATAATAAATTAACTATATGAGAATCACGATAAATGGATTATATTCCCATGTACACAAACATGGGGTGGACTAATCCGCATTTATACTAAGAAGGGTGGGTGAAGGATCTTGTATATTTATTATAATGTGATTTAAAAAATCACAAGAAAAATTATAATCTTATTCCATATACAGGGGACTAATTTGGGAAGCTACATAGATCATTGTACTTCTATAAGGTGAATCATGAGTGAGGATTATTTCAAGTAATGTTGAAGAAATTGGATATACCCAAAACTACATTTCATAAAACATACAGACACTGAGATCATAGTTATTACACATTGGCATAATAAAGCTCCATATATATTTATAGACATAATGAATATTTTCCTTATTGATTATCTCAAAAAAATTATCAACGTATTTTTAGATTTTATACCTATCTACTCTAATTTAAATGAGGAACATCAAGAGAATTTTTTTTTGTACTAAAAATTTTTTTAAATGAAAATTAATATATGAAGTTCAATAAATTTGAGTTTTTATTGAAAAAAAATATAATTTCTATAGAATTTTACCCCAACAATGGTACATATGTAGATCCATCTAAAATAGAGGAAACTACATGATAGAAAATACCAGAATCTATGTTTGAGATCCATAGTTTCCAAGGAGTGGTTGGGATCAATTTTCGATTCTTGAATAAAATATCATGATTTTGAATCCCACTAACCAGGATAACCTAGAAGGTAATGAATTTTGTTTGGACTGAAAAATGGGATGAGGTAATTAAAGAGTAAAATGGGAGGCAAATCACTGTATTTGTTATAACCTTACCCGCATGTGGGGAAATTTTATGATATATATCAATGCATTGAAAAACATATTTGGTTGTATACTAATGAATGAATGAAATTTTATTGCAAATAACTCATTTCAATTAATTATTCATGAGAAGAACAACCCAAATTATGTTCATTAATTGGTTGTTGTGATCTTTTCATTAAATATTTCTAGGAATTATCTATGTTTAGAAATGTATGGAAAATATAAATATCATAAAATTTCCTGTATATATTCACATAGAGATATCAATATGTCCCAAAAAAATGTTTTATGATGTAATACAGTTTTTTTTTATTTTCCATCTGTTACCATTATGTTATGGTGAAAAATATGGGTTATTAAATAAGTAGAATATAAATTTCTACCATATCTTTGATGGGGATTGAAAGGAATCCCAAATTCATGGAAATTGAAATGATCCCCATCGGAATATAAAAAGTATATTTATCCAACCTTGGTCAAATAAAATATCATACATCATTTCATTATAGGGTCATGGATGCCCAATAAGATGACATGGATCTATAAAAAAGGTAGTAAATTTTACAGATTTAATCTTTTCCAAATATGGAGTTAAATGGTTTGGAACCTAGGTTCTTCGACGATATGAACTAGATCCAAACAAGGATATTATGGACTAAGCACAAAAATGTAAGAACCATAATCTTCTTTTTTAGGCATGTTTTCCTTTTCTGATCGTTTTTTATTAAAAAATGAATTTCATAAAATTTCTGAAGTAAATGCTGTGTACTTTCGGAGTACACACCGTATACTCCGTTACTGTAGGTCAAAGTGTGTTGTCCATGTATCGGCCATGCACATGACCTTGTGGGGGTGACTTGGAGGACACCTAATGCCGAGTAAGACAAAGGAATGTACATGCTATATACATCAAAAGTACACACCGTATATTTTTTTCATTAAACGCATTAGGGTCGTGTCTGACGGACCAAAACATCTTCTTCAATGATGGGGTTTTCTGGGAGTGAGGGTTTGAACATGATCTTCCTCCAATCCCTTGACCAAGCATCTGATCTCTGATTCGACTGCAGTTGATTGTGTTGGGATCACCTCAGTAAGCTCTCCCTTCTTCTAGAGCTTCGTTTCTCAATTCCTTCTCCTTCTCAAGTTATCATATGTTGAACTTTCTAGACTTTTTTGTATTTCATTTGCATTAAAAGGCAATTCAAGCCCTGAGACTCAATTTTATCGATCTCCCAATGCCGAGGTAGGTGTTTAGAGCCTTTCTGTAAAAATCCTTTGAGTTTTTTGTGAAAAATCTCCATTACCCATGAATGAGGTATTTCGTGTTTACCATTTTATCCCTATTGTTTTCCTTCTATGCTTGTATATTTGAGTTTTTTATAATTGAATGTGAATAGGGTTAATTAATATTCTTGGGAAGTTTTTTTCCCCTTCTTGATTTCCTGTTTTGACCATAGGGTCTAGTTTTCCTATTAGGTTACTGTTTATTTCCCATACCGAGTTGTAGGATGGTGTGATTGTTCTGATATTTTGTTTTGTTGTAGACTGGTATCCAAGTAATTATTGAGGTTTACTTTGGCCAATACACTTCGCTCTACTTTCATGAAATACACAGGACCATGATAACCTATTGTATAGACCATAGGGAGGATGGACATAAGGGCTTCTCCAGAGTGTCCTTTTAACTTACAATGCAAGACCATAGGGGGAATTGACGTTGAGTGCTTCCCCAGAGTATTTGCAGTTCCTTTACGCGGGCCATAAGGAGAATGTGATGTTCAGTACTTCCCCAGAGAACCTTTATAATTGATACAAGACTATAGGGGGAATTGACTTTGAGTGATTCCTCAGTGAGTTTATTCTAAATCTGAACCAGAGGGGTTACATTGAGTGTACTGCCTAGAGGGTTTCTTTTGTTTCTAGGTAGGACCAGAGGGGATAGGCTGTGAGTAGTTCCTAGAGGGTTACCTGTTCTGTTTCATTATTGCTTTCTACTAGGTAGGACCATAGGGGTTATTCTATTAGTACATTCCAGAGTGTTACCTGTGTGTTTTTCTTGCTCAAATGATACATGGTATTTGAATTATTTGAAACTATGGATTGTGTGCTGCTGAATTCTTCCTTGTTTATTATACACTTTTTTACTTATTGCCTTCCATATATACTACCTGACAGTTAGGCACAGATCTCATGGAAGTTGCCTATTTATATTTAGTCTCACACCCTATTTGGGCTATGCTTTTGGGCCCAAAAAGATTATATTGTTGCATGTATAGATAAGGTAAAGCTCCCTACCACTTTAGGTGCTTTATTTTCTATGGAGATAGAGAGAACGAGACCAATATGTGGCATGCGATACTGAGGAGATGTTTACATGCTTCATTTTCTAATTGGGTTTAGTACTATTGTATTCAAACATTGTGATTTGTTTGGCTGATTTCCTAGACATATGTAACATGAATCATCCATATATATATATATACGATCTAGTTAATTGTTTTCCTGTATTATGCGGTTTACTTTTGTACGAATTACTCTTGATTAATTTTTTCTATTGTTTCCTTCCAATGTGTTACTCGGCTAATGAGGGAATAGTTTTCCCATTATCACACCCAAGTCCCTTGCGGCAAGTCGGCATCCTCTTGCATTCAGGGAAATGCACTTGTGTCCATTTGACCAACCGGGTACGGGGTACATCTGGGTGGCTTCCAGAACCTGGACATTACAAAGTGGTATTAGAGTGGTTTATTTTCATTGACTTACTGTTTGAAGCTTATAGTCATGGATTGTATGGAATATTTACATGGAAATATGTTATGCCCAAGAGTATCTAACCCATGTACAGGGAAAATCCAATCAACCTTGTTTAATTGCATTTTTTTTTCTGGTTTTGAAATTCTTATAGTTGATTTGATTTCACCTTGACTGATTCACATGTTTTGTGCTATTACTGTGGATGTTATTGTGGTTTTATATATTTTGAAACCCGATGAGTTGAGGGTATTCCATATCATACATCATATAGGCACTTTCTATAAATAACATGTCATGAATACTTTTCATGTTATATAGTGTGCATTAGTGACTACATGTTGTTGTGATAGGTGTTGTTCTAGATATGCATTCTATTTTGATAGATGTCATGAAAAAAATGCATGTTGATTGATAAGGTATTGTTTGTGTGATGTATTGTTTGAATGAATTCCAATCGTTGGTTCTTCAGGTGTTATGGACCCTCATAGATGAGAATTTGGTGGATCATTGCCTTTTTCTCCCTGATATAACTTGTATAATATATCACGATTTGATTTGAAGGGAGTGTGGGCCCTCACGGATCAAGATTTGGTACTTTGTTGTTCATTTCAGTGTTTTTATGGGCTCTAACATAGTTTCTGAGTCTTACTGTTGAGAAAAAACTAGAATACATGCCATGTAATTTTGACTACCCGCCATGATTTATTATGTTCAGGAAGAAACTATTTATCTTATGAACATACCATCTACCTTATGTAAACTCCTTATAGTATCTAATAGTGTTATAGGCCTTGTGGGTAGAGACACGAGATAGGGATGTTCTTGAGGGAACATGTTGTGTATCGAATGTACACACCGTGTAGGGTTGGCCCTCTGTCTGCCCGCGTGACTAAAAACACAGACAGAGAAACCTTAGGTAATACACATCGTGTCAGTTCTAAACACACTGTGTAGTGTAATCTAGGAATCCAGTCATGTAGATAACAACACAGGTCGATGTTATCTTTTTAAGTACATGTTGTGTCCATATGTAACACGACGTGTAGTTTCAGCTGAGTATACATCCATGTCAAGAACAACACGGGTCAGTGAGGCTTGTTTTGTACACATCGTGTTTGGTGCTAACACGTTGTGTAATCTTGTTCTAAAGAGAACCATGTGGCTTAGTCATGTAGAAGGAATCGGGCAGGGGAAGAGAACTCAAGTACACATTGTTTTTAAGGAAAACACGTTTTGTGTTTTGTGTGTTTCACGACCAGTTCTGGCATAATTACACGTCTATGTGAAAGTCATAAAGGAACAAGTGGTGTAGTAATTATACACGACATGTAGTCTTGTTTTGTTAAACTTGAATTCTTTCCTTATTTTGTTCCCTTCTAATGATTCCAGTTTTTATTCCTTGATAATATTTATCGAATGTGTGCATTTGACCTTGTAGAGTCATGTCGCAGAGACGTCCTCCGGTTGTACACCGGTAGCAAGGTCGTGATCAGACATCGGACATGGCTGATCAAGGACTAGATACAGATCCTCCCATTGTGCCAGTCTTGGCACCAGCTATTATACCAGATGCAGGTGCCGATGAAATGTTCAGGGAAGGATTTATGAGGATGATGCAGACCATTCTGGGAGCACCACCCCCTGCCCCGTCGATGGAAGAGTTGATGTGGGTCTTTCAGTAGTAACATCCTCCCACTTTCTCAAGGGATAGAGGAACCCAGGATGCAGAATCATGTCTAGAAGCCATATTGATGATCTTTGAGCAACTAGAGACATCTCTAGAGAGGTGGGTTAGGCTCACTACTTATATGCTTATAAAATCTTCCAAGAGGTGGTGGGATGTGATCTCACAGATGGGAGGCCAACAAGTAATTACTTAGGAGGAGTTCCATCGTAACTTCTATAACTACTTATATCCAAGGACCATGTGGGCCAATCGAGACTGAGATTTTATGAGTCAGGAGAAGGGTTATATTTCTGTTAGGGAGTATTCCTCCCATTTTACCGATCTTCTGTGTTTCACGACAATTTTAGTAGGTGGTCAGGTAATCCTCGCAAGAAAGTTCAAGGATGGTCTGAGGCACGACATTTGAACATAGGTAAATATCTTCTGGTTGACCACTATCACCTCTATCGTCAACTAGGATCAGATAAATAAGTGCAATATGAGGGATTCTGGAGTTGTGAGCTAGGTCCTCTCGGCATCTAGAGTTTGTATCCCTCCTACTAGCAGTAGGAAGCGCTGCATGGAGTCTTTGCGCGGTGATCTGAGGAGGCAAGTCTCTTCTTCTGGTAGCCATGTGGTGTGAAAAAAGTGCAAGAAGAGTGGTAATACTAGGAAACATTGCCCGAGAGACCCTGTGGAGTGCCGATCTTGCGGCAAGATGGGTCATCTTCAGCGCTTCTATCAGATCTTTTCACCAGCAGCTGGTGATAAGGGTTCCTCTATGACTCCTAGTATAGGAGCAACACCACTAGTTTCTCACCAGTCTTGGACCTGGATTTCTTACGACTGTTCAAGTGAAGGTGGAGGTTGTGGTCGTGGTAGCCAGTCACTCGGTTTCCAGCGACATCAGGGAGGATCATCTCAGAGTGGTCAGGTAGGGTTACATGGCCATGAAGGAGTCCAGACATTTGCAGTGGAGCCGACCCAACCGGAGATGGATCTCATACCTTCTATAGTTCGAGGTATGATCTTAGTTGAATCAGTTTTAGTATCTACTCTTTTTGATATAGGGGCATCCCATAGATTTATATCTGTTGCAGTTATGGAGAGACTTGGTCTCTGCATCTTTTCTTCTACTAAGATCTTGACACTAGACACACCATTTGGGACTAGAACAATGAGTGTATGTCAGTGCCAAGAGTACCCTCAAGAGGATGGTGGGTGTTACTTTTTAGGGACCTCTATGTGCTTGATATGACAAGCTATGATTTCATTCTCGGAATGGACTGGTTAGTTTCCTTCCATGTAGTCGTCGATTTCTATAACCATAGGGTGAGTTTCATATCACCAAAGAGTGGATCTTTTCATCATAAAGGTGAGTGGGATGTCCAAGCGAGCAGAGCGGGACCCAAGAATCTTGGGTTAGGAGGAGTTACAGCCCATATATCTAGTATATATCTTGATGACCAGGGGAATTAACAGATAGACATTCCTCCAGTGGTGTCTCATTTCTAAGAGGTATTTCTAGAAGTATTTATAGTTTTTCCTCCAGAGCGTGAGGTAGAAATCTCTATTGATCTTATGCGAGGAGCGGCACTGGTGTCCATTCATCTTTATATGATGGCTACCATAGAGTTACAATAGCCCAAAAAGTAGTTGGAGGAGTTGTAGGAAAAGGGTTTCATCTGACCCAGTACATCACATTTGGGTTCACCTGTCCTATTTGTGAAAAAGGCAGACAGTTCCCTCAGGCTTGGTGTGGATTATCAGAAGCTGAACCAGTTGATTGTCAAGAACCGATATCTCTTATCAAGGTTTGATGGAATCTTTGATCATCATAGAGGAGCCCAGGTGTCCTTGAAGATTTACTTGAGATCTGGTTATCATCAGTTGCTCGTTAGACCATATGATATACCACTCATAGCCTTCCGGAGCAGGTATGGTCTATTCGAGTATGTGGTTATGCCGTTCAGTCTCATGAACGTGCCTGCAGTTTTCATTGTACTAACAAACTGAGTGTTCCATCCATACATGTATTCTTTCATGGTAGTCTTCATGCACAATATATTTTTGTACCCTCACACTCGACACGACCATGCCACACATATTGAGATCATTTAGAGTACAGTGAAAAAGCATCAGTTATATGATAAGCTCCCAAAATTCAACTTTTGGATGGATCATATTCCCGTCTTAGGTCATGTTATCTTAGAGACAGGAGTATCAGTAGACCTAGAGAAATTGAGATCAATAGTTTCCCAGGAGAAGCCGATGAACTTCATTAAGGTATGGAGTTTCCTACATCTGGATGGAAACCAAATACATTTCATTCAAGGATTTTCACGCTTATCAGCACTACTGAAGAGTTTGACTAATAAGGGTGCAAAGTTCTTGTGCTCAGATTCTTGTGAGTCAGCCTTTCATGAGAGGAATGGGAGGTTCACTTTAGCATCGATAATAGTCATTCCAGGGACATGAAAGGGATATATTGTATACTGTGATGCTTTAGGTATCGGGTCGGGAGTTATGGTTATACAGGGATAAGGAGTCGTTGTGTAGGGTTCTTGGCATTTGAGGCCACATGAGAGGAATTTCCCGACGCATTATCATGAGTTGGCTACTATTGTTTATGACATGCGCTGTTGGAGACAATATCTTCTAGAAGATCATTTTGTGGTTTTCACCAACCGCAAGAGTCTCAAGTACATCTTCACGTAGAGTGATCTGAATTTGAGACAGTGAAGTTGGGTTGAGTACCTACATTACTTTGAGTTTGAGCTTGCCTATACAACTGGGAAAGGCAAGCGGTGGTTGATGCACTAAGCAGGAGGACTCAGATACAGGCAGTTCATGAGGCTAGTAGTGAGTGAAAGATTATGGATCTGTTCTATGTGATGCATTTGGAGGTTCATGACAGACAAGGGAAGACATTTCTTTCATTTTTGGTTATTCCCTCTACTCTTCTTGATCGAGTGTGAATGAGGCTGGTATAAAATTTTAAAGGACCATCCCCTTGGAAAATCATGTCATGAGAGGACCCGATACCTGGATGGACCATGGGAGAGGATGATATCTTGTGTTTCCAAGGGTGCATATGGGTGCTAGCAGACAAACAGCAGGAGCTGATGTGAGACTTTCATTCCTCAGTTTTGGCAGTTCATCTTGATGTCACCAAGATGTATCGGAGTCTACATTACCAGTATTGGTGGTCAGGTTTGAAGATAGATGTTGATGGGATCGTCATGAGGTGTTCCACCAGTCAGCAGGTGAAGGCAGAGCATCAGCGACTTGCAGGGATTTTGCAGTAGTTAAGCATTCCAGAATAGAAGTGGAATGATGTCGCGATGGATTTCATGACAGGTTTACCAAGGTCACCTCGAGGGATTGATGGAGTTTGGGGTTTCATTGACAGAATCACAATGGTTTCTCACTTATTTCCAATAAAAGAGACCACAAGTGTTGATTAACTGGGAGGATTGTACATTCATGAGATTGTGTGCTTACATGGAGTTCCACACTCCATATTTTTAGACAGTGATATATGATTTTCGTCTCGGGTCTAGAAGGGGCTTCAGAAGGATTTGGATACTTAGGTACATTTGAGTACATCTTATTATCCATAGAAAGATGGCCAGTCTCAGTGTACAATTTAGGTTCTTAAGGACATGCTTCGTACATGCATCCAAGATTTTAGAGGTTATTGGGGGAAGCATATACCTCTTATGGAGTTTTAATACAATAATAGTTTTCATGAAACTATTCATATGGCACCTTATGAGGCTTTGTATGGTAGTCAGTGCTGATCTCCTTTATGTTGACTGGATGTAGGAGAGGCAACTATGCTGGGACCTCGTCTGGTTAATGAGACTACAGAGCAGATAGATTTAATTTAGAAGTGGATAGGTACTGTATAGTCTCGATAGAAGTATTACACTGATCAGCAGAGATACTCTCTAGAGTTCAAGTTCAGAGATCATGTTTTCCAGCGTGTCACACTACGGTTGGTGCATAGGAGGATTAGGAGATAGGGTAAGATTTCATCGAGGTACATCAGACCGTTTTAGGTGTTGGAGAGAGTTGGGGTGGTTGCCTAGCGGTAGCAGTTACCATAGAGGTATAAGTATATGCATGATGTCTTCCACGTTTCTCATCATTCACGTTACATATCAGACCTATCTTATGTCTTCCAACCCGAGGAGGTTGAGTTGGAAGTGGATGCATCTTTTTAAGAAAATTTTATCCAGACCACTGATTGAAGTATTATGGTTCTCCGTGGCTGGTCTTTTCCTATGGTACGAGTGCTATGGTATCATGGGCGAGTATAGGATGAGACTTGGGAGAGGGAGGATGATATACGAGCATAGTGGTCAAAATATTTTGAGGTTTCTTCTTCTATTCCTCCTTAATAGGGAAATTCAGGGATGAATTTCTATAATGTAGGATGTTTTTAAGAACCAGACTATTTTTTTCAGGTATTTTTTCTTTTTCTTGACATTTTTGAGAAAATGTGGAATTTTTGGAAATTTCCAAAGCACAGGTCGTGTACTTTCTGAGTACATTCCGTGTAATCAGTTACCATAGGTAATCGTGTGTTGGCCATGTAGAGGCCATGCACATGGCCATGTGGGGGTTACATGGAGGCCGCATAAAGTGGAGTACAGAAAAATAAACTACACACTATGAACTTCAAAAGTATGCACCATTTATTTTCTTTTTTTCATTAAACGCATTGGGGTTTTTTCTAATGGATTGAAAAATATTCATCAAGATTGGGTTCATCTGAGAGTGAGGGTTCGACCATGGTATTCCTCCGAGCCCCCCGACAGAGCATCTGATCTCTGATTTGACCGCTGTCAATTGCATTGGGATTGCCTCAGTAAAATCTCTCTTTTGCATGAGGTTTGTTTCCCAATTCCTTATCATTATCAAGTTATCATCCAAAGAACATTTTTACATTTTTTAGATCTTCGACATTCTATGTTGATTAAACCCTTCAGACTCAAGTAGATCGATCTCCCAACAACGAGGTAGGTGGTTTGTGCCTTTCTGTAAGAAGTATTTTAGTTTTATGTTCCAAATTTCCAAAACCCATGAATGGGGGATTGTGTGTTTACAATTTTAGCCCTATTGTTTGCTTGATATTCTTGTATGCTTGATTTGTTGATAATTGAATGTGAATAGGGTTAATTTATATGCTATGGATGATTTTTTCACATGCATGATTTCCTGTTTTGACTGTAGGGTCTTGTTTTCCTGTTAGGTTTTTGTTTACATTCATGTTCCTATTTGTAGGATGGTGTGATTGTTCTGATATGTTGTTATGTTGTAGACTACTATCCATGTTGTTCTGGAGGTTTACATTGGGCAATACTCTTCGTTTTACATTCTTGACATACACAGGGCCATGAGAACCTAGTGTATATACTATAGGGAGGATAGACGTAAGGGATTCTCTAGTGTGTCTTTACAGCTATGGATGTGAGACCATAGGGGGAATTGATGTTGAGTGCTTCCACATAGTTTTTGTAGTTCCTCGACACGGTCCACATGGGGAATTTGTCATTGACTACTTCCCTAGAGCACCTTTAGAACCTATACAAGACTATCTGGGGAATTGATGTTGAGTGATTCCCCAAAGATTCTATGTTATGCTGAACCAGAGGGGTTAGACTAAGTGGACTTCATAGAGGGTTGCCTGTGTTTCTAGTTAGGACCAGAGGGGATAGGCTGTGAGTACCTCCTAGAGGGTTACCTGTTGTGTATCTTGCTTTCATGCTACTTGGTAAGACCAGAGGGGTTAGGCTATGAGTACCTCCCAGAGAGTTACTTGTGTTTGTTTCATGCATACATGACACATGGTATTTGAATGCTTTGAATTTGTGGATTTTTTATGACTGAGTACTTTATGTTTACTACACTCTTTTTACTTATTTCCTAACATATATACTCATTTAATTGTTAGGAACGGATATCTTGGTGGTTACCTAATAGGATGTAGTCTCACAGCTTGTTTGGGCTATGCTTTTGGGCCCAAATAGACTATATTTATGTAGGTATAGATAAGGGAATGTTCCCTTCAACATCAGGTGCTTGATTTTATATGGAGCTGGAGAGAATGTGACCAATCCTTAGCTTGTGATGCTAAGGATTCATTTAATTCCATCCTTCTGTACTTGGGTTTAGTATTATTGTATTCCAGCATTGTGATTTGTTTGGTTTTTTTCCTAGACATATGTATCTTGCATCATTAATATATATATATATATGTGTGTGTGTGTGTGTGTGTGTGTCTGCTCCATTTTATTTTTTTCAGTCTTCTTTTCTTTACTTTTGTATGGATTATTCCTGCTTCCATTTTTCCTATTGTTTCTGTCCACTGTGTTACTCTACCAATGAGGGCTTAGTTTCCCTATTATCTCACCCAATGCCCTCACTACTAGACGGTAGCCTCTTGAGTTCAGGGAAATACTCTTAAGGCCATGTGACCAACTGAGTACAGGGCACCTATGGGCGGCTTTTGGAACCAGGACGTTACACAAATATCTATTCTATATGCATCCATCATGGACTAATGTATTTGAATATATTAAGAAAATAATAGTGTGGGAAAACATGAATAGTGATATTGCATGATTTTTATCATGATTATAGTATTCTATGAATTCATGAATAAATAATACGTGTCTATGGAAATGATAAATCCATTTCCTATACAATTATGTAAATTGGAGACCATTAGAGTTGATTTTATCTTATTACTCCACATAAGATCTTAAGGACATAACATCATATGGGTGGTAGTTGATCTCTTTATAAATTACTATCATTTTATTAATATAAAGGAAGATATTTCCCTCAACCAAGTAACCATTATATACAAAAGTTATGTGGTATGTCAAAAAAGAGTTCCACCCTCTATTGTAACTCTTCAATATCGTGTGATTTAAATAAGGCTCAAGATAATCCATCCCATAGTGTTGGATAAGGAGACACATTTCCTTTATAATTATCACCCTCATACAGATAGTATATTATATATAACCATTAAAACTCTATAAGAAATTTGATATCAATTTCATTGGATTTAAAATTATATTTGGATCAACAGATCCACCAAGTAGAGTTCTCACATCACTAATGATTCAATTCTATCAATCAAATGTTACCATATGATGCTTTGTTTTGGAAGAGGTATAATAATTTTTGACTATAACACATGTTATTACATGATTTATAAACAAAAATATCCAATAATACAATAGATGGATTTTACATGCCTAGTGTAATTGGAAGACTATTTTCAAATTACATCAAATTGAAATTAAACATTATTCCATTATTTAATTCCCAATAATGATCCCATAAAATAGCATGTGATAAAATGGGGAATACATAATTTATGGGGTGATATTAAAATCTGACTATGGGAATAAACATGAGAAATTGACATAGGTAGTGAGATAATGGTATTAAATTATATCATAAAAGATAATGATAATGATTTATCACATGTAATAATATCATATATAACATGGTATCATCTAATTATATAATCATTGGAACTATGTTGAAAACATAGAATATTGCACATATATTATTCATGGCTATCATCCTAGACAGTATGTCATGGTGTACAATTTCTTGTAATAGATTGGTATTACAACCTAATCTTATACATAAAACCTCATGACACTTAAGCATAACCCAATAGATTGGAGAGCTATATTGGCACACCAATCGTAACATGTTCATGATATATGTGTTCCAAATAATTAAAATCAATCATATCGAATATCATAATAATTATCCAGTGAATTAAAATGGGTTTCATTATCTTCCTTCATATCATAATAAAATGGAATTTCATAATGAAGGAATTTGATAAATGGTTATAAGGATTGAATTACCCCATAAAAATAATGGATTATAATTTAGTTATACTTTTTAGAGACATATCTAAGACTATAAAATCATTTAATAAAATTAAATTCAATGATAAAGTGTGTTAGACTGAGAATGTTCATAACCTAATGGAAATGGTTGTTTATAGAGATCTATTACCTCGAGTCTGATTCATCATTTGAGTTCTTTTTCACCATAAATAATTAATATATTTTAAATATTTAATATCATAACATAAATTTCCATGTTTATTATTCCATTTGTTTTAATATCACGTTATTTTAAATTAAATAACTAATTAATTTCCTGGAATTTGTTTTAAATATAAATGACTAATATGCCCAAAAATCACCTAGGTATGTTGACTATGGTCAAATAAAATTTTATTTTATCATCTCTAAAATTAAAATGAATACATAATTATCATTTTTATTAATATTATTTATTTTTAAAACTAACCATGAAATATGGTAATGAAAAATGAACTATGTTGCAACCATGGAGAAGGTAGGTTGTAAGTACGCCAGAGTAATGTTTCAATTTTCAAAGATCTTTGTGGAAAAAGTTATTTGTTATTTTAAAATCTATGGATGTACATTATATAAATAATTAAATAATATTTCATTAAATACACATTCATATATAATCCTTGTGATTCATTAATAATGATATTAAAAAAGTGAATCACACTACTTCACAATATGGTAGTTTTTTTTACAAACAAATGATGATATCATTTTATATAGATTTCAATGTATGAAATTATATGATATATTACATTTCAAGAACGGTTAATATGTAGTTATTTTTATATATAAACATTAAATTAATCATTGTTTGATGAAGGTAGGATAAATATTCTTTTACTATTCCCATATCCATTCTTTTCAATTCTATGAAAATTATATCTTTCTAAATTATCATCACTGAATAAAATTCAAAATCCTTTTTAGATAGAGAATATTTCACTTTTTTTCCTAAGTGGAAATTGATTAAAAAGATATATTCCTTGAACATCTCTAACCAACTTCATTGGTTCATTTTAATATCCTTATATTTGAATATATATTTTAGGATCATGTAATTCATATATATTTCTAACTTCCCAAAAGAGAGAGAGTCTCACTAGATCTTCAATGCAATGATTACATCAGCTAACGACTACTCATGTGTCAGAATTCACTTCTAATCTTCTTTCAACTAAATTGACTCATAGTCTATCACATCTCCATTCTACATTATTACAAATCCAAAACCCTTATTATAATCATTTTTGTTAACCATAAAAGTTTCCCTACATGGGAAAATATACATAATAGTTCAGTGATTACTCTCTCTTTAAACTCATTAATGTTCTATTAAAATTCACTTATCTTTAAAAACATTACTCATTGATGTGTTATCTTATTTATAAGGATTTCAAATCCTAAGATAATCTTCAAAAATCATCAATAATATATGTATAGACCATGAAAACTACGGATCTCCATTAATGATGTTGTTCTAGGACAATCATCAATTTCCCTGGTCTAGGAATTGTAAAATGATATACCTCTACTAATGATATAATACACCAATAATGATAATTATTTTATCGAAAACACAAATTAGTTTAATTTTCATATATAATTTTCTTTCTCAAATCCATTTTCATAGAATTACAATGCATTTTATGCTCCCCTTTTATTCTGGAGTAAATCAAAATGTCATCATTAAAGACTACCCCAATTTTATTGAGTTAATATCTAATGACTCAATTCATCATATCCATATGTATTCCTTGTGAATTTGGTATTCTAAAAGGTATCATTTTTCACTCATAGTGTCCATAAATTATTTGAATGGTAGTTTTTGGAATATCTTCCTTCTTCGCTATTAATTGTTGATATCATGATTGAATGTTAATATCAAGGAAATATTGGCCTCCTCATATTAGATTGAATAATATATCTATATGTTGTAGGGGATAATTTTTATCTCTCATTATTTTATTATGTTCATAATAATCAATGCAGATTCACGTTTACTCATCCTCTTCTTGATGGAGGGGACTGGCGCACCACATGGGGAATCACTACTGCATATAAAATAATTTTATAGATTAAAATGTAAATACTTCATCAATACTTACAACTCCATATTTTCTATACAAAATTAGGTCTTTGATATGGGAAGATATCCAAGTAAATTTTTGACAAATGTTATGACTTATATTTTAGTGGGAAGACAAGGAAACTCTCTGAGAAGTACATCTATATTATCCATCATAAAGGACGTGAATTCAAGAATGATTGACTCATTTTTATCAATTATTTGATAGAGATATACTTTCTTATATGAAAATAATGTCCATGCATTAATATAATATTCTAGGGAATATTTATCCTACCCTATTATCATATACAAAATCATAGGTTGACATGAAAAGTGAATAGTGATTTCCAACTCCCAAAAATTTTTATTCGTCATAAATAAAAATAGGCAATGTGTTCCCAATATAGAATCATACTCTTCTAAATGAATTGAGTTGGAATTTTATTGAAGATTATGTCAAAAAAATTAATAATGAGGATTTATATACTTGGTATGTTGTCTTATATCTTTTTTAATTTCTCATAGATAGCTCATCCCCCAGGCTTTTAGGTTGTGTTTGAATAGTTCTACTAAAATTATAAAATATAAACGAATTTATAGAACCAAAATAAAAAATGTATATTCATAATTATTTAATTAATTACTAGAATACATGTCAGCACATCATTTTCAGTATCTACCTCACTAGTAGTGATAGAATATTTTCTTCCTTGATTCCTTTGAGGATGTTGTCTCTAATTGTCTCTCACAACCAATGTCTTAGGGAATATGATTTAATATTTCCCATGTTTCTTGTAGTTAAAATATAGTACAATGGGAAAACGTTTTATCTAAACCAGCATTTCATTTTTTCAGTAGGGGACATATTCATTTCTATTCAGAACTAGTTATCCTAATTCCCCTCAGTATTGAACATGAAACATCTTCTGGTTCAAATTATGTAGTTTCTGGGATTGTTCTACCCTCACTTATGAAAATTGGAACTTTGGGTTTTATTTCCATCATTGATTTTATCTGTTAATGTTTATAAAGAAACCTAAACTTTGTTAACATAAGTACTATGAGACCATTTGAAGTTTTCAATCATTATATCAACATGAAGGGTACAATGAACAATCTTTTCATCACTATAAAAGTCTTAAATTGATAGTTCATTCATAAACAAGGTTTTTCACAATAAATAAGTGTCCTACATTACATTCAGTTTTGCTGAAAATGTTAGCGGTGTACAGTGAAAGCCTAATGACAATTTCTACAAACACCTCAAAAGAATCATCTTACATTTTCCTCAAAATGTGGAACTCCCTTTCCATTTTCAGAGGAATATATCACTTAAAATATTAATTGAAAATTATTTTCTTGATGTCCTACCATTCCTTGAAATAAATATCATCTTTTGACATTTTGTTCTTTATCATATTTTTTCATTTACTAACTTCTCCCTCCAAGTGATATCCTAAAATCATTGATTTCATTTTCTCTATTTATTGGATGATAGTGAATACCTTATCAATATATTAAATCCATTTTTTAGTAATGTGGGGATCATAGGATCCGCTAGTGGTAGAGTTTCTTCATCCAATAAAATACTGGAATGAAAACTGATCATTCTCAAGATGTGTATGACATTCCAAATGTTTCATGTTATTATTCCTAACATAATATATTTAATTCATTTCTACCCTGATTTCATCATCTACCATTCCCTTAAGGAAAGGTATATAATTGTGGTAATCATCAATTTTTTTTCATCATAATTGTTGGAATTGTTTATCATATTTCCAACAATTAACTAGGATAAATAAAAACATGTGATGAGAATAATTTAACACTATAATGTGAAACATATAATCATTAAATTAATAACCCATGAAATACCTATTTTACTTGACTTATGGTCCCCTATTTTTCTAGCTATGTTATTCACATTAATGTTTCCTATTTGTTTTTATTACCTAATATTTTGTTCAATTCCTTTATTTTGGTTTATAAAAACATTTTGAATTTCCAAATCATATCATTCAGGCCTCTCAAAATAGGACTATAATATGGCCTATTTTAATGTAATAAGATATGATTGAGTCCATTTAAATGTTCCTTTGGTGGTTATTTCCAAGAGTCTACCACTATGTTAGATCCACATCTAATTGTAGTATCTAATATACAATATATTTTCTTGAAACCGACTCACTATATGCTTCACCAAAAGATGAGGATGTTTTTTATATATATTTTAACATTAGGGTTCTCACTAATGTTTTATGATCCCTATTTGAAAGGTTACTAATCCATTTCTCTTAAACCATCTATAGTGACCCATGCCTCTTTAACAGATTATTACATGATTTATAAACATATGTCTCCAATAATAAAAAAATGTATTGAAATGGATTAGAGTGTTTGGGAGACTAGGATACTTTTCTACAAAATGGATCCTAAAAATGGAATACTTATTTATTTCTCGACAATGATCTCATAAAATCCATTAAAGATCCACATTTTCTATGGGATATTCTAGTGAATGCATTAGGAAAGGGGTAACCAAGAAATCATACTAAGGGAATAAACCTGATTAGAAAATATAACATGAGAGTCAGTGGTATAACATGATATCATAAAATAGAAATATTATACCATCCCCAGAAGCAAACTCCTAGATCTGGTGCTGAAAGTATAAACACTACATTATTGGAATTGTTATAAATAAGGTGACAAATTTTTCTTCATAAAAAATAGACCAAATCAAATGGAAGGTATAGGATCACTTAAATTATCAAGGCCCATTTATGTTTAAAATTTTGGAGAAATATTATAAACACATACATAAACAATACACATGTCTTTAAATGGGAATTTATACAACATAACCTAGATTTTTTGTCATTAATATTTGGTTATCATCAATATACATATAAAAAAATAATTTAAATAAATCATTAAATATAATTCTTGAAAACCCCGGAGAAAAGAAATATATGAAGTTTGAGATCAAATGCTCAGTAATTATACACATAATAATTAACAATTTAATGTCCTCAATTATAATTAGAATTGAAGATTGGTATGACGATCTGATTAGGGTTCATGATATAATAATAAAGGATCCCATACCAATAAATACCTAAATAATTTTTCATGACACATGTCATACGAATTTAATATAGTAAAGGTTCCTAATAATTGATAATCATGAGACATTTGCTATCAATTTTGATCAATAGAATCCAAAAAATCCATTTAATTCATAAAAAATGGAATGCTATATTGGGAAAAAATCATTATAGAACCCTTAAATAACCCTTAAAATTTTAATAACCATATGATTGACTTCCAATATAATGATATTTTGAAAATAATCATTATCCAATTCATTGGAGAACACTCTATAAACACAGATCATATAAGAAATATCTGGATCACCCATCACTATCTGTGACAAAAATCATATTATAATGTCTAAAAACCATAAATGAAGTAAATAAATCTTGAGTTTCATCATATAACTCGTAAAAAAATAATTTTTACCAGCATAACAAGATTAATGTTTGGAAAAAAATCATATTACTTGAGAATATATTTGAATCATGATTACATCTTGAAAAAAAATGGGTTCCATAAAAATATCATTGAATCATAAATAACCCTTGTAAAAAAGGCACATTTTTTATAATAATTCCATTTAAACATGATTAACCAATGTAAAAGAAATTTTTTCCATAACCTCCACTTTGAAAAATGATTAATCTCTGGAAAATAAATAGGTTCCATAATAATATCTTTGAAATTTGATTAACCCATTTATAAAAAAATAAGATCATTAACAATATCCTTGAAATAGTAATAATCAATCCAGGAAAATAACGATTATGGTATTATTACACAATATACATCATGGAGAATAAGTAAAAACTAGGGTTGATGTTATTAATGAATTAAAGTACTAACACAATATCATTAAATATTTTTAATGAAAATAACCATTTAAATTTGAAAATAACTTTTTGAAACAAAAAATTCACAAATTACTATGTTAATTATTTTCATTGAAAACAGCCTAAGAAAAAATAAAAATAAAATTTCAGGTAAATCAACTTAAAAGAGAGCTATAATATCCATTCATAATATAAAATATAATCATTCTCTTCAAAACAGTATGAAAAATGGAAGCGAAAATGACAAATTTTGAAAATATTTTATCAATTTAGATTTTATAAAAAAATATAAGAAGGTAAAATATCATTTTAATATTACCTAGGAAATCATTAGTTTTTATAAAATAAATTTTTTTAAAACATTTATGAAAACAAGGATATGGAAGAGAAAATACCCGATCTAAAAGAAAGTATATGAATAGTATCTCTTAGAAATGAATTTCGTGATATTTCATCAATCAATAAGGGAGGAATTAGAAATCAAAAATTGTAAACAAATTTATAACTAGTAAATAATAACGATATATTTTTCAACAAAATAAGATAATTTTTTACACCAATAGATCCTTGAACATAAATAATCATGAAAGAAATGAGATTGAAACACAAATTATTTTCTATTTTGGAAACTTAAAAATCATAGTCCCCCCAAAAAGTTACCCAAAATGAAACATTTAATACCATTAAAAGAAAGAAACTAACTATATTTCAAATAAAAGGGTAATAACAAAGACCATATAAAATAATTTTTTTCATAACAATTAAATATGCCTCATTAATTGTAAACTGAGACAAAATCCATTACCAATTTGGTAATATATTGATCAAAACCTCTTGAAAGTGAGAACAACATATAGAAGCTTAAATACCAATAATTTTAATAAAATTAGTATTAATATACATTCAATGGAAGTATAAACACCACAAAATAATAATAACATGTGAATAGAGCATATATCCAATAGAAGTGAAACAAATATGAGGAAACTATTACCTCGAGTACAGATTTTCCATGTTTTTCCATTAAATATTTTATTATAAGAAAAAAAAATTATTAATTTTCATAAGAAATTTTCAATGATTAACACCTTATACTAAAATAATTTAGTTTATTTATTTTAATTTTTTTAAATACTTAGCCAGTTTAGTCCATGTCTGGTGTTTTGAGGATGTTTGGTTCATTTTTTCAAAAAAGACTATACAGGTTGACCATGGCCAATGAAGTAATTTATTTAAAATATATATAATAATAAAATTTTAATAATTATAATATTTATTATGAAATTATTCTATAAAAACCAATAATGTAAAATGGGAAAAATTAACTATTTTATGACTATGTAGATGGAAGATCGTATTTACAGAAGAGTAATGTTTCCATTTTTCAAAGATCATTAAGGAAAGAATATATGTATAATTTTACCATTATATAATTATCATAATATCATAAATACTATATTTTTACTTTAAATATACTTACATATGTCATCTATATGATTTTTTGATGAAAAATGAATCATATCTCATCATGGAGGCAGTAGTACACTCGTACCAGAATTGGGTTATCATTTTTCAGTGTAAGAAAGAAAATGATATATTATATTTTTTGAATAAAAAATCTTTTATTATTATCAATATTAAGTATTTTATATCATATATATTAATTAATTTTATTCTTATTACCTTTCATTTAATCAATTATTATAAAATGAATCACATCGCTCGGTGAGACGACAGTCCATTGTATAGACGATCGACATTATCTTATTCATCATGGAATAGAAAGTTAACCATTATATGTAATATAATAAACATATAAGTATAAATATGTGAAAAATATCATAAATATACTTTATAAAATTCATGATAAGAGTTTTTTGAGGAGCTGATGGAATATGAATGAAATCAGTTCACAAGGTTGTAGTCCTGACAATAATGATGAATTAGTATCCCATTTGATAGTAGAGGAGATTCGTTTAGGTTATGAAATTAATATAATTACATCATAGTATAAATTATAAAATTTTGATAAATTATTATCATTTTTTAGGAAGAAATTAATTATGTGAAAGTATAAATAGAAAAAAATCACATAGTTATGATTTTTACCTCTTCTCGGGCAACCTATTTAGGATTATACCTAAATTATTCATAGAATGGATTTTTGATAAATATAAGGTTTCTTGTATTGTGGGATGTAAGTTGGGAATTTATTATTTTAGGTATTGGATGAACCAAAAGTGTTTTACATTGTGAATAATAGAGGGTAGTGGATGGACTTTTATAAGTGAGGTGATTATAACACTCGAAAGTTTTGTAATGAAAAATGTGTACCCTGGTTATTAAAATTAATAATGGAAAAAAATGGAGGACTATCTAGCCTTAGAAATTATAAAGATAAAAAATTTCCATAAAATATATTTTATAAAAGTTTTTAGGTCTTTTTTACCATTATATTTTTAGTTTAACCCCACGGTAAACCTGATTTCACCATAATCATAGTAATACATTTTTACTATTGTCAGTATTCATTATTGTAAAATTTTAAGTGGAAATTATTATATAATATAAATTATTATGACTCTAAATATGAAATAAATTTTACTAAATTTAATTGTGATAAGTTTCCAAATTTAATTTAAATTTGAGCCCGTAAAGGCGATGATATAGGGTGATTTCAAGAAGAGTTATTATGAATAAATAGTTATTTTTTATTAACCATATGATAAGTAATAATAATTTTTATAAAATATATTAATATTTATTTATATATAAAATCCATAAATTTCATTTAAATTATTCCACATTATTGTTTTTCTTAATTAATAATTTTGAGAATCATTTTTCACTTTAAAACAGTTTTAAGAAAAATATCGTTTTCATATCCGAAAATAAGCATTTACTAAAGTACAATAAAAATATTATAAAATTTTAATTAAGTGTATTAAACATATCTTAAGAAAAGATATGTTACTTTAAATTACATTAAAAATCCATGGTAATTGATATATTAGTTAAATATAACAAAATAAATGACATATTTATAAAAAAAATTGTATTTTCAACTATTCAATGAGAAATCAATATTTTAAAAAAAACCAAAAAAAATCAGCAAAAGTTGATTTTGAAATTATGGTATAAAATATTAATTAAATTTTATCAGATACATTATAAAAAATTTATAAAAGTAAATATAATATTATTTTGACATGAGGAAATTAAAATAATTTTATAAAGAATAAAATCACTTTAAAAAATAGTAGATTATTTATCAAAAAATACATCAATTATTTAAATTGAGAAGGAAATATATATATCTATAAATATATTTCATAATTTAATTAGTACTATTAATTCCCACAAATTTAATGTCTTGGATATAATGGTAATATATTTTGAGGGCCATAAAAGCTCGATGTTTCATGTCAAATTAACTATCAGACATAGTTTTATTTTCCCAAATATTGGGGTGCTACATACTCCCCCCTTTAATAAATTGAATCCTTAAAATTTTAACATTATCTCATTAGTAAATGGTTTTACTTTTGAAAATAATTTTGCATAAACCGACATCATAAAAATGATTAGTAAAACACCCCAATGAGAAGAGATAAATGGACATAGGAAGGTTATCTGGAATATCACATACTTCTTTTCCAAATAAAAGAACATGGATTGAAAGTGAATATTTACAATATGGAAGAATATTGCAATATTAAAATATTAATATATAATGACATATATCATCAATCAAAATAATATTAATTATTAAGAGAAAGTAAACTACCAGAAAACCATTATCCAAAGACGTATGAAAAGGGTAATTGATATCAGGAAAAATGAGAGTAATATGACAATAATTTTTTAAGATCCTTTTCATAGAGTTGGATAATTTATTTGACATATAAAATTTGACTATATGAAAATATACTTACTTGATATGTTTAATTGCATATTTTAATCAATGTGAACGAAATGGTCATCATTTCCTCCAAATTATGAGTATCCAAAATGAACTGTTTCCATTACAAATGTTTTAAAATAAACCATTAATGAACTACATGACCATAAAAAGTATATTAAATAAATTCCACTTTTCTTTAGATATTAAAAAAACAAAAATGGTTAAAACATGGTAAGATAAATACCAAAATTAATAATCCTTAATATGATGAAATAATATATTAATCACAAAAATTTAATAGTAATACCCAAGTTAGATTTAAAACATTCCATATATAAATGACCCTAGATCCCAAATTACACTAATAAATTCAAAAATAATCAGTTTTCTATTATCAATTTTTATATCAAACCATTCATCATAAAATATCAAAAATATGTCCATCTTCTTAAAAAGTAATATTAATTACTAATTAACAAAAAAACATTATAATCGCATGGTTATCTATATGATAAAAAATATATTCCATAATTACATCAATATCAAAAATCATATAAAAATTAATGTTTTTCAATACCTTAAAACTAATCTTCACAAAAATTAACTAAATAATTCAAATAAATATTTGTTACAAATTATTCACCTAATAAAACTTTTCTGAATGTTCTATTTATAACTTTAATATATCATCACATAAAAAATAATTTGGGCTCCAAGGACATATAGATTTTGATAAAAAAAAATTATCCTATATAACTATTATGTTATTTATAAGTAAAAAGTTATCCTTAATTGGAACCTCCATAATATCCAATGTGATTTAACCACTCCTCTAATATGAATTATATCAGGCTCCAACCCAAACACTTGGATCTGTTGTTGAAAACATATAGATTATAGTTATATATTTAATACCCAGGAAGGTGACCCAATTTTTTCATCTAAAGCCTAAAAAATCAAAAGGAAAAAAATATATCACTTACATCTTGAGATACAATTTAGGTTTATATTTCTATATAGATACGATAGACTCTTTTAGAAACAATACACATTTAATTAAATTGTCATCACTCCCACTAAACCCATCTATTATTTTTTTCATTAAGTAATCATGACCATACATATAAAACCCTTATAGAAATAATTAATTTAATATCAATCCTGATAACCTCATGAAAATGAAACATGAAGGGTGAGCTCAAATTCCCAATAATGGTAAACATAAGCATTAACAATTAAATTTCACGAACAAGCATAATTAGGGTATAAGGGTATGAATAAATTGTTTGAGTGCATGATAGAATAATAAAATAACTCATACCCATCAATAAATAAATCAGTAATCATGAATCCTATCATTATTATTTAAGTAAAATGGAGTTATAATAATCAACAATAATGAGAAATGTGATATTAATATTGATAAAATTAGTCATAAACATCTTATATAAATAATATATAAAATGATTTGGTATCTTGGGAAATCATAATTACAGAACCATTTAAGAACCCTATCCATTAGAATTACTATATTTTTGAAATAGAATATAATTATTCATATTAAATAACCATTACCAAGTGTATTTGTGCACACTCTATGTGAACCCCTAATATAAAAAATATCGGGCCCATCTGGTAATAATTGGGGGCACCCATCATATAACAATTTACCAGAACCATATATAAAGAACATAAACCTCGACTTTCATCATAATTATCAAATAATAAATCATTATTCCATTCATAAATTGTTCCAACTGTGGAAACAAAATGACTTCAAAAATAATCTCTTTCAAACATGATTATCACGTGGAAAAGAAATGTATTCCCAAACAACTTCTTTTTAAAAATATTATGCATTAGAAAATAAGTGGGATTTATAAAAATATATTTGAAACATGATTAACATGTTGAAATGAAATAGGTTCTATAACAATATCTTTGAAAAATTATTAACATGTGGAAAATCGATGAGTCGATTAACAATCACTTCGAAAATTGATTAACTTGTGGAAAAGAAATGTCTTCCATAAAAATATTAATGAAATAATAATAATTTATAAAAATAAATAAAAAAGACATTATCATTACAAAAATACCAAAATATTAGTTTAATTAACAATAAGGGTTGTTGGTGTGGATCAATGGAAATACCAATAAATGATCATTATAAAAAATTGATTAAAATAAAATTTTTATTTTTAAAATCACTTGTAAAAACATGAGATTAAAAAAAGGAAATACTTTTCATTAAAAATTTATTAAACATATTAATGAAACATCAAGTAAAATAATATAAATGGGTATGGGAAAATTCATTCATGTTATAAATGATAAAAATAATCAATACTTTTGAAAAACAAATTTAGAAAGGGAGACAAAAGTGAACCATTTAGAAAATGATAATAAATTTTTTTCAAACCCTATAGAGTAAGGAATCAGATCAAATAATATTAATATATGAAAAAAATTATTATTAGAAAATAATATTTTGGAAAATATTTTAGAAAACAAAAATATGGAAGAGAATGATTTTTGATCTAAAAGAAAATACAATATCAGAATCACATAGAAATGAATTTCTTGATATTAATTCAATAAAGAAAGGAGGAAATGTAAATAAAACATATAAAATAAATTAATAACTAGTGGAGATTAATTATATATCGTTAAATAAATTAATATAAAATTATTTCTACCTAAATAACCTAGAACATAAATAATCATGAATGGAAGGATATTGTATCATAAAGATATTTCCACTTTGGTAGCTTTTCAATCATAATATCCATGACATAATATCATAAAATGAAATATTAACTATCATGTAGATGATTATATTCAAGATATTACATGTCTATGAGGATGTATGTACACAATATAAGAGAAATTGGGGTCATAACAATAATTGATTTCTCAAGGAAAAGTTATTTGAGACGGAATACCTTATGAATTTTGTAATATATAGATCAAAAACTCGTGAAAGGTGGAACCTCATATGGATATGTAAATAAAAAAAATTCATAAAAAATTTCATAACACACATTCTTTTAGAGTATAATTACCACAAAAAGATGCGGTGAGTATGGAATATGTCTCACAAAAGTAAAAGAGAAATGAGAGAACGTGTACCTTCAGTTTAGGCTTTCCATGTGTTTAATTTATCTACTTTATAATAAGAGTATATAAATTATTTGATTTGTTAAAAAAATTATTTTGGTTAAAATAAATATTCATAAATCCATTATTTTATTTATTTATAATTACAATTTTTAATACCTTGTTATTTAAGTCAGTTTTTTGTATTTTGAGGACGTTTATTTAATTATTTCAAAATGAATTAGGTGTGTAGGCCATGGGAAAAGTGGTAATTTTTTAAACATATCTATAATAATAGTCCTAAATTGATTCAATGAATTTTTCATCAATTATAACTTTAAAAAAATCATGAAAAATGGATATGAAAAATAAACTACTTTATAATCATGGAGATAACAGGTTGTACGTACGAATGGTTAATATACTAGTTATTCAAAGATAATTATGAGAAGAAGGTATATAAAATTTTATAATTATGTAATAAAAATAATATTATAAATAACATATTTTTTATATTAATGTACTTGTATATATATCATCCATGTGATTTTTTGAAAAAAAATTGCATCGCTTCATGGTGTTGGTACTCCAAACGTACACGAATGATGTTGTCAATTTTAAATGTCCGAAATAAAATGATATATAATATTTTCATAATGATAAATATTTCATGAGTGTAATTGTCATTTCATGTATACAACATATACATTTACCTTATCCTAATTAACATCCATGTAATGCATTAGGAAAAAATGAATCACATCTCTTCACAAAGTGGAAGTACGTCGTGTACATGATAAAAATTATCATATCCCCCAAAAAATTAAAGTAACATGGTATATCTTATATAATAACTATATATGTATAAATATATTATAAAGATCATATATATATAATTTAAAAATATCATTGAAAAAAATCCATATGTGCCGATATGAAAATATGAATGACATCAGTTTGTGAGGAGGTTGTCTTCGATACACATTAATAATGAGTTCATGTCCCATTTGATGGAAATATAGATGGATTTATGTAATACCATTAATTAAATAAAATTAGTGTATATATATGATACTTTAATATAATATGGTTATAGGTTATGAATATTTAAATGAGGTTTGACGTGCGTCCTTGTCGTGAGGACGGTCATGATTACATTTATAATGACCCAAGATATAGCGCATTGGATGACCTCGGGGTCGGTCTCAAAGAAGCAGTTTCAAGAGCCTAAATGGTCTGTTCCAAAAATATTTTTGTATTTTTAAATACATTGAAAACATAAAAACACACTCCTAATGAAATATTAATCAGTGCTGAAGAGCACAGTAGATGTGGAGAGGAGGAAGAGTACAACATCAAAGAGAAACTGGACAAAACCAGGACAAACAAAGATGACACAGACATAACTCAAAGCACAGGACTATCAAATGACACCAACACAATGAAGACAAAATCATTAAGAACTTTTCCGGACCCAGGTCAATCCACCCTCTACTCCCTATCCTAGATCAGCATAAGTAATTGATCAACCATTCTAGAATATGCTCAGTGCATGATCAGTGTCTCAGATCACGCACCAGTCTCACCTATAAATTGAACACTCGAGCATAGAATTTCTTCAATACTCAAGCATTCCTCAGAAATGCAAGGTGACTCACACAAAAAAGTCATTCTGGAAATAATTTCTCACAATCCAGAATGATTCCACTAAGATCGTCACATCGCACAACCAATCTTGATTCTTAGTTCAAGAAATCAAGACCGGAAGGGGAGAAGAAATTAAACAAGAAAGTGGGAAATAGTCCCACCCAAGATCTCTCTTTCACTTAATCTAACTCGAAGACGTGATCTACCAAGTTGAATATAAATAATGCGATCGCATTAAAGTGCGGATATCTAGATCGTATCGGGTTTCATAAACTGGATCCAACCCTGCATGTTAGATCTCCATTTCTGGAGATTTGAGATTGTAACATGATATGAGAAATAATGAATGAAACAAACAATTAAACATAACTAACATAACAATTTAATTAATTAAACATGCAACACTACGAGAGAATTTACAGACTCAACATAAATCACATAAAATAGACCAGCAGGAGGATGGATGAAATGGAGGAGCGGGAACCCGTATTCAGGTTGAAGACGAGTTCTAGTCCGGTGAAAATGGAATGGAATGGTGTGCGAATGGTGGTGGAGTGTCCTCCACCACTGTTGAATGATGCCCCCCCTCTGGGTACTCTGGTCTTGGCTTCCAGCCTCCCTGGCTTCCTCCCTCCTTCCTAGGAGAGTAGCGTGACCTCTTATTTAGGGATCAAAACAGAAAACTGAAACTAACTGGAAGCAGAAATCCACATGATGTGTCTTTGATTACGCGTCATAATCCTTTAAGTGAACTCTCAGTGAGTGCATACAACCCCTACAACGACCTCTGGAATCGTTTTACACCATTCCCACGAACAACTTCTTTTAATCCCCTGAAGTACGAGTGACTCCCCCTGCACGAAGCACCGTAACACCAAAACAAGTAAAAAATTTGAAACCAAATAAATAAAAAACTATTAATTAATATTATTACATAGATTAGTTAATAAACATACCTAATAATATAT
Source organism: Viscum album (assembly GCA_963277665.1). Classification (NCBI taxonomy): domain Eukaryota; kingdom Viridiplantae; phylum Streptophyta; class Magnoliopsida; order Santalales; family Viscaceae; genus Viscum; species Viscum album. The sequence goes on along the minus strand of OY728126.1, from coordinate 1,857,289,512 downwards.
ATATATATAACACTTAATATTAATACAAAAATATGAATCATTAATTATTATTATTATTATTGTATACTAATAATATATATAAGATTCTATAATATTATTAACATACCTATAATTTTTATAGTATAGTATATGATATATATCTATATATATGTTATATTATGTAACATAATATGCTATAATAGTTATATTATTATATATGTTAATATATAAAGTATATAATAAATGAATTTTATTGTATATTGTAATATATATATAAAAAAGAATAGATAAAAGGGGGGAGAAGGGTTTGGCGTGGAAAATAGGGGGAAAGGGGGGTCTCGGCTTAGCAGGGGAAGGCGACGGAACTTCAGGGCAGGGGAAGGTCTCGGCACTGGGGTTCAGATGGCTCTCCGGTGACTTCAGAAGGCCCTGGGAGAGGGGGTTCAGGTGTTCCAGCAGAGGCGACAACGCAGGGTAGGGCAGGAGGCAATAGCGGTTTGGATGCGGCCGGAGGTGGACGACAAGGAGGTCTCGGTGAGGGTCTATGGAAGAGGGTGCTTCGGCTTGGGAGTGGTTTGAGTAGTAGGGGGATGGAGGTGTTTGTCATGCAGGACCGGACTAGCGGCTGTGCAAAGTGTGGGAGACCGGTGTGGCAAGGTTCGGTGAAGTAGGGGATCAGATTGACGAAGCAAATCAAATCTTCATCTTAAAAATTCTGATTTCCTGGTTTGTTTTTTGCAGCTCTTTATTTAATGTTGATGAAATGGTGATGCTTCTGGTTTGCTGAAACGATGGTAGGGTGTGAGAAACTATGAAGGCGGGTGGAGAGATTGAAGGCGAGGGCGATGGTGGTTAGGGTAGAGTTTCTGTGATGCAGGGGCGGTGCCTCGGTGGAGGGAGGTTCAGGCTGTGGGTCTACTAGGGTTCAGGTGTGGTGAGGAGGTGAAGAGAGGGGTTCGGTTGCTGCGGAGATAGAGGCAGGGGAGTCCGAATTTTGCTACTGCTATTTGGTTGTCGTTGCGGGCTGCTAGAATCCAGGAGGCGGGGAGATGTATCGGTAGCTGGAATGGGGTGACAACAGGAGTGGAAGGATGTATCGGTAGCTGAAAAAAGCTATTGGTAGAGGGGGTGAGGATTTGTGAGCTGTATCCGTAGACTATATCAGTGGGATGGAGGGTATTAGTGAGGTTTATAGAAAGTGGTGTATTGGTAGGGATTGTAATATTGGGGACTTAGCTGTAGTAGTGATGATTGTGTATCGGTGAGAAATATCAGTGAGAAATATCGGTGAGGTTTAGCGGCAGAGCCGTAGCGGTGAAGATTGTGTATCGGTGAGGAAGGTGCCCGATAGGGTGGGTTACCATGGGACCGCAACACCTACGAATAAAACAAAGAACAATAATTTAATATAATAATTTAATAAAACTAAAATAAATAAATAAATCAATTAATAAATTAAATTAAATAGATTAAATTTAACAAACACAAAGTTATGAAAAAAATTTAACGAACCTTTATTTAAAAAAATTAATTAATTTTTGTTAAAATTTTTACACATTCATAATTAAACAACAATTTAAAATATTTACAATTACTTGCATAAATTAATTTACCAATTAATTAAAGAACTAATTCAATTTAAGAATAAAAATATTAAATGAATAACATTAAATTGCTAAAACTAATTAAATTTCTAAAAGACTAAAAACCAAAAAGACTTATTTATTTACTATTTAAATAATAAGGCATTAATTAATTTAATAAATTAATTAATGAACTAACTAAAATAAAATATTGCAAATATAAAAGAATAAATAAATAAAAGTCTAAAACACAAGACATATTTAATTTAATAATTATTTAAAATGACACTAAAGCATATTAAAACACTTGTTTAAAACTAAAATTGATTATTTTACAAATCAAAGTGCAAAAACACAACAATTATACATTATTTAATAAAAACAACATTTTAATATTGAAAAGTTAATAAAATATGCACAAAAGAAGTGGCAAAGAGTTCAAAAACTCTGCCACATCAAACTCCCCCACACTTAACGCTTTGTTTGTCCTCAAACAAATACATGACCATAGACTTTAAAATAGAAATATAATTTGTAAGTTTCAGTTCAAAACAATGTTCATGACTAAACATTAATACCCAGAGGATCAAAAGCAACTATAGGTCAATCTTTTCAAAGGTGTTCAAAAATGATGTCCTGCCTAGTTTCAAATACTCACAAGAATTCAAAGCCTCACAAATTCATACACTGCCAAGTATGTGAGGCCTCCTATGTGTTTTCATTAACTATCTTACATCACCATCCAATTCATGTACTGATTCAAGGAGTGATGAAAGGTTAGATGAAGTATAACTCATAACTTAAAAAAGTGCACATTCCATTCTCACCTTCCTCCGGGTTCTAGAAATTAAAGTCCATTAATTTGATCACTTAATTGATTCAACTCAAATGAAAATTAACCAAGTCAATTTCTCCCTTCTTCATCTGGGTTCAAAATTCCCCTCACCTTAATGATTTCACTTTTGATAAGGGCACTTTATTTTACTTTTTCCCAGCTGTATTCCATATGCAGAGCACTGTGCTTAGCAAATATTAAGATCGAAATTCGCTTTATTTATTCACAGAAATCCACCCAATGCTCCTTGTCTCAGATACTCACTGTGGGATCCCATTTTCTCATTTAACTCAAGTTACAAATGAATTAATTAATAATCAATAAACTTGTCTTCTTAAAGTGATTGACATTATTTAAAAAAAAAATTTATTCCCCTAGGTTCTAGAGAGAACTTCAAGTTACTCGAAGCCATGATCCTTAGTCCACAAATCCTATCATCGCATATTATCATCCTCAGTTCGTAAATAGAAAGATCCATAGAGACAGTGAGTGGTTTCACTCAGCAATCATTCATAATTAACAGTTTCTAGCTCAGTGTAACTCTCAACATCCAACAAACACTTATCCACTAAACAAGACATAATTGAAGTACCAGTGAACATACAATGACCATCATGTAAGGAATGAAATTGAAAATCATTAAAGGAAATATGAACTATTTTTTTTGGAAAAATAAAAAAATAAAAAAAATTTGACCATCTTAAAACAAACTAAGGTTGAAGAAGGGGGAATTCGAAATGACACTAGAATGACCCCTCTCCCCCACACATATAACCCAACAGTGTCCCCAATGTTGACTGTCAAGGTGGGAGATAGTTTATGTTCAAAACAGAAGGAAATTTCAGATGAAAAAAGATATGGAGGGGTATCAATGAAGTTCAAAAAATTTATTTTCCAGACAAAAAGTAAAAGAAAATAAAAACAAAAACAAAAGAACCCAACCCCACAAACCATCACCAGCAACCAAGTGAATTTATATTCCTAAAATTTTCATCCTTTGGATCATTATGAGCGGACAAAAGATTTTAACAATTTACTTTAAAGAGAAGCATGATTAATAGTGATGTACAGCAGCAACATAATTATCATAAAATTAGTGGGTGCAAGCACGTTTTAAAATGCCGCTCAAAATACATATTCAACTAAGTATATATTAGAAAGCTAACACACTAGCATAAAACATAGTCCAAGAGTTTCAAAAATCAGTGGGAAGACCCCCACACATAATTCACAGAAGCATGCAATAAAATGTGAAGAGTAATACATTTCAACATAAAATAATACTCCCCTGAATGTGCAGATTCTCAAATTTACAAATGTCTCCCTTTGATTTCCAAGTGCATGAACTCAGGTTGATCCAGTTTAGAGCCTACATGATGAAACAATTTATCATTTGTGTTCAAGATTTTATGTTCAAATAAAAAGAAACCACAGAGTATTTGTTAGGGAGTTTTACCCACTAATCCAGTGAGCTGCCCCCCTTAGACTTGAATGATAGCAACATGGAATCTACTGCCTGTTTATTGTCCTATGAAAACAACACTAAAATTAAAAACAACATGAAAAATGAAACTAAAGAAGGAAATCAAAGAGCATAATCCTGGGATAACCCCCAGGGTGTGCTATAGTTTGCATGTTCATAGCTGGACAGTCCTCAGATCAACCCCAATCAGATGGGGGATTTAACTTCTTGCTCAGAAACCACCAGGTGTGATTCTTTCCAACTTCAGTGTTGTTCCATCTTTAGCACACCCCATGTGCAGCTTCAACCACATTCCACTCTTGGGAATTGATGTATTTCATGTTGAGTGATGAAGGGGAAAACAAAATACAGGGTTACTTCCCTACTTGTTCTTCTTGAGGTTGAGTGTGCACAAGTTGGAATGTTTGAAAACTTGGATGTGACATTTCTTCTGGTTGAATCCAATAAAACATTTTCTCTTGGAAAAAAACTATTGTGTCGTCATCCACATCTGTTCTAGTGCACAACTCCAATAATTCATCTTCAAAAATAACTCCCAACTTGGACGTTTCATCTAGAATTGTTTGTTCCATAATCACTTTAGCATGTTCAGCCTCAACTTCCTCACTATCTAGAAAATCCCAATTATCTACAACATCTTCAATACATACATAGGGAGAAACACAATTAAAATCATCTTCGATGTAATCCAGGTTGAATAAAAATACATCTTCTTCCATAAAATTGTCAACTCCCTTTATCAGTGCTTCTTGTTCCTCCTCATGATGGAATAGTGATCATGTGAGAGGGTTCGGGGCAATAGAGAGGTAGTCAACCTCCTCCAGCCTCTCTTAAAAACACACCACCTCACATCTTGAGTCTTCTAAGGAGAATTATATAATGTCATGTGCTGGATCCACCTATTGAAGCATGGAGAAATCATTAAAAGAGTTATTACAAGAAAAATCGTTAGAATTGAAATCAGGGAAAGAATGATAATCATGGAAATGCCCACCATCATGAATCATTAATAGTTCTGTCTCCTGCCAGCCCTTGAGAAAATCCTCGGAAGTTGGTTCTGGAATTTCCAGCTTTGACTCTAGGGGAAAATCCATATCAATGATGAGAAAATCCAGATTTTCCATCTTTTGTTTCTCTTCTCTTTCCTTCTCAACTGTTTTCCTGTATCTTGGGATTCAATGGGAGGTGGTGGTACTGCACTATCATCCTGGTATCCCTTGACCTTATCCATGGCTAGTTGAATCAATTGCATGATCTCATGAGAATAATTTGTCTCCTCATCAGTAAGTTCTCGATGCACCCTTTCATGCATCCAACATTGAAAATTAGCAACAGCCTCCTCAAGCTCTTCAAATAGGTCAAATAGTGACACTACATCAAATTCGTTAGAGTTCATAACTATGTATGAGTGTATTTTTTATGGATTATTTTTCTATGTATTTTATTGTTTCAAAATAAAATAAAAATTTTGAAAAACCACTGAGACACTCGTTGCTTCCCCAGAAATGGCGCCAAAATTTGACGTGTGTCCTTGTCGCGAGGACAGTCAAGCTTACATTTATAAATACCCAATATATATCATAGTGGCTAACCTCGAGGTCGCTCTCAAGGAAGCAGTGTCGAGAGCCTAAGTGGTATGTTCCGAAAATATTTTTTTATTTTTAAATACTTTGAAAACATAAAAACACACTCCTAATGAAACACTAATCAGTGCTGAAGTGCACAGCAGATTTGGTGAGGAGGAAGAGTGCAACAACAAAGAGACACAGGAAAACCCCAGGACAAACAAATAAGACACAAACACAACGCATAGATCATAACTAACAAATGACACCAAGACACATAAGACAAAATCAGTGAGAACAATGTTGGACCTAGGTCAATCCACCCTCTACACCCTATCCTATATCACCTTATGTAATTGATCAACAATTCTCAAATTCGCTCAGTGCATGACCGGTGTCTCCAATAAAGCACCAGTCTCGCCAATAAATTGAACACTCGAACATCGTAGTTCTTCAATACTCAAGTGTTCCTCCGAACTGCAAGGTGACTCACACAACAAAGTCATTCTGAAAAAAATTTCTCACAATCTAGAATGATTCCAATAAGATCATCACATCAAACACCCAATCTTGATTATCAGTTCGAGAAATCAAGACAGGAAGGGGAGAAGAAATTAAAAAAGAATGTGGGAAATCATCTCATGCAAGATCTCTCTCTCACTTAATCTAACTCGCAGATGTGATCTACCAAGGGGAATAGATAGAATGCGATCACATTAATGTGCGGATCTCCAGATCGTGTCCGGTTTCATACACTGTATCCAACCCTACAAGTTATATCTCCATTTCTGGAGATTTGAGATTGCATCACGTGATGATAAAGAATGAACGACACAAACAATTAAACATAACTAACATCACAATTTAATTAGCTTAACATGCAACACTGCGAGAGAATTTATAGACACAACATAAAAACCCATAAATAGAGCAGTGGGAGGATGGATGAAATGGAGGAGCGGGAACCCGTCTTCAGGTCAAAGACGAGTTTTAGTCCAGTGAAAATGGTATGGAATTGTGTGCGAATGGTGGTGGAGTGTCCTCCACCACTGCTAAATGATTCCCCCCCAGGTACTCTGGTCTTGGTTTCCGGCCTCCATGGCTTCCTCCATCCTTCCTTGCGGAGTAGCGCAACCTCTTATTTAGGGATCAAAACATAAAACTGAAACTAACTGACAGCAGATATCCACTTGGCGCGTCTCTGAGTACGCGTCATGAGACTTTAAGTGAACTCTCGGTGAGTTCATAAAACCCATACAATGACCTCTGGAATCTCTTTGCGCTATTCCCATGAACAATATCTTTTAATCCCCACAAGTACGAGTGACTCCCCCTACACAAAGCACAGTAACACCAAAACATGTAAAAATGAAACAAAATAAATAAAAAACTATATATTAATATTATTACTTAGATTAGTTAATAAACATACTTATAAATATATATATATATAGATAATACTTAATATTAATACTAAAATATGCAACTATAATAATTATTATTATTTTGATCTACTAATAATATATATAAGCTTATGTACTATTACTAATATACCAATAATTTTTATAGTATAATATATGATATATATATATATATATGTTATATTATGTAATATAATATAATATGCTATAATATTTATATTATTATATATGTTAATATATAAAATTTACATTAAATGAATTTTATTGTATATTGTAATATATATAATAAACAGAATAGTGAAAAGGGGGAGAAGGGTTTGGCATGGAAAATAGGGGGCAAGGGGCGTCTCAGCTCATCATGGTAAGGATATGGATCTTCGGGGAAGGGGAAGGTCTCGGCACTGGGGTTCAGATGGATCTCCGGTGACTTCAAAAGGCGCTGGGAGAGGGGGTTCGGGTGTTCCAGTAGAGGCAACAGCGCAGTGTAGGGCAGGAGGCAAAGGCGGTTCGGATACGGCCGGAGGTGGACGACAAGGAGGTCTTGGTGAGGGTCCACGGAAGAGGGTGCTTTGGCTTGGGAGTGGTTCGAACAGTAGGTGGATCGAGGTGTTTGTCCTGCGAGACGAGACCAGCGGCTGTGCAATATGTGGACGATCGGTGTGGCGATTTTTGGTGAAGTAGGGGTTCAGATTGACACAGCAAATCAAATCTTCTTCTTAAAAATTCTGATTTCTTGGTTCGTCTTTTGCTGGTGTGTATTTTTGGTGGCTGAAATGGTGATGTTTCTGGTTTGATGGAATAGTGGTTGGGTGCCGGCAACGATGAAGGCGGGTGGCGAGATGGAAGGTGAGGGAGATGGTTGTTAGGGTAGAGGGTCTGTGATGCAGGGGCAGTACCGCGGTGGAGGTAGGTTCTGGCCATGGGTCGGCTAGGGTTCAGCTGTGGGGAGGCGGCGAAGAGAGGTGTTCGGTTGCTGTGGAGATGGAGTCAGGGGAGTCTGAATTTTTCTACTGCTATTTGGTTGTCATTGCGGGCTGCTGGAATCCAGGAGGCTGGGAGATGTATCGGTAGGTGGAATCGGGGTGACAGGAGGAGTGGAAGGATGTATCGGTAGCAGGAAAAATCTACTGGTAGAGGGGGTGAGGATTTCTGAGCTATATCAGTATACTATATTGGTGGGCTAGAGGGTATTAGTGAGGTTTAGAGGTAGGTTTGTATCGGTAGGGATTGTTTTATCAGTGGGGTATCTGTAGTAGTGAAGATTGTGTATCAGTGATAAATATCGGTGATGTTTAGCGGCAGAGCAGTAGCGGTGTAGATTGTGTATCGGTGAGGAAGGTCATCGATAGGGTGGGTTAACATGTGATCGAAACACCTGTGAATCAAACAAGGAAAATTAAATTAATAAAATAATTTAATAAAACTCTAAAAAATAATTAATTCAATAAATAAATTAAATTAAATATAATAAATTTAAAAAACACAAAGTTATGTAATAAAATTAACTAAAAATTATTTAATCAAATGAATTAATTTGGGATAAAATTTATAAACATACATAATTAACGAAAAAATTAAAAATATTTACAATTACTTGTTTAAATTACTTAACCAATTAATTAATGAACTAATTAAATTAAATAATGAACATATTAAACGAATAAAATAAAATTTTAAAAAACTAAAAACCAAAAAGAGTTATTTATTTACAATTTCAAGAATAAGTCATTATTTAATTTAATAAATGAATTAATGAACTAACTAAAATGAAAAATTTTAAAAATAAAAATAAAAAATAAAAGTCTAAAATGGCCGACTTATTTAATTTAAGAATTATTTAAAATGACACTAAACCACATTAAAACACTTATTTTAAACCTAAATTGATTATTTTACATAGCAGAGTGAAAAAACACAAAAATTATCAATTATTTAATAAAAAAACATTTTAATATAAAAAAGTCAATAAAATATACACAAAAGACGTGGAAAAGAGTGCAAAAACACTGCCACATCAAGGTTAGGGATGAAATAACACAAGGAAAAATAGTTAGGAATTTTACCCCTTCTCGAACCACCACTATTGGATTATAACTAAATAATTTCTAGAATGGATATATGATCAATCCAAGGATTGTATATTTTATCGTCTAGAAAACCCAATTTTACCTTAACCATGGTAATTAATTTTTACTATTTACAATATTAAATATGGTAAAAAAATTTGAAATTATTTGATAACACACATTATTCTAATTTTAAATATTGAATCAATTTTCCAAACATAGATAAGATAATTAGGAAATTTTATTCTCAAACTAAACCCGCGTTTGTGATGAAATAGTGGGTTTTCTAATAATATAATTTCGAAGAAAAATATGATTTTATAAAAAACTCTATGACTAGTAATAATAATTTTATGAATTTAAATTAATATTTTTTGATATATAATATAAAAATTTAATATAAAAAAAATATCAATATAATTAGTTTTATTTAATTAAAATTGAGAAACATTATTCACTTTAAAGAAGTTTTTTTAAGAAAAAAACCTAATTTTAAACACAAAAGTAAACTTTTAAGAAAATTCAATATAAAGTTGATTGAAATGTAACTATGTGGATTATATAAGACAAATTAATAAATGTGTTACATTAAATCGAATTCAATTCAAAATTGTACTATTAAATTACAAATATAATTTATTATAAATATATTTAAAAAAAAGTTATTTTTATCTTTTCACTAAAAATTAAATATTTTTTAAATATATTTATAATTTCACTTTAATTTAATTTGATATTATGATTTAAGAAATTAATTATTTTATTATCAAATAAATTTTAAAAAACATACAAAAATTATTTAATATATTTTTTCATGAAGTGAAATAAAAATCATTTTTGATTTAAATATATTTTTGAAGAATAAAATTGCATTAATAAAAATTGGTGGATTATTTAAAAAATGTTTATCCATTATTTATAATGATAAGAATATATATGTGTGTGTGTGTGTACATATTACTATTCACAACCACTAATTTATCAGCTAGTTTATAATAGTTATATATTTCGTAGTTCATTAATGCTCGATGTTTCATATCGAATACAGTATAGATCATTATTTTATTTTATAAAATCTTGAGGTGTCAAAAGGGTCAAAATTAATCTCAAGGAAGAATAAAAAAATTAATACGGTATAATATGGTCATGGAATCATAATAAAAGTAGAAAAAAAATATTTCATGCCATAAATAGTATTCAAGGATAACTACCTAGACAATATGACATGATGGAAAAGGTCCCATAATGGATTTCATTCACTCCCTATTCCCATAAATGGAGCGTCATGAAACTAATGATTTCTTGAATTCATTAGATTACTATCTCTAAACACCGATCATAACATTTTCAGGATCTATGTGTGCCACATAAAGTAAACCAACCATAATTTATAACCTTAGGATTTCCTAATCAATGAAAATGGATTTCATAATAATTCTTCATATCATAATCAATAAATATTTCATAACGGAGAAATCTAAGAATTGATCATAATGAATGTATTATACACAAAATGGAATGCAGAATATGTTAGGTATATATGTGAGATAAATATATAAATAATTTAGAATAATTTCATAATATTAACGAGAGATATAAAGTGACTTCGAGAGAGAAATTTCATAACTTGAAATAATTAGTGTCTTATGGAGAACTCTTGCCGCTAGTCAGATTTGACGCTTGTGATATTTATCATCTTAAATAATATAATTATGTATATTATTTACATTAATATGAACTTTTCTCAATTTAATTATTCCGTTTAATTTATTTATTATCATTTTACGTTCAACTAATAATCCAATTAATTTCAAATCATACATTTTAATGATAAATGACTCATATGTAAAAACTCACATCACTAAGTTAACTAATGTCAAGGCTATTACTATAAAATAAACTCTAGAATTGTAATAATGAAATAATTATATTTTTTTGTATAGAATTTATACATTTAAACCGGGAAATAATCATAGTTATGAAAAATTAATGATGTTACAATAATATAGATGGTATGTTCTACAAACACACGAGTAGCGATTCATTCTTAAAAAAATATTAATGAAAAAATGTATATATTATTGTAACTTTTTCAGATAAATAATTATATAATAATATTTTATAAAACAGACTTACATATACCATCCAAGCGATGTAGTATCAACAAAATTAAAAAAAAAATCACAATGGTTCACGAGGTAGTTGTCCTTTGTACACACGAACACCATTATAATTTTTAATTGATGTTAAAGAAATAATATGGTAAATTAATTATAAATAATGGTTAATTTTTAATTATTATAATTTATAATAAATAAATTGATCCTTATCACCTTCCAGGTAAAGAGTTGTAGAAATTCAAACTACATCACTGTAGTTGGGGTTTAGCTTAGTGGTAAGCACCTCGTAATCCTACATGAAAAATGGGGGTTCAAAAAACATGGGAGCATGCTACTATAGAAATATTGTAGCAGTAGTATAGTAGTGGTGGAACTATAGCAACTGCGGGCACTCTAGCAGTGGAAGGTCACTGTAGCATAGGTAGAGTAATGTAGCAGGGTCGGGTACTATGAGGTACTGTAGAAGGCGGTATTATAGCAGTACTATTAACAGAATGTGCCTTGGGCCCAAAACGTCGGCCTACGGGCCATGTAATGGTATAAAATGCTCATTGGGCCTTCGAGGATATGTAATGGGTCTACCTCTACCCAGTTAAAAGAGTTCTTTGCTTTTATTTAATAATAAATGAGGCTTCAACCTTATCCTTTAAAAAAACTACATCACTTTGCAAGGTTGTAGTTCACCGTACACATGAGATAGATTGTCATATTCCCTAAAGAATGGAATATAAGAAGAAATATATGATTTCATAGTAAAAAGTAATAATTTTATAATAAATTTAATATATAATAATTAACTTTATCAATATATCTAGTTGTGAAAATTAGTGATGGAGAAAAATATGTCGGTTTCCAAGGTGGTAGTCTGTCGTACACACGATCAACCATTTTGTTGTCCATTTGAGGGATGAGGAGATGTTTGTACTTCATGAAAATCACATAACAGAATATCAATATATTGAATATTGTGAGGTTATTATATCACCAGGTTTTAACAATATCTGAGGAATGTTGAAGAAGAAATAAAATAAAAGGCTCATTTAATGATATTATCAAATATTTTTGAATTTTTTTTTATTCACTGAAAAATTTTCTAGGATGGAATAATGATAAAAATAAGGATTTTATAATTAAGGGATGTAATTTATGGTATGATTTGAGAGTTTCTTATCTATAAAATTATTTATCAAATTTTAAATAGTAGGATAAATGGGGTGGCCTTTAATAAGTGATAGAGAGGACACATTTGTAATTTTTGAAAAAAAAATTACAGAAACATTTCTCAAAATAAAAAAGTATAAAAACTGGATTATATTCAAAAAGTATAAGAGATATAGTTTTAATAATTCCATAGAATAGCAATTAGATATGTTAGGGTCATTTATAACCAATCTCTTTTTATAATAAACTTCAATAAACTGATTTTTTAAATTTATTGTGTTATATAATTTTTACAATTTTTAGTTTTCAGTTTGGTAAAAAAATTCACTTTAATATATTAGATAATATTAATTTTTCATTAATAAAATTATAGAATCCATTTATGGATAATTAACTAATCAATGTGGTAAAATTTAATTTAAATATAAACTAGAAGATGTATTGAAAATGGATTTTCATAGAATACATTTTTTAAGTAATATATGATCTTATTTTAACTATGAGATAAGTATTAACAATTAAATTGATATAAATTAAAATTTATAAATATATAATCTAAACCTTTAATTTATATAATTCTTCATGGTGGGTTATTTTAAATAATAAAAATGGAGAAACAAGATGCCCATTTGAACAATTTTTTGAAATATGTGTTTTAACGACTAAAAATAAGATTATTAAAAAATGTAGTATAAATAATATTTTAAGGTATTGGTTGGATATAAAAAAATAATAATAATTATGATATTTTTAAATAAAATCTATTTAATAACAATTCATTTAAATTATGTAATTTTTTATTAATATGTGAAAAATTTAAAAAAGATGTTTTCTCACTATTCAGTGAAGAACTAATATTTTTTAAAAATTGAAAATGTTACCCTTACATAATATTGATATTTTAATATAAAAATGATATTAATCTTATGTAATGAAATTTATAAAATTTTAAAAAAAATAAATAAAGTATTTTCTTTCAAAATGAAATAAAACATATTTTTAGATTATTGTTATTATTTAAAAAATTGAGCACCTATTCTTATTTGTTAAAATGTACATTTATATTGGGTAGTAAGTTTGTATGAATTTTTTAAATTAGTTACTCTTATTCTTAGGAAAAAATTTAACTTCTTATGTTATGACAATCATAGTTAATTAATCATGGTTCATTTGGGATTGGTTTTTTGTGTCACATATTCTATCAAAAATAGTTTTCCCATTAAAAAAATAGGGTGTTACAAGAATAAACAGACTCCAACTTAATGGTAGAAATATATAGATTTGAATCTAATGAGACCTAATCATATCCAATGTATGAAATATAATTTGTAAACAATTCACTTTCTTGGGAAATATGTGAAAATTCAACAAAAATGTTATACATATAATCGTCGACGAGGCATAGTGTTTCAGGATGGAGAAAAGTTTCCTCTTTACATATCACCAAGGAAGTAAATCATGAGTTTTTGAAGAAGGTAATGCTCAATAGAAGATAAATTGATCCCTATGATTTCATCATAGCTTTGTCATATCAACTCGTACTGCCACCTAAACCATATCAAGTGAATTTTTTATTACATGTATCTCTCTTATGTATGTATATACAAGACTCCCCCAACATATATCGAATCCAAATGTGATGAAAATCATAAAAATTATTCATATGAGGAGTATCCATGGATTATAATAAGTTACTGAGGATATTTTATATGGAAAAAGACAATGCATGTGGTGAATGTTTCATGGTGAAACCACATGGTTGAGAAAGAAAATTGGACATTGAGAGAGATGATGAAATAAAAATACCCCCATATATTCTGCTGTGGAATATAAAATTATAATCGAAACTATTTTGAAAGGGGAATAATTTAGTGACCGATTCTTCTATAAATGAAATTCTCTTTCAATTGAGTGTGTGACATATAGTTATAGTAAACACATGAACTACTTTTGTTATATTGGACAAATATTTCCATTCATATCTACAAGAGAATTGGGTATTTTACCAATTTATAACATATTAATTATATAGTGATTGATTAGACTAGTATATATTAATGGATATTATAAAATCTGATTTTCATTGATGAAAGGAGTGATATCCTCATTCAATATTATTTCACCCTATGAACCCCATTTATCAGAGTTGAAAAGCATGAGAGAATCTCTAGGCTTTGACCTTAATGAAGACCATGTTAAAAATAAATAACTAAATCCCAAAAAAACTATTTATAGGATTTTTTCAAGATTTTAGAGATAAAAAATCAAACCATGTTTGTTGAACCACTGCAAGAAAATCCAAACACTACACACCATAACCTGTGGTTTTATACTATCATAATAAGGGGATGTGTATCTAGAACATACTAGTATGAATTTTTATATTTTTCTTACTAAGATAATAATAATTATATTTATCGCTTTTCAATATATAATTTTATATGAGATGATGAATATTATATTTTGATATTAAGATACCAAATTTATATTCTTCGAAAATATAGGATTTTAATTTAAATAATATTATGGATAAATTACATAAATTTTCAATAAATGTTATTTTCATTTAATATTCTCATCAAAAAATATATATATACAATATATTATATAATTTATTAATGTATAATACAATCATTATGATGGTTAGAAAACTGATACTGTCCTAAAAACATGTATTTCTCTATAAATGATGATTTTGATTTAAAAGTCTAAACAACCATAATTATGAATTTTTTTTTGAAAGAAAATATTATTCATGAAATAAAATTGGAAAAATTATATTATGTTGAATTTTTTTTGTGATATATGAATATTATTGGGTACAAATAAAATGCAGTTTAAATATATGATATGTATTATGAAATCATAATACAATAAAATTGATATAAGAAATGTATAATGGGAAAACATGGATAAAATATTATTCCCATTTACAACTAGGTTTTTCAGTAATTTGATTAATTTTATATACCCTTAATGAACACTCAAAATGCTATATTATTTTTTAATTTTTTTCAATCGATTTTTTATAAGGATTACACACTTCCACATAACCAAGGATTATTATTTTATGGATATCAGTTTATGGACTAATAAAATATTAAAAAACACTCTTATTTAGAGGAATATATTAAAAAATACTCTATTATTGTCTATGGTTTTAATTATATTATCTTATAGAGTCTGATACTTATTTTGAGAAATTAATAATGAATTGCCACATATTTTGATATAAATACCCACAAATTCACCCACACATCATCACTCAAAACCCTTTCATAAAGAATTTAAAATCTTTATTCTTAACTAAACTTATCACTATGAGTTCACAATCTCTAAATATGATCATCTCATGAATGTAGAAGCACCCTCTAATGGTATTTGAATGCATTGAAAATGAAGATTTTTATCTGCATACTGATTCTTATACCTCACTAAATCCATCGGTATGTTACCCATGGAAATGATACAATAAGTATTGTTCATAATGTCTACATTGGCTCTAACATAACATTCTGAATGATGGAAGACACATAAGGAACATGTATAACGTTATAAACAATACTTATTGTATCATTTCCATGGATAACATACCAATCATAGTTTTCTAATTGATTTAAAAAAAATATTCAGGTATTTATCATTTAATTCCCTCAACACATAATGAGATATCCATACATATGTGTGCCACATTAAACTAATCTATACATACATTTAAATTATAGTTTGACTAATCCATATTATCTCAAAAATAATTTTTTTATTAAAGATTATATGACCAAGAGACAGAATGATACAATTAGAGAGGCCTAAAATAAAAAAATACAAGTGCATCCCCTTAATGATGTTCCCCACCTCTGGTGGAATAGTACTCAAACTAGTAATCAAAGACATGAGTGGTCTAAAAATATAGAGAAGTAGAGAAATCTGCAACTTTATTTTCCTCCCTTCAAGTATGTAGAATGTTCACATGGGTGCAGACACATTCTAGTTTTATAAGAAATAAATCAGGGAGTTCATCCATTATACCTGAAGTTATTGAAAATGAAGATTTTTGTGCGGATGTCTAGAGAAAATCTCCTAGAATCTGAGCCTCTTCAAGCTGGGAAGAGTTCCTCACCCTCCCGAAGCTCTTGCAACCTGCCCAAAAGACCACAACCCTCACCCGACATTCTGGACCTGGAGCGGCAGATCTGTGGAACAATATCTTGACGAAATTGAAACCCCAGAGCTCAGGAAGAGAATATATAGAAAAATCACCAATGTACCTCCAAATCACACATGCACACTCACTCTCAAATAAGAGATGAGAAATCATTTCTTCCCTACTATGAAGGCAGACGTCCTGGTTCATGTTGAGATCAATCGAATCATTCAGACACTCCTTCTTCAAAAATGAATGGTATCAATGATGTTTGGGTAAATATGTCCACGAAGATGGATAAATCATGGTCTGGGCAAGTAGGGAATCCGATGATAGAGCTCGCCCAGTTAAATATCATCCCTTCCCACAATCTAGCACGAGTACTCCTAAAGCACCTTGACATGTGGGAAGACCATAGGAAAAATATTTGATGAGTTCCCTCGGCAACACCCACGTGATCCCTGTATTTTTCCTTCAAATGATTCCCCCAATTAGACTATTATATTAAGTAATCCCAATAATGATTTGTGTGCATACCATTCAGTGTGTCTTTAAAATTCACCACCCCAATTCCCCCCTCTTTGTTCATCTTGGCCATCCATCCCCAAGAAGCCCAATGATGCATAGCTTTTGACTGAGAATCCCATAAAAATGATGCCAATGTGCTATCAATGTTTTGAATCGCCCACTTAGGCACTCTAACAGCACATAACGCATTCACTGATATGAAATCCAGAACGCTATTTGTGAGGGCAATACTACCCCCGAAACATAGGTACTAGTTTTCCAGTTTAAAAATTCCGTTAGATGTCCTGCTCAGAATTGGTTCAATGTGCTGGATGTACTGCCTTCCTGGGGAGACAAGGGCGCCCAAATAGACCATAGGGAACTGACCGTGCTGTATGTTAAGCTGAATGATGATAGAGAAATAACGGGAGTCATAAAACCTTCTGTAGATAAAGACATTACTCTTTGAGAAATTAATATATTTCCCAATGCACTTACGGTACTCTTTGAGGACATCATAAATTGATCTCATCAACCTGTTGTTGGAATTCATGAAAATTATTGTGTCATATACATACATAATATGGGATACATTTTTGTGATACCCTTGAATAATATAAGGAAAAATACTCCCTCTAGATAGGTTCTTATTGATTTGGCATCTAAGGATATCCTATGAGAGAATGAAAACCATTGGGGACAACATTCCCCATTGCTGAAGAACATGTATCACCTTGAAGAGGCCATGACTCTTCCCTATAAAAGGCATGGATATTCAAGAATTGCTGAACCACCTGAAGACAATATCAAAAGTCCAAGAGGAGAAGATCATGAAATCCAGAACTCTGAGAATGAAATTTCATTCAATCCTATCGTATGTTTTATCGACGTCACATTTAATCAACATATTAGAACCACAATAATTATAATTAATGTCACTGATCAAATCCTGCGCTAGAAAAATAGACCCATGAGTTGACCGACCCTTGATGAAACCATGATTCTTCTAATAAATCCACCTATGAATGTAGGAATAGTGGTGGTTGTTAGTGGTAATTTACAGCACCTTATATGTGAAGTTGCATAGGCTAACTGGTCTAAAATGATGAAGAGATATAGGTTCATTCACTTTTGGTATGAGAACCAAAGAGGGTGAACATGTAACCTGCAGAATATTTCCCTCATGGAAAAAGTATTGGATGACCTTGACTAGATCCGGACCCACCACACTACAAGATATTCTGAAAGAGCCTAAGAACCCATCAGGGCCAAATGCACTTTCTGGGTTTAGATTTCTCATCGCCACAATAGTTTTCTGCTCCTTCAGAATTGCTTCAAACTACACAATTTCATCACTAGAAACATCCCGAGGGACAAAACCAATAAACTCATCTACACCCCCCAGATATCCCTTGGGAATACAGGGGATGCTTCCATCCAGGAGGACATTGAAGTGAGAGAAGGCCATGGCCCCGACAAGATCTGGGTTATTAGTATATGATTCATCCTCAAAAATAATATTAGTTCTTGCATACCTAATCATGTCTTCAATTCATGCTTGGATGTATGTCTTATTGTGATCACCCTCATATATCCATTTTTTCCTTTCTATCTCATGGGCTAGACACTCATGGATAAGGACTATTTCTTCCAACATGCCCCCCATATACAAAACTTCACTAAAAGCCTACTCATTCCAATCCTCTTCCAGAGAGGCCTCCAAACATTCAATATCCACCGTGATTGTATCCAGGTCATGGAAAATGGTCGTTGAGAAGAGAGCCACTTAAGGAGATCTTCTTTGAGGCAACACATCTTGTTGAGCATTTTGATCCACATGGAACCCTGAACAGGTTTATTCCATGACTCCTCTATAATCTGGTCATATCCATCAATCTATGCCCATAGATCGGAAAACGTGAAACAAGACTCCTTTTCATGCATTAAAACTATGGAAATGAGTATTGGACAATGGTATGAGATCCTATGAGTGAGATGTGTAACATTTTCATCAGGAAAGGACGTAATATCTTACGGATTATCCAGACTCGAATCAAGGAGACACCAGATCCATTAACTACCTCTTCAGATATTTCACCAGGTAAAGGAATCTCTTATAAAACCCATATCCATGAGGTAGGTGTGAGACATAAAAGAGACAAACTGATTATTTTCCCTCCTTGCAAACGTTCCACTTCCTTTCTATTCAAGATGATCTGAAAATATATTGATGTCACACACCACATGTCTATCTGTATTTCAAAGGATAAAGACTCCCAATTCATTCCATATAGAGTCTCTAATTGATGCCTCACAACTTCCATAATCAAATGAGAATAAATATGTATAGGAGATATAAGAAACCATAATAGTAACCTATTGGTCTGACATAGAAAGAAACTCCACCAATTAAGATTTATTCCAGAAAATCAAAATATATGACCAAGATGGAGTAATATAATAAATAAAGGAAATTAAATTGATGTTTCAAATGTTTATAACATAATAATGACAAATATGAAATGACATCAATGGAACATGATACCCTCACCTTATCATAATAAAGAATTATGAATAATATATGATGATGGAAAAATTGGTCATACCTCATCAATAATATTTTAAATGGATGATAATAAATTTAAAATATATTCATTGATGAAATTGAAAATAATTTATAAAATCGAACATAATAAAATATTTTTAATTATAAAATGAATGTATAGTATTATGAACTCTTAAAATACATTCTCTCTAACATTAATATGAACCCTTAATCCATTATAAATTTGAACATTCTAGTTAGATAACACCTGGATGTGGAACTCGAGAGATGTAATCCTCAAAATACATTTTTTTGTAATATATCATAATTTTTTTTAAATGGGTAATAAAAAGGGATAACATTATTGATACATGGTGTATATATGGGTACATCATAAAATAAAAATAGATTTTTTTTAATTAGGTTTATTAGGGGATATTGGTGAGAATGTTTTAGAAGTGATATTAGATTTCAATTATGCACATAGCCTAGTACTATAAAATTTCATCATGCATGTTCAAACATCATTTCATGTCATATTTCAGTTTTGAAACATATATAATCAATTTATTTACTAATAGTGGTATTTTTTTTCTAAAAATGAAATCTCAATATTTATACCGTCATACCTGATTTAGATATCCTAATTCAATATTAATAATATATATTACCAAATTAAATCTCTAAATAATTAAAATTTATTATTTATATGTAAACATATAATACATAGATAAAAATATATTTTCAATAAAAACTATTACCATTTCTATAAGTAATTACGTTTATATTTTTGTCCATTTCATATTTACTCGATGACTAATAATTAATTATTTATATATTTTAAACATACTATTATATCAAAATATAATTTATCTTTTGATTGCTCTGTCATTATTATATAGAAATATATAACCAATAAATGTTTTTTATAATGAAAATATTATTACAGTCACCTTGGATGGTACTTTACATTCATATAATTATTATCCGTTATTATAATAAAAATAGTTCAATAATTTTTACCATATGAAATAATACATTATGAATTTATGACCACACCTCTCTATGATATGTATTTCTATAACAATGGGTATATATTAAAAATTAATCTATACTATGGCGTGTTACCTAATTTGAGAGGACTCTAAAAACAAGTCTTCTATATATTCAAAAATAAATTGTAATATCATTGAGTATAAGGAGTTTTTCTTTTTCGTGTGGCAATAAATACTACAATAAGATCAAATTTAATGTAGTAAATATGTTAGGGGATGCTTGGTTATATTTATCACTGAATAAGTTAGTTTCTATTTATTTTTATTGTAAATTATATATGGTTTTAACTTATAGATATCAATATATATATATTGAAATCATATAGATTATGTAAGATGATTAAAATTTAATTTTATTTGTATTATATCAAAATAGTAAGACACACAACATTTATTATGGAATATTACTACTTAATATTTCCAAGTGGAAAGATTCATGTATTCAATGAATGTTATAATATGATTACCTCTTACATAAAAACTTTTATCTGATGAGTTCTCACATAAGGGAATTTATTTGAAGTATATTTTTTAAATTAAAATAAATTTTATGGTATCAGACAGTTAAAGATTAATTTAATATATTTCTGGAAATATAGATTTCAGAAAAAATAATGCAATTAAGTCTGATGACTCGTATTATAAATAATTTTTTAGTATTCCATTTATTTATATAAATTAATAAAAAATTAAAACGTTAACCATATAATTATATTTTGAAAACACTAAAAAAATAATTTTAACTTCTCATAATCGATTGAAATATAAAAAGATATTAAACACCATTATAATTAAAGGTGAAGAGTGTATAATTCATCTTAAATTAGTTTATATTGATCTATTATGACTACTTTTAATTGAATCTAGTTGTGAAGTATCATTATTTATTAATTTTAATATTTAAATTTGATGATATGTATATATAAACATAAGGAGGAATAATTTTGATTCCATTATGATATTAAGGAATATAGAAGTGAATTTGATAAAAAAGTTATCAATAAGACATCGAATATAAATATAGATTGATAAAGGTAATATAATGAAAAATACACATATTATTTAAATGACTAGGAGATGTTATCCCACTTAAATGAATGTCTTATTATACATTGGGAAATACATGATGAGTCCTAAAGTAACTTTATGACCCTTTTATGTTTATGAAATGAATGTAGTGTCACACAAACATATCCATGTGTGTAATAATGATTGTAAATAAGATGTTATATGATTTATAGAATGAAATAAAACGTGTTCATACCCATATATATTTATGTATAGAGATTTATGGTATTTATTAAGGATATTCAGGTAAACAATTTTTCATGACAATTTAGTAAATGTAAATTTGTATTATCTCATTGATAAAAGTATATTTGTGGACTAAAAATCTGTATATATAAAAAATAATTATTCCAGCATAAGAGATTATGGGAGGAATATCATCTTTGATGAAGTCATTTATCCAGATTCACCATAGTTTTCATAGGATCCCAAAAAAATTTAGAAATAACTGGATATTTTTTTCATGAAACATAACATATTATATAGGATAATTATGGATGATTAAGATAAAGAGAGAAATGTTTTCTTATCACGGAGGAAGGTGACATATTTTTTGAGAGAAAAATGATACATTATCTTATATTAACAAATAAATAATGACTTATCATTATTGTGATATTTGGATAAAAATATATGTATGGAGGGAAGAATCCTTCAAAATAATTGAATGAACATTTTAATGAGGATAAACTGAATTTGGTTTTATTAATATATAATGTTTCATATAATTATATAAAATTTTAGTGTGAGTGATAGATTTAAAAATTAAATGTATGTTATAGA
Organism: Viscum album; assembly: GCA_963277665.1. Classification (NCBI taxonomy): domain Eukaryota; kingdom Viridiplantae; phylum Streptophyta; class Magnoliopsida; order Santalales; family Viscaceae; genus Viscum; species Viscum album. The sequence continues at coordinate 1,857,267,197 of OY728126.1, read as the reverse complement.
CTTATAGGTAATGTAATATTGATATAAATGATAAAGTATGTTAAAAGTAAATTAAAAATTCTTTATAACATATAGAGATAGAATAAAAAATACCCTTGGGATGAAGATGCACTATTTTTTATTTATATCGCTATTTATGCATTGTAAAAGTAAATAAATTAAAATTGTTATAAAATTGACAATATTAATTAATAAAATAATCATTATTGTATCAATAATATGAAATAATGAGTGAGAAGAATACTTTTTTTATTTTATGATCTAAAAGATCATTTATTACATGCATTATGCCAATAAATCTAGAAAAATTTTATTTTTATGAAGACTATATTATAAAAATGAACATGATTTGTTCACAAGTTATATTCATGGTGTGTGTAGAAGAAAAGTAACTAGTTGTGAGGGCATAATCATATGATAGTTTTAATTATAAACATTTTAATATGATATTAAAACAAAATTAATAGGAAATATAATCCCAAATGAATCCATGTTTTTTAATTAAATTATATCTATGAATATCATAGCTTCAAATAAATCAATATAAGTTGTCTAAAGAAATTTTATAAGTAAAATATCATATGAAAATTTTATTAAAATGATTTTGGAGTAGTGAGCTATATTTACTCTAATGTAAATTTGGCAGCCCCTATTAAAAAATCAATACCCATGAAAATATAAAAATATCATGTGAGATATATCATGTAGGTAAATTTTAGCATTTTGATCTAGTATAAGTGTGAGTATGTTAGAGTCGGTTCCCATTAAATAAAATTATCATGTAATATTCATTACTTGATCATTTATCATATATAGTCACATTATATTATAATAAAATTATAATAATTATTATAAATTATTTATTTGATAATTCTCGTAGTTTATTTGTTGCAATGATGGGTGATATTAATTAAATAGTGTAATGTGAATCCAAATATTCCATGATGATATTTTGAAAACCGTGTCTTATTATCTAGAATATAATTCTCAAAAGAAAAATATAATTCTGAAAGTTACTTATGCATAACTAATAATCACTAAATCAATATTACATGAAGTTATCTCTTAGTCATCTATATGGACATTATAATAAGTATTTCGTGTTGTGATCACCCTCACAATGCCATTTTATCCTTTCTTTCTCGCGGGCTACACACTCATGGATAAGGACCATTTCTTCCAACATTCCCCTCTTATATGAAATTTCACTAAAAGCCTACTCATTCCGATCCTCTTCTAGAGAGGCCTCAAGGCATTCATTATCCACAATGATTCTATCTCGGTCATGGAAACATAGACGTTGGGAAGATAGCCACTTCCTGAGAGTTTCTTTGAGACAACACATCTAGTTGTACACTTTGATTCACATGAAACCCTGAACATGTTTATTCCATGGCTCCTCCATAATTTGTTTATATCCCTCAATCAGTTCCCCTAGATGGGATAACATGAAACGAGCAGCCTTTTCCTGCATGCAAGATAAGGAAATGAGCATTGGATAGTGGTCTGATATGTTGTGAGTGAGATGTATAAAATTTGCATCAGGAAAGGACGAAATCACATGTTGATTATAAGGACTCCGATCAAGGAGACACCAGGTCTTTTAACTACCTCTTCTGTTATTTCACCAGGTAAAGAAATCTCAGATAAATCCCATAATCATGATGCAGATGTTGGCCATAAAATAGACAAATTGTTCATTGTCCCGCATTAGGAACATTCCTCTTCTTTTCTTTTGCAGATGATCCGCAACAATATTGAAGTCACACACCACATGCCTAGCACTATTCCCAGGGATAAAGACTCATAGTTCATGCTAAAGCGAGTCTATAATTTCCACCTCACCAAAACCATAATCAAATAAGAAAAAATAGGTATAGGAGCTAGATGAAACCTTAATAGTCGCCTACTGGTCTAATGTAGAAACGAACTCCACCAATAAATATTTATTCCAGAAAATAAAAATATATGATCAATATGGGGTTATTTAATATATAAAGGTGATGAAATTAGAGTTTAAAATGTTTATAACATAATAATGACAAATATGAAATGTTATTAGTGGAACATGATGCCCACACATTATCATAATAAGGAATTATGAATAATGTAAGATGAGGAAAAAATTGGTCATATCTCATCAATAATATTTTAAATAGATGGTAATAAAATTAAAATTTAATCACTGATGAAATTGAAAATAATTTATTAAATAGATCATAATAAAATATTACTAATGATAAAATGAAGGAATGGGATTAGTAACCCTTAACTTTCATTCTTGCTAACATTAATATGAACCCTTAATCCGTTATAAAATCTAAATGTCTAGTTAAGTAACACCTAGATGTGGAACCATAGAGATGTAATCCTTAAAATATATTTTTCAGAATATATCATAATAGTTTATTATAAATGGGTAATAAGAAGGGATAAAATTTTTGATACACAGTGTATATATGTGTACATCATAGAATAAAAATAGATTTTTATGAATTACGTTTGTTAGGTGATATTGGTGAGAAAGTGTTATAAGAGATATTAGATTTCAATTATGCACATAACCTAGTATTACCAAATATCATCATATATGTTAAAACTTCGTTTCATTTCATATTTAACCTTTGAAACATATATAATCTAAACATTTAATAATAGTGGTATTTTATTCAAAAAATAAAATATCTATATTTATAACATTAAACCTAATTTTGATATCCTAATTCAATATTTAAAATATATATTAGAAAATTAAATCTCTAAATATATAAAAATTTATTATTTATATGTAAACATATAATACTAATTGAAAATATATTTTGAATAAAAACTACTACCATTTCTATAAGTAATTACAATTATCTTTTTTCTCATTTCATATTTAATTGATGTCTAACAAATAATTATTTATATATTTTAAACATACTGTTATATCAAAATATAATTTATCTTTTGATTTCTCTGTCATTTTTATATAGAAATATATAACCCATAAATGCTTTTTATAATGAATATATTATTATAGTCACCTTGGATGGTACGTTTCAATCATATAATTATTATCTGTTATTATAATAAAAATATTTCAATAATTTTTACCATTTGAAATAATAAATTATTAATTTATGACCACACCTCTCTATGATATGTATTTATATAATGATTGGTATATAATAAAAATTAATCAATGTTATGCTGTGTTCTAGAATTTGAGAGGACTCTAAGAACTAGTATTCTATATATTCAAAGATAAAGTGTAATATCATTGAGTAAGAGGAGATTTTCTTTTTAGTGTGGAAATAAATACCACGATAAGATCAAATTTAATGTTGTATATATGCTAGGGGAAGCTAGGTTATATTTATCTCTGAATAAGTTATTATCTATATCTTTAAGTTGTGAATTATATATGGTTCTAACTTATACATTTCTATCTATATGTTTTGAAATCATATAGATTATGTAAGACTACTGAAATTGAATTCTACTAGTATTATATCAATATAGTAAGACATGCAACATTTATTATGGAATATTACTGTATAATGTTTCCAAGTGGAAAGATTCATGTATACAATGATAGTTATAATATGATAACCTCTAACATAAAATTTTTATCTACTAATTTCTTAGAAAAGGGAATTTATATGATGTATATTTATTAAATTGAAATATATTTTATGATATCACAAACTGTAAAATTAATTTATTATATTTTAGGAAATATAGAATTGGGAAAAAATAATGAAATTAATTCTGATGACTCGTATTATAAATAAGTTTTTTATAGTCATTTTATTTATTTCAATAAAAAAATTTATAATGTTAACCATAGAATTATATTTTGAATAATTTAAAATAAAAATATTTTTTATTTCTCATAATCAATTACAATATAAAAAGTAATTAAAGCCCTTTATAATTAAAGTTGAAGAGTCTATAATTCATCTTAAATTAGTTTATATTGATCTAATATGACTACTTCTAATTGAATCTAGTAGGGAAGTATCATACGTTATTAATTTTAATGTTGAAATATGATTATATGGATATATAAAATTAAGGAGGAATAATTTTGATTCCATTATGATTTTAACGAATATGGAAGCAATTTTGATAATAAAATTATTAAGAAGATATTTAAAATAAATTTAGAATGACATAGGTAATATCTTAAAAAATAATTATATTATTTAAATGAGTAGTAGATGTTATCCCAATTAAATTAATGTCTTATTATATAAAGGGAAATATATTTTGAGTCCTAAAGTAACTCTATGACTCTATTATGAATATGAATTGAATCTATTGTCACACAAACATATCCATGTGTGTAATAATGGAATTAAATAAGATTTTATATGATTTATATAATGAATTAAAACATGTTCACACACACACATATATATATATAAATATATATGTATAGAGATTTATAGTAATTATTAAGGATATTCACATAAACTATTTTTCCTGACAATACAGTAATTGTATCTTTTTATTATCTCATTGATAAAAGTATATTTATGGACTGAAAATCTGTATATATAAAAAGGAATTATTCCACCATCAGAGACTATGGTAGGAATATAATCTTTTATGAAGTCATTTAACTATATTTCCCAATGTTTTCATAGGATATTGAACTTATTTAGACTTAATGGGATATTTTTTTCAAGAAACATAACATACTATATAGGCTAATTATGGATGTTAAAGATAAAGAGAGAAATATTTTCATATCACTGAGAAAGGTGACATCTGTTATTAGGGGAAAATGATACATTATCCTAAATTAACAAATAAATAAAAACATATCATGATTGTGAGATTTGGATAAAAATATATATATGGACTGAAGCATCCATCAAAATCATTGAATGAACATTTTAATGGCGATAAAAATGAATTTGGTTCTATTAATATATAATGTTACTTATGATTTTATAATATTTTAGTGAGAGTGATAGATATAAAAAATCAATGTATGTTAGATACTTATAAGTAATGTAATATTGATTCCAATCATACAGTATGTTGAAAGTATTTAAATTTTTTTTATGTCATATAGAAATAGAATAAAAAATACCCTTTGGATAATGAAGTACTATTTTTTATTTATATGGCTATTTATGAAATTTAAAAGTATATAAATTAAAATTGTTCTAATGTTGAAAATATTAAGTAATAAAATAATTATTATGGTGTCTATTATATGAATTAATGAGTGATAAGAATTATTTTTTTTATTTTATGATCTAAAAGATAATTTATTTCATACATTATTCCAGTAAATCTAGAATAATCTTATTGTTATGAAGTCAATATTAAAAAAATTTACATGATTTGTTCAGAAGTTATATTCATGGTGTATGCAGAAGAAAAGTAACCAGATGTGACTGGATTATCATATGTTCATTTTAATCACAATAATTTTAATATGATATTGAAATTATATTAATAGGAAAGATAATCTCAAACTAATACATGTTTTTTATTTCAATTATATCTATGTATATCATGATTCAAATAAATCATTAGAAGTTGTCAATATAAATTTTATAAATAAAATATCATATGAAAATATTATCAAAATTATCTTGGTGTAGTGAGCTACATTTCCACTAATTTAAATGTGGCGGACCCTATTACAAAATCAATACCCATGAAAATATAAAAATATCATGTGAGATATATCATGTTGATAAATTTTAGCATTTTGATCTAGTATAACTGTGATTATATTGGGGTCGATTCCCATTAACATACATTGTCATGTAATATTCATTAGGAGATCATTAATCATATTTAGAAACATTATATTATAATAAAATATAATAATTACTATAAATTATTTATTTGATAATTCTCACAGTTGATTTTTTGCAATGATTGGTGATATTAATTCTATAATGTAATTTAAATCCAAAGATTACATGATAATATTTTAGAAACCATTTCATATTCTCTAGAATATAAATCTCAAAAGAGAAATAGATTTTCGACAGTTACCTGTCAATAACTAATATTCACTGAATCTATTTTACATGATATTATCTCATAGTGATCTATATTAATGGAAGCCACGAGCATAGAAATTCCATCAAAAAAACATATAATTAATGATCCATTACATTTTTTTTAATAAGCATGTGATTTTTTACTTATACATGAAATAATAATTAATTTGTGACCTGATTTATATGCATGGATGGAAAATGATAACAATAGTGTAATGTAATGAACTGACCTAGGGTGGCCCAATAGATCATTTTCACAAACAAGCCATATAACCATAAGCATTGTTTTTGTAATGATCCCGACCTCATTAACCTAGAGATAATGCCTTTCATTATTACGTTGGCATAAGATACATGAAATCACATATCAAATGACTGAATACTTTAATAGTCACACCCCTACCTTGTAAATATATTATTTTAATTATTTAAATTATTTGTATTCTTTATTTTGAGTTTCGGTAGGTAGTGAATCAAATTTTTAAAAAAATTGGAAGTTTTTTTATGGTTTCATGGTTAGCCCGCACGGTTAGGGGTAACTATATGGATGTCCAGGGGGTTCTGACTTGTGTCACATGACTCATGTAGGGTTTTTTAAACAGTGAAACCAGCATGAGGTTCAGCTCTGTAAGGGGGCACTGTCGAGTGTCTTGGTTTGAGCATGACTTGTTCAATCGTGCATCAGGATGTAGTTAACCAGGGATGGACCACATAGTTCCTTAGTTTTTAAAATCAATAAATAATATTAAATGAAAAATAAAACAAAAATAGGAAAAATAAAATAAAGTACAATGATAAAAAAAATAAAAGGGAAATGTATTAACAATAATAATAATATTTTTCTTAAGATTATTATTTTTATTATTGTTATTATTATTTGTTAGTATTTTATATTTTTTAATCCCAATTGGGTTCCTATCATTTCCCCCTTCCCATTCCTTCCATGTGAACCACCCCCGTCCTTTCTCATATCCCAATGTGACACCGCCATCCCTCCCCCACCCTGCATATTCAACCCTCCTCTAGTGTCCCTCTTCTTTTTCGGTGCACCCTCCTCCCTCCAATTGTGCCTCCATCTTAATGTAGCCATACTTATCAAGACCACCTCCCCCGACTGAACCCCCTCTTCCTTGGCCGAGTCCATCAAGCATGCCACCTCCCTCTCTTCTTGTAGCCGCTCCTCCGGTAGTGGATTCTCCCTTGTGTGGGTGGCCCCCCCTTCGGTTAGTATCACATTCCCTTATTTTTGGGTTTTCATTGTTTTTATGGGGTGCGTATGGTTTTTCAGAACACTGGAGGTTAGGGTTTGTGTGGGATGTGACTTCCTCTAGATTTTAGGGTGTGTGGTAGGTCTTTGAGGCCTCATTATTCTATCCATAGAAGTTCTGTTGCATATGCACCCCACTGAGGTAGGTGTTTCTATCTCTTTCCTTTCCTATTAAATCCATATAATTCTTGTGGGTTTTAATTAATTTTTTTCATGATTTACACCAATATAATGTATTTGGATAACTTATATTGGTGTTTTTATGATACTATAATTCTCAAAAAATTTCCTTTGAACTATTTTCATATATTTTTTTCTATGTGTATATATGCCCAGTGTGTAGATGAAATGTTAAACCATGTTTTGATAATTTTTAAAATATTATTTTCAACTTAATGAGGTTTTTAGATAGTTTACCGTGGTGTTTCCTCATTGGTAAAATTTTTTAAAAATAGGTTTTGGGGTGATTCCTAATTTATGCATGGGTAAATTTATATGGAATGACTATGATAAAATGAAAAATATATTCAAATAGAGAATTTAGGTGACTTTTGATGATTTTTAGCATTAAGTATATTTTATAATGTTTTTTGGATTATGGTTTTGGCCTTGTGTGTGAATCGGTAATTTATATGTCTTGTAAATTATAGTGGTAACTTAATTAAAAGGGCGTGTTTGTGCTTTCTCAATTTAATTGGATAGATGGTTTTTTGTAGAAGTGAAGTGTTATTTTTAAAAATTATTCTAAAAATGGGTTTTTTATTTCCTATAATTTTGGAGAATTTTCATTAGAAGTTGGCATATACATGGTTGCACGAACTGAAGACATGGATGTTCCATCAAATAAAAATGAATCTTCAAACTTGTGTTTCCTTAGAACATGTTTTATGGAATTTCACATTGGTTTCTAAATAATTTTGTTTCATTAGGGTGACTTCTAAAATGTGGGTTTAATTTAAATCCTAATGGTATGAATTTTTTGAATTGGGGTCGCTTTTGGTAAATGTTTGGCTTAAGGGGTTGTTAGGAGCATTTTATAAAAATTTGAATTTCTCTAAATTTTAAAATGGATTTTATGAAAAAACATTTTAAATTAGAACTGAAAGGTCTATAGAGTAATTATTAATGGAAATGAGGTTTCACATTGTTTGTAAATGGATGTTGCGATTTTCTTTTGAAAAGGGAATCTGGATGTATAAAGATAATGACATTTGTGGAATTTTTTATGTTTTTAAAAAATGGGTTGAATGATCAACTATTATGAAGGCCCAGATGGATCTTTTGGTGAAGTGATGTATATATGTATATTTATATAGTGGGAACACCTCTCTAGGATTTCCATTTATTGGCTATCGTATAGGTGATGTCCGTGTTTGGGGTAGTCATGTGTCGTGGTGGTCGGTAAGGTGAGTCACACATGCGTGGGCCTCCCATTCACACAATTTACTATTACCATGGGTTCCATGGAATCTTTTAGGGGGTTGGGTGATGGTTTCTGTCCATCCTAGATTAGATGGGTAGGTACCCCATGGATTGTAGAAAGGCCAGGTGGGATGTGCCACTATATTGGATAATTAAGATCGGCCAATTGGTTATATACTTTGGGTCATCACCATATTCTGACAGGTGGTTCTGAACCGAATATGTACTAGCGTCTTATAGGGATTTTTAAGATCACCTATGGTTACCTTCTATTTCTGATTGCTATTATTTTTGTTTTTGTGAACTTAATTTTTCCTTGTACTCTATTATATTATTTATTATTTTATCATATCCCTGTAAAATATGGTTTTGAATGTTGTTTCAATGTGTCATGCTCATATTTTAAAAATAGAATTTTGTCATGGGTTGTTTTAACAAAGATAATATCTATAGTGTATTAATGTGAGAAAACCTATCTTTATAAAAATATTTTCAAACTACTGTTAATGAAAATTTTTTAGAAAAGGAAAGAACATGGATTCTTTAGTGATTTCCTACTCACCAATCTAGATCACAACCTACTTGAATCATTCGGTGTTAATAGGCAAGAACTATTTTTGCAGTTTTAGTTTCATGTTTATGTTATATGGTTCAAGCTAGATCTTACATTGTTTCATTTTAAGGATAGTGGTGAACTTGAGGTCATAAAGAGATTATCAGTATAAGATTATTTGGAATCTATTTAGTTACAATTTTGTTTTATTTTTCCTTCCATGTTCTTCAGTTGTAATGGAATCTATTTATTTATATACAATTTAGGTTCTGTTGTTTTTCATCTTCTTATCTATTTTATTTATCTAATCCTAGTATTTATGGTCTAAAACCATTCCCCCTTGTATTTTTTGATTCCCAGTACTAGTTTATAGCTTGTGGGAATCAGGAAGGCCCCATGGGCCATACAATGATCCAACTCGAGTGACCAGTACACAATCATCATAAGTTGGTACAAGATAAAATGGAATTAGATTAGGGCCTGTTTATTTGGGGTGTCTTGTGGAAGGAGAGTAGGACTATTGGAAATATAATGGTTGGTGCGAGAAAAGTGTAGAAAACTAATTCTCGCACTGATCCTCAATTTTTGAGGGGTAGTCCGAGATTTTATTCTCTTCTACTTTTTTTGAGTTGATGAAAGAATAAATCTCTTGCTAGGTTAAGATTTCCCATGGAGTAGTGACACAGGTGGAGTCCCAGTACATGGTTTAAGCTCCTCTTAGTTTTTTTGTTCTTACTTGGGGCATTGCTCCATACCATGTCACTGGGTTAAGCATAACTACATGTTCCTGATTTCATCATTTTGATGCAATTTGTGGTCCACTTTGGTTATGGTTGTTATATGTGTGTTTTTTAAAATTAAAATGGGTTTTAAATGAATTTTTTTCCATTAAATTAATTAAAATGGATAATGTGTTTTTTATAATTGAAAGAGTTTGGGATTGAATGTTTGGTTATTGTTGGGACTTTCTAGGAGAATGCCTTGGGTGCTCTTTATGAGAATTTGTATCTAATTCTGTATGTGGGGGTAGTGGGTGGGGGCACGCATGGAAGGAAATGTAGGGACACACATGTGATGGATTGGGGGACTCCCTGAGTTTTTATTTGAAACCAAAATCTTTTCCTTGTTTTCATGATGGTGATTTTGGAATGCAGAAATGATTTTGAAATTTGAAATTTAGTTTAATGATGTGTTTTGGAATTTGGAAAAGTGTCCTTTGAAGAAGGAAGTTTTCAAGCATCAATGAAAATAGTGGTTTTTGACAGGGGTGTTTTTGGACATGATTATTTTTGGTTAAATTTTTAGTTGGTTGTTTCTATATCAAGATTTTTCTTATGGTGGTTCTGTATCTTGATATTGGTTTTGGATTTTTGTTTTATATTGTATTCAGAAAATGATGACTAAAAAGGCCCCCAATGTTTCTGATTGGTCGTGCCAAGTTTCTACTTTATCTTGAGTGCTAAATATCCATCAAGGTGATTAGGGTTAGTTAGAGGTATCAGAGTGTCTTGATGAAGAGGATCACATATTCATAATGCTAGGAACTCCTGAGGTTTTAAGAGTTTTAGTTGTCCAGGGTTTATTTGAAGGTACAACACTAGAAAAATGTGAGTTTTTTCACACTAACATCATTGTGATTTGGGGGGGTGTGGGATGTTCTTACGTCTGACTTCATCCAGTGGTTCATACTAGAGGAGATGAAGATGAAGACAAGTTATGAACTCATGTGTATTCAATACGACCAGCAGATGGTGAAGGCATATGTTAACCATTTCAGGGAGCTAGATTCATTTACTCTAGAGGAAGTGTCACATGATCTGATAAAGGATTCTCTTTTACTTTTAGATCTTCTTCCATAGATCAAGTATAGGGTAACATCTTCTATGGACCTTCATTTTGAGAAGCTTTTGGATATTGTATTCCAATATGAATTGGTTTCTGAAGAATTTTAAATTGGCAATCCTGTGCATATTTTTTTTGAATGTTCCCAAATATAGAGAGGATCACATGATGAAGGGACTTGTTTATAAAGACTCCTATTCATTTATTCAAGCTTCTAGTTCCTCAGATTATTCAGTTTTTAACTATCAATGTGGTCAGTTTGGGCATTCCAAGTCATCTTTTTGAATCCCTCAGAAGACATGTCATCGATGTGGCTATCTGGTTTATTGGGAGAAGTTTTGTAGGATGTGTCACTTTATGAAGAAGTTATGATTGGAGGATTGTAGTGCTTGACTATGTGGAAAGAGATGATTCATCCATTAAAGCCCCAGCCAGAGGTCTCGGGGTGAAGCTCATGAACATTTATGTGTTTCTAGAGGTGTGTGAAGACTCAGTCTATATTTTATTTGTTCCATGTTGTGATTGAAATATTTGTAGTCCTCTAATTATTTTTTTCATGCTGTTGAGTTTTTTTGTCATAGTAAGTCTATTGTATCGTTGGGATATTAAGATGGAAATGTTCAATTATAGTTCAAATAGTGGATCCCATTTGAATGTTTCTTTTTGAATCACTTGTTCTATTTTGAGTGTGTTTAATCCTTTTGAAGTTTACGTTCAGGTTGGTAGTTCCCACGTTGCCCCCCCCCCCCCGAGTGGTGTGTTTGAGCTTTAATTTATGATATAGTTGACTTCTTATGGTGGGAAGAACCCTCCAGTGTTATAACATTCTTTTTTGTTGTGGTTTCATTTGAATAGGTCAGCTGTTACTTGTGGAGTGAATGGTCACCCCAAGGTTCTCAATATCTCTCAATTTTGACTAGGCATGCATTCAAATTCTGGTTAACATTCATCTAGGTGACTATTGTGGGTAGAAATTTTCTGTAGTCGGGATAATTGTAACTCCCCATCATTATTTAAAAAATTACTCTGTATTTTGAGATTCAGTATCCAATAGGTTGAATGTTATAAGATTCTAGAATCTTTTTATGGTTTCATGGTTATCCTGCATAATTGGGGGTAACCATTTTGTTCCCATGTGGGTGCCCAGGTGGGTCTGAGTTGTGGCACACGACATGCACATGGGTTTTGAAACCCCTAGGCAATCATGTGGATCACCTCTATATGTGGGAAGTGTTGAGTGGCATATTTTGAGAATGGCTTCTTCAATCGCGTGTTGGGCCACAGGTAATTGTATGCATACAATGTAGTTTCCCATTTTTTAAAATTAATAATTAAAATAAAATTAATAATTAAAATAAAATTAAAATTAAACCAAAATGATGAAAAATAAAATAAATTAAAATTAGATAAAAATAATTTAACAGGGAAATGCCTTAATAATAATAATAGTATTATTATTAATAATAATATTATTATTATTAGTTTTAGATTATTATTTTTTTCATTCCCTAATTATGATACTCTCCTCCCTCCTTCCCTTCCATATGCACCCCTCCTTAACCCTCTCCCTATGAGATACTGCCAACCCACCTTACCTACGCGCGCCACCCACCTCTAGCAGCCCTCCTCTCTTCTGATGATCCCTCCTCCCTCTGGTAGCACACCCCTCCTCATGTTGCCTCCCCTGCTCGTGGCTCACCCTCCACCAACTACAAATCCTCTGCCTTAGCTGAGGCCTTCTAGCACGCCACCTCCCTCTCTTACGGCAACTTCCCCACCACAAATGGAGACTCATCACTTGTGCAGTTGGCTCCCCCATTGGTGAGTATCCTCATCCCTGTTTTTGGGTTTTAATTGATTTTATGGGTGTGTGTAAGGTTTGACTGAACCATAGGGGATAGGTTTTTGGAGTGATGTTACTTCCTCTAGATTTTAGGGTGTGTAGTTGGTTCAAGAGGGCTCATAATTTTTTACATTGTATTTTGATTTCATATATACCCCACTAAGGTAGGTGATTCCATATCATTAATTTCTTATCCAATACATATAGTACTTGGTATTTTAATTAATTTTATTGAGATGATTTTCACCTCAATAATGACATTGGATAACTTATCATGGCGTTTTTATGATATTCAAATTTTCTAAAAATAACTTTTGATGTGATTTATTGTTTATGCTTTGGAATATATATTCCCAATGTGTTGAGAAAAGGAAAAACCTTGTTTTGATTATTTTTAAAATATTATTTTCACCTTTATGATGTATTTAGTAAAATTTATGGTGTTTTATTGTTTTTATAATTTTTTAAAAATGTCATTTTTAGTGATTCTTTATTTAAAACTGTGTAAATTTATATGGAATGAGTGTGATTTAATACCAAGTAAATTTTAAATGATAATTTGAGTGATTTGTGATTATTTTTACCACTATGGATAATTTATAAAGTTGTTTGAATTTTGGTTTTTCCATTTTGTGTGAACTGGTATGTTATATTATTTGGAAATTGTAGTGTGAAATGATTTGAAAGGGATTGTTTTTGTTTTATCAATTTAATGGATGGTTGGGTTTATTTTATAAGTGAAGATGTGTTTTTAAAGATGAATTTATAAATGGTATTACGTATTACTTGTAATTTTATTGAAGTGTTGTTAGATGTTGTCACGCCAATGTGTGCATGAAGTGCACACATGGATGTACCCAAAAATTAAAATGACACTTTAAAATACTGATTCCATATACCTTGGTTTCCTGATTGGTTTTTCTATTTCTACATATTTTGGTTCCATTTTGTGGATTATAAAAGTTGGGTTTAATTTAAATCCTAAAACGTATTCCCATTTTCCACATGGATTCCATTTTGGTAAATTTTTGGCTTAAGGGGTCATTTGGCATGTTTTATAAAAATTTGTATTAATCTAAATTTAGAAATGATTTTATTCAAACATATTGGAACTTAGAACCTATAAGAGCATTGGTAATTTATTAGTAAAAATTGGGTTTAAAATTGTTTGGAAATGGCTTTTGAGGTGTTTTTTGGAAATAAAATCGTTTGATTAAACTAAAGTCTTGTTTGGTTTTTTTAATGTTTTTAAATAAAGGGTTTAATGATCCAATGATACGATGAACCGGTTTGAACTTTCAATGAAGTGACATATATATATAGGTCACCCATTTATAGGATTTCCCATTATGGGATATCAAATTGTTGATGTCCTTGTTTGGGGTAGGCAAGTGTGGTGGTGGAAGGTACGGTGGGTCATGTGTGCGAGGGCCTCCCACTTACATAGTTTACTATTACCATGGGTTACTAGGCATCTTTTAGGGGGTTGAGTGACGGTTTCTACCCAACCCCAATTATATGAGTTGGTACCCCCTGTATTACAGATACACCTGGTGGGATGTAGCACTGGATTGGATATTTGAGGGTGACCATTTCGTTATAGACATAGGGGCTTCACCATATACCGACAGGTGGTTCAGAACCGAATTTGTACATGGGTAATCTTAGGATGTTTAGGATAACCCTTTGTTACTTTCAATTTCAACTTTCTTGTTTTTATTTTTATGCACATAGTATTCCTACTACTTTGTTAGATAATTTATTTTTTCTCTATATCCCTATATACTTTTGTTTGGAATGTGGTTTTAAAGTTGGAAGATCACCATTTGAAAATGAAAGTTTCACATTGGTTATTTTTAAAATAAAATAATTTCTCCATTAATGTGATAAAACATATATTTTTAACCATATTTTGAAACTAGTGTTTAGGAAATGTTTTCGGGAAATGAAATCACATGGATTCTCTGAAGATTTCCTACTAAGATCTCCAGCTCACCACCTACTTATACCATTCGATGTCGGTAGACCTGAACTACTTTTTTCAGTTATTGTTTCTTATTTAAATAATTTGTTTCATGATGGATCTTGCAATAGTTCGGTACTAGGATTATGGTGACCTTTGTATTAAGGGTTCATAACTCCCTTTTCCAAAACACCATTATAATGTTTCCAAATTTTTTACCCAAAAATTTGGAAAACACTGGAAAATGATGCCACCTACTATACATTCATTTTGTACTGCCTGCAGATCTTCTATCATTTATCATGGTTATTTGTCAAAGTAGATTTTCAATAATATCTTTAGAACTCAACAAAAATCCATGGAATACATAATTTTCAACAAACATAATCAACCCAAAAATTATTCAATGTTATCTTGGGGGATGTTTTTTCAAACAATCTCTCCCTTTGGGTTTTTTGAAAACTCTTTAATAAATTGATTCCTCTTTATAGATTCATCCATCATTTATCACTGTTCGCTTTATGCAATTTAGATAGTGATCGAAGAATTAATCACCACATAATCTAACCCACAAACCAACACCCTACATGAGAAATAAGAGTAATATGAGTCATTTATCATTGAATAACTTCATTCCATTCCAAAAAAACACTTCTACTTTCATCACAATCCTCTTGTCATGATATATTTTCATCGATCGATCACTTATAGAATCCTCATATTTTATACTCCCCCTATATCACTGCACCCTTACCCTGTTACTCCACCTGTTATCTTCCTCATGTTACATGGCTAAGACATTTTCTCCCCTTTAATAACCATAGGAGTCATAATTTCCCCCCATTTTTCAATGAAATCAAAGGCCACTCCTTTGAGGTCTTCAACTGGGTAATGAAAACATATTAGTACATTAGGGGAAAATGTACCATACCTCAGGGAAATGAAGTGGGTCCCATATCCACATTTCCTCAAGTAGAGGGAGTCGAATGATCTCCTAGAGATAGTCTATGTGTCTTAAACACTTAATTAGGTAAGGCCATTGTCAGAATGGAATCCAATTATGGTTTTGTAGTTAGATAGCCCAACTTCACAAGCATGTGCTCTACCGTCCCCTTAATAAAATGATATTTTATTTCAATGTCTATTTACCTTTAGTGATGGAATATATTTTTTCTATTATTTATAGAACATGAATTATCACAATAGATTCTGATTGGATACTACACTTTAACTCGCATATCATCAAGATGTTGATTCATCTATAATAACTATGTTTATTCTAGAGTGGCCACAATATACTCAGCTTCAACGATGCTCAATGAAATACAATATTGTTTCTTTCTTATCTTAGAAATAAACAATCCTCCAACATAGAAATCACCTCTTGAAGTTGATTTCCATTCATCTGCTAAACCATCCGAATATAAATCTGTATTTTGAAATAGATGTAGCTAATATATGTCACTATACATCATACCGAGATCTAAAGTTCCCTAGATATAATGCAGTATTATATTCACTACATGCATGTTGATTTCCATGTGATTTCATTTATATATTACTTCTTTTCATGTGTAAAACTGAATATCTAGTCATTTCACTATTAAGTACAATAGACATCCTATGATCTGTATGTATTCTATAATATTTAATGCATTTCCTTCAACATCCCTTGATGGTATTATTCGAGTATCCACTGAAGTTTTAATCTCCTTGTAATTCTCTATTCCAAATATTCTCAATTTTTTTCCATATTTAGATTTTCAAATTAATACAGCATTCCTTCCTCGTGGTACCTATAAACCAAGGATAAATTTCACTTCACCAAACATTGAAATTTAAAACTCACTTTCCATGAATTCAGAATACTACCCTCATTGTGATTCATCTGATCCCCCAAATAATATTGTTATAGAAATATCCCATCACCACCATCTTTTGATTACATTAATTATTTAAATAGATATTGTAATCAACTCCACCACTCTAAAAACCAATATTCTTCAAATACTGATGTATCGTTGAATACCAAGATCTTGGTTCTTTGTTCAACCCATATAGAGCCTTATTTTTCCAAAAAACTTTTTTTCGTATTTATGAATGAGAAAACCATCTATATTATTGACATAGACTTATTCTACTAGAACCCCATTAATAAATTATTACTTGAAATCCATATGGAAAACATTGAATTCTACTACACTATAGTGGCCAAGAATAGTCTAATCATCTTTATCCTTACAACGGGTTAAAATATCACATCAACACCAATGCCCTATATGTTAGAGTACATTTTTCATACAAGTTGTTCTTTGATTCAAATCAATCATCCTTATTCATTAATCTTATTGTAAAATACCCATTTAGTTCCAATGAAATTCTTATTTTCTGACCTCAAAACAATCTCCCATATCTCATTATCTTCAATATATTCATGCTCTCCATTCATAGACTAATCCTAGTTCTAATCACCAGCTGGATTGTCAAAAAATATAGGCACAACCTGTGATATAATGGATTTCTGTTGTAATTAATTCATTATTTGTTCTTGAAATGTTGCTTCCTGGTCACTAATGAAGATCAACCAATAAATTTCATCCCCACTCTTTGGTTTTCATGAAGATATAAATTTGAATTCTCCGTGGTCATCATCTTTATCAACATTTTACACTATTACTCACCCTAAGTAGCTTACTCTATTTTTTCTTTCATAATGATAACTTTCCTTGTTCTATTCAAGATTTTATTTATTCTATACTAAAGTAACATCATTGATATTACCTACTTTTGTAACCTCATGTTGAAAATTTATTGGCATTATTCCAAATTATCTTGGTATCCTTAAACTAGTCAGCTGAAACCATGTTGTTATATCAAAATAGATAATCATTAAATACATGTGTTTTGATACTTCTCCCCCAACCATTATTCTTAATGTTAGTTGACATAAATGTTCATCTTCTCTATCCTATTGTGATCTCTAATCTAATTAGGAGATTGAATTCTCCCCTTATGATGCACAACTCTTTCTATTGTTGGGCCCAATGTTTTGACCCACAATAATTCTTCTTCTCTTTCATCATTTATTCTCATGTGGCACTTTTCCGTGATCCATCAAATAAACATCTAATCCTATTTGTCTAAACATTGTGCAGGAAACAAGATATAGATTTAATAACAAAATTATTTTCTAATTCACCCAATTACACATATATATTTCAAGAATACATAATCCATTAAATCCTTTTAATGAATTCTTCTAGAATAATTCTTTAGTTCTTCTGACTGATTTAAAATAGTTGATATTCTTGAGCACATCACATCACCATTTTACATTATTTTAGATTCATGCCTTTGGATCATATCTCTCTTTCACCCTGAAACACATGAACATCAGTTAATAGAATTTATACACATAATGAGAGGGTATTATATAAAATTTTATATAAGGGGATTGTGGTCAATCCATATGGATCAACCTTTTGATGCTTTCTTGAAAAGGATTGTACTATCTCTATTCTTATTCCAACTTCCCAGCCAAACTCAACTATTCTGGCCATATAACTAAACATTGTTTACCAATATTATTTTTTTATTATAATAATAATGTTCTGTGGTTTGGAATTTTTTATAATTTAGGGTCTATACCTACTAGTTGAAATTTACATCCTTGAGGATTCAATGGAATTCCATTTTTCATTATTATTTCATGGTGTATGAATCTCTCCACTTGTTTTCTTATATTTTGTATTCCTCCATTAGAGGGACCTTCCCCCTTCATTCACATCCCACATTATGATGCATTTGAGATTATAGGGATAATATTTATCCATTTTTCTTTTTTCAGTCATTTGATTCTCTACACTTTTTCTTGTTGTTGTTGGGTTTTTCACTAATCATAAATTCTTCTTACCCACATCTGATATAGCTCCAACCTTTTTCATCCATGTTTGTTCAAATTATTTCCTAGAGTGTTTTTGTGTGTGTAAAAGAGGATTTTATTAACACTCTGTTCAATGAGAACCTTGTGTTTCACAAACAATATAAAACAATTT